>CM052798.1:62585764-62685249 GCA_028533885.1 Nasua narica
GATTTGCCAATAAAAAGGTTACTCTTCCTTTCTTTTTAATTTTTAGAGAATTGAGAATAAGAAATTATAAATAAGAATGTGCATCTGTATAATTTGTTTCTCTCTGGAAAAACTTTGATTAGCATTAGGCCACTCCAATCTATATATCTAGAGAAAAATGGAAATCCAGAAGGAAATCCACATGAGCAAATGCAAATAAACATGACTATTAAAAGTATAAATCCTGGTAATGACAAGACAGACATGCTATAAAGTCAGGACAAAGACATGTATGAGGAATTTCTAAAACCAGGAGTAGCGAGTAGCAATTGAAGGAGATTTGAAATTTTTGAAAAAATAAACAATGGGAGAGCATCAACTCATTTACTTTTTTCACTTTACTTTGGAATCTTCTGGCAATAGTATCATACTTCCATAGATACGCAATGAAACTGAGGGCCAAGAGTACTATTAGCTACCTATTCTACATTAAATAATGTTGATAACTACTATGCCTCCATTCCAATGGAAAGTTACATTTATAGTTGTGTTATATGAATTTTATAAAGAATATGAATTCATTATGATCAGACTGAATATGGCATTCAGATTAAAATGGGAGAATTCTCCATAACATCCATAAACATCATTTTATCATGAATTATCTAATAATATCTTCTAAATCTATTACCTAGTATCACAAACTATAAATAATTGCTCAAATCATTAAGCTAATAGAGCAGTAAAATAATATACAACAAACCAAATTAAATCAAATTGCATAATGGGTGATGAATAATGAAAGAACTGATTTCTCACATCACAGATTATATAAATTATTTTCTTAATATCACTTGGGTAATTTATATGGATTAATTATTATGTCAAGAGCTAGTGGAATCATGATGATTAATCTGATATCTTCTGTCATGAAAAGGCTCCCTTCCTATCTAAGGCAAAGGTGCAAAAGAAAATAAGGTGTTTGATCAAAACCCACTACTTATTAGTTGAAAGTTATTCTACTGAAAATATATTCTGATTATATTGATAATTATCAGAGTAAACAATAACTTCTACCAACTTCCTTTTGAAGAACTTCCAAGCAAGAGTTACTACTGACATGACAATAACATTGACATATCCTTTTGAGTTAAAGATCTCCAGTCCACAGAGGAAAAATAAAAGCATAAAATCTAGGGTTACAGCTAACCTATACTATTTTATTTAACACTATGTAATACTTAGTGTTTTCTATGTGCTCAGCACTATTTTAATTGCTTTACAAATATTAAATCATTTATTTCTCATAACAATTCTATTCAGTAGATATTATTGTATGCTTCATTTTAAAATTGAACACACTGGAGCATACAGGGGTCAGATGTCTTGCCCACAGTTACTTAGCTAGTAAATGGCAGAGCTTGGACTCAAACCCATGTGTGCCAACTCCAGAATCAGTGCTCCTAACAACTATACGATATTGTCATTTCTCTGGATGATTCTTAGTTTTAAAACCAATGGATACAATGATTATATACCTTTTTTCAAAACTACGAAGTATAAAATAACCTAGAAAATAGAAAAAGATTACACATCCACAAACCTAAACTTTTTAAAAGAAGCAGAAAAAACTAAAATGAAACTTTTGTAAGAAAAAAGTTCAGTATGAACTAAAAAAAAAAGCATACGAAATCATATTGGAAGAAACATTTTGTTTCCCTAAAGCAAGTGCTGTGGGATATTTTAAAGCATTACAGGGAAACAGAATGGATTATTTACCTTAATATCTCCATTAATATCTCTTGGGAGATCCCACACTAGCTGAACACAAAGATTATTTTTGGAAATGTTCTTTGCAATGAAATTAAATAATACAATTTGATTGTTTTTAGCAAGAAGAATATCTCTAGGAAGTACATTTATAGACTATATATATATCTAAAGAGTTTGTGTTAAAGCACCAAAAAATGTGAAAAGTTTACAGCTCTACCTTTATTCTATCTTACTCTTGATGTACAAAAATAGCTTACTTGTAAGTACCAAGGAGAAATCCCTCAGACCACCTTATTTGCTTCACACATGTACCCTCACTCCTCATCACTGAGGCTAGGTGAACACAACCTCACATATCCATCACATAGATACAAAACATGCATTTGTCCAATTCCTACTTGATGTAGAATTGGTCTGTCGTGTACTGACTTATTGCTGACCATGGAGGATCTCTAGAACATAAACATTTCAAGACCGGTAGGGAATTAGCCTTGAAAACTTAAGCTACACCCACCTTCTGAGATTTTCCTGGAGTAAGATCAGGACCCCTGATACCCCCCAAATAAACTCAGCTTCCTGGTTTGCAGAACAAAGGTAAATAAAGTTCATCATAATATTTATCCTGTGTTTTAAATTTTTTTCTACTGTAGTATTATATATATATATATTATATATATACATATAATATAATAACATATATAATGAAACTTACTAGTTTTATCATTTTTAAGTGTATAGTTCAGTGCATTAAGTACATTTAAAATGCTATATAACCATCACCACAACCTAATTCAGAACTTTTTCATCCCAGACAGAAACTCCTTGCCCACTGAACACTAAATCTCCATTTCCTCCTCACCATTCCCTGGTAAACTCTATTCTACTTTCTATCTCTATAAATTTGTCTATTCTAGCTACCTCATATATAGTGGAATCATATACTATATTTATCCTTTTGTATCTGGCTTATTTAATTAGCCTGCATTCAAGGTTCATCCATGTTATAGGAGAATTTCATTCTTTTATATAGACTGAACACTATTCCATTGTATGTCTATATCACATCACGTTTATCCATTCATCGGTTGGTGGACACCTGAGTTGTTTCCACCTTTTGGCTATTGTGAATAATGTTGCTATAAACACTGTTGTACAAGGATCTATTTGAGCCCTTGTTTTCAGTTCTTTTGGGTCTATATCCAGGGGTGAAATTTCTGGGTCATATGGCAATTTTATATTTAACTTTTTGAGGCACTACCAAACTTTTCCATAGCAGCAACATCATTCCACATTCTGAGATAGTGAAAGCAGGGCATGAGGATTCCAACTTCTCAATACCCTTACCAACACTTATTAGTTTGCATTGGAGGGATAATAGTCATCCTAGTGAGTGTGGATCGTTCCATTGTTTTAACTTGATTTGGGCTGGGGGTTGGGGGAAGCCCTAGTTTCAAGTCCTACCTCTGCCATAGCTAGCAATGTGGATTTGGAGAAGTCATTTAACCTCTTCGGGCCTCAGTTTTCAGTTTCAGTCTAGTGCCTTTTATTTCTTTTGCTTGCCTTATTGAGCCAACTAGGACCTCTACTACAATGTTAAGTAGAAGTTATAATAACAGGCAATTTTGTCTTGTTCTTCATCTAATAAGGAAAGCCTTCAACATTTCATCATTAGGTATGTTTGTTATAGATTTCATATAGTTATTCTTCACTAGAATAAGGAGTTTCCCTTTTTCTAGCTTGCTAAACATTTTTTTAAAAATATGAATATAGGGACGCCTGGATGGCTCAGTTGGTTAAGCTGCTGCCTTCGGCTCAGGTCATGATCCCAGGGTCCTGGGATCGAGTCCCACATCGGGCTCCTTGCTCAGCGGGGAGCCTGCTTCTCCTCTGCCTCTGCCTGCTTGTGCTCTCTCTCCCTCTCTCTCTCTGACAAACAAATAAATAAAATCTTTAAAAAATAAAATAAAAAAATAAAAATATGAATATATACTGAATTGTATCAAGTGATTTATCTGTGCCTGTTGAAATGATCTTTTATTCTTCTAAAATCACATTGATCGCTTTTTAATGTTATTACACCCTTAAGTTGATGCAATAAACAGAAGTTGGCCATGGATATATTATCCAATTTAAAATTCCTGAGTTCATTTTGCTGGTATTTTATTTAAGACTTTTGCATCTATGCACAGGAGTAACAGTGAACTTTCACTATCCCTTGACATAATGTCTTGGTTAGGTTTTAGAATCAATGGTATGGGAGCTTCATTAAACAAGGTGCAGAATGTCCCCCCCCCAACTTTTCTGTTCTCTGTATGGGTTTAATAGAATTGGATAGTGAAGACCTGTGAATCCCTGTGAGAGGGATTTTAATTACTGATTCAATTTCTTCAATAGTTAAGACTATTTACTATTTTCTATATAGGACTTTCTAACAAGAAATTTTGTCATTTTCAGTAATATGTGTTTTTCCAGGAACTTTTTAATCTGAGTTACCAAATTTATCAGCATGAAATTGTTCATATTTTCTTATAAAATTTTCAATGCTTGTAGGATCTGTAGTGATGTCTGTATCTTTGTTCTTGATGTTAGCTATCTCCTTTCATATTCTTCATCAGTCTCACCAGTTGTTTATCAATTTTATTAGCCTTTTCAAAAACATATTTTGGCCATGTTTATCTCCTTTATGCTGTTTGTTTCATTATATTATTAATTTCTGCTTTCATTTTTATTCCCTTTCTCTACATTCTTCAGGTTTATTTTAATGTCATTTGTCACTTTTCAAAATGATTGCTTATGTCATTTAATTTTTGCCTTTCCTCTTGCCTGATATGTTCATGTAAGTCTATAAATATTCCTACAATAATGACTTGTCCACATACTACATTTTTTGTAATATTTGTGTTATCATTCAGTTCAAAATACTTTATGTCCCTTATGATTTCTTTGATTCACGAGGTAATTAAAAGTATTTCTTTATCCTTGCAAAGTGTGGATATTTCAATTTTAATTTTTGCCTTTGTTTTCTAGCTTAATGGCATGGGGCCAGAAAAAAAACTCCATATGATTTAAGTCTTCTGAAATTTGTTAAAATATGTTTTATTATTGTACTATGTGATTGACTTTTGAAAAAGTTACTGGTGTGCTTGGTGTTTTATATTCTGAAATTATTGGATTGACTTCTATATATGATAGTTAGGTCTGTTAGTTACATTGTTAAAATGGTCTAGATCTTTAATTTTTAAAAATACATAAATATGTTGAAATATACATATAAATGTAGAAAAAACATATCTATATCTATATCTCAAAATCTCCATCTATAGTTGTAGATTTGTCTACTTTTCCTTATAATTCTGTTAACTTTGGCCTTGCAAAACATTGAGAACACTGTTACCCTTAGGAATCTAGGATGTTCACCAACATCCCCATCTTTGGCAGGCCTTGAACTCCTACTTTTTCCCTTAGGCCCATGAGTCTATCAAAAGTATTGCTCAGTACTAACAAGTACTCACTAAATAACTGATTAACTCCCCAATGTCTTCAAGCACGGTTTTGGTATTTTGTCTAGCTTTTCTAGTTGTCATTAAAGGGAGGATTTGAAAAACCTAGTGCTCTGTTACCACAGGCAGAAGTTTGAACTCAGTGGTTTTTAAAAATATTTTTAACCATTAAACCCCTTATGAAATGAGCTTACATGGAAGTTCAGTACGTGAAATATAGAAACACAGAGATGTTGATGATACAAAGTATTTGGAGTTCCAAAAGCTTCCCGAGTAAATGTAGTTACAGTAAAATCTTGAGCTAGTCCCAAGAACTCTAGTTTCCTGGAGATAAATATAGATACAGATATAGATGATATAGATATAGGTGATATAGACATAGATATAGATGATATAGATATAGTTATAGATATCTGAGTTTACATAGCAGTTCTATTTGCTCAGTTATGAGTCTACCTCTGAGAAATGGCTTTCTACTTGGTATGTTATTTTTCTAAGACTTAAAGATTCAGGCTACTGTACTTTGTTCCATGGAATGGGTGGCATGTACACTTTAAAGCTTCTTTTAAAAAAACATGCAGGTCTCACATCAAGATAAATATGCTCCATAAACCTGACTGATGTTATGTCTATTTTCCTCTCTTTAAATTTTACAGATAAATTATCTAAATATATATGTCCTCATAAAGTATTTAGGTATACCTCCTATATTATTTATATTAGGCATATATATTAATTTATAAATTTATAAGTATTAATTATTACTTTATAAATATTAATTTATACTTTATTAGATATACTTCATAAAAGAAATTTATCTATTAATAAATATCAAATCAAGTGACTTCTACATGTAAAGTAAAAAGCTATAGGTTCCTAATTGATAAGGGAAAGAAAATATGTTTTTAAATTAGTGTGACATCGATTTGGGTTTTAAGAGCTAGGTATTAGGAGGACGTGTTTATTTCTCTCCCTCCTTGTGTTTCCAAGTAGAAGAATTTCCACCAAATTTATGGCCTTTTACCAGAAGTGAATTATCTGATTTTCAGGTTTAAAAGAAGGAAGCAAGTATGCCTGGCTCAGTCCATTTCTCTTGTTGGATCAGCCTATCTGCAGAAAGGAGGCATCGTTACTTGCTCACTAGGCAACACTAACAGAACTAGACATTATGGGGTAGTGTTGGTAGAAGGTTTGGTTGATCTAGATCTGCTCATGACTGGATCAGTACATTTAATTCTAGAATTCAATTTTAGAGAACTTACTTGGCTCAAATCTATACCACTGTCCCTCAGTGCAGCTTTACTCAGTAATGAAGCTACATTCCGATGATCGTGTCTGATTCCTACATTTCTCTCTCTCAAATGGTTCTGAACTTGGGCAGGAATAAAGGGTGTGTTTTACTAACCCCTCTTCCCCCAGAATGCTTTTAATCATCATATTAGGGTTATACTGAGTATTTAACAGAAGTCCAGAACTCAAGATTCCAGAGTAGGAATATCTCTTCTGACTACCAGAAGGGAAAGAAAATAAAAAGGCCTGATGCAATTGTGAGGTATAACTTCTTCCTCCAGAGTGACTTCATTCTATTTTGCCCACCTACTAAAGTTACAAGAGCCTTCAATAGAAAGTGTGTTACAAAATCTACAATTGCAAGAGTGACATTGAAGAGTTTGAAACCCTTCTTCCTAGATTGGAACTTAAGATTCTCCTGATCATGCTCCCAGAGTATTACTTATACTCTGGGAATAAGCATTACTAAAGTAATTAAAAGTAATAAGCATTACTTATATGTTGTAATGTCTTAATGATGACCACCATTCTTTTAAATCATATGAAAATATTAATGAAAATAATGTAAGTTTTATTTCAATAATTAGCTTCAATCAAATCATTAAACTGTAGCAAACTTGTTTTGATATTTATATATTTCAAATATTAATGGCTAGTTTTACCTCTATCATTGTTGTAATCATTCAGCTTCTATTAACAAGGGGAGAGTTAAAATAACTTTTGTAAAAAGTTAGCTTTATTAAATACTTTCTATGATCTCTTTAATAAACAGATCAATTTCTAGGTGTTTCAAAAGACAATCCCAGATATGGTGATTTTTTTTCTTCATTGCTCATTCAACTGTTAGTTGAATGCTATCATCATTTGACTATCACTTAGTTTTTCAAAGTCACAGTTTATTTTCTTCTATCCGGAGTAGTACTATAACTTATACATATTAAAAGTAAAGTCACATGTTCACCTTAATCTTAATCAAAATATACTATTTTTTCGATCTATGTATTTTTTGCAGCTTAAAAACAATATTATTTTTCATGATTTGTTAAACTACCTATTTTAATGACAGTATTTATTAAAATTCTATTTTTAAATGGAACTTAACAAAATTCAAAAATCTACCTCCCACAGATGTGTGTCATGATGAAGGGAGTAAAGACTAAAGGCATCTTCTCAATTTATCAGGCTGAGGGATAAATCTGAAATCTCCCTATTGGTGAGAAAAGTCAAGTTTATGACCATTTTGGGACATTTTTACTCGGCATTTGAAAGCAAAGTTATATAAGCCAAATAATCTCATTTTCAATTAGGTTATTTCTGTCACCTTCAGGTTTGTGGCTGGTCTCCTGGTTCAGTCCTTTAAAAGTAAATATGGTACAAATTAAAAGTCTTTTGTAGATAAGAGCATGTATGAATTTTCAGTCTTAAGCTTTTTCTCTAGCTATATAAATAAAAAGAGACTTTCAATTTCAAACTGCACTGTGGCATTACTTTATATAAAATGCACAAGGTGTAGAAATGTAAACAAGTACCTGGAATTACCCCAATCAGTACCAATGCCTGAGAGTGATCCTCTTGAGTCAGTTGCATATTTGTAAACCACTAGCAGGCACTGTTTACAAAGTTCAACCAGGCGCTGGCAACATTGGAGCTGCAAAGGAGTCACCACTTCAGGGCTTTTACTGAAAATACTCTCCCAAGAGGATCTGTTGGCATGGAAACAGACATGACCTCATGTGGCTATTAAAAATGACAACCGGCTTTATCACTTACCTAGAAACAAACCAATAAGGAAAAGTAGAAATGGACTCAGACATTTGAAGTGACTAGAGATGGTTGAAAAGTGTAAAACAAATATATATTTGAAAATTAATCTTTATAATAAAAAACACACCACAGAATTCATATACTATTTACCTTTGAAGACTTTACTGATGCCAAATGTGGGTAGCTATCAGGATGGTTTCCTAACACCTCCTAAAAAAATGAGTTACTCTATATTAAAGTATATGTAAAATACTTAGCTTATTTCCCAGTCAGTTATTCTAAAACTTTAGATTTCCTAGAAAGCCATCTTTACCTTTATTTTAGTAATGATCCCACAATACAATGTAAAATTTGTTTCAATTTCATCTATGGCCCCTCTGTACTAGGAGAATTTAAGTTAATCCCTTGATTATGACCACTCCTCTCAAAACAGTTTGAGATGTAATTATGTCCATGATATTCCTAGAGCACAGGTTCTGTATTCTAGAAGTCATGTTATCTCAGTATTACTGCCTGACTATAATCACAAAGGTAATGTCCTTCCTCCTTAAGTTCACTCAGCTTATACCAAAGCACGTGGTAGAGCAAACTACCTTGGTAAACTTGAAGTGTGTGTGTGTGCGTGAATGTGTGCACACAGGTAAACAAATATACATAAATGTACTTACAATTCTTAAATTTACCATAATGATTCAAATCAGGAAACACCTCACCATCCCCCACCACCACAAAGAGAGAGAGAGACAGAGAGAGAGAAGGAGACTTATTTCCTTAGTGTAAATGAAACTTTTCAAGTCTCAAGGGGAAAGTTCTGTTTGAGACTTAGTAAAAGTCTCGTTTTACATAAACTGATTCACTTAACCCTTAGAGAAAGAAAAGAGTAGATTTTCAGAAAGAAAAAATATTAAGGAAAATATTTTTCTGAAGAAATGTACTTCCCAATGGGAAATTCAAAGACTCCATTTTCAATCTTCTGTGGATATTTGATACCTTTGGAATTTTTAAAACTGTTTTAGAAACTCAGAAAGGTATTTTTTAGTAGAAAGGTTACTGTTTATTTTTTCAGGAGAAACATGGTCCTTAAAAGATAGCATGTCATCTGTGAATGACAGGTATTCTTAAAACGAATTGGACTCAAATGAGTAGACTGAAAGGAATAAATTTTCTTCCATATTCTGAGATGTTTGGAACTAAATATAATACTGTTTTTATTATTTTTAAAAAAGTTATTTCCATTCAAGAAACAGTAACATGCTAGTTAAATTCACTCTAAAAATAAATTTTAATACTAAATATAAGAAAAACTGGCTATAATACATACATGTGTACATATATCCATATATACCTATACATGTGTGTATGTATAACCAACTTAACTTGATCAAGAAAAATATTGGAGAATACCTATTAATTAGGGAATGGGTTCATAATTAGTATGTCCTAATTTCAAAGCCCTACCTGTTTAGGGTCAGAGAAACAAAAATTTCATGTAAATGCAAATACATACAGGAAAACCTCCTGTGTTTTGACTGTCTGCTTAGCACATTCCACTGAAATTCTGAGCACTGCTACATCCTCTCCTCTCAATTTGGATATATTTTTATTTTGATCCTTTGGAGCCATTTGATTAGATCCACTATCAAGTTACACACATCATGGTAATTTTTCTTTTCCTGATTTGGAGTATAGAGGTAAGAAAAGAACAAATAAAATGGAGGAAAGATAAAAGAGCTTCTTCTATCATAGTTTAATTTGATGTAACATTCTGAATACTACGTAAGTTATAATCTGACCACCTTTGGCTTCTCATTCTCTCATTCTTCCTTAAATATTTAAAATAAATATATGGACTAAAGTCCTTTACCAATTTTTGGTGTGTATGTTCCCCATCCCTAGCCAAAGACCACATTCTACTCTATTAGTTCACATTTAAGTGTCAGCACAGCAGAGCTCATTATAAAGAAAAAAAGACAATGAACAAGTCTTGCTTCATTTGGTATCAGGTTAACTTCTTCTGCACAAAGGAAACCTATCCTTTAAACTGAGTGCATTAGAACTATGTCCCTCACCTCCTATCCACCACCTGGCATAACTGAGTAAATGTGCAATGCCTCTGTAACACTACAGTATCTCAATTTTCAATATTAACACAAAAATTTTTAAGAAGGTGACAGGATGTAGAAATAATTTATAATAGCAGTTCCTTTATCAAAGAACTCAAGGTCTTATCTGCCTTCCTTCTGAATCTAAATTAAAAAAAAAAAAACGGAATTCAAAAAGAAAAATTAAGTGGTTAAGATGTTCTATTTGGTAGTCCCTAATCCTCAGAGATGTTTAACAGGAAAGAACTTTAAATGACAATTTTTAGTAATGTAACAATAAGATACAGAATCCTAAATATCTCTGGCAACAAAGGGGAGTTGTTATTAATGAAATCCAGAGACTTGAAAAGCCTCTCATTGTCCAGCAATCCAATATTTTTCACCAACTTTCTCATCAAAACATTTAAGAAAGCAGTTACCTAAAAAGTAAAACTGATTCATTTCTTTCTCTTTCTCTGGTAGTAGTCGGAATGGATGACTGAGGGGACCAAAGTTAAGTAGCAGAAAGGAGAAAGGAAAGTAAAATCAAAACAAAGCAAAACAAAACAAGCAAAAACTGGACTATACCAGCTGGATAAACAGCAACAATGAGCTGAAAAGTACTAACAATAACATATCCAATTGAAAGTGATACGAGAATATAAGATTCAAGTCATTTTTCCTCTGTATGATGCATACATTTTTAAGTAGGATAGTAAGTCTGGAAGTAGACTGCTTAGAATATTCCTTACCATTTCCTCTTGCCCAAAGATTCTAAAAGAGAAGGTTTTCCATGAGAAACTTCCACTGGAAAATGCCTTTGGCTAAAGGGTCCGAACAGATTCTCTTCTTTGGGGTTTACATATCATAGTTTTGAGTGGAGAGAGGACTTTTCTGAGCAATACACTTCTCCCATTTACCCCCTGCCTCCTACTCTGTTTTACCTGGAAAATTCTTCTTCCTCTTCTACAAGTCTCAGCTGAAATGTTACATCCTTTGGCTGCATTTCCTGAGTTCTCAGGCCTGAGTTTGAATTCCATAGCACCTAAACTTCCTATATCCCAGTAAAACATGGTAGATAATTTTATTCATGAAAATTCCAAGAGCTATTCTCTTGTAGAGAACACATTCAGAGTGTGATAACAAGTTTCCATGTGATAACAAGGGTCACTGAGCATGGGCTTCAGCAGTCTGGAAGAACAAGGAAGAGGAATAAAGGTGTGTTCTATGTGATGTATCAATAAAACCGTTGGGCCAACTCTAGGGAAAACTACCGCAGAGTTCTACAATACTCTTTGATGTTTCTGGATGTTGACAGGAAGTGGTTTATTTATTCTGTTTTATTATTGGGGTGTTGACAGGCAGAGGCAAGACTCAAGGTGGTCAAGTTATTTGGATTACACTTTTCCAAGATTTTACACCTAATTGTGAAAGACAGTTGTGCCTTTTATTAAAATCATTCCTTTAAAAGATACAGATGTAGTAAAAAGAAGGGGCACATGCACCCCAATGTTCATAGCAATGTCCACAATCCCAAACTGTGGAAGGAGCCGAGATGCCCTTCAGCAGATGAACAGATAAAGATGATTCATATATACAGTGGAATATTATTCAGCCATCAGAAAAGATGATGACTATTTGCATTGACATGGATGGAATTGGAGGGGATATGTTAAGTGAAACAAGTCAAGCAGAGAAAGACAATTATCATATGGTTTCACCTGTATGTGGAACATAAGCAATAGCATGGAGGACCATAGGGGAAGGGAGGGAAAATGGAAAGGGGAGAAATCAGAGAGGGAGATGAACCATGAGAGACTATGGACCCCAAGAAACAAACTGAGCGTTTCAGAGGGGAGGGTTTGGAGGATGGGATAACTGGGTGAAGAGAATTAAGGAGGGCACATGTTGTGATGACCACTGGGTATTATATTCAACTAATGAATCACTGAACACTATATCAAAAACTAATGATGTACTATATAGTGGCTAACTGAACTAAAAAAATTAAAAAATAAATAAATAAATAAATAAATAAATAAATAAATAAATAAATAAATAAAATCCTTCCTTTAGAAGCAAGTTAAGAGTAGATTTTTACCTTGACTACTAGGCTGTTAGGCCAAAGGTTAAAGGAGTATTCATTGACTAGACATGATTCAAAGGATTAACAGAACTACTCTTGGGTCCAAACTGGGAATCAAATACGCACAACACTATGTGATGTAATTAAATTGGGGAAGCCTAAGAAACCCATTTGAAGGCTACAAAATAAAATTCAGTGTTAAATTCATCTCTACAGACCACGAAGGTTTTTAAGAAATGGCTGAAGAGTGGTCAAATTGGACTCAAAGCTACTCCTGCTCTATTTGCCCAGGTACAATGGGACTAAGGATTTGGTTAAGGCTATGAGACTTAAATCAAGCAAGCCTGCCAACCACTGGAAATGCAGCTTTGAGGGGACTGAATAAAACTCAATTAAGAGTTTGGGCTCTTGACTCAAACAACCTGGGTTTAAATCCTGGCTCACCTAGTTACTATAAAACCTTGGGCAAAGTTCTTGGGCAAATTATATGTTCTCTTTATGCTTTAATTTCCCCATCTGTACAGTGAGAGTAATAATAATTTACTCAAAATATTAAAATGATAATTATAAGAATTATAATTATTTATAATTATATCATTGTAATTATAATTATATTGAGATGAATACCCAACTTTGGCATCAACATGGATGGGACTGGAGGAGATTATGCTAAGTGAACTAAGTCAAACAGAGAAAGTCAATTATCATAGGGTTTCGCTTATTTGTGGAACATAAAGAATAGCATGGAGGACATTAGGAGAAAGAAGGGAAAAATGACGAGAGGGAAATTGGAGGGGGAGATGAATCTGGACTCCAGGAAACAAAAGGAGGGTTTTAGAAGGGAGGGGGATGAGGGGATAGGTGAGCCTGGTGATGGGTATTAAGGAGGGCACGGATTGCATGGAGCACTAGGTGTTATACACAGACAATGAATCATGGAACGCTACATCAAAAACTAATGATGTACTGTATGGTGACTAACATAACACAATAAAAAATTTTTTTTAATTTAAAAAAAGAACATTTGATCTATAGTAAAACAAAACAAGAAAATATATAATATGTAAAATAGTATCAGGTATTTAGTAAGTCAAATGCTATTAACTCTCATTATCAATACAAGTAGTAATAGATACCACCAGGGAAATTTAAGGGGAGTATTGTGCAAGGAAGAAGAGAAAAAGATTCTGACTCCATTAGAATATATTACCAAAATAGTTCAGGGAAGGGGAGTGCCAGAGGAAAAGAAAAACTTGACTTTATGGGCATCGTTAGGGTCTGGAGTTGGAGGTTATCTTATGGACTCAAAACTACCAGCACCAATTTCAGTAGCAAACTATCTGACCACTTTCCCTGCTGAAGAGGAGCTAGGATTCATATACAGCATTCTAACTGATGTGGAAAGCAAAGGCAGAAGTAAGTGTAGATAAATTTAAAGTTCCTTATAACCTGCATCCCACTGACAAATTCTTGAGGTGAGCAGAGTGTGACCTTCCTCCAGGAACTCCCAACTATCTTAATGTTAATGTTTTGCTAGAGGGAAAAACAACCTTAGCTTGATGGTAGCTAGGTCTCCAGGATCCTGTGTGTCTTCTTCAGCATATGAAAATCCTTTAGCATATGAAAATCAGGAAGCTTACCTGATCTTTACCTTCCCCAGCTCCACAGTATATAATTAATTGTTCCTCACAATACCAGGACAGTCTTTTGCCCATGGGCCCTGTCCCCATGCTTTAATAAAACCATCTTTATGCAGTAAAGACATCTCAAGTATTCTTTCTTGGCCATTGACTCTGAACCCCAACATTTCCACATCAAAACCAAAGGATCAACAAGCAGAAACAAAATTCCAATTATGAATCTAGATTGAGAGAACTTATACAGAAAACCATCAACTAATAGGCCATGGAATATAGCTCAAACGTTCCACTTAAATCTCTGTAGAAACAATTCATAGCTAAGATTACTCTCAGATTTTACCACAAGCCAGAGCACCTTATAAATTCTTTCTGTTTTTAAATAGCTACTGAGGAACGTGATAGTCGTGAGAATAAGTCTGAAAATGGTATGAATTAATCGGTACTAGATGACTAGAATATTTAAATGGAGTACATTGGCGATCATTTCAGACTGTGACAGTCTAAGAGTTTACCAAAAAGGGGGATATACTCTGGGTGTATACATTGGATTTAAGTAATACAGAAAGTATTTGAGGGATAGGGTTGTAGAAGGCAGCCCAGTCAGATACTCAATGACATCAAAAGGTCAGAGGAATAAAAGAATAAATTTTAAAATTATTTGAAAAATAATGAGTTTCTTTTTCTGGAACAAACTTTAAGTAAAAGTAATAAGAGGGAAGATTAGAGAAATAAGAAAGCACCAGCATGTTAGAGAGTGTTGTATCTCTAGATAAGAAGTCTAGACTTCAATGATAAATGAGGGAAATCACTACAGATTTTAAGAAATGACCCTGACAATAGGATAGATATGGGAAACAAAAGCTAGATACAAAAATGTCTAGAAATCTATTAATTTTACCTAGCCCTTCTACCAAAAGGTTCCTCCTATCTGAAATCCTATAATACTTTATCTAGGTCTCTTTCATAATCATAACTCTTATATATATCTTATTTTATCTACTAGAAGCAGCAGAACTTAGTGGTTCAGACCATAAACTCTGCGGCCAGGCTCCCTAAGTCCAAATCCCAGTTGCACTAGGTCCTTAGTGCCTATCTATGCCTCAGTTTCCTTATCTACAAAATGAAGATAAATCACAGAACTTGCTTCAAAGTGTTGTTATAAAGATTAGATCACTCAATACACATAAAGTGTTTAGAACAATGCCTGGCACGTAGTAAGTAGTATAGCTTTAGCTATTATCATTTTTAAGTCTTGACCACAGAAAATGTGTCAAAATCAACTTTGTCTCTCCAAAAGTATTTTACACAGTAGTAAGTACTGGATAATTGCTAAGAACAATGAAAAAGAATCTAAAGTAGCCACAGTGGGAATGTGACAGAAAAACCAACAGGATTTAGCAAACCACTGAATAAAGACTGGGAAGAAGACAGATGCAGATGCCCCTGAGATATCCAACCTATGTGACAGGGAGAATAAAAACAGGATTAAGGAAAGGCCAGAAAGGAAGCTGTTTCTGAATGAAAAGGAGGTTCAGAATGTCTGGTTTTAGACATCTTAAGGCTAATGTGACAATGAGTTACAGCAGCTTTGGCAGGACTGAAATTCTGGCAAGGAGCAGAAGTGTAGCCATATTTTGGAAGTCTGTTACATGGAGACAAGAGTAGAAGAACCTTAAAGATATTGATTTGTAATTTAGATTTTTCATTAAGACTACCTTGGCACTGAGGTAGGGAGAGAGTTCCAAGATGGTAGAGTAGTGGGGGGACCCAGAACTTGCCCTGTCCTTTGAATACAATTAGATCAACCTTCAACTATTTGAACAACTAAGAAAAGGATCAGAGGAGTATGGAAACAACCTGCAGTGTTGGAGCCAGAGAATTTGGCAGAGGCAAGTTTCAGAGCCCTATACTGGGGGATTGAGAAGTAGCGCAGCCAGAAGAGGGGGAAGCCCAGTTGGAGGAGCAAAGTCAGGAAGAGGGAGAAAGTTGGATAGATTGCAGTGGTTTGTAACCTCACAATAAGCTGTGACGAGTGGGTTGCTTAGGAAAAGATTGCTCCCCTTCCTCGACGGCATTTGGAGGAGCATATTTGTCCTCTCCAGAGACAAGGGGACAGCTGGGAGCCCTTGAGTGGAGCTTAGCAGCAGCAGAGGGCACACAGAGGGCAGAAAATCTCTTAACTTTTTGGCATGAACCACAATAGGCTTAAACCTCTGTGTGCATGCCAATCGACCCCTTTGCTGGGACTGACAGCACAAGTGCAGACTGGAACAGATTGTGGATAACCTGAACGCTGCTTTTTGCTATCTGCCACAATAGATTCAAGCCTCTGCAATGATTTTTCTGGAACAAAGGGGCACAGGGGACTGAGTTGAATGCAGATGGATGATAACTTGGCTCCAGCTTTTTGCTGAGCATTATGATAAACTCTAGCCTCTGAGCGTCCACTGTGCAATGGCTTTTAAGGAATGGGTTGGTGCTGGGCACACCCTGAACCTCCCCACTGAGAGGGCACATGCATTACAAGGCCCTTTAAAACTTGGAGTTTTGAATCCCAGCCACTGGCCAGAGTTAAAATACAGGAAATTTGTAGCTGTGGGTGTGCCAACGACCCGGGCAGAGACAGGGTAGAGCAGGGAACTGACAAGGGCCCAGGTCACAGGAGATTGCTCGCTTTTGTAAGACAGACAGCTGAGCAGGAGCTTCTGGGAGTCCTCCTTCCCAGAGACAAGAGGGTGACGCGATGCCATATTCTACCTGTTGTACTATTCCTCCCTCCTCCCGCCACCAGCACAGTCAGACTCCAGAGAAAAACACAGTGCCTCTAGTGGGCTGGAGTCCCCTACACTAAACCCTACCCCTCTGACCTGGCAGGAGAATCTTTAGGAGAGCAAGTCAGTTTGTGAATGAGCACAGTAGGCCTCTCCCTCAGAAGACCAACACAACCCCCCCACCCCCATATACCAAGTCTACTGATTAAAGAAAGCTGCAAAACATCAGCTTCCAGCTTAACTTCACAAAGAAGTCAAAGCATACCTACTTAAAGGAGCAAACCACTCCCCACTACAAGCAAGAAGGAACTATGTAGAGGAAGGACCTTAGGGAAAGAGCAGTCAAAACACAACAGCTGAGTGTACACAGCATGCAACAGAATCACTCCCTGAAAATGTTGTTGCTGTTGATAGTTTTGTTGCTATTTTTCCCTTTTTTTCTTTTTCTTTCCCCTTTTCTTTTCTGGACAAAATGACTAGAAGGAGAAAGTCACAGCAAAAGAAAGAACCAGAGGTAGTATTCTGCCATAGATTCAATCAATATGGATATAAGTAAGATGTTGGAACTAGAACTCAAAAACAATTATAAAGATACTAACTGGCCTTGAAATAAGCATAAAAGACACTAGAGAATCCCCTACTATGGAAATAAAAGAACTAAAATCTAATCAGGCCAAAATTAAAAATGCTATTACTGAGATGCAGTAAAAAATAGAGGCTCTAACTTCTGGGTAAATGAGGCAGAAGAGAGGGTCAGTGATTTAGAAGACAAAATGATAGAAAGTAATGAAGCTGAAAAAAAGAGAAAACAACTACTGAATCATGAGGGGAGACTTTGAGAAAGCAGTGATACCATAAAGCATAATAATACTTGAATAATAGGGGTGCCAGAAGATGAGGAAAGGAGGGGCAGGTTTATTTGAACAAATTACAGTTGAGAATTTCCCCAATCTGAGGAAGGAAACAAACATTCAAGTCCAGGAGGCACAGAAAACTCCCATCAAAATCAATAAAAATAGGTCAACACCTGAACATGTAATAGTGAAGCTTGAAATTTTCAGAGACAAAGAGAAAATCTTGAAAGGAGATTGAAATAAAGGGTCCTTAACCTGCAAAGGTAGAAACATAAGGCGGGTGACAGACCTGTCCACAGAGACCTGGCAGGCCAGAAAGGACAAATATGATATATTCAAGGTGCTAAATGAGAAAAATATGCAGCAAAGAATACTTTATCCAGCAAGGCTGTCACTCAGAATGGAAGGCAAGATAAAGAGCTTCCAGGACAAACAAAATAAAAGAATGTGTGATCACTTACCCAGCCCTGCAAGAAATATTAAAGGGGATCATTTGAGTGAAGAGAGAGCACAAAAATAACAAAGATCAGAAAGGAACAGAGACAACCTACAGAAACAGTGACTTTAGAGATAACACAATGGCACCAAATTTATATCTTTCAACAAATTTATATCTTTCTCTGGATGGGAATGGACTAAAAGCTCCAATTGAAAGACAAAGGATATCAGATTGGATTTAAAAAAAAAAACAAGACCTACCAATATGCTGTCTACAAGAGACTCATTTTAGACCCAAAGATTGAAAGGGGGGGAGAACCATTTATCATGCTAATGGACATCAAAAGAAATGCTAAAGGACATCAATTGCTAGGGTAGCAATCCTTATATCAGACAAATTAGATTTTAAACCAAAGACTATAATAAGAAATGAAGAGTGACACTATATTATAATTTAAGGGTTTATCCAACAAGAAGATCTAATAATTGTAAATATTTATGCCCCTAACTTGGGAGCAGCCAATTATATAAACCAACTAATAACAAAATTAAAGAAACACATTAATAGTAATACAATAATAGTAGGGGACTTTAACACCCCACTCACAGCAATGGACAGATCATCTAAGCAGAAGATCAACAAAGAAACAAGGGCTTTGAATGACACACTGGACCAGATAGACTCCACAGATATATTCAGAACGTTCCATTCTAAAACAACAGAATACACATTCTTCTTGAATGCACATGGAACATTCTCCAGAATAGACCACATACTGGGTCACAAATCAGGTCTCAACTGGTACCAAAAGATTGGGATTATTCCTTGCATATTCTCAGACCATGATACTTTAAAACTTGAACTCATTCATAAGAGAAAATTTGGAAGGAACACAAATACATGGAGGTTAAAGAGTACCCTACTAAAGAATAAATGGGTCAACCAGGAAATTAAAGAAAAATTTAAAAAATTCATGGAAGCAAATGAATATGAAAACACAAAAGTTCAGAACCTTTGGGATGCAGCAAAGGTGGTCCTAGGTAGGCAGTATATAGCAATACAGGCCTTTCTCAAGAACAAGAAGAGACTCAAAAATACAAGCTAAACTTATACCTAAAAGAGCTGGAAAAAGTACAGCAAATACAAGCTAAACCAGCAATAGAAAAGAAACAATAAAAATTAGAGCAGAAATCAATAGAAACCAAAAGAACAGTAGTACAGATCAATGAAACTAGGAGCCAGTTCTTTGAAAGAATTAATAAGATCAATAAACCCCTAGTCAGACTTACCAAAAAGAAAAGAGAAAGGACCCAAAATAATAAATTATGCATGAAAGAGAAGAAATCACAACACCGAAGAAATACAAACAATTATACAAATTATTATGATCAACTATATGTGAACAAATTAGGCAATCTGGAAGAAATGGATGCATTCCTAGAAACATAAGAACTACCAAAATTGAACCAGGAAGAAATAGAAAACCCATAACAGACCCATAACCACCAAGGAAATTGAAGCAGTAATCAAAAATCTCCCAAAAAACAAGAGTCCAGAGCCAGATGGCTTCCCAAGGAAATGCTACCAAACATTTAAAGAATGAATACATATTCTTCTGAAGCTGTTTCAAAAAAATAAGAACAGAAGGAAAACTTCCAATCTCATTCTATGTGGCCAGCATTACTTTGATCCCAAAAGCAGACAAAACCCACCAAAAAGGAGAATTATAGACCAATATCCCTGATGAACATGGATGCCAAAATTCTCACCAAGATACTAGCCAATAGGATCCAACACTGCATTAAAAGTACTATTTGCCACAACCAAACAAGATTTATTCCTGGGCTGCAAGGGTGGTTCAACATCCACAAATCAGTCAATGTGATATACTATATTAATAAAAGAAAGGACAAGAACCACATGATACTCTCAATAGATGTAGAAAAAGCATTTGACAAAATACAGCATCCTTTCTTGATTTAAAACTCTCCACAGTGTAGGGATAGAGGGAACATACTTCAGTATCATAAAAGCCATATATGAAAAGCCCACAGCAAATATCATTCTCAAAAGGAAAAACAGAACTATTCCCCTAAGGTCAGGAACCCAACAGGGATGTCCACTTTCACCACTGTTGCTCAACATAGTAGTAGAAGTCCTAGCTGAAGCAGTCAAACAAAAAGAAATAAATCGGCATCCAAATTGGCAAAGAACTCAAACCTTCACTCTTCACGGATGACATAATAATCTTTGTGGAAAACCCAAAAGACTCCAACCCCAAAATTACTAGAACTCATACAGGAATTCCCCAAAGTTGCAAATATAAAATCAATGCACAGAAATCAGTTGCAATCCTATACACTAACGAGGGGACAGAAGAAAGAGAAATTAAGGAAATGATCCCATTTACAATGGCACCAAACACCATAAGATACCTAGGAATAATTCTAACCAAAGAGGTAAATGATCTTTTACTCAAAAGCTAGAGAACACTTATGAAAGAACTGAGGAAGACACAAAGAAATGGATAAATTGTCCATGCTCATGGATTGGAAGAACAAATATTGTGAAAATGTCCATAGAGTAATCTATATTTTCAAAGCAATTCATATCAAAATACCATCATTTTTCACAGAGCTGAAACAAATAATCCTAAAATTTGTATGGAACCAGAAAAGACCCCGAATAGCCAAAGGAATGTTGAAAAAGAAAACCAAAGCTGTGGCATCACATTTTGGACTTCAAGCTCTATTACAAAATTGTAATCATCAAGATAGTATGGTACTGGCACAAAAACAGACACACACACACACACAAAAACCAAACACAAAAACAGACACACAGATCAATGGAACAGAATAGAGAACCCAGAAATGAACCCTCAAATCTATGGTCAGTTAATCTTTGACAAAGCAAGAAAGAATGTCCAATGGAAAAAAAGATAGTTTTTTCAACAAATGGTGTTGGGAAAACTGAACAGCCACATGCAGAAGAATGAAACTAGACCACTTTCTTACACTATAAACAAAAATAAACTCAAAATGGATGAAAGACCTACATGTGAGACAGGAATCCATCAAAATCCTTGAGGAGAATATGGGCAGCAACATCTTTGACCTCGGCCACAGCAACTTCTTGCTAGACAAGTTTCCAAAGGCAAAGGAAACAACAGCAAAAATGAACTGGGACTTCATCAAGATAAAAGGCTTTTGCACAACAAAGGAAACAACCAACAAAACCAAAAGAAAACCGAGAGAATGGGAAAAGATAATTGCAAATGACATACCAGATAAAGGGCTGGTATCCAAAATCTATAAAGAACTTATCGAACTCAACAGCCATATAACAAACAATCTAGTCAAGAAATGGGCAGGATACATGAACAGACATTTCTCCAAAGATGTCAGACAGACAGTTGGCCAACAGACACAATGAAGAAATGCTCAATATCCCTCAGCATCAGGGAAATACAAATCAAAACTACAATGAGATACCACCTCACACTGGTCAGAATGGCTAAAATGAATAAGTCAGGAAACAAGAAATGTTGGTGAGATGTGGAGAAAAGGTAACCATTTTACACTGCTGGTGGGTATGCGAGCTGGTACAGACACTCTGAAATATTAATCTGGTAACTAAAATGACACCAAAGGTTACCACTTTCATTCCCCTGGCTCACTAAGTCTACCTACCCTTGAGAAAAACATCATCTTAATAACTTGATACCTAGTTTGTAAAAATTTTAAGGAAAAAAAATTTTTAAAGCACATATACATGTCATTTTTAATTTTTAATAAAATAATTTATTATATATATAAAATAATAGTTTACCCATAAATATATAAAAATAAAGTATATATGTAAAATATATATATATATAATACTTATTTTAATAAGTATTTAATAAAATAGTATTTTAATATTAATCTGAAAAAAAGTATGGAGGTTTATCAAAAAATAAAAAATAGAGCTACCCTACAACCCAGCAATTGCACTATTAGGGATTCACCCAAAAGATACAAATGTAGTGATCCGAAGGGGCACCTGCACCCTTAATAGCAGCAATATCCACAATAGCCAAACTAGGAAAGAGTCCAGATGTCCATCAATGGGTGAATGAATAAAGAAGATGTGGTATGTGTATATGTATGTATGTATGTATGTATGTATATATATATATATATATATATACATATATATGTACACATATATATAATATATATTATGGTGGAATATTATGCAATATTATGGTGGAATATTATGCAGCCATAAAAAATGAGATCTTGTTATTTGCAGTGACATGGATGGAACTAGAGGGTATTATGCTAAGTGAAATAAGTCAATCAGAGAAAGACAATTATATGATTTCACTCATATGTGGAATTTAAGAAACAAATCAGAGGATCATAGGGGAAAGGAGGGAAAAATAAAATGTTAAAATTAAAATTAAAAATAAAATAAAAAATTTCTCTGATGAAATCAGAGAAGGAGACAAACCATAAGAGACTCTTAAATGATATAAAACAAACTGAAGGTTGCTGGAGGGGAGGGGGGTGGGGAAACGGGGTAACTGGGTGATGGGCATTAAGGAGGGTACTTGATGTAATGAGCACTGTGTGTTACATGCAACTAATGAATCACTGACCTCTACCTCTGAAACTAATAATATACTATATGTAAATTAATTGAATTTAAATAAAACAAAATTAAATTAAAGAATAACTTCTTTCCACTGAATTCAAATTAGTTAAGTGTTGTGTTCATATTCATTATTTCATCTAAATCAGCTTACCTGCTATAAATTATAGCCAAATACAAAAAAACTAAATGCAGTAAAAAAAAAATCCATATTTTAACAGATCATTATGGAAATTCAGTCATTTTATTGGGCTTCCTATATAACTAAGTAGTAAAACGTTAAAAGTTAACAATAATAAAAGGTAACTTAGAACTTACCCTGAATCACAGAAACAGTTCCACAATCCTTGGCCATGACTCCAGAGAAGGCGATTAAAAACCCGGTTGAAAATCCGATATAAACTTACTTCCTCGACATCAGATACCTTCCAGATACGTGGAAGAATTGTACGAATACTTGTTTTTACTATGTCCAAAACCTAGTGGAAAAACCGAAGTTATTTCAAAATCTAAGCAGGTGTGTGTCTAAAATTCAAAGATGAATATATATAATGCAAAGATAAATACATACACACATCTATACACACTCATTCGCTGAACAACAGCACAGAGTAAAAATCCCAGAAATAGGTCCACGCATTTATGAAACTCTAGTGTATGACACTGGTGGTAAGTCAGAGCATTGGAGTAAAAAGAAATTAAGTTTAAAATTTAAACTTAAGTTAAATCTAAATTAAATCAATAAATGGACACTGAAAAAAAGTAAGTTTCATTAAGAAAGTAAAGTTGAATCCTCACTCAGTCAATTAACAAAAATCACCTCTAGAGGGATTAGGACCTTAAGCCTAAGAAATAAACCATTAAGTATATTAGTGAAAAGTATTGGTGAATATCTTTTCATTTTGGGGTTAGAAAAAGATTACTTTAAGTCATAAAAAAGTAAAGACCATAAGATACTAATGAATTGATTATATTAAAATTAAGAACTTCTGGATATCAAAAGATACCTTCAGGAAAATAAAAGATCAAGTTACAAACTGGGAAAATATATTTAAAACATACCTCCAACAAAAGATTAATATCAGAAATACACAATGAATGCCTATCAAATTGCTAACACAAACACTCACTACTTCCTGGGAAAAAATGGACAAAATTACACGAACTGGAATTTCACAGAAGAGGAAATAAATTTGCCCAATATATATAATGAATAAATATTAAAACTATAATAAAATATCACTTCACGTCCATTTAACTGACAAAAATTAAAAGTCTGACGATACCAAGTGCTGGAGAGCTAGGGTTATGCAGGGTCTCTCAGATATTATTGGTGGGAGTACCAATTGGTGCAGTTGCTCAAAAATAGCTTGGCATTATCTCCTAAAGTTAAAAATTCATATACCCTATAACCCAGCAATTTTATTCCTAAGAGAAACTCTCTCAGGGGTTAAAAACAAGACTCATGTACAAGAATGTTCTAATGGCTGTTCACAATTGCAAACACCTGGGAACAACCTAATTGTCCTTCAGAGGGAGAGTGAACAAATAAACTGATACACTCATTCCCTTGAACTATTATATAGTAATCAAAATGAATGAAATACAACAATGCGCAAAACACAGAGCATCCTAGTAATATAATATTAAATTTTTTAAAAATGCAAACCTGAGATTATGGTATGAAACCCTTTTAATAGAAAAACAAATAAATTTAAAATACATATGGAGAATAAACATAGATATAATAAGAATTTATAAAGAAAGAAAGGAACTAGTGAATCCTGAATTTAAGAAAATGGCTACCTGAGACAGGGGGAGGATGTCCAGGGAGATGGAGGAGAGCCATTTGGTTAGATAATAATAGGTCATTGCCAGGAACATAGCTTTTGTTTTGGATGTTAGAGTCACAAATGGTAAAATTAACCTTAAAAACACTAAATGAAAGCAGGCCAAAAACTTACCAAAAATGAGAGAGCATCATGAAATAAGGACTTTGATTAATCTAATTCTGAATAACTGAAATCCTAGAGGTTCGAAAAAAGAATTATAAACCCAAAAAGTGACTTTGTCCAATTCACATGTATCTAGTATTTATGCAGTGCAGGTATTTCCAATGAAAACTCTTTTTTTTTTTTAGAAAAAAAAAAAGTAAGCACCAACAAATATAGTTATCCAAATTTCAGTTCACCAACGTAGATTTTCACTTTTTTTTTTTTAAGTAATCTCGGCATCCAACATGAGGCTCGAACTCACAACCCTGAAAGTTGCATGCTCTACTGGCTGAGCCAGGCATCCCAGGTGTTCGCTTCTTGTTTTATGTATCTGATTGAAGGAACTGCCCATAAATATGTGAGTGAGTGGTGAGGAGAGAAAGAAGCTTGCAAATATAAAGGCTGGAGGAAGACGGATTTCTCTCAATTAGCGCAAATGCATACAGAATTGGAAGCAGATAAAAGAATTTAATTTGTCTCTCTTTAAAACAGCCACAGATTAAGAAGTGATACTATTATTTCTGATAAGGCAAATGTAGAATAAACATCTGTTTAAAATCAATTCAGTAAAAAAATTTCAAAATATCATTTTATTGAGAGAAGAATCTCAACTTCAGCTTCTCTCGAGGAATGGTGTGAGCCGACTAGGGCCTTCCCCTCCTGTTCCCTCTTCCTTCACCATAAAGTGGGAGTAATACTGCAACCCTCACAGCAGGTCATAGGCATGTCAGATGAGAGGGCGGAGAATGAGAGGGAATGAAATCTGCAATAAAGTCGCTTAGGAAAAAATTGTCCTGGAAGAGCTTGTTACTATGGATAACAAATGCTTAAACAGTAAGAAGGATTTTTTTTAATTTTACTATGAATTACTCATAATAATATTGCTATGTCCATTGGGCATGAATGCATACCTTTTATTTTTTTACGATTTTTATTTAATCTATTAATTTAACTCTATATTGTTTTATTTTTTTTTAAAGCTTTTTTTTTATTTATTTATTAGAGAGAGAGAGACTGAGAATGAGAGGGGAGAAGGTCAGAGGGAGAAGCAGACTCCCGCAGAGCTGGGAGTCCGATATGGGACTCGATCCCGGGACTCCGGGATCATGACCTGAGCTGAAGGCAGTTGCTCAACCAACTGAGCCACCCAGGCGCCCTATATTGTTTTAATGTAGAAAGCAGTACTCATGACTGATGTGGTAGAAGAATCCACACTAACAGTAAATGATATATTTAAGTCATTTCTCTTCTTCATTTTCCTTTCTACTTTCTATGTGAGTAATAATAGGCCAAAAGTTGTAATGCAGGAAAAAATGAAAATAGTAGCCACGTTAACATTAATTTCATATTCTATTATTTTTTAAAGATTTATTAATTTATTTTAGAGGTGGGAAGGGCAGAGGGAGAGGGAGAAAAGCAGACCCCCTACGAGGGCAGAGCCACACACAAGGCTCCTTCTCATGACCCTGGGATCATGACCTGAGCCAAAATCAAGAGTCTGCTGCTCAAACAACTGAGCCACCCAGGCACCCCTTTCATATTCTATTATTAAATAATTATTCAACTTTACAGCAGTTGAGATTCTAGATTATTTATTTCTTTTTGAATACATTTTATGGTAAAACTCATATGCTGCCTAAGAACCAAAGAGAGGGACAACTAACATGTTTCGCCTGCCCGTAGCTTATCTGCTAAGCACTATATATACTAGGTACATTACTTAGTGGAGACTCTCTTGGCCACTACTTTGTATGTGTTTTATTCTTAGTTTAGAGGGAATTTTAAAACCACGATGGTCTAATATTCTCGCCCACACATGACAAAAAGCAACTTCTGAAAGTGGCCAGGGAGTTAGGGGTAGAGGATGTTTCTGCTCTACTCCTGATGTTTCCTCCAATGTGGAGAGATGAATAGGCCTCCTGAGACACAAGCATCTCTGCCTGAGTGATTTCTCAGAATCATGAGACTAGCATGATCTAGGCAACCCAGCAACATCCCCGTTCTTCTCCTGAGCAGCTCACGGGGAACATACATTCTCCTTTGCTTCTCTTCGCCTTCAATTTTAAAGGAGGCAAGCTCCCTGGTCCTGAGGAAAGGAATGGGTTAGGGAGACCTATAATTTGGAGGGCATGAGGGCATGCAAACCAAGAGTACAAGAACCTGACTCTCTCATCTCCCCTCTGAGCACTCACATACACTCCTGGCTCTGCCTGGGACAGTCTTCCCTTATCTATTCCCCAGGCAAACATATACAGGGAGACATTTACCTGGCACTGACCTATGATCCCTTCATTCCCTGTTCTTCCTCTATTAATAGTTAGCTTGCTTTATTTTAATTTCCTGTTTAATTAATACAGACCGTTATCCACATAGAGAGAGGCATTATGCTCATCTTGGGGAAAAAAAAATCACATCCCCAAGCCTCAGCAGGTGTTTATCTTAATGAAACTGTTCCTTGCAGCAAAGAGAAACCTATGCAGACAAGGTAAAAATCACAGCTAACACTTATTGAGGGCTTACTATGGACCTCACTGTGGACCAGGGACTGTTCTAAACACTTTCACATATAGCAATTCATTTAATCCTCAGAACAAAAACATAAAATAGATACAAATTGGTCCATGGTCCCTCTTCAAAAAATATTGAGGTTAGATTCCACAATCATACACATTACTATTGCTGCAGGAAAACACGTGAATATGCAAACCAAGAGACAAGACAAAAATAATACATAACTTCCTATCAGGTCATTGTCACCAAAGGAATTCAGGTGAGTTAGGTTGTGTCGCCTAATGGTTATGAAAATTTTTTGGTTTTGAGGACATTTATGGATTTCATTTTATGGATGAGAACGCTCAGGCATGGAGCAGATAAGTAACTTCACCAAGATTACACAGCTGGTAAATGGACAGCAGTATAGACAGGTCTCTCCTCCTAAGCACTACCCAACAACTCAAAATTACTTCACAATTACTTTGATCTATCCAGGTGTCAACAACAAACCCTAGAAAAGAATCAAGTTGTCACTTCTTGGATTCAGATTCGCCTCTAGTCAAGTAACACTTGGGAAAATGGGTGGGGTCACTGTGTATAGATGAGACTGCCCAGGCACCCCGTCTATCAGGGCCAGGGCAAAGGGTCTAATCTGCTTAAGAGGCTATACAGGTGGGGAGACACTGACTGTAGCTTTAGCAAAACATCCACTGAATAATTTTAGCAAGGCACAGAGCAGGCAGGCAAGAAATCAGACTGGAAAGAGGTAAACTAATGCTAGCTCATGTGTAATGCTATTTTGGATAACTGGGTGCTGTGGGGTTAGAACAAAATGGATGGAAGATGACTAATTTGTGAAACAGAAAAACAAATGGTCAGCAAGGTGTTCATCTGTAGACTCAAGTGAGGCTAAGTTATAGAATACAGGTAGCCTTTCCTGACGTTGCGACTTTTAAAAGCATCCTGATCCAACATTAAGCTCCCCAAGGGAAAAAATAAGTGGGAGATTCAGTCAATGAAAACATTAATAAGATGAAGAGATTTGTCTTTTCCATGCGAAATATAGCACATTTGAAGGCATAAAGTACACAGATTCATATTCTGCAAGAACGTACAGATGTTGAATGACAAACTGCTCCATATGGCTGAACAGTTGGTTCTAAATTAAAATAATGGCATGAGGTGAGGGAGGTTTAGAAATAACATTAAAATCACTACATGCTGTACTAATGATGCATGCAGCAGCCATGGCTATAGAGTAAAGGCATTTCTGCTGATGCAAAACGAACCGCTCTGTACAGCATCTAATGTCAGCCCAAATGAAAAAGAGATGGAAAATAATAACATCTAAATGCATGCAGAAACAACTACAGTAGGTATTAAAAAGAAATTGCTATTGAGAAAAGAAACACTTGATCAATAAAGATCTCTTAGAACCCCCACATAAATGCAAATATAGTATAAGCTTAATACCACTAAATATTTCTCTTCATCCTCCAATCTTAGTATATGCCTGGATATCACATCAGAGAATAAGATTTTCAGCAAATTTGGCATTCTTCACAGCCCACCACCACTGCAATATTTCCATACTTCATATATATTCCTTATAAATTATATAAAGCAGCTGCATTCTTGGCAGAAAGCTAAATTATGCAAGTGTGGAGTTACCACAACATGATATTAAATAAGATTAACTGTTCCAATTTTCACCTGGTGAGGATTCATTTCAGTATTTAATTCCCTCATCCTTGACCTTTAAAGTTTACATCCATTAAGGAAAATTTGGAATAAGGCACGTGAAAGAGTTTGTGTGTGTGGGTTCTCATCTTAGAGTTTTATAACATTTTAATGAGCAACCAGCAAATGCTTTAATCCTGGAACAGAAAAAGGGAGATATATATTTCAACAATGGTCTATAAATGGAATTAAGCGATTCCAATGAGAGTTTTAGGCATTCTGCACCTAGAATAGTGCTTGGGACATGGTAGTCCCCCAGTCAGTATTGTGGAATGCATGTTAGAATGAGCAAATAGCTAAATGAATGAATGAACGACTCCCCAAATCTCCAATGTGCTTAGCACAGTTCTTGTACAAAATGGCAACCAATAAATGTTTGCCAAGTTAAATCATATCACATACAGCCTTTGTGGGATGCCATTGGACTCACCCTGCTTTCAAGAGTGCAGTTAACTGACAGCCTCCCCATTCAGGAGCCACTGCAACATTCAAGCTTATGCTCTCCTCTGTTCCCAACCAAGGGAGTGAGCATGGATGGGAGACCAGAGAGGGGTTATTTCCACTTAGCAACGTCCCTCTACAGGCAACCTTTGTTCTGGCTCCCCATCAGCCCTACAAGGCTCTCTTAGAACTTCACTAGTCTCAGGTTCTTCCTCCCCAACCCTCTTCCCCTCCCTTTACCACTGTCAGACCCAAATTGCAATCTGAAGGCTCTTCCTATCTACTTGAACTCTCTCTCTTTTATCTTTTTGGGGTGTTTTCCCTTATAAATCTCTTTCACTTCTAATTCTATCTTATCTCTGCTCCTCAGGAGACTGAACTGACACAGCCTTCCAATGATTACTATTATCCCAGCCAAAAGAAGGATAGATCTGATTAACCCACATCTCAATGTAAATTAGTTAAATCTCTGGCCTTCTAAATAGGTAACTTTTTATGATATCTAATCCTACATACTACAGCTGACCCACATTCTAGGTTTCTTTTGTTCTCTTGGATGCAGTTTTTGGCTTTATAATAAGCAATAGCACAGGTTTCAAACAGATAATCAAATGGCTATTATAACCCTATAGAAAAGTTTTTATACCTCATTTCTACATATTTTACATCAGCCTGCATTTCATACCTTCCAAGGCCAGAGCACCCTCCCTATGATGTGTCAGTTCACAAGAACTCTCCAATACTTAATGTTACAAATCTTAAAGCAGTTCTGAGAAGTCACCTGCCCCAAGTAAAAGACAGAGGCAGTAGTGAACCCAAATCTATATGACTACAAGTCTAGTACCTCTTTCCACTATTCAATATTAATATATAAACATTTTTAGCTTTCAAAAATCTTTTTCAATGCACTTTTCAACCCATTATTATGTTGGCTCTCATGTTTCAAGAAAAAAATATTTCAGTCAGTCATTCTTTGATCCCACTTTACCTCTGATTTCATCAGAAATAAACAAGATTGGGAAGAGGTAGAGAAAAAATATTTATATATAACATAATATATATATATATAGAAATCAAACATTTAACTTTGTCTCAATGATTATTTTCACCATATATCTCTATACTTACCCTCTCTGAGCTAAATTTTAAGTATTTCACTTAATTCATTCTAATGTTACTGATTAAACGAACAAAATGTAAAAAAACAAAGTCCCAATTAAAAACTCTTTATGTCAGAGCTCCAGACCTCTACTACTGGCTGGCCTGATGATTTGCATTTACGACATGTGTATTTGTTATGCTTCTTTTTGTGAGCACGGATGAAAGAACCTATAAACTCAGCAGGGCTAATTTTACAAAATGGAGAAATTTTCCAGAAATTCATTTCCTTATTATTCAAATAATTACTCATGGGTAAGAGCTCTTCAATGACCCTTGCATAAGCAAGGGGAGGAATGCCATCACAGGATGAATGCTCCCTGAAAGCTGCCTTCTGTTTCTTTTTCCTAAGAGTATCCCACCTTCTGCCATCTATCTGAGAAATTAGAGTCTGTTTTGGAAAAGGGTCTTAAAGAACAAAATGGTTGAGGGAAGAAAAGGAAACACAGTGATCATAACCACAGCAAGAAAACTGCCACAAATAAGTTGCAAGTGTATAAATTCTGGGCTTTCCCTTTCTCATCAAAGCCCAGCCTACCATTCCTGGGCCATCTTTCAAGGCCCAGGTTAACCGTGAAAGTGGTTAACTTGGCGGGATGAACTAGCTCTAGTTAAGATCAGCCCTTACTGCTTAGAGAGTCAAAATTCAAGCTACAAATTCTTGTCCCAAAAATAGAACTCTCTATTCAATTACCTAGAAGTTTCACTATAATTGCTTGGGTAGTCTAAACAATGGGACTTTAACAAGTTTTGTATTGAAGATGGGATGTCTTACTACTTTTACAAGGAGAGAAGATATATAGTACTTTTGATTTATGCCAAAATGGAAGTAGCAACAAAAGGGCTCAACGCCAAGGTAGGTGGCGAGGTATAGAAGTGGTACGAAACACCAGGCTCCCTCACACTGTTGCTTCCTCCACTTCTCTAACAGTGTAGGATAAACACGGAGATGTGGAGGAGAGCATTGCACAAACATGACTCATGCCAAATATTCTTAGAGTAAATCAGTAGAGGAGAGGCAGATACTGGCAAAAGTACTTGTTGTAAGTACGTTTATAAGCAACTTGTTAATTCTACTCAAAATTTATAAACCAAATTGAGGATAACAATCCTAAAACATGAAACAGTTTCTTCTGATTCACGAATATTACCATACACAGACATCATCTGATCATCCCATACAATGTTTATCAGACCTTCTCAAACCATATTTAAAAAGCAGAATGACAGTGTCTTAATTTGTTGTTGCTGTTCAAATAAACACACATCATTAGTGAAGAAAAATGGAAGCAGAAAAAAGCTAGCCTGCCATTGACAGAGTTCATAAAAGAGTCTAGAATTTAATCAACTTAATAAATGTTTATAGAAATCCTCCTACAAGTGACTACAAAGTAAGATAAGCCCTTGGCTTCTAGAGAAGTGGAAAAAAATTAGTACAAAAACCTCTCAAGGCAGATCGTTAAGTACAAAGGAGTACACGTGCCATAAGGACTTAGAATAAGGAAAGTTAACGTCTGATTGGGGGCAGGGGGTTGGGGCGGGAGTGGGAGGAGGTCCAGACAGGCTTCAGAGGAATGCCTATGTCTCCCTGTCATTCTGCCATTTTTAAAAAGATTATTTTAACTTGAAAAAAACACAGATAAACATACAAAAACAAAAATGACACCAGAGGTTAGCACTTTCATTCCCCTGGCTCACTAAGTCTACCTACCCTTGAGAAAAACATCATCTTAATAACTTGATACCTAGTTTGTAAAAATTTTAAGGAAAAAAAATTTTTAAAGCACATATACATAAGTCATTTTTAATTTTTAATAAAATAATTTATTATATATATAAAATAATAGTTTATCCATAAATATATAAAAATAAAGTATATATGTAAAATATATATATAATACTTATTTTAATAAGTATTTAATAAAATAGTATTTTAATAAAATAGTCTAAAATAGTACATACACATAAGTCATTTAAAATGGGACAATATATATTATTGTACAACATGATGGGTTCATTTAATTTGCTATCTTGATATCCTTTTTGGCTGCTATATAGAAGGGAAAAAGTTGGCAGAGGCATTGCTTCTTCGAGATGCCCATGACAATTCTGACCTTACTGGACATTCTCGCAAACCCTCTAATAAAATTTTCCAGCAAAGAGATAAATGAGAAAGTTCTGTCAACTACAGTAGCCACTAGGCACATTTGGCTATTTAAATTTAAATTAATTAAAATTAAAAGTTTAATTCCTCAATCACAATAGCCACACTTCAAATGCTCAATCAATGGCCACATGTATCTAGTGACCCCTGTACTGGACATCACAAATAAAGAATATTGCCATCTTTCCAGAGAGTTCTATCAGACAACATTTAATAGTCAATCAGTCTTTTCATTTCAGCTGGCTAGAGAATGTAAGTTAGTCACAAAGACTACGTGGGTGACTAATGGAGAAGGAAAATGAAGGCCACCCAAATCTGGAAGTCTCCCTCTGTACTCAGGAGATCCACACATAGTTGGCACTTAACACCCTGAACCCAGTATGCCTCTGGACATTTGAAAAGGGACACTTGAGAGCTGATGGGCTCATGGCCTCCCAGGCGTACTGATTGTATCCTTTACTCATGATTAGTAAAGTTTGGCTAATTTTACTAATGTATGTTTGTTTCATTTGTTACAAGTCATAATCCTGTGCTATCTCTCAGGTTAATCCTATGCTATCTATGATTCCAGCAGAGTATTCAATTTAATGCAATTAAATAGTGTGGATGCACTATGATTTATTTAACCATAAATCTACTGATAAAACATTTAGGCTGCTTCAAATGTTTTACTTTCACAAATACCATGACAATGAATGCTCATATATGTCGATCTTTCATATACGCAATTATTCCGTAGGACAGATAGAATGCTGAAAGTAGTTTTGCTGAGTCATAAGATTATGAACATTTGTAATTTTTTTTTGAACATTTCTAATTTTAATAGATACTGCAAATCACTGTTCTAAAGAGTTGTACCAATGTATTCTCCCTCTAATAGTATAGCAAAGGCTCTTTTATGCATACTATTTCCATCACTGATATTATCTGTCTTATTAATTTTTGCCAATATGATGGTTTTTACTTGCTTTTCCTTCATCATTAGTGAGGCCAAGTATCTATTTACATGTTAATTGGCTATTTGAAGATCCATAAATTGTCTTTTCATGGCCTTCTTATGTACTTTGCCATTTTATTTATTAATATTTATAGGGTAGTTTGTCTTTTGCTGGTTGATTTGTAGAAGGTTTTGGTTTATTGGTGTTACTTTGGGTTTTATGTGTTGCAAATATCTATCTTTCTCAATACCCCTCGCCTCATTCTCTTCACAGCTTCTGCTTTTTTTTTCAAAGTTTCCATGTAATCAAATCTGTCAATATTTTCTTTAAGTCTTCTGGGTTTGAGGTCTTTCTTAAGAAGTGGTTCCCCTATTCTAAGGTTACAAACATATCCTTTTCTTTTAAACTTTTAGTATTTTCTCTTTTTACATATAAAACTATAACCTATCTGGAATATATTTTTGCATATGGTGAGAGATAAGGCTCCAACTTAATTTTCTTACAAATAGGTAGCCAATTGCTTTACTATCATCTGGGGGGGGGGATTATCTTTTCCCTACTGCTTTTAAATAGCACATTTATCATATATGAATATCTTATAAATACTTTAATCTGCTTCTGGACTTTTTCATTTTAATTAGCAACTTACCTACAGTCTTCCATCTTCTAGATTACAAAGGTATATGGACTCGAGGAAATTTAGGGTTCCAATTCTAACAAGAAGTCCTTATTTGAATTAATCAAGGCCACAGTCAGTGACTTGGCAAACATGCACTTAGGGCTTACAGCATGTTTTCAGTCTACCTCTGTCCAGCTTTGCTACAGCTTCCTCAATGGCAGGCAGCCCAGTATTTGGCACGTGTCAGAAGACTAAGTAAGTACTTGTTGAATGTGTTAATGCCAAATTGTGAGTTCAGTTCACTCAAATGAAAGTACATAATTTAAAAGTCATCATTTGATCCATGTCAACTTTCAGCTTATTAGCAATAAATCTTGGAAGAGGAGATGATAGCTTGCATTCCTGAAGGAATACAACTTCATTAAAGCTACGAATAGAGTATACCTCCCCCAAAGTGATGTTGCAGTGCACCTGATGGGCTGGTCAGGCTTGCTGGCCGCTCCCCTCTCCTACGGTCCAAGATAGCTATCATCTACCTTTTACTGTCCCCTTCCGTCTCTAAAAATGCCTCCCCAGCAGAAGAAAACCTTTGCATCTTCCTTCCGTGATGCCAGACTCTGCCTTCCCTCCTACTAGAACAAATGCTCCTGGTTAGGACAAATCACCCCAGCTTACTTACACAAGGATTTTCTATCACCTCTCTTTCCTGTGCCATTCCTGTCTTCTACATCATTTTCATCAGCACACAAACAACTGCAAATATCTTCATCTTTAAAAACAAAACAAAACAAAACCTTGTCATTAACCCACATTGCTCTCCAGCTACCATATTTTTCCTTTCCTCTCTACAGCAAAACTCCTTGAAAAAGTGCCTGTGCTGTGTTTTTTTTTTTTTCCTATGTGCCTTTCATCCCTTGAAACGAACTCCACTCAAGTTTACTCCCTACCATTCCCCTAATTGTTATGATGTGGTCACTACTACCTTCCTCTTGCCAAAAACAGCAGTCGGGTCTTCCTGCTCATCCTACAGCCCCTATCTGCACATCGGACTCAGCTGATCACTCTGTCCTTAAAATAATTTCCTAGCTTGGCTTCAGGGACACCCAGTTCTCATGGTTTTTCATGCCACACTGGCTGCTCCTTCTCGGTCCCCTTAAGTTAACTGCCTTCCCCCAACACACCCACACCCACACCCACACTCCTGTCCGATTTCTACATGGAAACATGGTGAAGGGCTCAGCTCTTGAAACTCTTCTCTTTCCTGACCACACTCACACTGGACGTCATCTCCTCTAGTCCCGCCAGTTTAAAGATCCTGCTTGACTCCTACATTTTCTATCTCCATATACAACCTTAGCTCTAAACTCAAAAACTCATATATACAACTACACACTCAATACCTTCAACTGGATGTCTAATCAATAGATCAGCTTTAGTATGTCCAAAACTAAAATCAGGGTAAAATGAAACAACAGTAATAATAGCAGGAAACCCGTGCTCTTCCCCAGCATCCGCCCCTTCAGTTACCACCCTAGCTAAGCAACATTAGCTCTTGCCTCCATCACTCTAAAAACCTGTTAGCTGGTCTCTACTTCTATGCTGCTACATTCCCTCTCCCCCAGTTCTATTCTCTAAGTTCCCATGAGCCTTATAAATTATAAACCAGACTATGTAACTCTTCTGCTCAAAATTTTCCAGTGACCTCCCATCACTTGGAATAAAACCTACGGTGTTCATATAGCCTCTGGAGCTGTGATCTGACCCCGGCCCAGGCATCCCACTCCAGTGTTCACCATCACTTCACTCTCCACCGCCACGGGCCAACTCTCCTATACAAAAGGGAATGAGATGACGCCGTCTGTGCCTTGTGCATGCATCAAGCTGACTTGGGCCTCGGTGACTGCTCTTCCCTCCTCCTGATACATCGTACTTGCAGGTATTTGTACAGCACTATTCCATTGGGGTCTCTGCTCTAAGGTTACCTTCTCACTGTTTTTCACCCTCATTTATTTTTCTTCGTGGTACTTAAAATTACCCTACATTCTATTCCATCGAAACACCTTAACTAAAACATAAGCTCTATTAGATGACGGGGCTTTTCTTAAATTCACTTTTTAAATCCTCAGAACCTAGAGCAGTACCTGAAACACAGTGGTTGTGTAATAAACATTTGGTGAAGAAATGAGTAAACAAATGAACATGAACATAGTTTGGTTATGAATATGGTTTAATGATCTTAATACATAACCTCAAAGGGCAAATCTATGTTTTGGCATTACTCACTTTCCGTTGTTTTACAGAGTCCAATTTTATAAGCCAATATGAAGCCACTTTTGTTTTATGATATTTCCAGTTATCAATGATCTGTTTTGGGGGAGAAACATTAAGAAATTTAGTCTAAAATTTTCCTCAAAAGTAACAAAGACTAAATGAATAGGTTGAAACAAATTTTATTAATTTGTGAAACAGAAGCGCTGTAATATTACTTGCAATAAAGAATGTCTACTTTCATAAAGATATGTGCAAAGATTTCTAAGTTAAAGTAAAGAAGCCATCAGAATCCAAAGTTTCCTCTTCTTGCAATAAAAAGCACAGTCTCTAATAAATGGAAGTCAAATGTCTTCAGGTACATAGGATTTGGGAAGAAGCCCAAAACACAGATTTTCCATTTTAATTCCAAGAGCTATATTTACCATATCACCTACATAATAACAGAATATTGAACAATACATTAGAAGAGAGCTTATATATAATCAGGATTCTATTATCCCTTTGTTTTGTTTTTATGGGTTTTTATTGGTAAAAATCTGTGAAATTTCTGAATATACATTCTAGTAATATATACTGTAGCAAACAAATTAAAACATTTGCTGTATACAGTAAACATATAGTAAACAACCTAATGTCTTATATAATTATCTATTATATTTTATTAATTATGTAAGCCGATATTCTTTATAAAACAATCACATCAGCCACAAATATTAGTTCTACTCTCTGATAATCTAATTTTTCTTAAACCTGATTCAAAAAGTTGGTATATAACTAATATCTCCAAGAAATGTAAGTAAAATGGTACAAAATTTTTGTCTTTACCTAGAAGAGAACTTGATTGAATAAGATAATATGTAAATAAAAACACACCTACATAGTGCTTTATAACTAATGCTCATTTGTCTTCCTTTTTCACTGATGTAAAAAATATCATCTCATTTGCAAGTAAGATATCATTTTCAGTTTTTAAAATATTCCTATAACAAAATAATATATATTTGAGGGTTTTGCTTATAACTATGTCATGATTACAAAATAGAAATTGCCACAATTAATTTTTTAAATTAAGAAAGTTAAATTTTTATTATTATTTGTTGGGGGGGTTTATTTGTTTTCTTTCAGAAAGACAGTTGCTTCAGATAGGTCTAAAGGAATGATAAAATGTGAAAAGCACCAAGTGCATCATTCTGTGTCTTATCCTCCAACTGGCCACTAGATGGTGCCTTCTCCTCTGGAACAAAAACAGCAACAACAAAAACAAACCAAAAAAACCCACAAAAACAAAAACTACAACCAAAAACCAAAACCAAAACCCCAAACAAAACTAAACAAAACTGGAAACCAGAAAACAATCTTCTGTTACTGAAGGATTAGCTAGGAATGTCAATTTGAGGCACATGTTTCTAAATGTAATCAATCTTTGAAGGAATGCTTTTTCACCAGAAATATCTGAATAACTTGGACTTTCTTTCTAAAATAGGAATAAGTCATTGACTTTAATGTGAATTTTTAGGACTGTGTCATTTTAGAATATTCCACTGGGTGGTGCAAATGTGTTTATAAGAGAAAAACACACCCAATATAAGCCATTTCACAACTTGACAAAAACCGTTCATGGTGTCCCATTCAAATATTCTTGACATTTTACACCCAGGGCTCTATTTTTTCCATTACAACTCATTCCATGTTAGATCCTTCTAAATCTTTACGGAAGGAGGCCTAACTTTAATATTTCTTTCATCATTAAGAGCAGTAATTATTTAACAGCAATTATTCTCACTTGATGAAGCAATTGCATCATTAAAATAGGACTAGACACTAAAAGATATTTTGCATTACTGATTACATAATCTCACTGCTCATGAATCATAATAATTAAAATAACCCCTGTATTTTTTAAAGCTTGTGGAGGTTGTTCTTTTCAACATATTAAGTTTACCATGTCATTGAGAATAATGCCATTAGGAAATAAATTTCAATATTTTAAGAATAATAAAAAGTTGTGAGCTTCTTGAAATTTTGTGTATGTTAAATACTCACATCTTCTATCAGAAGTAATGATTCTGCATCTGATTTTCCTGGAAACCGGATCTTCATGTCCTTGAGGACAAATAAGGTCTGACTTGTTAGATCGTCTTCTTGTTCCTTTGTTCTCAGTTGCCGCAAAGACTCACTCTTAAATTTGAAAGAATACAGATATTTGGAGGGGGTCTTATTTCATTGTGCCACTATAATCTGAAAGATATTTCTAGGTAAAAATGATGTACTTTTAATTTAAAAAAATAACAGTGAAAAAGAAAATAATTTCTTTTACATTTATTCTTAGGATTAAATGGATATGATTTCCCGAGAGTGTCTTTCACACTTCCACACAGTTATAGTTCATTTAGCTCAAAATACTAAAATAAAAATTTAAGTGTTTAAAAAAGACTTCCTGGTCAGTTCATTTGTTACATATACCATAGGCAATTCTTGATTAGAAAAATAATTATTGATTATTACCAAGTGAAATTCATTCATTTATATTTTCTAAACTCTTCTCTTTGGGAACATCATCAACATTAAATAAACAAATTAAATAAATTCCTGGCCTATATGTAGGTACAAGGAGATATCTATTTAAGCATCTACAAGTAAGCTTGGTTGCAAAATAAATTCGCTTACTTCTTCAGCATGAATCTCTGGGATTCATGCTAAGGAGAGAATGCTATAGGTTAATTTAAATACAAAGAAAACATTATCAATGATGTTAATACTTCAGTGCTCTAAGGATAATTTATCAATGGTTTGGTTTTTTAATCTATTAATCAGGAGTCCATTAAGGAAAATTTACCATCCGACAAATTCCCCCAAATGTACAGCTGTACTGCCCAGGACACTGCAAAATGATACACTTGCTCAGATGAAATTCAACAAAATTATCCTACACCATCAGCAAATGGAAAATAGAATGCCATTCTGTGTCCATCCCCAAATTCTATGAAATAGGGCAGTCTGCTTTTTAAGTTATAGGTTAAGAGAGAAGAATAATCCAAATTCCAGAAGACCATGAGCTGAATTATATAGAAAGGTTCTGGAGTTCAATCTGTCTTCCTCCCGGTCGGTCCCTTTGCCACCTAGATCCTGAGTACAGTGCTTCCTGTGATCTCCCAGGAGCAAAATCCATGACTTACCATCTGAGAGTTAGGAAAGCTGGCATCGTTAGTGTGAGGCAGATGCCTCATGTAGGAGGAGGCACGGTTTAGAGAATGTGACCGAGACCCTGAAGCTGGCCGGGATGCTGGTATCATTTGCTGAGCAGAAAAGGGGCGGTTGTCCGCGCTGGAAGGTGATTGAGCAGAGATGGACCGAGGACAACTGACTGAACGCCTGATGGAGCCTAGGATAATGGAGAAGAGGGGCAGCACAGTAGCAGAGTTAGTCAAAGTTTCCCACTGTATCGGAGTTCAACTAACAATTAGGCCACATGGTGGCAAAGCAGCAATAAGTTTAAAAGCACAGACATCATCCGGAGAATATAAGTTAGAAGTTAATTCTTCAATTTAAACAGTAAACTTGGTGCAGAATCCCTATCATGTATTAAGAATGGCTATGATAAGAACAATTTTTTTTTTAAACAGTTCTCTTCTTGAATCATAACTTAAAAGAACTAGAAGAAAGGAAAACTAACATTTATGGAGCACTTTCTATAAGCCAGGCATCTTGTTAGGTGCTACACTTTCATCTTAATCCTCCCAGAAACCCCGTAAAGTAGGAATCTGCATCGCCAGGAGGCTCGGAAGAACTTTCTCAAGATGACATGACGAGAAAGTGGCCAAGCTCAGGTTTAAGGACACATAATGTCAGTGTGTTTCCTCTTTCTAAAGTATGATACCACCTACTATCTTTGTATTAGACTGGTCATTTATTAGAATTTGTGTATAGATTCTATAAAACAGAATACTTTATAGCAAGACTCATAGGGAGGGATGGAAAGGAGTCTAGAGAGTGGCCAGAATAAATGGATGTTATAGAATTTAGGGCATAAAAGAAAAAAGAACAGTAGAACAGAAGAAAAACATAAAGATTATCCTAATGGAGTTTAAATATATAACTGGTTATTACAAGAGTAGTAGTAGACAGGTAGTCTTATTATTCACAGGAGAGAAGAATGAAAAAAAAAAACACTAGATTTAAATTTCCACAGTAGAAGATTTAAGTCAAGGAAAAAATGTCTGGATCTAGAGGATTGTTATCAGAACAAACTAGGGAAAACCAAAGAATATCTTTCTCAATGAATATTGAGACCATTTAAAAAAAAAGAGGACCAAGTGTTCCAGCTAAATTTTGATTCCTGACACAGGGAAATAGAATATCACTCAATATCATCAACAGTTATATCCTTTTTAGTTCATATTTTGTAAACATCCTCTGTTCTATATTCTCTCTCTGCTCAGGGAATACATCAATCTTCAGTAATTAAATAATTTAATAAAACTCACATGAAGGCAGGTTGAATACCCAACTATTTCTCTTCATTAGCTGTTGGAAAAAATTTAAACCTTTGTGAAGGCAATGGACATACACCATATATTCAGGGATATATTTCTATAGGATATTTTGAGTCGATGATAAGCCTAATACCGTTTGGGTTCTGGTGAGTATAAAAAAAAGACACTCATTAAAACTATTAAAGATTAAAAAAAAAAAACTTCCATTTGTTCCAATTAACTTTCTTCTGAACCTCAAAGTCACATCCAATTTTTTTAAAGGACTATGCTTCTAGAAAAGGGCTGTGTGAGGAACATATCACTGGTCAGTCTTCTAGGAAAATACACAAAAGAATGTGCTACTACCTACACCTTGGTTCTGCTCTCTCTGAGGGCTTAAGGTGATAATTTGGACATGTATAACCTGATCACAGGTGCAGAAGGAAAATATCCTTTCTCTTGAATCACCATAGATTCCCATGTTTCCTCTGCAAACACTGGAAATTCAGACAGAATAATTAAATCACTAGATACGTCAATATTTAGCTAATTAGCAAAAAATGGTTGTAACTTACATATATAAGTGTGTGAGAAAACTATTTCATATAGTTTTATATATGAGCACATTATATCAACCCAAAGTATATCTTTGAAACTATAGCAAGTGTAAATTTCCTAAATTATCTCTACACCAGAAAATGTTACACATAATCTGGATTTTGTCCTCCATCATTAGCATCACTTTGGAGAGAAAACTCAAGGAGAGTTTGTGGCTATGGTATTCCTTAGTTTAATATTAAAGAGAGAATATAAAACAAATGGAAACCTTTGTGGTAATTTCTAATGACTATAAAAATAAAATATAACTGAAAAGGAAAAATACATATAACCAGATTAAGCTAGCTCTCAGATGTGAATTCACACTTAAAAACATTTTTAGTACACTATTTTTCTGATCTCAAGTTATTTTTGGTCTGAGAAAAAAGAACAATCTCAGAGCTATAGAAATCCTAGCAACATTTTAGCAACCCTACCCTCATCCTCTGTTGGCTCGCATTCTTAGGGATGCACATTTTAAATGAGGGGTTAAACAACTGATCATATCTGGAAAGGACAATGTCAGCTTCCAAAAGAGAAACAGAGCCATACTTTCAGAAACACACTGAAAGTATGTAAGACATCTTTAAGAAAAAAAGGAAGTAATTGATAAAATAGTTTGCAATTCTAAAACAGGTGCTCAATAGACATCTTAAATGAGTAAATAAATGAAATGGAACATAATACCTTATTTCCCCTCCAAACACATGAACTCTCAAAGACAAGAACATTAGCATGTATCTTTATAAAATAATTCAGTAAAAGAAAGTAAAGGAAAAGGAAAAGAAAGACCATTAAAAATCTTCACGATAATTTGGTAAGAGATAATTAAAAATCTTCATCTGTTTGTGCTGTATTCCTCATGGCATTTTGCCTTAAGTATGGAAGGCCAGGTTTAAGACACACTCATTTCCAGAGAACTAACACATTAAATGAACCACTGGAGATCAAAGAAGGCTCACAGCTGTGTTTACTGCATGACTGAACTGGTCCCTTTCGTGGAGCCCTGGGACAATGGAGGACGAGGCAGAGGCAGGAGAGGCGGGAGTTAAGAAAAGTCCTGCCTTGGAGGCAGCATGGGGAAGGGGGATCCAAATGAGCCTGAGAAAACAGCAATACCACACTGGACATTTGCAAATGAACGAATTGTGAACCCATCTGAAATCAAAGAAGGAATGAATGACAAAATGAAGAAGAGAGAAGGTGTAAAAAGATAGGAAGAAAGAGAAAAGAGGAAAGCGGAAAGGAAGCCAACAGAGCAGCTGGTTGGTTACTGTCCGGAATACTTGTGGTAGGTATCCCAAAGCCGACTTAAGTGCTCAGCCCTGATGAAAACAGGAGGCAACAAAGCTTCAACTGTTTCACAATTGTGTGGCTCACAGAGATCCTTCATTCAACCTGTTTGTTTTCCCTTTGCAGTCCCTAGAAGGGACTGTACGGTGTGCCCAGGTCAGGTTAGGGAAGGAAGTGGGATGGAGTCCAGGTCCCCTCACACACGATAAGGGCTCATGTGGCCCAAGGTCTTTGAGTTCAGTAATTTCCGTTTCATAATTCTTCACATAACAACAAAAGTAAAGAAATTAACTCACTGGATTGTTGAATTAATTTGTAGTTGTCGGACTGTTTAAGGTTATATGTAACTTGCTTTTCTCTGTTCTTATTTTGGTACTCTTCTTTCTCATTGTCCTCGGATTCCACAGCGCTGCTGCTACTGTCACAACTGCTGTCACTACTGTAGTATTTCTGCCTTTTCATCACCTCAGAGCTCTCAGGCATGGAGGACAGGGGCTAAACGAGAGGGAAATGTGTTCTTCTGTTAGAATTCAGAACACTGCTTATGAATTATGAGCATGATCAGTTACTATTTTTATTTTTTTTAAAGATTTTATTTATTTATTTGACAGAGAGAGAGATCACAAGTAGGCAGAGGCAGGCAGAGAGAGAGGGGGGGAAGCAGGCTCCCTGCTGAGCAGAGAGCCTAATGCGGGGCCTATTCCAGAACCCTAACCCTGAGACCATGACCTGAACCGAAGACAGAGGCTCAACCCACTGAGCCACCCAGGCGTCCCAATCAGTTACTATTTTTAATTTCTTGCTTATGCTAGCTGCTTTTCACCAAAGCCTGAAACCGCCCAAAGCATGACTGCTACCACAGTGCCATTAGCCTCCCGTGCTCTTCACTGAGGGTTCTGTTTCTGCAAAATGTTCCCTCTTAAATGATACAGAGCTCAGTCACGATGAGGAAAAGACTGCTTCTGTGTGATATGAAGAAATGACCAGAGTATCCACAAAGAATAACAAAATAAAATATTTGAGATGAAAATGAAAATATAAAAATCAGAAACATAATCAGCTTTTCTTCATTCCATAGAGTTACTCATCAAAACTCAGAAACGTACTTTTGTTTTATCATTGATATTCAGTCACTCAGTAAATGTGTGTGTGTGTGTGTGTGAGTGTGTGTGTGTGTGTGTGTGTGTGTGAGAGAGTGTGCGTGTGTGTGTGTTGCCTTTGAGAGAGAGAAGAAAGAAGGGCAAGGGGAAGAAAGGCAGAAAGAGTAAGAAAGCACCCAGTTAAACCACTGCAAGTTAAAGGGGCACCTGGGTGGCTCAGTTGGTTAAGTGTCTGCCCTCAGCTCAGGTCATGATCCCAGGGTCCTGGGATCAGACCCTGCAATGGATTCCCTGCTCAGCAGGGAGTCTGCTTCTCCCTCTGCCCCTCCCCCTGCACGTTCTCTCTCTCTCTCTTTCTCTTCCTCCCATAAATAAATAAAGTCTTTAAAAAAAACACTGTAAATAAAATAAGATAAATTCCTGTAAGTATAGTAAGGCCACATCATAAAACAGAGCCTATGAGTCTACTCACTCAGATAATGTGCAACACAAAGCAAGGTATTCCTCACATGTCTAATTGGCTCTGGATATTTTTACAAATAAAAATTGTTAGTTAATTGTCTACTTTCCAAATTGGTTCTGAACAGCTCATGTCTCTTCTCATAGGATTTCTGAATCTGACATATAGGTCTGGCCATAATGGAGCAACATTGCTTTTTATTGCCCATGCTACATAAAAAAAAGTGGTATCATGTAAAAATCAGTATGGCAAGAATTTTTAGAGGATAGGTGCCATGTAGAAGGGTAAATCTGTAATAATTCAAAATGCCCTGCTATTATGTTCCAATATTTCCATTGGAATTACTTGTATCCAAACCTCCCAAACAATGTGTTTCCAAGGATGCCAGCCGAGGGAATAAAAAAGATAAGGGAAGTAGGACAGCTTCACTTCAGAAAGAATGTACACAACCAAGAACAAGACATTTTTATGATGTAGTCATTTTAAGAGACTATTTATTATACAAACCATATGCCTTTTGCTCCTGCTGGGAAAGGTTCCTGTAACTATACACTACATTCTTATTCTCTGTTTAACAAAAATGCTTTGATGCTAACATACACCGTAAGGAAACCCTTGGTTACCATGGGACTTCACTGAAATATAGTATATCTTCTCATGTATCGGTGTAGGATGAAAGGTAAAGAGAGAAATAGCATTTCATGAAGTGCCTGGAAGACACGGTAAGCCAAAGCATGATCCTCTTAAAGTTACTGCCTTTGCAAAGGGTGAAAAATAACCAAAGAGGGAAAAGTAATTTAATACACTGCAGTACCAACTTGTATTTGAAAGTATGTTTTTCTTTTGATAGTCCAGTATTTACTGAGCACTAACAATGTTCAAAGAGATATGCATAAAAACACTGACTAGTACACAATCACGGAACATTCTGATAGTCTTGGGGAATATGAATTCTAGAAGAAGCATGTGTCTTCCGCACTCTCACAGATTCCCGAAGAAAAAATGGCACAACCAGCCTTGCTAGTAGTGTCCTCCTTCAGGTAGGCAAACAGCTTTCAGGTTTCTCAAAAAGCTTGACTACATAATGAGTTATTTGATCCTATAAAGAATCACTAGGGGAAACAGATAGCTGACCCTTTGTGTCATATAAGCATTTGGGACTTTTTGAATAACACACTGTTCAAGCAATAATTAATAAGAAGTGATAGTAGTGTGAACTTCAAACAGTACCTTAACTACAAAATGGAATTTGTAAATTGGCATTGAGTTAGGATACACATCATACTAGTTACTTTTATGTCCTATTGTGTTATGAACTGGGCCATACATAAAAATATATAAATAGCATTAAGATTAGTAATCACTTAGCTGAAAAAAAGAACAATGCTCACACCTAATACTTTATGTGGTATTTATTATTTATAGAGCTAATTAATATTTTAGTTTCTCAAATAAGTGAGAAATTATTATTTCTCCTAGTACAAGTTTCATTTAACCTTCGCTATCTTCAATTATTCTTCTACCATAAACACACTAGAAATTAATGTTTACCACGTGATAGCATCCCTCTAAAATGAAAGGCTGCTTTGAAGTTTGGCTCACCCCAGACCCTCAGTGTACATAAAGTTAAAAGTTATAAAATGCTTTTACTTCAGACTGATTATGCAGCTTTCAACCACTTTGAAATATTACTGGCATTAAAACCTACAGAAACTAGCCAATTCATTTCATTTCAACAAATACAGTTAGTTTCTACGACTTGCCTAGAATAAGAGGGGTTGAAAAAAATATATACAATGTGAACTGTGCCTTCCAGGAGCTTATATTTTTATTTGGATGCTAAGCCTTATTTGATGAAGCAAAGAAGAGTATGATAGATGGCTCTCTCAGGGTCTTTGCATTTGTTATTCTGCCATAAATACTGTGCCTCCAAGTTGTCTCACAACTGGTTTGCTGAATTGCAATAATTAATACACAAAGCTTAGAATCTATTCACTTTTAAAGACACTCTAAAATATCTTTGTGGCATTATCAACAGCATCATCCACAGTTCTTCAGCATAAAGCACACATTTGAGAAGAAGGAGGCCTGACATCCAAGGTCTCTGACCTCCACCAGATACATATCTTTCACCAGGTTCATCTTGCACTATTTTACTCCCCACAAATCTTCCATTCGAGTGATGCCAAATCCTTTCTTGTTTCTCCAATACTCTATGCAACGTCACACCTCTATGTCTTTGCCTTAAATACTCCCTCAAACCTGAATATCATTGCCCTCATCCTAAATGTTTAGAGCATTACTCATTTTTTAAGACCCAATTCCAATATCACTTCCTGTATAAGGCCACCTGGTTTATCAATCCTTTTCTTCTCTATGTAATTGTAGCACTTTCCACTCCCTTTATTAAAGCACTTGCCACAATACAGCCTGGGCTTTGGTTCACCTATCTGTTCTTCCACTAGTCAGTGAGGTCATTGTGGACACATTCATCAAATTTAATTAATGGCTTTTGATAACTTTCTAAGTACCAAGCACTGTGCTAGGTGCTAGAGATGACATGCTTCCTACCTTCAAAGTACTTACAAGTTCATTCTAAAGCAAACATGCACACAATTGTCACAACTCACTTAAAGTGTTATGTGTAGCACAACAGAAAAAGCAGAAGAAGGAATATCTAAATCTAACTAGGGGAATGAGGGAAGATTTCACAAAGGCAGCAATGGTTCAGCTGGGTTAGAAGGGGATCTGTAATCAAGCAATGAATAGATTTTTTTTTTTAAATAGGAAGACATTCCCGAGGCCTGGAAAAAGCATGAAAGCATGACAGAGCATGATAATGTGTATAAGGACATAGCGATAGCTTTGTATTGCTGAAATGTAACCTAAAACAACAGCAACAATAATGATGACAACTGAATAAAAAAGTTTCCAAGATTTTACAAATTCAAAACTTTCCTACTCTACTAGCAAGATCTTTAACATACAAAAAAGGAACATGTAGATCAACACTACAGAGAGGATGAAGGTAGGGCACACTTGTCCATTTTTGCTTACATGATAGCTTTCTGTTTATTCTAGAAACCATACCTATTTTAACTAAAACGATTTCAATGTTCGTGGGTCAACAATACGTGAGGCTCCCCATGAGGATTTCCAGAGTCATTATTTGCCTTACTTATAATGCTACACATCTCTGAAAATTGTTAAGTCTAGAAAGAGGAGAAAAATGTAATACTGAGTATAGAATAAGGGTACTAGTTTTAAGTCCTTCTTGGCCCTAACTCAGAGTTTTTACTAACACTAGGGAAAGAATTAAAAATAAAGGAAACTTGGAGCACCTGGGTGGGCTCAGTCAAATAAGTGTCTGCCTTTGGCTCAAGTCATGATCCTAGGGTCCTGGGATTGAGCCCTACATGGGGCTCTCTTGTCTCTCTGCTCAGCAGGGAGCCTGCTTCTCCTTCTCCCTCTGCCTGCCACTCTGCCAACTTGTGATCTCTCTGTCAAATAAATAAATAAAATCTTAAAAAAAAAATAAAAAATGTGGGGAACTAACAAAACTTCTCCTGAATATATCTCCCTAACTCTATCTGCACGGGTCCATACAGTTCCTTGAAAGTGGCATCAGTCATTCTTATGGCAAGAACTATAAAGGTAAAATCAACTGTACTTAGTAGCATCTACTTTGATAGTAAAGAATATAGAGGTACTGCACCTTTGGTCCTCGAGTCTTGGCAGTTTTGCCCATCAATTTTTCATCATCAATTTCACATTGTTCCAGAAGATCTAAAATATCTTCCTCCTTTAAAAATATTAAAATTGTGATCACTAATGGACTCTAGAATTTTTCCAAAGTCATTAATATCCACAAAATAGTGTGCAATAAGGAGTCCTAGAACTATTTAGTGAAGATTGCTTAGATCAAATGAGAAATAGAGTCATGGAAAAATCTCTTGAAACCTTCATGGAAATCTGGCAATATAGACAATATATAACTGAAATCTATTATGCATTAATATCACAAACAAATGTATCTTTATATTCTAGTACACTATTAAAATCTTAGAGTACGATACTTCAGCCTGTTGAACATTTTAATATTTCCAAAAGTTCAGTCTAGTTTTCCAGAGCACTTTGCCAATCATCTCTATATTAATTAGTACAAAATAATATTACAACTTCAGAAGAAAACTGATGATTAGCCTAATAGTTTCATTTGAACGATATAATGTTAATATTTGGTAAGTGGGCACAATTTAAGGTAACTTTTTCAAAAATTTTAACTATTGTGCAAGAGTATCTTTAGAACTTTATGAGAGATTTCCATTCTATGGGTATAATACTTGCTCTTCCAGAATCATTGTGTAGTCATGGGGACAAGTTATAAAAACATATACTGAAGTAGATTTTGAGCAAACCAAAGCAATAGGAGTATAATAGTTACATTGAAAGAGGTTCCTTGAGTTATTTATTCAATCTATAAAAATATCACATCTCCATTTATATATTTATGACATGTTTTAGTGTCTCTTATAAAAAGGTTTTTGAAGAAACTAGAAATCTGACTGTGCAAAGGAAATTTGTAAAAATAAGTTACTCTTTGTTCCAATCCAATAAAGCTTAGCTATTAAAATACCAAAATACTTTTGCTATAATGTTTTGATTAAATAATAATCTTATAATGAATTCCCATGACAGCAGCACAAGATAGTTAAAAAGAAACTCAAAGAGTTCTGCTTCTGTTTAGGAGAAAGAAGATCATAACAGATAATACTTTCATTATAGCAGCTAGAAAAAGACAGATAAACTAAACAATCATAGTTTTTAAGATACCAGAAAGCTATGGAGAAAAAGTAGTGTAAAATAAACTAAATACCAGAGCGGGGAAAAGTTGTAGGCAAGTAGAAATGAGTAGCCATTTTCTACTTTGGGATCATTTGTCAAGTCTGCACACAGATGGGCAGAGACCACGTCTATAAAAGGGTGGGATAAAGAGAAGAGTTTTCAATGGTCATGTGAGCTAGTGTAACTCTAGAACCGCCCCACAGAGCTTGTTCTCTTCACCTTCTGGGTCTCTCTGACAGCAATCTAGTGAGCATGTAGTGGAGTAGGAAGATAGAGGCATGCAAGAGCCAGTAATACTCCTCTGTAGTCTTACAGTTTTTAGATAACAATAGAAAACGAGGTCCATAACAAACACTGAATAAATTTCATCCTTGAGACCCTTGAAATAAGACGGTAAACTAAAACTACTATAACACAGACTGGACCAAGTTCAACTTTTCTTTTTTTTTTTTAATAGAAATTAATCTGACATATAACATTGTGTAAAGACACATTTATATATTTAATATGATTGTCATTGTAGTTAATAGCTTCTCCATTAAGTCACATAATTGTCATTTCTTTTCTGTGATTGGAATAATAAATATCTGTTTTCTTAGCAAGTTTGATGATTAGAATATTGTCTATATTCACTATACTGTGCATTAGATCTCTAGGACTTATTTACTACTAGGTGCAAGATTGTAACCTTAAACAATCTCTCTCCTATTCCCCCATGCCTAAAACCTGGTAACCACCATTTCACTGTTTTTATGAGTTTGGTTTTTTTGGATTCCAAATATAAGTGAAATCCTATAGTATTTGTCTTTTCCTGCCTGACTTAATTAACACAATGTTCTCAAAGTCCATCAATGTTGTCACAATGGCAGGACTTCCTTCTTCCTCATAGCTGAAAATATTCCATTGTACATATATACCACATCATCTTTATCCATTCATCCACTGACAGGCACTTACATTGTTTTCAAATCTTGGCTACTGTGAATTATGTGGCAATAAACTTGGGAGTGAATTTATTGCTCTGATATCCTGTTTTCATTTCCTTTGGGTTTAACCCAGAAGTGGAATTTCTGGATCATATGTTAAGTCTATTTTTAACTTTTTGAGGAACTTCATATTGCTTTCTATGGTAGATGAACCAATTTATAATCCCAACAGTCTGCAAGGGTTCCCTTTTCTCCACATCCTCACCAACACTTGCTATCTCTTGTTTTCTTGATGACAGCCATTCTAACAGGTGTGAAATGATACTTCATTGTGGTTTTGATTTGTATTTCCCTGATGATTAGTGATGCTGGGCATTTTTTCATGTACCTGTTGGAGATTTAGATGTGTACTTTGGAAAAAAATGTCCGTTTAGCTTCTCTGCCCATTTTTTAGTTATTTTTTTGTTGTTGTGGATATACAGTTGCATGAGTTCTTTAAATATTTTGGATATTAACCCCTATCATATATATGATTTATGAAATTTTTCTCCTATTCTGCAGGTTGCATTTTCATGTTGATTATTTCTTTGGCTTTGCAAAAGCTTTTAAGTTTGATGTAGTTTCATTTGGTTGATTTTTGCTTTTGTTCAACTTTTCTTTGGCTCAAAGTGATTAGCCCCCTACCTTCGCACCCTGAAAGAAGAAAGATAGACCTTTTTTTGGAAAAAAATAATATCAGTTCAATTTTTATGATTCTTTTATAGACACTGTCAAACAAATAAAAATTGTAGGCTATCCAAAATAACAGGAAAATGTGACCCATGAGATAAAGGAAAAAACATTTTAAAGAGCAGGTCCTTAAATGATCCAGATGTTAAAATTTAAAAAAAGGATTTTAAAATAACTACTACTTCCATGTTAAAGAAATTGATGGAAAATGAACAAAATGAATGGAAGATGCAGAATTTCAACAGAGAAATGATATTTTTAAAAAAACCAAATAGACATTCTTGAGTTGAAAAATATAATAAAAAGTTAAGAAGTGATTGGATACACTTATGGCAGACTGGGCACAGCAAAGGTATCTCAGTGGAAATGATCCAAACTGAAGCACACAGAAAGATAAAGGAAAAACAGAATAGAGTAACATAGATAAATCAGATGCTGTCCAACGATCTAATATATGTGTGATTAGAGTCCCATAAAGAGATAAGTACAAAATAATGCAGCAACAATATCTGAAGAAATAATAGAAGAGAATTTTCCAAAACCAATGAAATTTATTAACCCAGAGCCTGAGAAAACTACAAGCAGGATTAATACAAAGAAAGCCACACATGAACATCTCAAAGTCAAAATGCTGGGAGTGGGGGGGAATCAGCCACGGAAAAAGACATATTACATTTAGAAGGAAAATAAAAATAATGATGGTTGAATTCTGAATAGAAACTATAGGAACCAGCAGACAAATAAGTGACATCCATAAAAGTGCTGAGAAAAAAAAGAGCCTGTCAAGATAGAAATCTATACCCAGTTAAACTTCACTTAAAGAAGACAAAATGAAAAACAATTTCTGACCAAAAAAAACAAATCAGACAGAAAATTACCACAATACCACACTTATGCGACAAGGAATATGAAGTACTAAAGAAAGTTTCTTCAAACTGAAGAAAGACAACCCTTGTTAGAAGCATGAATCTGCATGACAGGATGAAGAACACTAGAAAGGGTATATATGTGAGTAAATAGGAAATATTAGTTAGAAAACTATTAAAGACCACTGATTGCTTAGACAATACTAACAATGTATTCTGAGGTTCATAAGTATAATATATGTTAACAGCACAAAGTCAGAAGCATGCTACAATATAACTAAAAGCCAAAAGAGAAGATAAAATAATATAACAAAAAATAATTGATTTTTCCAAAAGAATAAAGGGACCAACAAAAAAAATAATGAACAGATGGAATAGAGAAAAAAGAGCAAGAGGGAAAATATAAACCCAACCACACTAGTAAATGTGTGAAATAACGAAGAGACAGATAGTGTCAGACTGAATTTTAATGCAAGTATGACCCAACTACATGGTTTTTACCGAGATATTTTAAATATAAGAACACAGATGAGTTGATAAATAGATGGAAAGATATGTCACTCAAACAGTAACCATAAGAAAGAAACCAGTTGTCTACATTAGTCACACAAAGTAAGCTTTAAGACATGGGATATTATCAAAGGGAAAGATAAACATTTCATAATGATAAAATAGAAAGGATGAATTCATTAGAAAGACTCCTTCATAATTTCAAAGTATATGAAATAAAAACTGACAGAACTGAATCAACAATCACAGTTGGAAGTTTTAACCATCACTCTCAGGAATTGCTAGAACAAGAAGGCAAAAAAAAAAAAAATTAGAAAGGATTTAGAATATTTGAACAACACTAACAGCCAAATTTACTTATAACATGTATAAAACTCTATAACCAACACCTGTAGTAGCACATTATTTTCACATATACTTGGAACATTCACAAGACTAAGTACTCTACTGAGTTAAAGCAAGTATCAGTTCATTTTACAATATTGAAATCAGAATGTTTTCTAATACCAATTAAATAAACTAGAAATTTTTAACAAAAATAAATCAAGAAATTTTTAACGTATGTAAATTAAGCAAAAAATTTCTAAATAACCAAATAAAAACCAGAAATTAATTTAGGACAGCAGTTAATAAAAATATATAAAAATTGCTAGATACAAGGACAATATACCAAAAAAATCAGATGTTTACATACTGAAAAAAATTTAAAAATGAAAAATTTTTTAAATTACATTCCTGGCAATAGTAGCAAAAACATCAAACACTTCAGAATAAATTTAATTAAAGATGTGCAAAAATTCTACACTAAAATCTATAAACACAGTTGAGTAATTAGACTCAAATAGATGGAGAGAAATGCCATGTTAATGGATCAGAAGACTCAGTACTATTAATTCCTCAGTACTGTTAATATTACTGTTAATATAGATTTCTCACAGTTCCAATTAAAATCCCAGCAGGTACTTTGTAATAAAAAATCAATCAAAATTTAAAATCAAGTCGATTCTAAAAGGTAAATGGAAACACAAAGGACCTGGAAAGTCCAAAAACAATAGTACTGAAGATAGTGTGATATTTGTATATGAAGAGGCTCACAAACCAATGGACTAGGACAAGCAAACTGGTGACATTTAAACCAGCTTTTGAAGAAGACAAGGAAGGAAATTAGGACTTGAAACCTATTACGTGACAAGTACTTTAAATAGAGTATTTTAATTAACCTCAATTTTATTTTAACCACCAACCTCTTATAATTTTAATACTACTAAATTAGTGATGAACAAACTATTGATCAAATAGTTTAGTCTAAGTTTACATAATTAACACATAAGGGAGCTGGAATTTGAATCTGCTCCAAAATTCCTAGGTTTTCTAGCAGAAAAAGTGGGGTTAGGGGAGCAGAGTAATGAGAAGATGAACAGATGTGATAATCAGAGGAGAGACAAACACCAGTATAGAACAGGTGACAGAAAATGAACAAAGGTCCCCTACTGTCTTAATCAAGAAAAACAAAGGGCTACAGAATGTAATTCTATGGATGAAAAATGTTTGTGTATGTCAAAAGAAAGACTTTTGGAGGAAAAGAACATTGAGATCCACATTATTCCTTCTGCTTCTGTCTCAGGTATAGCCAGCTCGAAAGTGGCTCTGTATCTTGTTGCAGAATTTGAGTGAAAAGACCATAGCAAAAATCTATGAATAATAAACTTTATCATTTTTGAATCACTTAATATAACAGGATATCCAAGAAATGGGAGGTTATCACTGTAGTGAAATATCCAGTAATATAAAGTGCATTTTAATGAGTCCACATAAACTTATTTGTCCCATGAGATTTTAGCAAGCACAAAGCAAGCACAGGCTTGATTAGCACTTGCACAATGGGTATGTCCTCTAGAAATGCTTCCTTTTGAAATTCCAAGCTACCATGTTATGAGATCTGGCTACCTTACAAAGGAATCAGGTAAAGAGAAAGACATCAAGCCAGCTCCCCAGATGTTCCAGCTATCTCTCTCTCTCTTTTTTTTTTTAAGATTTATTTATTTATTTGACAGAGAGAGAGATCACGAGTAGGCAGAGAGGCAGGCAGAGAGAGAGAGGGGGAAGCAGGCTCCCCGCCCAGCAGAGAGCCCGACATGGGGCTCGATCCCAGGACCCTGACACCATGACCCGAGTCGAAGGCAGAGGCTTCAACCCACTGAGCCACCCAGGTGCCCCCGTTCCAGCTATCTTAACTGAGGCACCAGACATGTGAGTGAAGCCTTCCTGGACTTCCAACCCCAGCCAAGCTTCCAAATAAATGCAACTATGATTCACTCCAAGCAAGCCAAGCTGAAGAACTACTCAACTGAGCCCAGCGAAGATTATAGAATATGAGCTAATAAATGGTTTACTATGCAACAAAAGATAACTGATAGACACTTTGTGTGTGTGTGTGTGTGTGTGGTTTAATTACTTCTTATATGCCAAGTCTATGCAGTGTATCAGGGGAAAAAAATTACTGTATAATGTTAGTTACAATCCAAATAACAAGTGCATCGCAAAACACTAAGTTAATTCAATGGATTTTTTTTAATTCAGGTACACATACACACCTCTGTAAGAAGATATGTTTATTACAAAAAATTAATATTACAACATATCATCAACATTCTCTACTGCATAATTTGTCCTATTAGACATCTTACTTATGAAATCACTTGGTTGGTTATGAAATGCTACCAACTGCTAAAATAGAAAGAAAGTACATCTTAAAACAAATGTTTTCACATGTGGCACTAAGGTTGGTTGTTTTTAAAGACATATTATTTGGCTTCATTCATTTTTCTCTTTATAAACATTCATTCCTTTACCTTCATCCTTTTCAAAGGATTATTCAGCTCTCGCTGGAATGAAGCTGCTCTCCCTGAAAGGAAGGTCTGAAAGGCGACAGCCAACAAATTCTCATACTTTTCAAGCAGAGTTTTATCTTCAGGAGGATAAATTCGTCTACAAGAAATCAGACAAACCAACTTGTTTAAAAGAAGCTATTGTAGTGCAAGAGCTAAGTTCAATTACATACATACTCCTTGACGACCTTCTCTCTACCAGTTACTTTATCAGGTGCTAGAAATAAAGATGAATGCAGGTATAAGAAATTCACACAAATTTTCATTAGTTACCTACATAAATTAAAGTTTATCTAGAGAATGGTCATTAAACAATGAAGCTCCAGAAAGCATAGTAAAAGGGTCTGGTTGTGGAGAGGTGGTTGGAGAAGAATTGCAATTAGGCATATTGAAGAAATATGGATCTTCATGGGAGAGAACAGGTGATGAGGAATAATCTGGAAGTATGTGATTACAGTGTGGTTACTGACATGTACAAGAATGTGGGCATTCATCTTGACATTCTCTTTTGGGATGGTGGAATGTGCCTCTCTGCAGAACAGAAGAAGGTAGAGGTAGAATGAGAAGAATGTATTCTCAGAGTTGCTGTTGACGGTGTTAAGGCAGAAAATAATTTACTAAGAGTGTGAGAAGTTCTGTGGCCCCAAATCCTCCTAATTCTGTTAAGTTAATGTCAAGGTTGGGAAGAGTGGCAGTCTTTCCACGAGCACAAGGAATTTAGAGGGGGTGTCCTCTTTTATCCCGCCAGAGGATACCATGGAGGGGTTCCAGTTCAACACAGTCCACACCCCTCTGTATTGTCTTGTACCTGCCTCCTTCTAACATTTTCATTATTTGCCTGGTTCCTGATATATGTGAGTTTAAACAAAGTAGAGCAACCACTCTGAACTGAAAGAAAACTATGAGACCTAAAACCTGACTTTCTTAAAATACTATAAGTAAGGTCATAGAATAGTATCAGATTTAAAAGGTCTCCTACAACCGCCCATGAAACTGGCTAGCAGAAATGAAACAGTGCTCAAAGTATAAAAGGTTAAAAATGTAGAACAGTTGTTTTGACACTTTACTTCTTCAATCTATAAGAAAATGGAGGCACAGTTACCTATAATTCCCCATATGCCGATTTTCATGTTCTTCTTTTAAAATCTGCTTTCGTAATTGAGCGAGTCTCTCTTTCTAGAAATGAATAAATGTGACAAATAAAATCTGACCAATGAATTATGCAATTCAAATTGTGGGTATATTGTAAAAAATTTTCATACCAACTCTTCTTTCCGCCTCTCTAACTGATGTCTCTGCTGTTCCCAGTCTGAGGAACCTGGTAAGAGCCTTTTTATTGAATTTTGACCATAAAGTCTCCTTTGAGCCTCCGCTTTTTGTTTGGCCAAGTTTCTCCTTTTATCACTGGTCCTGAAATTTAAAACACAGGAATTCAAATAAGCCCTGATCTTACCCCTGTGAGGAGAATTAGCAGAAGAGGAGACACAGTGGGGATATGGATCAATGTTTATATATATCCACGTCCATACTCATCTGATTGTCCATCAACTTTGGGTCTCCATATAGTAAACTGGAGGTTCTGTATTCCCAGGAGAGGTGAGGGAATACTCTGAGCAATCAACATGCTTTGGGATTTTCGTGAGATTAAAGGTATATGCTTACAAAATGAACTTTGGGGTATGTATGGAGCCATCCTATAAGTAAAACATTGTGTTAAGAATTGTGCAGACTTGAAAGACAAGTCTAACACATGTATGCCCATGGAGCACTCCATCTGGATGGAGAGAAAAGGCACACCTCTAACGTAAACTTCATTAGCATATGCTCAAAGTGCGAAGAATTGTACTAAATTCTTTTAGTGGAACAATAATAAGAAAAATAAGGAAAATGAATTCCAATTTTCCTTTGTTTTTAAGTCTAGAAATTTCTCACTGTTCGAACTATGTATATCTCACTTAAGAAGACAAAAACACCCAAATATTATGTCCTGAACTGGTTGGCAAAGACATGCAAAAAACAAAACCAAAAACATAAGGCTTACTTATATAGTAATAGTAAACACAAAAAAATGTATAGGTATACTGTTTGAATAATCTAAAATATTTGATGTACTTGTGTAAGCTAAATAAACAAAAATTTAGCTTTCTATATCTCCTCTATTCATTTCTTTTAGGATAATTGAAATGTCAGTTAAATTGAGGTGAATCATTCTTTGATCAAGAAAAAAGGGGCCATACGAAAATTTCTTAACAAATTTATCAAAAAAGAAAAACAGAAAAAAAATACAAATCCATGTATCGTTCTCTTCTTTAAATAATGCTTTCCATGGAAAGCTACTTCTCAAGCAAGCATCTGCTAAGTGCTTGGAAACATTTAAAATAAATAAATTGCTTGGAAGCATCCCACAACTCTTACAGAGTTCTTTAAATGATGATTAGAATCGATTGAAATAATAAAATCCCTGGGCTTAAATGACCTCAGAGGTCCTTTAATCCAACACCCTAAACACTATTTGAACACTTATAATGGCAGACAACTCACCACTTCATTAAGCAGTTTAATTAAACTTCTAACAAATTCCTTTCATAATGAGCCAAAAGCTTTCTTACAAAATAGCATTTGAAATATTTGAGATTCATGGTCATGTACACTGCAACCAACCTAATAATATTCTGTTAGTGCAGCAATCCCCCTTCTGAGTATATAGCCAAAAGAGTTGAAATCAGGATGCAAAGAGATACCTGCACTCCCAAGCTCACTGCAGCATTATTCACAATAGCCAAGACATAGAAGCAAACTAAATGTTTGTCAATAGATGAATGATAAAGAAAATGTAGTATATACACACAACGGACTATTATCCAGTCTAGGGGGAAAAAAAAAGGAATTCCTGTCTATGCTTTTCAATGGGAAGGTTAACCTGCCTTAACAATTTAACAACTGACTCTTTTTTCGGTTTACCAAGGCAGCAAAACACAATGGGAAGACCTCTGAAAAGAAAGGTAGGAAATCCATGTGTTTGAAGGTTGTTACTTTTTTAACTTCCTGAATGAACTCTGCTTTAGTTTGTTCTTGTGAGGTGAGGAAGATAATGTAGAGATTTCCCTCAGGTATTCTCCAATTCAACCTTACACTCTATATTGAATAATTATACCAATACTGTAATTTAATCATATTTACTATAGACTCAGAGCACGATATGGAGAGAAGGAAAAATAGTTTGTAGAGAAGAAAAGATATTTAAAAAGAAAACACTAAATGGGTTTGAAGAATGGAATCAAGAAATTCAAAATATAAAATATGAAAAAATTATAAGCCAATCCCATGTACAAGTGGTTGTTCTATGCCAAAGGTGGTGAAAACCTTCCAAAAGATAATGGAAATACTTTACTTGATGTTTAGTAGCTTTAGTGCATTTAGCAGAACTCCCCTTTTTACATCATAGTCTATTTTCTGATCAGTTCCAAAGCTTGGAGCACGATTAATCTGAAATTTACAAAGAAAAAAATGAGAAGAGCCAAATGTTGGTAGGTTAATAAATATTCAGAACGTATTTGTTAAACTAATGCGAGATCCCCAACCAACAGAAAAACTCTACCATAAATCTCAAAGCTCTACATGGTAGATGATCTAGTTACCACTGCCATACCTCCCTTCCCACCACCCTAAGTCAAGGAGTTGCAAGGAATTGACTATTGTCATGGTCCCCTTCCCCCTGCTGCCTTAGCTCAGGATCTTCCGTTAAGCATTTGTGCCCTCCCCCTCCTTTTCACCCTCTCCAACCCAAAACCCCATGAACTCTAGGTTTTAAGTTTAGGGAAGTTAAAAGTGACTCACCCTGACAAAGGTTAGAAGATCAGTATTAACAATAATAATAATGATGTAACAAAAATAATATGCATGGTACCAATACAGTAATAATTAAATGCATTTATTTGGCATATAGAAACTCTCAGTGCCCTCTTCTCACTGCTTCAGATCTTCTGGATGATTTCATCTATTGCTGCCTAAAAAATAAATTATTTTCTTTCTACCTGGATCAAACAATAAATCATCAATTTTCATTTCCAAAGACACTGACTATATAACTCAGAAGATAGCATTAAAGGTAGCTGCAGACTAACCTCTATGAGCTTCTCTAACTGTATAAGGACTCATGGGAATAAACGAGCCATTTGTGGGTGTTCTTCTTTCCAACATCATTTCTAGGATTTCATTAAGATGAAAAATAGGAAGTAACAGTTACTGTATATACCCTGAAATCCATTTTATAATACACTACCACCTCAAGAGCAGGAGTTTTTATCTTTGTCTTTTCTGCTATGAAAATATAACTAGAATAGCAAGTGTCTAAGAAAGTTAATTAATTCAGTTGGCTAGAACACTGCTGCGTTCAAAACTACAGCTTAGCTTCATGACCACCACCTAACCTCACAGCCTATCTCAAAAAAATATGAAACCAATAGTCATAGAAGAGGGCTGTCTTATACAATTCTATTCCATAAGAGACAAAATAACTAACAGCATGCATTTCACAACTAGCAGCTATAAGAAATATAAATAAGTAGAAGTATGTACATAGAAGCCAAACAGACAACAAAAAGATCATCTGTAATCCCATTACCCAACAGACTATTATCCATTTGATAAATGTGTATTGCTAACCATTTGATAAATGATAAATATTTGTTATGCATACACATTTATAATATTTATTTTATCTTTGAAATACATACCTATACTAACAATATTATTCTATAATCCAAGTTTTTAAAAAAATATATCATAATCAGGCTCTCTGCTCGGCAGGGAGCCTGCTTCCCCCCCTCTCTGCCTGTGTCTCTGCCTACTTGTGATCTCTCTCTCTCTCTATCATATAAATACATAAAATCTTTAAAAAATAATAATAATAAATATATCATGAAAATCTTTCATGTCATCATTTTGACTCATGATATTCCATTTATAGTGATGTGCCAAACAATATTATGCTTTTGCTGATCTCTGATTTAGAAGGCGATGGACATATTTCTGCCTATGTGATGTGTTCTCAAGGAGAAGGGAACAGCTTGGTAACTGTAAGAACTACCATTTACTCCAGGCAAAAAGAAAAGGAGTTTATTAATCTGCTACTTCAAAACTCTAAGTATTTCCTCTTACAAGTGTGAAGAAAGGATATGGTAATGCATTTTATATGAAAAAATTGTAACCATTCTATGCTGATTTAAATCTCTGCAATTTGTTATACAATTAACAATAGTTCTGCTGCTACATAGGACAGGATTATAAAATGAAGTAGACATTTAGGAACCAAGGACTAAGTGGTTCACTGAAATGTTATCTATCTTTATAGAATTCCTTAGGGATCCCATTCTAAAATTGCCATCTGGAATTCTACCAGATATATCTGTCCTCCAGAATGGAAGTAATCTCGACCCACTTTTACCTATGTCAGAATATTCCTCTACTACCATAGAAAAGAAACTGGTCTATGGTTTATCACACAAGATAAACTAATATGTGAAAAGGTAGAAAAAAACTTTTTCAATTCACATTTTAGATTTTTCAAAAGTTTTATGAGAAAGGTAAAGTAAAAAATAAAGACAGAAGAAATTCTGAAAATTAAGATTCCGTTCAGTCAAAATTCTAACCTGGGGCACCTGGGTGGCACAAGGGGTTGTGTTCAACTCTTGCCTTTGGCTCAGGTTGTGATCTCAGAGTCATGAGATGGAGCCCAGCATTGAGAGACTCTCCTTCCCACCTCCCACCTCCCCACTGCCTCTCTCTCTCACAAATAAATAAGTCTTCTAAAAAAAAAAATCTACTCTGTGATGTTGATGGCTTCTTCAGTTTTTACTTCCTACCCCAATTCTAGAACAAACAAAGCTCAGCAGATGTTAGTCTTAAAGTTCAATAGCTTGTAAATGCATGCAAAAATGAAAACTATTAGAAAGCAAATTAAATTAATAAATACTATTAGCCAACCAAATCATAATTTTACTCTCAAAATAAGCAAAATCATTTTATGCACATATCAAAGTATCCATAATAGATTCTAGGCTCCCAAATTAGCATTGTTCTCTTGGCCCAGTAACTTCTCCCCACCCCACCCCCACCTTTCCCAACCCCCGGTCCCCACTGCACCTTCCACCACCCCTAGCACTCTGCCTCGGTGTTCCCTCCTCTGCAAAGAGTTTTTTAACAGTAAACAGTTTTTTAACTGTGTAAACAAATACACACATGTACACAGAGAGATTAATCCCTCTTGTTGGTGCTGGTACCTGTTCCCTACTTATACTCATAACTATTACAGTAAGACACATAGCTGAGTCTCCACTAGACCAGGGTAAGTATTCTGTCTTCTCGGATCTCCACCCCCTGACACACGGACTTGTTGAAATTAATTCAAGGATAATTAAAGTACCAACAGTTTATTCGTATCCTACCCAACTTCCATATTTTTCCCAAAAAAATATTTCGGTGCTTGACAATTTCTGTAATTTTGTCACTATGGATCATTACCTGCAGTTATTCCAGTTAACTAAAAGTTATCATATTCTCAGATGCACCTTCTATTTTATTCCACTTGATGGTGCCAAAAGGTTTTTAACAACATATGTTAGAACCACTACAATTGCAGCTGGGAGAAAACACAAAGAAGCAAGATCTAAATAAGATTCTTTTACTTGTTTTAATATAATAAATGTTCATTATCCATAGCTGTTGGTTACTGTAAAGTTTTTGTAATGGTTCTGACTGATCTGGAAATGATGAAGAAATGAATTGAAAATGAAAATATGTTAATGCAAACAATGTTATTCAGCTCTTGATTATTGTTGAGTTTTTTAATGGTTATTGATCAGGACATGACGAAGAAGAGAATAAAGTATGAAGAAACATTAATGAAAACGATGATGTTTTGAGCCTTTAAAAAAATACAGAATTCAACCATTCAGTCAATTCTGATATACCAAACTTATACAAAGCTCATTAGATAAATGCTTTTAAAAACAGGTAACTAATCATCTATAGTCATTATTCCCTGCTATACTTTCAGTTTCACCTCATGCATGTGCTTTCACTTTTTCCCTACCCCGTCAAAGACAAAAGACAAGCAGCAGGAGCAGAAAAAAAAACATATAGTTAAGAACAGGAAAGAATAATTGCAGATAAAGTAGGAAACCTATGAAGAAAATGTCAGGCCCTAGTAAGATGCAGAGTCAAATGCTTTCATATACATGTAATGAAGGAAGCAAAAAGACAAGCAAAATTCCTCACATTTATCTTATTTCTAGGACCCAGGCAAGAGCAAAATTTGAACATCTGACACTTATACTTGATTGGAAACATAATATACATTCCTAGCACATAGGAGAATGAACATACACACACACGCACACACACACACACAAAACCATTAGCCCTCGAATTGGAAAAGTGCTCTTTCCTAAAGATACACTTTGAATGTCTTGATTATCTATCACTCATTCGATTTGCTTTTTCAAGTTACAGATGGATCTTCCAACTTCAAAACCATCAACACAAAAAGATAATTAGCTTAAAATGAAAGGTACTTGGTGACTATACCTTCCATAGCAGTATGTTCCAAGGTGTAACTAATCTAGTAAACACTGGTATTTATGTGATTTTTTCCTAATAAAGTTTCCTAAACACAGTGTTCTGTGCCCATGCGCTCTATGACTCCAGATCAGGGGTCTGAGAAGAACTGCTGAATGGGGTAGAAGACCACATGACTTCTAAGTTTTCTTCTGGATGTCATATAAATATGACTGGAAGGAAATGTACAAAAATCTTAAACAGAGACTATTTTTATTTTTCCCTTTATCATTTCATCTTTTCCTAATATTAAGTGATCTTTTATAATGAGAGAAAAATAATGATGACTCTGACCATAGCAGGGATTGGCAGCAACCCCAAGGCACACAGTTAACAGGTTGGGCATGAGGGGAGCCCCGGGCATAGTATGTGGCCTTAAGGGAGAATCCGTGCCAGCTGGGGTATGAGGCACTGAATACTGATTAATGAACCCACGGAGCCTCTCTCCTCTTGGAGAGTTTGAATGGGAACCCAGTGAAGACGAGGAGCCTGTGGTCCTGAAGCCCAGGCACCCATACAGAGGAAAGACAACATCCAGAAGTCATGAAGTGGTAGAGGCCATGAGGCTGGGAAAATAGTGGAGAAAGTAGGTAACAAATCAGTAAAAGCAGATCCACACATATATTCAAATTTCCTGGAAATTCACTCGACATTGGTTTGGGAAAAGTAGTATCAAACACATATTGGCCCATTCCTGGATCTGTTCTGTTCTTCGAATTTTTGTTCTCTTCCTCCCACACGCTCCATTCAAGCCTCTTTCTGCCCAGTTAACAAGCCAACTGGGCCAGGTATACATTTAAAGAACATTGTTTTCATGCACAAGAACAGTAGTAACTTCTCTTTCTTATTAAAAGAAATGCCTTACCTCCAGAAGCCATGGCTTTAGTTTCCTATCCAACAAAATATCGAATCCCAGGACTTCAAAACAGACACTTTCACTTCCTGGAGGTTGACCAGGTCTGCACATCCGATATGCATGGAGGACATGAGGCTCTGCTACAATCAAAGTCTTTACAACCAACTCCTGCACATACAGTGATTTAAAAAAAAAAAAGGAAAAAAAAAAGGTGAAAATGCCTTCCAAAAAAGTTTACATACATGGAAATAAGGCCTGGACCTACAAGCAGCACCCTGGCAAAGTTCCCAAAGCTCTATGGCATATGGCCCCTGCCACTGCTCTGATTCCACTTCATGACACTGCCGCCCTGCTCACTGCACTCCGCGCATGCGCGCCTGCTTAGGGCCCCTGGCCATAACTGGTCCCTTTCTGGAACACCCTTCCCGATACTCCCATGCCCGTTCTTGAGATTCAAAGAGGCCCTCCCTGACCCTGGAGTCAAAAGTAGACGTCATCATCCCTTCCTGCACCACTTCGCACAACGTAGAATCAGCGGATCTTTTCCTTTTCTTGTTGAGAGCTGTGTCCCTGGGCCTACACTAGTGCCTGTCACTTAGGAGATGCTCAAAAATAGTTGTGAATGAGTAAAAAAGTTGATAAATGTGGCTTCTACCCATTAAATAAATAAGGCTAAGATCATATGCTAGCCTTCTCAGAAACCATATAGAAGGGTTTAGGAGTGGCAGAGAAGAAAAATCTCAAGGAGGATAAACTATTTCACAAACAGCATAGAACTTCCACTTAGACAACAGCTGGAAGGGTGAGACAGAATCTAGGAGAGGTGTGCTTCTTTGTGTGGTGGTGATTTTGCAATTCAGAAGGTTTACCTGAGATGAGAGTCCTGTCGATTACAGAAATAGCTATCAACACTTTCTGTGAGGACACACAACATTACTAGAGTAACTTGCGAATGCTCATAAAACAAAAAGTTGGTTTACTGAAGTTTAAGAACAAGTTACAGATTATGGAAAAGCTATCTTGCAGGAGTTTTTTGCTTAGAGTATTTTGTCTTTTTAAGTCCCTCTCTACAGGTCCAGGCAATATAGCGTGGCAATAAGAACCTGGCTCTCACATCAGGCTTTCTGGGTTTATTCTTGGCTATGCTACTTGCTAGATGTACGACCTCCGTTACTTTGCTTACATTTTGTGAGTCTCACTTTCCCCAAAGATAAAGGGGAAATAGTTATAATACCCACTCCAAAAGACGGATGTAAGGACAGAATGAGACTCCATATAAAACTCTCAGCATAGTGCCTAGAACAGAATGAACCTCCAAATGTTAACTACTACTATTTTTATAGTTATTCTATCATTCCTCCTGAACCCCACCTCCTATGTCAGGTCAGAAACGAACTCTCCACTACCTGGTGGGAGCAATATTCACTATATGACAGAAAAAAAATGAGAGACAGAAATTAACCTCGCTGTTACCCGGAACCCCAATCCGGATCATATCTGGGGTAAGTATCAGAGATGACATGAGAGGTTGTTCTACAGAATTTTCATTAAAATAAAAAAGTAACAGTAACACTAAAGGATATAAAGACAAAAGCCAAAAAACCACTTCATATAAGTCTTTGGATATATCAGTGAAGTCACTGGAGAATAGGGGAAAAAAAGTTAAAATCTTGCCTAACAAGTGTCTGCAGGAAACAACCCACGCAGGGCGGGGAGAGTGAATAATAATAAACCCTGAATTACAAATCTGTGTTTTTTCTACATAAAACACACATTTGTAAGGAAAGCAAAGGCAAGACTGCAGGTATATGTGAAAATCAGGAGTGATATAATCAAACATGAATCAAATTCCACAAACGCTTTTGAGAATTTCCAACAGAGTGTCATTGCTTTGAAATATGATTTGTAGATTTGTACATATATATAAGTATATAAAAAGCATTCAGTAAGGATGGTTTTATGAGTGACTACAATGGTTGTGATTTCTGGAGCTTGATTTTCCATTGATTTCTTATTCATTCTTGACCTGCACAAAAGTACACATCTCTGTGCTATATAGGGGGTACTACTGTATGTTAGTTTTCATACACAGTTACTTTTTAGAGAAATTACCCCCCCAAAAAAGGTCATTAGAAAAAAAGTCCTAAGTTAAATTCATGAAATTTGCAAACTATGACATTAAGATAAAAATTTACTGATTGTCAGCCTTCTCCACCTCCTCGTTTTTATATTATTTCATTAACTCACCTTAAACAGATATCTTTATATACAGTTCTTAATAAAGATAAATATAATTATAAAATATAATTATAAAATAATTATAAAATATAGAAAAGTTAATAACTTATTAAGTATTAACTCATAGCTTATTCGTAGATTGTTTTTATACATTCTAACTAATGTAGGCAAGAATGATGCAAACTTACCCATTTATAGAAGGGATCATAAATGTTTCAGAGCTGAATAGGTACACATGGACCATATTCAAGTTATATATGAAAATTATATTTTAGGCTCTAACAGAAAGGTTCATTTCTATACCCTCTTATTAACATGAGTCTTCTATGCCTTCTCCTAATTCACTTATGTAGGGAAAGCACCACTTAAAGCCTGTTTTTCTGATGCATTCTCTCTACACATTCTTCATCAAAGCAGTCCAAGAAGTTCCACCTTTCCACAAGGACTTCTCCGAAGGAGTGAAAACCCAGATGTCACCTCTTCTACTGTGGTTCACTTCAGGCCATTCTTCTCACTTAAACTACCGCTAGGTGCCTTCCTCTACCTATTCTTGGTCTGTACTATACCCATTTTCAGATTTATCTTTTAAATTCAGAGTCACTGGCCTTATTACTCTCCTCCCTTAAAATCTGGAAGGAGTGAATCCTTAATTGTCTATCAAGTTAAGCCTTGATTTTCAGACCTAAAGTTTGCCTCCATATATCTTTTCAGCCATAAGTCCCCACAAAATTCCCAAAATACCATACAAGCCAACCTGGGTCACTCACCACTATTTTCATACATCTATGCCTTTACTTATGCTTTTAAATAAAAGAACCTAGAACTCCCTCTCTCCCATCCCTATAAGTAAAAATACCACTTATCAAGGTCTGTCACAAATTCCACTTCCCTCATGAAAATAGTTTATCTGCCCAATCTAATGTAATCTGTTCTTTATTTAAAATGCTGATGATTCTTTTTTCCTTTTTTTAATTTTTTTTAATTTTATTTTTTCAGCATTCCAAGATTCATTGTTTATGCACCACACCCACTGGTCCATGTTGATGATCCTTTAAATTAATTCGAGGAAAGACAGTTAATATTGTGAAAATGGTATAATCTTACTGAAATATCACTCCAAAACTTAGAAACATCATGCTGATTTGCTTGTAGGAATTCTGTAAACCACTTGATGGAACGTTTGCTGCCTTTGTTTTCCGTCTCATCCCTTTCAAAATGCTCATTGTGCTTGTTCACAGAGTAGTTTGTTAGATGCATGTATAACTGGGTCTGTAACAAGTAAGAACCAAAGTTGTCACCACCTATGAGACTCTAGAACTGTGAGGTTTCACAGACCAGAAGCAACCAAAGATGAAGACAATTTTAAAGTTTAAAATATATAGATCAACAATTTCATGATGATTTAGATAATTTTCAAATTAAATGGAATGACACATTTCCAATAAAAGGATTACGAATGTAGTCATCTACAAAATTACTTTATATATTATTTAAAATATATCTATCATAAAAAGCATTAAAATAATTATATGAAACTGAAAGTACACACTGCTAAGCAAGAAAAATACTGTTTGTTTTTGTTTTTAATGTTTTTAGTGACAGTTCTCACCCAAATCTGTTTGGGGAAGAAAGTTTCTAAGAGAGCATTCTATGTTTTTTCAAAGAAAAATAAAAAATGAAATCTCAGGTAAGTAGCATGAATCAAAAGGCAGGACTATCAAACACAACCTCTGCCTCGCAGAAACTGGGAGGCCACTGGAGCTCATTGACAAGACAGAGCGCACTTTCAATTAGCAGACAGAGGCAGCACACAATGCTGTACAGAGTCGAAATGATTAACAGTAAATTTACAGTACTCCTTACTGGAGCTGTTATGCCTTAGTCTCTTTACACTTTTATATTTGTTGTTACTGTTATCCTCAAATAACTTGAAAAAGAATCCGAAATTTTAATCCTCTTGTTAATTGTCAACTAATACACATCTAATGGTTCCTTATCAATCTAGCATAAAGGTTCATGAAATCTATATCTCCTACCCTCATGATCCTATTCCCAGGAGTTACTTTAGAGAGGACTGTTGCATCACAAGTATATAACAAAGTATATTTGTATCATATTTTGTTTTCAGTGCAATTACTTTGGTTGACAGTATAAAATCTTTGAAGCAAATGTGCAGGAGTGATAATTTGAGCTACATGTTTACTAACCCCTGTGCCCATCTCTCATTAAGAATTTATTTTTTCATTCTGGGGCACCTGGGTGGCTCAGGTCCTGATGCCAGGGTCCTGGGATCGAGCCCCGCATTGGGCTTTCTGCTCAGCAGGAGGCCTGCTTCTCCCTCTCCCACTCCACCTGCTTACGTTCCCTCTCTCACTGTCTCTCTCTCTTTCAAATAATTTAAAATTAAAAAAGATTTATTTTTCTCATTCACTAAACAATATTTAAGGAGCACCTACTTACTATCTGCAGGAACTGGTACGAGGCACTGTGGATACATAGATAAGATAAACACAGTCTCTACCCTAATGAAACTTAGAAAAAGCTTTAAATTAAGTGATATTTAAAAGAAAGAGCATAAATCTTACGCTTGTCTAACTGCAAGTGCTTGACCTGAAGAAAAAGAAAATTAATCAAACTATAGCATTTCCTAGTTCCCAAAATATAAATCATTCTTCAATTTTAAAAAGTTGGAAAATAATTTTTTGAGGGGCTCTCCATTTGGCAAGAATTTCTTAAAATAAATAATAATAGCAGTAATAAAAACTCTAGCTATCCTAGTGAAAAAGTGAGTAAAAAATGGAAATGTGCATTTTTCTTAAAACAGTATCTTTTTAAGTAGGATTGGAAATGCCAGTTTCACATCCACTCAACAAAAATCCCCTTCTAAGCAGTTCATTGCCAGTTGGACATTGGCCATAAGAAGTGAAGACAGCGAAGACAGTACAGACAAGAAACAGTAACTTGCAAGGAATGAAAAGGATATAACTATTCTCTACCCCATTTTTTAGCATATAGGCTCAATATAATGCATTGGGATATCCGAAACTTTTTAAGAGCTGGCCAACTGCTACATTGGTAGCAAAGAAAAAATGGTTATTATATTTCAATGCCTGAAATTCTCTGTCTCACAATCCCCTTATATGTGGTTTACCAATATTTAATTCTTATAAATACACACAGCTCTTCACAAAATACATGCTCACTATTTTAAAAATTGGAAATAGGAAGAAAGAAACAAATATGCAACAGTACGCCAGCCAAAAGCAACCAGTGAGAGCATTTTGATTTATTTTTTCCAGCCTTTTATTCTTAAGCTTACATTTTATATAATTGTCATCTCACTTTAGATAAAATTTTATATATATATTTTCTTACTCTTTCATATCTTAATCTAGGAATTTGATCGTGGAGCTGAAAAAGATGAACTTTTAAATTTTAGAAATCTATAAGGAACACTGACACATATAGATTACATGATTCAAAAGCAGTTGGCAAAGTGAGACCTAGAGGTTACACTTCGTGACTACCATACTTTCCTTATGATTTCCTAATCCAGAAGTAAATCACATACATATAATTTAAGATATTAAAATAAGTCACTTTATCACCTAAATGAGCTTACAAGTCTTATCCTTTCCTATGTCTCCCCTTACTCTTTTCTCTCAAAACATGACTATCTGCCTTACGATGTATTAGCCCATTAATTAAAAATTAAAATAACCTATTCTTATCCACACCAATTATTTTCATTACAATCTTAGAGTTGACAAGTCTCAAATTAGGCCTGTAGGTTGGTTCTCTCTTCTGAACTCCAGACCTACGCGATAGTTGCAAACGCTTATAGCCTAGATCCATTTGGAGGCTGTGCAGGCCTGTCAACCCAAACACACCAGTTCCTGCAAGACCTTTAATAGCTCCTATGTTTCCTATCATGGTGAATAATGTATCATCCATCCAACTGGCCCATGCCAAAATTCTTGAGTTTTATCCTTAATTTCTCTCTCCTTTCTCCTTGTTCTACAAGTCCAATCTGTCAGTGTATCAATGTTATCCATGTTATCATAGATGTATCTTAAATCTACATTCTCATTGTTAGTATAGTCCTACTACCACTTCAGATAAGGCCATCTTTCCTCGTACATGTGGTTAGTCCAGAAAACAGCTTCTCCCTTACCCTCACGTCTTCCATCCATCTCCACCTACATCCATCTCTTGCATTCCCCACAGACAGATCAGGTGGCCTTTTTAAGACAAAATCTCACTCTTTCTTTCCTTCCTTAAAATTTTTCAATGCTTCCCTTCTTCTTAGGTTAAGTTCCAAACTCCTAGACATGGCCTAAAAAGCCCTGGAAGATCTCTCCTCTAGGCTCTTCTTCCTTATCTCTGAACACCCACCCCTTCATGGTCTGTATTCAGCCATATTGAACATGAGTGCTTTCTCCAGACACATCATACCTCTGTGCCATTTTTCTCTATGGACTTCCACCCCAGCTCTCCCTGCCCCCAACCTGGCTAGCCCTTCAATATTCATATTTCACTTTACAAACTCCCTCTCTAAACTTTATCTCCAGCTGGGTTAGATGCCCTGGCTATGCACTGCCTTAGAACGCTCAGTGTCTTAGACCATTACACTTACCATCAGGTATTATAATTGCTTATTTTATTTTCTGCCTCCCCACTAGACTGTTGCTTTTGAGAGGTCAAGCACTGTATCTGTCTTGGTCACTGTTTTTCCAAAACCAGCACAATGCCTAGAATGCAGTAGAGTTCAAATATTACTTGGTGATTGAATATATTCACACCTTATGACCTTTAAAGAGATGATTCTTTCCTTTATCTTCCTTTCCATTGAAAACTTTTACAGTTCTCTTATCCTTCCTTTGTCAGGTTTTCAACATTTTTCATTAATTGAACAATAGCAACATTTATGATCAGTCATCATGTAATTTTTAAAATATGACCACTTCTGGTGCAGTTAATTGTGTGCATAACATTGGAGAACAATAACCAAGCTTTTGACAAAACAGGAAATAATAATTATAATTTTTACTATGATTAGTGGGTCCAAAAATAGGGTAGAGGTTTAAGTATGGATAATAAAGTTTGTGACTTTCATGATAAATTATGATAATAAATTATGGTTTGACCTTCATAAAACATAAACTGTAGTTTTGACTTTCATCAATGAGTTATGGCTGCACAAAGGAAATCTTAATGGAAAAATTCTACAGAAAGCTTCATTTAATAGATTTTAAAATGCACACTGAAACTACCAATTTATGTCTCTACTTTACATTTGGTCAATGTAAATTTACCATTTTTTCTTTTGTGCAAAGTGACAAGTTAGTAACTCTACTTTCTGATAACTCTGACTTTCTCTGTTTCATGTACTTTCTCCCACATCCGACTTGTTAAACCATACCCATTATATAAAGCTTGCTCAAATACCACCTCCTCCATGAGAAGCTAAACATAAACTATCCCTATGCTCAACTCCATGACACTCTGTACTTCTCAATGAGATATTATTTTTATTTATATTTCTAAATAAGTCATTTCTACCCAGGGCCAAAGTATATACACATGTGCTTTGAAATCCATTTCTATAGAGGGCCACTATATACACATGTGTACATGTCATTTCTATGTAAGGCCAAATACACGTGTGCTTTGAAATCCAGCCTTGTGCTTGCTCACAGCACCCAAAGGGAGTGCTCTCTCCTAATTAGCCTGCTGGGGGAGACACCTTTTACTTTACTAATTTTCACAAAACTGTCTATAAATTAGAAACAGTCTTGCTTATGTCCACAATTCCTGACTATAAAAACTTGATAAAGGGTACTTTGATTCATATAATCTTTACATACAATGCATGCTCTAAAAAGTTCAAGTTGAGCAAATGAATAAAATAATAGATTCTGTCTGGTATCACTTACCAAATTAGACTCATTAGGTGGAATGTATTTCTCTGTTCCCATTCGCACAAGTCCATCATGGTAGAGAAATATTTTCAGTGGATCACATGATGTCACCAGAATATAAATTCGTAAATCAAACTTGTAACCTTCCATTAAAAAAGGCTTTTCAATGTATTCTTGAACAATCAAATGATCCTGAGATGGAAGTTTGTCACCATTTCTTATCAAAGAAATCCTAAGTTAAAAAAAAAAAGAATTGAAAGACTAATTTGATATGGGGTCAAGATAGTTACAAAGTTACAGATAATACTCAAGAGAAAAATGGTAGAGTAGGGAACTCCAAAGTCTGTCCTTCCATAAAAGCAATAAACAGCCAAAACACAGTCAGAATCAACTTTTTTGGAAACCTAGAAACTGACCAAAAGCTTATAACAACTAAGGAACACTTAATCAAAAAAAAAAAAAAAAAGCCAAAAAGAGCTTTGTGGCATTTTAATTTACCCTGGCCCATCCCCCAACCTCAACTCATCAATGGCCTTGAACAATAGCCCATGCTCCCAGTACAGGTCCTGGTTCTGGAGGGAGCAGAATAGACCTTATTCTTGTGGTAATTTTGTTGTTGCTGTTGTTTTGCCCATCTGGTGGCTCCCTGAAGGAACCTGAGGACTGCTTTTATCTTGCCTAGTTAGGAATTCTCCTAGTGTTGAGGCAGCTACTTGGGGGGGGGGGGGGTGGGTACAGGGAGGCGGCATTGTTGAAAACATTTAAAGACAAATGCATTAGTTCCTGCTGCCTATGACAATCAATAAAGGTTGGAGAAAACAATATACTAACTAAAAATATTGGAAAGAAAAACTAAAGTATGAGAATCTTTGGGGAATAAAAGCTTTGAAAAGCTCAGACATATTTCTGGGAATCTAGAACACCATGTGCATGCCCAAGGCTAAGTGCATGCTCAGGAAAGACTTGAAAGGCCCTAAGCTCTTACCTCTGGCTAACCATCAGGCTCTGCCCAAGCAGGAAATGAAGACTAGGGCAGAGTTTTAAACTGCCTAGTTGAATGCTGAAGGCACGTTCCAACAAACACGCACACCCCTTCTGCAAGGACTGGGAGTTTGGGTTTGGGGGAAGGTTTTCTTGTTTTGTTTCATTTTGTTTTGTTTTGTTGGTTACAAGTGTTTGAAGACATGTTTGTCCACTTACGAGCTGAGCACTCACCCAACAGAACAAGAACTTCAGTGCTATACACAACAAAAAATACAGACTTCACAAAATTATTTCAGAAAGATCACTAAACAAATAAAGGGCAACCATAACAAGCAGCAACACAAAACCTTGCAGGGCGGAGAATCTGATTTCCAGAGTTGCTACATTATAACAATGAAAATGTCTGATTTTCAACAAAAAACTATGAGTCATGCAAAGAAAAAAGAAAGTATGGCCCATACACAGGAAAGTTACCAACTAATAGAAAGACAGACATTGGGCTTACTAGACAATCAATTATTTAGATCAACTGTTTTAAATCTGTTCAAAGGGTTAAAGGAAACCATATGGAGAAAACTGAAGGAAACCATGAGAAGAATATCTCACCAAATAGAGAATATCAATATAGAAGTTATTTTGTTTTAAAGAAGAGTGGAGGAACCCAAACAAATTCTGGAGTTAAAAAATAACAATAACCGAAACAAAAAAATTCATTAGAGAGGCTGAACAGAAGATATAGGAAATCAGAAAAAAAATTAATGAACTTGAAGATAGGTCAATTGAGACTGACTAGTCTGAGGAACAGAAAGAAAAAAGGATGAAGAAAAATGAACAGAGCTTAAGAGTCCTATGGGACACCATCAAGAATATCAACATAGGGCGCCTGGGTGGCTCAGTTGGTTAAGCAACTGCCTTCGGCTCAGGTCATGATCCCGGAGTCCCGGGATCGAGTCCCACATCGGGCTCCCAGCTCCATGGGGAGTCCGCATCTCACTCTGACCTTCTCCCCTCTCACGCTCTCTCTCACTCTCTCTCTTTCCCAATAAAAAAATAATAATATCAACATATACGTAATAGGAATCTCAAAAGGAGAGGAGAGAGAGAAAGGACAGAATGAATATTTGAAGAATTAATGGCTGAAAACTTCCCAAATTGATGAAAAATATTAACTATACATCCAAAGAACTCCATGAACTCCAAGTAGGATAAATTCAAAGGGATCCACACTGAGACCTAATAAAACTGTCAAAAGCCAAGACAGAGAGAATCTTGAAAGCAAGACTAATGCTACTTATCACACCCAATGGATCCTCAATGAGATAAATAGCTGATTTCTCATCAGAAACAATAGAGACCAAAGGCAGTAAGATGATATATTCAAAGTGTTGACAGAAAGACAAAGGAAAAAATAAAATAAAATAAAATAAAAAACCTGTTAACCAATAATTCTATATCTGGCAAAAGTTAAAGGCAAAATTAAAGGAAAAATTAAGATATTCCCAGATAAAAACTGATAGTTTATTGCTAGTATAGTTGGCTTTAATAAGAAATGGTAAAGAGAATTCTTCTGACTGAAATGAAAGGACACTAGATAGTAACTCAAATCCACACAAAGAAATAAAAAACACCTGGTAAAGATCACTACATAAGTAAATATGAAAGTCACAATTAATGTAGCTTAGGTTTGTAATTCTTTTTTCCTATATTATGTAAAAAACAACTACATTAAACAGTAGTTATAAATCTATGTTGATGGGCACACAATGTATGAAAATGTAATTTGTAACAATAATAATATAAAGAGGGATAGAGCTATATAGAAGAAAAGTCAGGGGGTTTTTTTGTTTTCTACTACTGAAACTAAGTTGATATTAATCTAAACAAGACTGTTATAAATTGAGGTGTTAGTTATAATCCCAGGGAAACCATTAAAAAAAACTCCAATACAGATTCAAAGGGATACATGCACCCTGATGTTTATAGCAGCAGCATCAATAGCCAACTATGGAAAGAGCCCAACTGTCCACCAACTGATGAATAGATAAAGATGTAGTGTGTATATGTGCAATGGAATATTACTCAGCCATCGAAAAGAATGAAATCTTGCCGTTTGTAGTGACGTGAATGGAGCTAGAATGTATTATGCTAAGCGAAATGAGTCAGTCAGAGAAAGACAAATACCATATGATTTTAATCATATGGGGAATTTAGGGAAAAAAAACAGATAAACATGTGGGAAGGGAGAAAATAGAGAGAAGGAAAGAAAGGGAGGCAAACCATAAGACATTCTTAAAAATAGAGGACAAACTCAGGGTTGATGGAGGAAGGTAGGCGGGGAATGAGCTAAATGGGTGATGGGTAGTAAGGACAGCACACATGTTATGATGAGCACTGTGTGTTGTATGTAAGTGAGGAGTCAATAAATTCTATTCCTGAAAAAATAATAAAAATAATAAAAATGTCTTTAAACTCACAAATATATAGTAAAAGAAATGACAAGAAAATTAAAATGGCACACAAAATATTTAATACAAAAGAGAGTAGAAAAGGAGGAATTGGGGTATGAAAACTATATTAAGACACAGAAAACAAATAGCAAAATGGCTGAAGTCTTTCCTTATCAATAATTACAAATGGATTAACTCTCCCACTAAGACAAGCATTGGCAGAATATATATAAAAAAAAACATGGTCCAATCACACACTGTTTACAAGAGATTCACTTTAGATTCAAAGATACAAATAACTTGAAAGTGAACAAATAGAAAAGATATTCCATGCCAAAAGTAACCAAAAGAGAACTGGAGCAGTATACTAGCATTAAACAAAATAGACGTTAAGAGAAAATTTGTTATAAGAGACAAAGACAATATGTAATGATAAAATGATAAATCAAAAGATTAAAATAACATATATGTGTTTTTATTAAAAGCACTGTCAGGACATCCGGGTGGCTCAGCTAAGTGTCTGCCTTCAGCTCAGGTCATGATCCTGGGGTCCAGGGATCGAGTCCTGCATCAGGCCCTGGCTCAGTGGGGAACCTACCGCTCCCCCTACTTGTGTGCTCTCTCTCTCTGACAAATATATAAGTAAAATCTTTAAAAATAAAATCAGCCTAAACCACATTTTCTCTGAAAAAGTACATTGCAGAAAACAAAGATTAGAAACCAAAAGGACACAGGAATATTAAGTTGTGTAATCTCTGTTCAGTTAACACATCTAGTTCATTGTACCTTAGCTTAAAATATGTTTTACTCATTCTCAATTTAATCACCATGGCTTGATAAAGAAAAAAAAAGAAGATATACTTATTTTGCTTTAAATTTCTAGCTATTGAAAGAGTAACTACCTTACCATTTTTTTCTCCAAGTCAATTTGGCTCTACTGTATCAGTTGAATTTTACCCCCTAAGCTTATTCTAAAATTATTATAAATACAAATTTTATGTTTAAGAAAAAAATTAGAAAACATTTTTCCTCTATTTTGTCTCCTATTAAAATCTTTTAACTGATTTAATCTTTAAATTGAATAACTGAAGTCTGTGGAACAGGATAAAATGACTCAATAAATATTTAGTTCCAAAAAAGCAATAGAGACCCATTCTTTTTTTCATATTCAACCATGAGTGAATGCTCACATTTATTCTTTTCTCCCAATTTTTTTTAAACTTTTATATGTTCTAGGTGAAAATACCTACCCATGACCCATTGCACCATTAGCTGGTTTTACTATAAAAGTTTTCTGCTTTCTTTTTTTCTTCAGTTCTTTCATGTAGTTCTGGAATTGAGTATATTCAGCAGGGAAGATCCATGTTCGAGGAACAAAGGTATAATCCAGAGGCCGGGACTTGATCATTCTGTAAATTAGAGATAATATGAAAAGTAATTTCTATTCAAACTTTTCTAAATTTTCTTTCTCTGTGCTACTGACATTTATCGCAAGGATTTAAATTCCTGCCACTTACTTATTTACTGATTCATTCAACAAATGTCTATAAAGCACCTACTATGTGCTAGGCATTATTTTGGACGCTGGAGATACAGACAAGATTCTCTGTCCTATGTACCAATTCATATATTGATAGATCATTCAAGTATATACTATATGCTAGGCTCTAGGGATATTAAGATAAATTAATATGGTCTCTACCCTAAGGAATTTATGTATAGGCTATTAAATACAATGTGGGAAGTTCAATAAAGACATACATGGCAAGGTAATGTGGAAATAGTCATTAACTCTGCCCCTGGGATGAGAGAGTGGGTAGCAAGAAATAGTTCGCCACCAGGTGCCATTCATATGTCAAGTCTTTAAAGATACTTCTGAGTCCTCTGAGGCACCCATAAGGAGCAGTTTTGGTCATCTTTTAGTACACTGTTTTTGAAGTTTAACTACTTTTCTGAAAAGACCATGTGAACCTCTGAGTATACTAGAAATTTTGTTTTGTTTTGTTTTGTTTTAACATGAGCTACATTTGTCCATACATGTGGTTTTATGGCTACAACATATGTCCTGATATTTTTATATTTGCTACTAATCAGGCTGCCTTTTTGATACATAATTTAAGGATAAAACTAGGTATAAAATGTTTACTTTTGATTAATCCCAAATATTAACCATTTTGTACATACTGATTCCCAATAAAAATGAAGAAATTAGAAGAAATATTTTAAAATATTACCTATTAAAGAAAATCTGATTATTTACAAAAAAAGCTCCTTTTAATAAATGTATGCAAGTTTTTTATAGATAAGGAGATATTGTCCCCAGATGAGACTGGTAAAATCTAAAATGGAACCACAGTACATGGGATGCACAGAGTTTGGGCCTACAGTCTAAAACTAGGGTGTGGCATATTGAAGCCATATGGCCTTCCACAACTGTAGGTTCCTCTGGTTATCATATTTCCAGTGCTCTATCAAGAAAACCCTATAAGCAAATTATAATTACCAACTTTATTTGTCAAATCCAGAATAAGCCAATAAGCTAAATAATCTCAATACAAAATAGGCTAACATTGACTGGTTTGGAAAACACACATGCACACATATACATAAAGCTAAAGGAAATACAGTAACAATGCTGATGTCCTTGTTTTTGTGTCCAATACCTTTAAATGTATTTATTATATTTTTAACAATGATAAGAAATTAGATCAATTTAAAGTTTTAATTAAAATAATATATTTTAAACTAACCACACAGAGTATTTATAAATGATACCATTTTTTCACATATATACTTGGAAAAAATCCAAGCATACATATATTAAAGAGAAATACTTTATCCCACTTAGCAATCTAGCACAAATCATTTGATGTAAAAATGTATAGCTTCAAAACAGATATGCAGTCTTACTTAGGAATTTGGAAATATGGAATAATTTCTGCTCATAGCTAGCTGTCATGGATTTACTGAATGATATTAAGCATGTAATTTAATTAATTCAATTTTTATATAAATAGGTCATAACTTTCCATCTAATAGAAAATTCTTTTTTCCTTAAGGAAAATTCCATGGATCCTATAAAAATGAGAAATTGCTTATTTGTAATAGCTACTAATAGGTCTACAGTTAACCTTCTTGCCTCTCCCAACCATACATACTTCTGTTCTCTACAAAGCAGATAGAATGATTTTTTCAAAATGCAAATCTGTCATTTTACCATCTTCACCCCCACTCTTCCTCTCCTGTGGAATTTGGGATTAGGACTGTAATCCTAACCATCACTGTTCAGCCAATCTCTCCCATCTCCATCAATGTCTCTGTGCTCCAGCTACACTTGGCTTTATTTCAGTATCCTGACAATTCCTGCTTTTTCCCGCCATATGACCTCAGACCATATAATTCTTCCTGCCCAGAAAATTGTTCTCTACCATTTTCACCAATAAACTCCTCCTCGGCATGGCATTCATATTTAAGCTTCCACATCACATCCTCAGGGAAACTCTCCAATGCCTCCCTCAGCCTGAAGTCCTTCACTATGCACTGATCGACAACTATATAACTCTCCTTCACTGCACTTACCACAGTTGCAACCCAAAGTTGTAAAACCACGAGTCTGATTTTGATCACCTGATGTGTCCAAAGGCCAGCACATTGTCCAGCATATAATAGATATTTAATAAATGTTAGATGAAAGTAAATGACTTCAATGAAACACATGTCCAAAAATTTACAGAGGGAATTCCCTTTCCTCTGAAGTCTGTTTTTCCTATAATCCGTGTGTTAGTAAATTGCCCCACCTACATGATTTCCTAAACCAGAAGCCTAACAGTCACCTTGAACACTGCTCTCCTCCTCCCCTTTGATTCTCACATCACAGCAGCTTTCCAGTCCTGTCAATGCTATCTCTTCCCTATTTTCCAAATGTATTTTCTCTTCTCCATTCCCATTATCTCTCCTTCGGTTTATGAGATGTTGACAATCACTTCCTTCAGGGCTTCCTCCCTCCTTTCTCTCTTCTTTGAATCCATTATCTACAGGCCCACCAAGAGTATAGAAAACATATCATTTCTCTGCTCAAACTCATTTTAAAAGTTCTCATTTCTCTCAGGATAAACAGAAATATTTGCTGAGTAAAGAGATTAAAAATCAATGATCAAATGATTGAATAAAACAAAGTAACATCGTGAATGCAGCCTGGCCTTTGCATTTACCTGCAGCAGCATCTCAAACTGAGCCTCCCGACACCCTATAAAACCACAGAAATTGCTTAGAAGTTCCCCCAAACATATCATGTTGGTTTAAGTTTCCATATAGTTTCTCCCAGTGCTGTTTTCGCCTAGTCTCCTCGCCTTCTTCTCAAAGGGTCAACTCCTATACACTTTTCAATATCCATTTTGCATTTGAATTCTCCAGAAAACAATCCAAGCCCTCCTGGAAATAACCTTTGTCATCATCTTTGTCACTGCCATACACTGACTCTCCCCCAATGTGGTACCATCAAACTGTATTATATGTACATCACTCTCTCCCTTACTAAAATTTGAGTTCTAGGCAGGAACTAGACCTTATTCATCTTGTTTACCTGTTACCAGTCTCTAGTCTACAACATACACACAAAAAATATTTGTTGGGTGAGTGGGTGTATAAACTTTCACATGATGCATATAAATATTTAGTTATACACCAAGTTTCCTAACCTTTCTCTGTTTGAGTTTTCTTCTTTAAAGATTTTCTCAAATTATCACTCAACCTCCTTAAACTAAAAAAAAAAAAATCTAATCCACAGAAATATAAATTGCATAAAAATTCTGCAGTTCATTTGGTATAACGCTTGAGAACCTGTAAACAGTTTTTCCCGTAACAGCAGATTGTTACTCCAAATAGTGGTCTCAGAGATAAATATATATATCTCTGAGACCACTATTTATATATTTATATATATAAATATATATATATATTTATCTCTGGAATCTAGGTAGGGACATACACATGTGTCTGCGTATATATGTGTGCACGAATGCACCCACTAGAGTGTCTGGCACACATTAGATGTTCAATAACATATAGATGCTCAGTAATCAAGATATGAACACACACACACACACACACACACACACACACACACACACAGTGTATTATGTTGCTAAACTGCAGTAAAAAGCCTGAAATTCTGGAGACCAGGATTCTGCTCCAGCTCTGCTATTAACTATTTGTTTACTTGTGCAAGATACTCATTTCTCTGATTCTCAGTTACCTCCTACAAAATGAAGGAAGAACCAGGAAACAGAATTCTGAGACCTGCTAGCTCTAAAATTCTATCTCTTCCATCAAAGTACCATTTCAAATCAATGCAACCTGGTGAAAGATATACTATAATATTTAAAACGAACTTTAAAAAGGTCTTCTCTATTATAAGAAAATGAAGATTACTTGGTCATATTTCTTGCTAAGAAATCCTTTCTACAGATTTCCCCCATTCCTGGAAAATGGTTGATCCTCTGGAAAATAAAAAGGTAAATATTAATATTCCATGGACTTAATGAATACATTCATTTATACTACAATAGAGTTACATCCATCCTCCAAGTTTAATGTTTTTTTTAAAAAACTGACCATTAATGTAAAACATTTAAAATTAAATAACTTATAATGACTCTATAGAATTAAAGGATCTACAATAAGCAAGGAATAAAATTGCAAATTTTTTAAAAAATCAGAAAACCATGTTTAGAGATATTAAAGTTACAATTTTCTGTGTTGAATAACTGGCAATTCAATGTCCAAATTATTTCTAGTATTCTAAATTTACTATGTTCATACAAATAAGTATTGTAGAAATATTGGCGAGACTGGCTTTGTTAGTTTCCTATAGTCAATTTTGTATTACACTCTATACTGACAAACTACACAAATTGTTGGTTGTCTAAAATTCTGTATATTTGGCTTTTTAGTTTGATGTCTATTTTTTAATATGTCTGTTGGACATTCTACAAATAAAAGAATGAAGCCAGATTACACATAGCAGACATTAGAAGGTATTTCCATTTCCTGATCTCTCTGTGCAATCTATTCCACGTCACTCGTCTTTAAGCGTAATGCAAAGCACCCATGTAGGAAACGTTTTCTCCTATTAATTCTTCCTTAAAGATGGAAAGAGGTTAAAAGTTAGATTGGAAGGAACTCAGGTTTTTATGCAAAGAGTCAGTACAACTGGACAGCAACAAAACGGGCTATTCAGGTAAGTTAGAACTGAAATTTAATATGTCCACACATTAAGAACCCTAAGTAAAATTATAATGGAATTCAAAGAACTCTCCTAAAACCAGTAACTGGTCACGGTTAATCCCCACCTGGTAATTTTGCAGCTCTGCAATCTTCTCCTGCTGAACAGCAGAATCACACCATATAAGGTTACTTGTTTCATCCTCATCTGGAGTTTTCATAAATCCCATTTCATCTATTACTAAACGAACTGCAAGTAAACGATTAATTTAAATGAAAATTAAAATACTACTGAAATACATTGGCTATGGAAACAGTTTTGATTTATGTAAATCTTATCTCACAGTATTTCATTTGCAAAATATCCATTAGTTATAGCATACCCTTATTTTTAGCTACAACAATTTATCTAGGGCCAAATTATACTCACAGTAACTGAGAACTGTTTTTAGGTTGTACTCAAAATCCTTGGTTTCAACCCTCAGAGATTTAGCAGGTACACAACACTGCTAAAAAGTTCAGTGATTATTCATGGCACAGTGAAAACATATACACAGCTGAGACAACACCTCTACTCAGGAAATGTACTTCTTGGCTTTTTTTTGTGTGTGACCTTGGGCTAAAAGGGAAAAGGTAAAAATAGTTCCTGATCATTAGACCTATCCTATACTTTCCACCTCCCCAGTTCAAATTATTTTTAGCAGTTAAAACCAAGTCAGCTGCGTTGACGCAGGATATGAAATAATGAGGCACAATTCACCGTAGAGATCTGGAAACTGGCCCTCCTATCTGCTCCTAACCCTTTAATTCCACTGAAAAAATTTATGCTCAGAGGAAAGCTCGTTTTTCAGTATGAAAAACTATATGCTCCTCTCTGATTTGGATATCAAATTAACATACTAACATTTTTCTTCCAGTGAATTTCAAGTTTAGAATAAAGATAAGCAAAATATTTAGGATAAATTTTGGATTCCAGCAGAACTCTGAGTCTTAAACAAAGGTGTAACTATATGGCAGCCCTTCAATGTTTCATTTTTAAATGTTTTCTTTTACTGTATACCCTATGTATGAGGAGAAATGGTAAAAGGGGATTGATGGTCTGAATTTTCTTGGCTCAAGTATAAAACTGATGAGGAGATGCTTGTCAGTCTCAAGTTCTAGAGACTCTTGATTGCTTTTTTGGCTGAGGAAAAAGAAAGGGCTTTTTTATGCAATGGTTTCTAGAATACAGACATAAAAGAAGAGAACAGTGATTGGAGGTGGATGCTGCTGGGGTGGGGGAGGAATGCTGAGCTGAAGTCGCCATTCTCCATAAGAGGCTCCGGAAAACTCGGGGCTGTTCTGAAGGTCCAGGTGACAATGTACAAAGCAAGAGTCGGGGGAAAGGCCATTGTCTTGTCTGCCCCAGGCCACCATGCAAATTTGCTGACCTGAGGGCTCACAGGGAGGGCAAGGGCCACAGCCACCCAGCCTGGGAGACTGCTTTAACTCACCCATAAACAGAAAAAATGAGGCCAGAATAGCAGCTCACAAGCAGACCTGTCCCTGAGTACAGGAGAGACCCTGTCTGGGGCTGCTCAGAGATAACTGAGAAGACCTCCAAGAGAGATGGAATTGGTGGCAGTTACAGAGGGAGGGAGTATAATGAGCTACTAGAATGTGGTTATGAATGTACACATGAACCAGTGAGGCTGGGAAGATTCAGGTTACATAACAATAGTGGAAAAGATCCATTCTTTCCTTAGATTCACAAAACCAAATCTGGAAGGTCAGTCATATACAAATCTCTTTTATTAAAAAATTCAAAGCTTGGAGAGCTGACAAAGTTGAACTTCAAAGAAAAATATAATGCTGGGTATTAAAATGTCACTTTTCTCAGGTAAGCCATTTAATCAAATTTTTATTTGAACTGAAATTTTAGAAATCAATTGGAATCTTTTAAGGGCATCATCCTCTACTTCATGGAAAAGAAATCCCTTTAATGCATCAGTTCCAAATAGAAAGTTGTTGACAGCTAATGCCTAGCTCCATGCCTTGAAATGCTGATATTTTAGGAGCTCTTTTTTAAAAAGGGGGTAAAAATAATTGCCTCCATACTGAATTTTTACCAAACCGAAAGCTCCATTGGTAAAATAGAGACAACCATATGAACCATTTCCTTAATTTCCCTTTATATATTACATATCCCTCTCCTATCTTTCTTGTCCCCATTTAATAAAAAATACCAAAAATACATTCCTCATAATTGGTCCTATGATCTTTTCCCTTCACCCATAGAGCTTTCGGAGGCGTTTGGGAGTTTTAAAAATAGGAATCCATGTAACTCTCTGAATCTTAGATACAGAAGATACATTTGTGTTTCTCATTTTAAATTTCAATTCACATTTTACTTGGGCCATATGATACAGGAAAAAAAAACTGAATTTGGAAACAAATGAATTCAGGTTCAAGTTCCACTTTTTCCATATGTGTGAACTTGGGTAAGTTGCTAACTCTCACTGGACTTTTTTCTTCATCTTTGCTATAAAGGATGTATAAAAAATAACGTGGAATTTCATAATGTAATAATTATGGAACCAGTGAGAGAATGCAGTTCATTATTCCACAACATGTCTTCATAAGAAACTATAAGAGAAATTTCTCTCAAGACTCAGGAATACAGAAGTCGTATGTCCTCCGAATAACCAGTATGATCTTATCTTCTGGGCACTGCGCATGCTCTAACTGATTATGTTTTAATATTTGCTTTAGTTGCTAGGAGGCTCTAAGTCAAATCCTTGTCCATCTCTAACTATAGAGGGTCTCACTGTATGTATTTTGTATTCTTACCAGCCACAAGATTCATCTGATTTTCCTGTCTTTATTTTCCCATATTTATTTTCTTATGGCTATTGGCCACTTCAGATTCACCTCCCTATTAGAGTGAGGAAAGGCAGGGAAAAGGGAGGAAGGGAGTAATGAAGTCTATTTTACAGGGCTATTTGGAAGATTAAATGAGGTAATGCATGTGGAAATGTTTGGTCAATGGCTATAAAAATATTATTATTAAAACTATAGCAAAGTATTCTACATGAGGAAACAGGCAACACCAGGGCAAAAACACAGACAGGTTGATTACGGCTTAAGTGTATTTCCATTATTTAATTCAAAATGCCAAGAGAGCAGTAATTAAATTATAAGAAGTAAGGTGTTGCAAATCACTTGCTTAAACAAGGGAAAAGCAAGGTAGCACTTTCTCCTTGAACCTGGCCAATTCCCTCTTTCCCTTCCTTATACATAGCTCTGTATTCTCCTAACAGTCCCTGATCCAAAGACTGACCCAGGAATTCTGTTCAACACCACAGCGCAGGCTCAGCAGGGAGGTAGGAATTAGTATAAAGAAAACTGGTGGTGGGTATTCAGGTGGCCATAAACTGCATGGAGCACTGGGGGTTATATGTAAACCATGAATCTTGGAACACTACCTCAAAAACTAATGATGCCCTGTATACGGTGACTAACATTAAAAAAAAAAAAGAAGAAAGAAGAAGAAGAATGCTAAGGCAACTTCAGCCCTGGGAAAACTTCCTGGGAAAGTGAGAGTGAGCTGAATTGAAACACTCTCCTGTATACCAAGGTTCCTTATGAATCCCACCAAAACCTTAAAAGTAGACAACAAAAAAAGATAACACCACCCATCAATCACTTTAACAATGGTCACCTTACTCTTTTTTCTAGGAAATATGCTGCAAATAAACCTGCTTCAAAGAAACCTTTAATAAACCCCGAATCTTTAGCATCTCACTCTCCCATGCTAACTTGCTTCAAGTCTCCGCCTCTGACGACCACTTGTTGGAAGAGAGTATCAGGGCACCTCAGTTCCAATGAAGCATTCCTACTCATCGCTCAAGAACTTTGGTGAATTACTATAAATGGAAATAAGACTCTCAAAGATGAATAAGAGTAAGAACAATTAACATACTATGATTTTCCTTAACTCTCTCAATGCAAAATGGCTAAAAGGAAGATTAGTTGAGTACTTCTGGCATTTGTTAAGAGTTCTGCAATGCTAGGGGTGCCTGAATGGTTTAGTCATTAAGCATCTGCCTTCAGCTCAGCTGGTGATGCTAGGGTCCTGGGATCAAGCCTGCACCAAGCCCACACAGAGCCCTGCACTGAGCTCTACATCAGGATCCCTACTCTGTGGGGAAACTGCCTCCCCCTCACCCACTCCCCCTGCTTGTATTCCCTCTCTCACTGTGTCTCTCTCTGTCAAATAAATAAATAAATAAACTAATTAATTAATTAATTTTTTAAAAAAGAGTTCTGTAATGCTGGGCAACTGTATCTTAATTGAAAACAATTATTCTCCTTATCTATTCTCTATACCACAGATACTGCTTATACATAAAAACTGGAACTTCATTAATAAAAAGCAACAGCACCATCAAGACAAGTTTTTTAAAACAGAGAAAAGTGTTTTTACTCTATTCCTGAAGTTAGTCGTTATTTGATGAAAATCTCAAATTTTGTACTTCTTTAATTTTACAGCTAACATTTTAATCTGTTTAATGTTTACTTCATACTTGATTTAAAAATTAAGTATTAGTCAAAATCACATATATATGATACCATCCCATTAATAGCTAAAGCTTTTAGTTTACATTGATGTTCTTTTTGTTTATTAACATGTTAAATATCTCATTAAAAAAAGAACACTTTATAGAAGGCATTTAAAAATGAATTGCACAAATGGTATCTCCCTGAATTTCAACATTGTTTTCAACATCAAACCAGTCTTCCCAACAGTGATGAAAATCTCATGATTCTGTGGAGACCTACCAATTTCAAACTTTGTCCCAGCAACATTTGCTGTAATGGTTCCCTTCTTTTTCTTTTTTCTGACTTTCCTTTTCATTGTGCTTTGGTAAGGCAATTCTGTATTCAGATCCAGGGGAGAGGGTCCCTGAATAACTTTAAAAGAAATGTAAACCAATCAAGTATCACTAAAATAACAAAAATTCCATAGCAGAGAACACAGATGCCCCCCCCACCAAAAAAATAAAATAAAATAAAGGTTAAACTATAAATTCTAGTTCTTTAAGAATCCTCAATTAATTTTTAATTCTTAGAAAAAATTCTCAATGATAATCTATAATAATGTGATACATCAATCTGCTTACCTCTTTCTTGAGGCAAGGATGGCATTATTGCCTGTGCCTGTTACAGTGTGTGCTGTCGTACCAGGCTCTCAGGAAATCTGGAAGGCCTGCATTAGTCTAAGTAGGATAGGGCTCCAAATCACTCACAGTTGCTATCATATTATCTTGGTGGAATCCTCAGATTTCAGGACACTGAAGTTATGGGATGAAAAGTACCTGTAGGGATTTTAAAACAAAGTCATTTAGAAAACAACTTTTATGAAATGTTTGTGTTCTTTTTAAAAGTCAAGTGAGGGTGAAAGTTAATGTATTCAATCAACAAATATTTGTTAATTTTTTAAACCTTATGCAAAATGCCAAGCGATGGTTCCCTGTCCTGAAAAGAGCACAGAGTAGAAGAGAGATTTTATTTAAGTCATATATCATATTTACACACAAAAAATAACATGCCATACACCAACAATAACAATAACCACATTCACAACCAACTACTGAACACTTACTATCATGGACCACTTAAGCCACTTAATCTTTCGACAAAACTATGAGGTAGAAGCTTTTATCCCTGTCTTACAGTTAAGCAAACTGACCTCAGAAAGCACAATTCTTTACAAAAAAGTGACAAATGAAAATTAATATCTCTCTGATGTCAAAGTCAGTGCCCTTATTTAGGACTCCACGTAACTTTAAACTCAAATGTCTGAAACTTAGGTGCAGCATAACTTTTCTTTTTTTTTTTTTTAAGATTTTATTTATTTATTTATTTGACAGAGAGAGTGATCACAAGTAGGCAGAGAGGCAGGCAGAGAGAGAGAGGGAGAAGCAGACTCCCTGCTGAGCAGAGAGCCTGGGGGTGGGGGGGGGGCTCAATCCCAGAACCCTGAGATCATGATCTGAGCCAAAGGAAGAGGCTTTGACTCACTGAGCCACCCAGGCACCCCACAGCATTACTTTTCATATGCAAGTGACATAAGTGCCAGACAGAAATCACATACCAAGAGAATAGTAAAAAGGGATTTCTCATTAGGGAGGGGGACAGCGGTTGGCGGTTGGCGGTTGGCGGTAAGGAAGGAGATGACTTTATAAAGTAGGCCACATTTGAATTGTGGCTTAAAAAATGAAAACAATTTTGAAAGGCAGAAAACGAGAGGAGTTGTTATTACAATGAGCTTATTTGGGCACACAGAAGAATGCTGTAAACATTTTTAATGAACTAGTTTGATTTGGCTACACCTCAGCATGGCCTATATTACACCTGTATTTTCACTGTGTACGTATGAACCCAGGTATTCATGCCCTGACTAGACTATGCTGCTTAGTCTATACTACCAATTTCCGAATTTCTCCCTTCACAATGTAAGAATCTTTGAGTTCTTGTAAAATGTCTCTAAACACAGCAAAAAATTATAAAACCTATCATGATAAACAAAGGTATGGTATCAATACCTTTATCAGGAGATTATTAGGTTTATCAGAAATTCAGCTACATAAAATGTGACTCATATACATCACATCCAATAGTCATTATTAATAACAAGATTATTAAAGAAAACTTAGAACTTAATTTGTTCTCAGGTACCATTTTTAGTAGAATAATTATCTAGAATAATTTAGTCTGAAAGCTAGGAAACTGTTATTTATTATAGAACAACTGTGGGTAGGCACTGTTAAGAATCTAAAATATCTTACCTTATTAACAAACCTGGAATTTAGATACCATTTCTGTAATTTTCCAGATATGGAAATTACGGCTAAATAAGTTAAATAAATCAAGGTAACAGTTCATAAATAGAAAACCCAGACTTTGCACCCCTTTCTGTCCAATTGTTCATACTACTCACAAAGTCCCACTATTTTCAGACAGTGATAATATGCTATATAGATGTAAAGAAAAAAATGGCAACCCAATTTGAGTACAAGCTGCAAGATATGGGCATATTGGGGGAAATCACAATACTTCAAACCAAACAGAGAAATCACAGTAAACATCCCTGGCCTGATCTCAGCTCCTAATTCCAAGCTGGAAATAGACTGGATTACTTTTCAGAATAAAAGAAAGGAGTGGTCTAAAGTTCAGTGTGATTTCTTTCTGGAAGCTCTCTGATACCTCAGGGAGGTAACTATTTGGGTTTACAAGTCCTTGTCCAACAACTTGTTACTGGAGTAAACAAAGATCCTCTTATGGTAAGAGTACGCATTACATTGAAAGTAGGTGACAAAGTCAACAAGAGTGTGAAACAATGTCTGCCTAACTATACTGACAATAAGTTAGTAATTGTTACAGGCTCTAAAAACAGATTTGTTAATTTCTGACTTAAATAATGAGCCAAACTACTCTGATTAGAAAAAGCTCAAAACAAGAACTGTTATCTCTTGCCCCAACACACAAGAATTTAAAGGCCTTAAATTTAGTCTGCCCATATATATCCCTTATTTAATTGCATTTATGTTTTAGTGAATAACAATAAGAGTGCTTTAACAAACTCAAGAACTCCATTCTACCATCCCAATTCTAATCATTTCACTTTATTCTAGTGAGAGACGTGAGGCGACAGACTGATAAAACCACTCAAATGGGCAATGGTTACCTACTTTTCAGAAGCACACGGCATGGTTCAGTTACCTCTGAAATACTTTAGCCAAGGGTTTCTTAAGACCGGCTGCAAAGCAGAATCACTTGAGGAACTTCTGAAAATCCTGGTGCCCAAGCCACACCCTAGACCCCCGGTGTATCAGCATGTTTTAAGCTCTTCACATGATTATATCATGCAGCCAAGATTGACTACCTCTGCTCTAAGCATATAGTGAGACTGAATCAAATAATAGTTAGTTACAACATACACATATCAGAAAAAAGTAAAACAAAGAAAAAAAACTTTGGGACCTATATAAAAGAAGGCCAAGTATTTAGGTAAAAATCATCCATTAAAATCCTCATTTCTAGTTCAAGTAAACAAATTGAGGGGGGGAAAGAATTAGAAGATCAGCAGAAATTGATTTCTCTTTTATTTATTTTTATTTTATTTATTTTTATTGTGTTATGTTAGTCACCATACCATACATCATTAGTTTTTGATGTAGCGTTCCATGATTCATTGTCTGCGTATAACACCTAGTGCTCCATGCAATCCGTGCCCTCCTTAATACCCATCACCCGGCTCACCCATTCCCCTCACCCCCCTCCCTTCTAAAACCCTGAGTTTGTTTCCTGGAATCCATAGTCTGTCATGTTTCGTCTCCCCCTCTAATTTCCTCCCTTCATTTTTCCCTTCCTTCTCCTAATGTCCTCCATGCTATTCCTTATGTTTCACAAATAAGAGAAACCATATGATAATTGACTTTCTCTGCTTGACTTATTTTACTTAGCATATTCTCCTCCAGTCCCATCCATGTTGATGCAAAAGTTGGGTATTCAGCCTTTCTGATGGTTGAGCAATATTCCATTGTATATATGGACTACATCTTCTTTATCCATTCGTCTGTTGAAGGGCATCTCAGCTCTTTCCACAGTTTGGCTATTGTGGGCATTGCTGCTATGAACATTGGGGTGCATATGGTGCTTCTTTCCACTACATCCATATCTTTGGGGTAAATAGCCAGTAGTGCAATTGCTGGGTCATAGGGTAGCTATATTTTTAACTTTTTGAGGAACCTCCAAACTGTTTTCCAAAGTGGCTGCACCAACTTGCATTCCCACCAACTGTGTAAGAGGGTTCCCCTTTCTTCACAACCTCTCCAATATTTGTTGTTTCTTTCCTTATCAATTTTTGCCATTCTATCTGGTGGTATTCTCAGTGTGGTTTTAATTTGAATTTCCCTAATGGCTAATGATGATGACTTCTGCAAATGACACAACAGACAAAGGACTGATATCCAAGATCTATAAAGAACTTCTCAAACTCAACACCCAAAAAATAAATAATCCAGTCAAAAAATGGGCAGAAGACATGAACAGACACTTCTCAAAAGAAGACAAACAAATGACTAACAGACACAGAAAGTGATTTCTAAGACAAATAAGCAAATAAATTTGAAAATTATATTTTGCAAACAAAAAGCCATTTCCAAAAGGAATAAATTTCCCAAAATGTCAAGCAAATAGGAACCTTAAATGTAGAAGCTCAAGTGCTACCATGAAAAAAAAAGATACATAAGACTAAAGCAAAAAAAATGTAATTTCGATACATTTGTGTTGGGAGTGCTCTTTCTTCCCACTTCTTCACATTGAATTATGACCCATCGCTTAAAATCCAGATAAATTTCCACTTTTCTCTTAAAGCTTCCTCTGATTATGTTTGAAGAAATTCATTTCTCCCTCCTCGGTCCTATCAGAGGCCATTATTTGTACCCCTACCATATCACCAACCACGAACTAGGATGGTAAACTCTGCAAAGATAAGTCATTTTCTTCTATCTTGTTCACTCCTCTGCTTCCAGAGCTTAGAATATTGCCTGACATAATGCTAAATAAGCACATGTTCATGATGCTGCCTAGGAGTAAACAGAGTTGGTCATGGAGCTCTGAGGAGCAAATACATATCATTTACAAAGATAACTTTCACATTAAGTGAAAAAGTGAAGTACCTAAAAGTTTACATTTGGGTAAAATAACAGAAGAATATGTGGAATATATGCACTGAGTAGTGGTGGTCAGCTGTGGCTGGGGGCAGAGCTAACAGAGACCTACTTTTATGTACAACCTTTAGTATTCTGTGCATGTATTACTTACTTAAAAAGTAAAATACATGTGGAGCGCCTGGGTGGCTCAGTGGGTTGGGCATCTGCCTTTGGCTCGGGTCATGATCTCGGGGTCCTGGGATCGAGCCCCACATCGGGCTCTCTGCTCAGCAGGGAGCCTGCTTCCCCCTCTCTCTCTGCCTGCCTCTCTGCCTACTTGTGATCTCTCTGTCAAATAGATAAATGAAATCTTTAAAAAAAAAAGTAAAATACATGTGATAAAATTTTGTTACAACATTACCATGTTAACAACAAAACCCATCAAACTTTGTATTTCATTTCTTTTCCTTAAAGATTTATTTATTTGTTTGTTTGTTTGTTTGTTTGTTTATTTATTTGAGAGAGTGCAGGTGCACATGAGCTGGGTGGGGGGTGCAGAGGAAGAGGGAGAGGGAGAGAAGTAGACTCCCCAGTGAGCATAGAGTGCAAAACTCCATCTCAGTGCAAAAGGAAGGAATTGATTGTTCCAAGCCTTACTGTCTAAAAGGCCAACCAAGGAAGATAGCATTGGTGGTATTTCTGAAACAAGAAGTTGAACACAAAACATCTTTTGTGTAAATTACACAAGAGAAACTCAGGCTTTCCCAACAATCCCCAGAAATACATATCCAGGTGAATGCTATATAAAATTGGTTCTTCATACATATTGGTGAAATTTTAGCTTCCTGTAGATTACTAAAACAATCTTCATTAAAGGTCAATGGAAACCAAAATTAGTGTTAAGTTGAAAATACATAAAATAACATTAAATAAAAATTTAATAAAAGCTGTTTTTATGGTGAGGGGTAGAAGAAAGAAAGATATAAACCAGTACCTACTGTGTACTAAGGATTTTCACATAACTTTGCGTGTATTTAGCCCACCCAGTAAATGCTCCAGTATGTTTTATTCTAATTTTACATATAGGAAGATTTAGACGTCATGGCTAAGTAACTCACCCAAAGGCACACCTAATAGGTGACAATCAAGTGGCTTGTCTCTAAATTGCAAGACATTTCCCACTTGTATGCTACCTTCAAAACTCAGTCTTCAAATATGACATATTGAAGATTTCACAAAGAAGCTTAATTCTGCTTGACTGGAGCTATTTTAAAAGCTAGGGAATGAGAGCAAGAGAATCAGGCTGTGATTTAAAATGTAGCTGAGATCACAAAGTTGCATCAGACTCAATCTCTCTTCTTAGAGCACCACGGTAGCTACCCATATCCAGTCTGTCTTCCTGTTTCTTTCCTTCATGAAGGTACTACCACTCAACAAATACTCTTATATGGTAGTGTCTATTCTCAGTGAACAAAACAGATAACAATTTTCTTTCTTTGTGGTGCTTGCATTCTAGTGTGGGAGAGACAAACAATAATAGCAAACATATTAAGTAAACTACAGAAAATGCTAAGTACTATAGAGGTAGTCAGCACAACTGGCTAGGAGATCAGGAGTGTCCGGGAAAAGAAAGAAGAGTTGCAATTTTAAATACTGAATCCAGACAGTCCTCATTGGGAAGGTGATGTTTCAAGGACGGTAATGACTTGTCTCAAATGGAGCTGATAAAAACCTGACGTATGTGTGTACATATGTGCATAAACCATGTGAGGATATGAACATGTGTGATGGGAAGAGAATGGAGAAACAACATTTCTATGTACTCAACACTCTTAGAGATCTCCAATATGGTTCTTTTTCCTAAATCCTGGTGTTCCTAGGTATTTATTTTCTACATTGATTTTTAAATTACTATTTTCACACTGACAAGAACAAACATATTTCATGGTGTATATAACTAGTTTTATATACTTTTGATAATGTATCACTCTTTGATGGACAGGGAGATAGGAGAGGCAGGCAGATTCCAACACCTCCTTCTACTTTGTGTCCCCGATACTGATTTTCACACACCGCTGATGACTCTCTTTGGTTCCTTATCTCCTACCATCAGAGTTTTGGGCATCTCAATTGCTCCCATCCCCCATCCATACTTACTGCCCTATTGTATGGCTTTTCAGTTCTCAAAACCCATCAAGAATAATCTGTATTAGGGCAGGCTACACTTCACGGCAATAATAAACATCCACCAAATCTCAGGAGCTTAAAATAACTAAGGTCTATTTCTTAATCATGCTACATATCAACCAAAGACTGGCAGGGGTGCTCTGCATTTCACAGTCACACAGGAACCTAAGCTCTTAGAGCAGACATCATCCTAAAACCAGTCACTGTGCCAGAGGGAAAGAGTTTTGGAAGATCTTGTATAGGCAACTAATAACACACAAAATTTCTACTCATAAGTCAATGGCCTAAATAAGTCACATGACCCCTGCCAACAAGAGTTCAGGAATACAGTCATACCGTATGACCAATTGGAATAAAAGCCAGGAGGCATCTGGGTGGCTCAGTTGCTTAAGTATCAGACGCTTGATTTTTGGCTCAGGTCATGATCTCAGGGTCATGGGATTGAGCCCTGTGTCTGGCCTCGTGTGGGGCGTAGAGCCTGCTTACAATTCTCTCTCTCCCCCTCCCTATGCCCCTCCCATAAGGAATAAAGCCAGTAAGTAACACTAACAACCATTACCCATCATAGACTCCAGTCAATTAATTACTCCCTATTTGAAACTTACCACTACCCCTGGACACTATTTTCTAGTTCTCCATAGATTGCGCTGACAGTAATCGTGGGCACTGGAGGGGAGAGGAGTAAGAATGGAGACAGGGTCCTAAGAGGGTGTTACAAAAGTCCAGAAGTGAGATGGTATGATTTTGCTCACAGATAGAAGCAAAAGACACAGGGTAAAAGAATACCATTACTACAGAACAGGAACAGAAGTTGGTGATCAATAAAGGAAAAGTAATCTCAGACAACTTGCAGATTTCTGGTTTAGAGGAACTGGGTAGAAGACAGTGTCATTTATCAAGAGAATGCCTGCAGAAAGAAGAGTCATTTTTAGGGGTAAGATGATTTCAGTTTTATATTTGCAGGAAAGGAGAGAGAGAAAAAAATAGAAAATTACAAAACAGAATTAGTGATTAACTGTAGGTAAGGAAAACCTCTACTTTTATATATAAAATAGTTTTAATTAAACACAGAAAGGTCCATTCCAAAGCTAATGGCTCCCATTTCTGTGCTCTCTGCCAGGAAATTACAATAGATTTTCAAAATGCCCAGCTGCCTGACTGGTGAACAAATGACATCACCCAAACAGTCCTAACAATAATACATTGGCACCACTCATTGTGTGTACAAATTAAAAAGGTTTTCAGAGAAGCTACTTACTCCTTGAACACAGAAACTTTTGTATCCCTTTCTCAGAGTGGGTATATTCCCAAAGGCTAGATCTGCAGTGTTCTAGACCTGAAAAAAACATTTGATCAACCACTTCTAAAAACCTGAAAGAGGCCAAGTGTGACATTAGATAAGAATAAACAGAAGAACTATTTATTCATTCTAGTTACAATTAATATTGACTTTGAGCAACAGTAGCTCCCACTAACATACTGCTTGTTTTCCAAATAGCCTTAGCCTGCTTCATATTTGTTTAATGTTTTTGGTTAAATTACAGCATCCATAAAAAAACATCCACTAAGCTCTGTGGAATGTCTTATCTTTGAAATTTAGCCTAATATGACACAAACAAAACAAACAAATAAATAGGTAATGATAATACACCATACCGTGAAGGCATTGTTCCCTTATTAATAGTTGTTTTATTTTCAGGACTTAGAATCATGAAAAGGGCAAAAAGCTTATTCAGTAAATGTTGAATTAAATAAAGTTCAAAAAGGTAACATCTATAATTCAGTTAATAAAGTGATAAAAGACAAGGTGATTTCATAAAATGCTTAAGTAGAGTCAAAAGCCTCTATGGGTTTATTTCCTTTAGAATATAATACTGCAGTTCTATCTAATTCTCAATAGCCTAAAAAAAAAGTCTCACTTCCTCCTTAGGAATAACATGTGATGTTATCAGTTCATTTTTGCATATATCACTCACTTTTGTGAATCCATTTGCCTCTCTCATTCCCTTACCCTGCAAAGAACAATACCAATCTAATACAGTTGAGCCTCACATCCTCAAGACCCCCAACCTGTACTTGACTTCACCAAGACTTCTCTTGTTCTAAGCTATGGAGGTGGAACTGTGGTTCTGTGGACCCAGCTTTCCCTAACTTTCAGTAACCTAGATCGCAAGGTAAAAGAGAGGGACTAAGAGAAGTGGAAAATTTCTAAAATACCCAGTTCTCTGTTCTCCACCAGAAAATGCACAATAGATATCAAAATGTGCAGCTGCTAATGACATCACCCGAATGTCATCTGACACCAACATTTATAGTTTTAAATGTCCAAAATTTAACTCTTTAACTTCCCCTGAAAACCTGGCACTTCCTCTTATGTTCCTTATCTTGGCAGAGGACATCACTATAGCCAAACATCCAAGAGATAGATAAATTAGAATCATCTTTTTTTTAAGATTTTTTTATTTATTTGAGAGAGAGAGAGAGAGACAGAGAGAATGGGGGGGGCAGCAGACAGAGAGAGGGAGAAGCAGGCTCCCAGCTGAGCAGGGAGCCCAACCCGGGGCTCAGTCCCAGGACCCTGAGTTCATGACCTGAGCTGAAGGCAGACACTTAACTGACTGAGTCACCCAAGAGCCCCAATCAAAACCATCTTTAACGCTTCCTTTGATCTTCTTATTTGATATCAATTCAATGCACACCTCGTTACCAATTTTAGGGTATGATTAGTTTTATTATTTATATTTCTATCTACTTCTAAAATGAGTTTTAAATCTTAAATATATAAAATTCATTTGGTGGTTAAATAAACCTCCTATATCATTCATATCAGTTAATAAATTAACACATGTTGAAAGACCACTAGCTACCTGCCTAATCGCCATCCACTAGTACTGCCATACTAACAAAATACTTACTGGGTGGTTAAGGGTGGCATTGTGCCAGTAGAGTAAGCACATTTCCCAGACTTCCTTACAAATGTATATGGCCATGTGACCAAATCTTGGTTAATGAGATAAAAGTGGAAGTCATTGAGTAGGAAGGCCAACAACTGGTGGATACTCATTTACTTGCTTCCCCCCCCTGCTTCCAGCCTGGAACATAAATGCAACTGCAGGGCTGCAGCAATTCAAAGAGACATTGGTTTTATCATGGAAATGCTACATCAGTCTTGGACTGCCTACATCCAGAGAAAATAAACCTCCACCTTGTTAAGTCATTATTTTTTTAAGTTTCTGTTACCACCATCTAAATGAACCTTGTAATGGACATGCTATGCCAATACAAATTATTGTTTTGGTTTCTGAAAAAGATATACCAGCCTAAATGTAAACTCATGAGCACAATGCCTTTAAATATATCATTTTTGCCACAGGCCACACTTACCTATTATTTCCCGTAAATAGTAATCTGGATATCTGCTGGTAAAGCACTATTCCCCCCTCAATCCATGTGCTTTAGATGGGGTTGATGCTAATCCTGGCTCCAAGGCTGGGCAAATGACTTAGATCTAAAATAACTGTGGAATCCCAACTTCCTGGTCATGGAACTGGTTTAGAGACGAACACAGAATCCAACTAAGACCAGTAAGAGTCAAGCCCAGAACTCATTTTCAGATTCTTAAAGAATATAGCTTCTCATTTGAGCTGGATTTGAATCTGAGATGGTACTTACCTGCACTGCTGGTCCCCATCTCACACCTACACAGAACCTAAGGATGAAGTCACATAAAGAAGGCAGAGAGAACGATAGATAACACATTCCCCAAATTTTCAGCAACAGAAACTAAAAAAATTTCTTTTTTGCTTAAACCAGGTTCCTAACCAATAAAATAATAATGAATTTAGGTTCCACTTTTAATTCTGTTTTTTAAGTAAGGAAAATTACCTCAAATGTCCTTGCATAAAATGCCACAACTCAAATGAAATAAGAGGAGGCTTCATTGTACATTTCCTCCATAAAACAACTGGCTCCCAGGCAGCAGCTTTAAATATGTCTTTTAATTTACATATTCCTCAATCTCAAACACAGAGTCTGAAACATCAGAGCTAAACCGCTAAGATGGTGTATCAGAGGGATACTATTTGTTAGGAGGTTTTGAGCTTAAAATAAGAAATTTTCAATGGTATTAACTTCTAGAATCAGGCAAATTTGTCACAGTCTTCAAATCTCTGTAAATTAAATTAAATCCCAGTAAAATTATGCCATGGTCTGAGAGTCAGGCAGTCAAAGTTTAGAAAATCCGTACAGAAAAGGAAAATGTACAGGCTGAGTTCATATAATGCTCTGCATGTCTCCATTAGCTAAACTAAGATGTGTAAAACAGTTAGATCTTAAGGAAGGAAAGAATAATTCGACTATTTTGTTTCTAGGTGCAAAGTGAATTTATAAGATCAATCTTTGTAAAGAAATAAAATACTAATAACCTTTATCTAACAGGCCCACTATTAAGAAAACTAATTAAACTTAACTATATTTCAGTAAGTTTAGCCTATTTTAAAATAAGAATATTTCCCAAAAGTCATTCCAGACATTTAAAAACACTATCTATCTGGCACTATAATCTCTGATGTGAAACTAGTCCTTTTATGGAAATGCAAAGGAAAGAACTATTTTTGTCCTTTATTCTAATGAACAATAATGGAATACAGAATAGAAGCGGTGCCTGAAGTTAACCAGACAGCAGTAATATAATATCCACAGATGCTATACTCTCAAATAGTATGAATTTATTTTCTAATTGTTCTTTCTTTCTTGGCCTCTACATTTCCCTTATACATGGAATAAAGTAAACACTATCAAGGTATATCACAAAGCTCTGTAAAAGTTTACTTATTATCCCTTCATTATATCATTACATTTCTAATTAAGGCAATAAACACTTTTTAATGCTAATCATTTTATTAGGTGCTCTTCAAGGGAAAAAAATGCGCCCAGCTTTCACTATCTACATTTTTTTTAGTGAATTTACTTAGTAAATCCCAAACTACCCAAAAGAAAAGAATTCATCCAAAACATATATGATATACAACTATATCAACATAAATACTCAAGAATGAAAGCTGACTCAAAATATCTATAAAATTATGTATGTAAACATATATAACACCCATAATGTGTGTCTCAGTGTCGTAAGTTAAATATTATACTAAATCAACAAAGCTGATTTTCAGTTGTGCCTCATAGGATTTGAGTTTACTATTTTTAAATCTTGCCTAGTATTCAAAATTATCCATATATACAAGCCTGACTAGGAAAAAAAAATTACATTCTCTTTTTTTTAAGATTTTTTATTTATTTGACAGAAAGAGAGATCACAAGTCGGTAGAGAGGCAGGCAGAGAAAGAGGGAGAAGCAAGCCCACTGCCAAGCAGAGAGCCCAACGCAGGGCTCAATCCCAGGACTCTGAGATCATGACCTGAGCCGAAGGCAGAGGCTCAACCCACTGTGCCACCCAGGTGTCTCCAAAATGTGCATTCTTTAAAGAAGTCAAACTCTCACTCTTTGCAGGTGATATGATACTTTATGTGGAAAACCCAAAAGACTCTACTCCAAGACTGCTAGAACTCATACAAGAATTCAGTAAAGTGTCAGGATATAAAATCAATGCATAGAAATCAGTTGCATTTCTATACAACAACAGCAAGACAGAAGAAAGAGAAATTAAGGAGTCAATCCCATTTATAATTGCACCCAAAACCGTAAGATACACAGGAATAAACCTAGCCAAAGGGGCAAAGAATCTGAACTCAGAAAACTATAAAGTGCTCATGAAAGAAATTGAGGAAGACACAAAGAAATGGAAAAACGTTCCATGCTCATGGATTAGAAGAACAAATATTGTGAAAATGTCTATGCTACCTAGAGCAATCTACACATTTAATGCAATCCCTATCAAAATACCATCAATTTATTTCAAAGAAATGGAACAAATAATCCCAAAATTTATATGGAACCAGAAAAGACCACGAATAGCCAGAGGAATGTTGAAATAGAAA
>CM052798.1:62685349-62761749 GCA_028533885.1 Nasua narica
CACCAAAGACAAGGGAAGCAAGGGCAAAAATGAACCACTGGGACTTCATCAAGATCAAAAGCTTTTGCACAGCAAAGAAAACAGTCAACAAAACCAAAAGACAACTGACAGAATGGGAGAAGATATTCACAAATGACATATCAGATAAAGGGCTAGTATCCAAAATCTATAAAGAACTTCTCAAACTCAACACCCAAAGAACAAATAATCCAATCAAGAAATGGGCAGAAGATATGAACAGACATTTCTGCAAGAGGACATCCAAATGGCCAACAGACACATGAAAAAGTGCTCAACATCACTTGGCATCAGAGAAATACAAATCAAAACCACAGTGAGATGCCACCTCACACCAGTCAGAATGGCTAAAATTAGCAAGTCAGGAAACAACAGATGTTGGCAAGGATGCAGAGGAAGGGGAACCCTCCTACACTGTTGGTGGGAATACAGGCTGGTGCAGCCACTCTGGAAAACAGTATGGAGGCTCCCTAAAAAGTTGAAAATAGAGCTACCCTACGACCTAGCAATCGCGCTACTGGATATTTACTCTAAAGATACAAATGTAGTGATCCAAAGGGGCACGTGCACCTGAATGTTTATAGCAGCAGTGTCCACAATAGCCAAACTATGGAAAGAACCTAGATGTCCATCAACAGATGAAAGGATAAAGAAGATATGGTATATATATACAATGGGATACTGTGCAGCCATCAAGAGAAACGAAATCTTGCCATTTGCAATAACGTGGATGGAATAGAGGGTATTATGCTAAGCGAAATAAGTCAATCAGAGAAAGACAATCATCATATGATCTCTCTGATATGAAGAATTTGAGAGGCAGGGCGGGGGGTCGTGGGGGCAGGGAATGAAACAATATGGGGTGGGGAAGGAGACAAACCGTAAGAGACTCCTAAACTCATGAAACAAACTGAGGGTTGCTGAGGGGTAGGAGGGGTAAGGATAGGGTGGCTGGGTTATGGACATTGGGGAGGGTATGTGCCATGGTAAGTGCTGTGAAATGCATATGCCTGATGATTCACAGACATGTACCCTGGGGCAGATAATACATTTATGTTAATTAAAAAATGTGCATTCTTTAGAACAACTTTAATCAACATATTGCAGAATTATCACCTACTTCTGTCTTGAAATGGCTTTGGTGACTGTTACATTACTGGACTTCATACTAAGTTTTATAAAAAGCTTCATTTATATTTTCCCAATCAATCTATTGAAGAAAATAGGTTTGTTTTCATTAAGAATACGAAAAAGATAAATCTTAAAATAACAATATATACTTGGTATGCAATTTTAAATATTGTCTCTACATAATTGCTTTCTGCTGTTGTTTGATTAAACATTCATTTGAATGTCTTCTTTAAACAACTATAATATAAGCTTTTGTGCAGCATATATATGCTGCATTCTCCACAGCACTTCACATCTTCAATACGTGGGTGGGTCTCATCCAATCAGTCGAAGGCCTTAAGTCCCCCCAAGAAAAGAAGAAATTGAGCCTTAGACTATCTTTGGACTTGAGCTGCAACATCAGTTCTTCCCTGGGGTACCCCGCTTGACAACCTACCCTGAATATTTCTGGACCTGTCCACCACCACAATCACATAACCCAAATCATATTCATTCATTCTCTCTTTCTCTCTCTCCCCACTTCCATCCCTTCCTACCTCTCTTCATGTGCATGTGTGTGTGTGTGTGTATGTATGCATGAGCACGCACACGTATGTGTGTCTAATTGGTTCTATTTCTCTAGGGATCCCTGACTAATATATTCATTATTCTATGGGTCAGCTACATTTCATGAGACTAAAAATCTATTTTAAAATACTCTTTAAGGCAAGAAGTTTCTGGAGAAAAATATATATACCAGCCTAAATATAATCAAGGCCTAAACTAAGGATGGTACATTATTATAAAAAGAGTAAATGGTACAACTGAATAAAGAACAACTTATGGGATTTATCTCTAGAATATAAGTTAGGAAATGAGTAGATAATATAGACTACTCCATAATTACCACCATATTTCTTTCATTCTAAGCCATACTGTTTGGTTTTTTTAAAAATTTAAAAATATCTAAAATTGTGGGGCATCTGGGTGGCTCAGTGGGTTAAGCCTCTGCCTTCGGCTCAGGTCATGATCTCAGGGTCCTGGGATCGAGCCCCGCATTGGGCTTTCTGCTCAGTAGGAAGCCTGCTCCCCACTCTTCCTCTGCCTGCCTCTCTGCCTACTTTTCATCTCTTTCTCTCTGTCAAATAAATAAAATCTTTAAAAAAAAATCTAAAATTGTGATGCACCTTATAATCGCCATCAGCCAGGTAGCAGTCCTGAGTAGTTACCACATGCCTATGCATACACATCAAAATTTGTGGAATCCATTCCAGAGGCTAAGAGAAAAATTCAGATATATAATAATAATAATGGAAAATTCTAATGGATGGATTTAAAATGGAACATTTTAAGAAATGTTGCAACACCAACTCTCCATGACATAGAGGTTGATGTTGTCTGGAAAAGCATGCACAGGAATGAAGAAGAGGGTCAAGTATCTGTCTTTGAATTGGAAGAAGTTTGAGGAATGCTTTGATCAATTTTATTTTACTTTCATTTTCCTTTTTTGTATGCATAAATGACATTTTTTAAATTTGCCTTTCAAAAGGCTCTTCCATCATGTATACAATTATACTAAGAAAGAGCTGTTCCATAATTGAAATTGCAGAGGGTTTTTTCCCCAAGTAAATAAAAGAACAATGTGTCTTACAATGAGCATGACTTAACTGTGATGAAAAATAACAGTGTATTGGCTGTCAGAATTTCTAGTGTGTAGAACTAATGACAACTTCAAAGACATTGTGGGCCTTTACTCTATGCCAGCAGTTCTCAAAATTAAATGTGTATCCGAATCTTCTAGAGAGCTTCAGTAAAATTACCAGGCCCCAGCCCTGAGCTTGTGGTTCAAGGCAGCACAACTCATATAAGACCTCACTCAATAGCAGGGCTGAGCATCTTTCTGTACTCTTTGATATGGGCAGGATTAGCTCAGGGGCAAAGAGTTGAGCCTGCAGAGAAAGGATGTCAGTACCTGTCCCTGCACTGGGAAAGAGGAAGCAATGATGCCTTGTGAGTGGTCCATTTCCAAACCCAATTCTGACAACAACAATCTGTGTCATAACTGCACAAGGCACTCATGTTTCTAATTATGAATCTAAAAAAAAAAGAGAGAAAATGGAATTAAGACCTCCTCTAGCTCTAAAATTCTAAAATCTTTGGCCACAAAAAAAAGGGGGGGAGTGTAATTTAGAGCATTGATGATCTGGAAAGGTTTTCTACTCAGGCCTCACTCAAAATATAACTTCCAACATTCCAATTAAAATTGGATCCAGAATTCAGAACTTCCGAAACAGTGGAGTGAGGAGTTCAGCAATTCTTCTCTACAAAAACAATGATAAACAGCACGAATTGTCCCAACTCTTTTCAGGACCCTGTAAAATGCCCAAAGGCTCACAAGAAAACCTTATTCAACAAGAACTATTGAACTATTGGTTCAAGCACTATTCGTAAGAGCAGAGGAAGTGGCATTTGAGCTTGGAGCCCTCCCCATACCCCAGCACCCTCCACTGCCATCTGTGCAGCTGTTCTACCTGGGCTGGGCAAAGCAGGACAGGCAGCAGTTTTCCTGCTTCAGGGAACTCATCTGATTTGGAGCAAAGTGTGGGAAAGCACCATGCCCAGAGGCACTGTCAAAAAGAAAAGCAAGCTCTATGGTAAAAATCAGAGAAGGCCAATATGGTTGCATGTGGTTGTGACCCTGGCTAACATTACTGGACCAGAAAAATACTGGAACCCAGAGTGCCTATCCCTCCATCACACCTAATCCCCAAAGGAAGTTGCCTGTCAGTTTCTCTGCTCTCCTTACTCATCACCTCTACTCCTCACCCACCCACTACGGGGATAGGAATTTTAGCATGAGATCCAAAGGCAAACAGATTATGCCTAATTTCATGTTTTCAATAAAGACATCACTCCTATTCTACTTTGCAGATGACAATTATATCTACTTCTTAACTCTCAACTAGGTTCTAGGTAAGTGAGACTAGGTTCTAGGTAAGTGAGACTAATGAACAGTTGAGCTGCAAGCAGAACAGGTTTCATTACAAACACTAATAAAAGTGAGCTAGGATACTGGCCTGGAAAATTTCCATTTTTTTTGACCTTTTGTGACACTGAGGCTAGGGAACAGTTATTTTTCTCAGCCTAGGACTTCCTCATGATTATCCCACCAACAGAAGTCCCATCTTTTGCTGTCAAAGAAAAATGAGAATACTGACTTCATAATCTCAATCTATAACGCTGGGAAATGGAATTTTCCTTCACCCGAAGAGGTGGTAAGTTGCAGTGAGGAATATTCATAATTAACATTAAAGATGTAAAGTTAATAATAAACATTAAAGCAGTTCTCCCTGCCAAGGCTTTAATTTTATAATTTATTTTTATATAGTTTATTCTTCTTACTGACAAGAATGAGTTAAAGATTAGCAGATGTTTATTTCAATATAAAATCTAGGTTATGAAAAATTTACACATGAGAGCAATTTTCCCTTGAATTCAGAAACACCTTCTGAGCATGATAGGCACTCCATAAATGTTTTGAATTTAATTAATAATTTTAAATAATTGTTGCAAAAACTTCTATTCCCTTTTATTGTTTACAATTATTATCTGAAAATAAACATGTATATTCTTAGAAATTTATCAAGAATATCCATTTGATGATATTCAATGTTAGTGCTTTCCTGGTTACATTACTTTACTCAGGTTTACTGTCAGTAAAATGACCATGAACTAATGAAGTAATCTGGTAAATAAAATATTTAGTTTTCTAGAAAGGATGCAAATACACTAGAACAAGCTGGGTATGACAGATAATGGTTAAATTTCCCAATTTACTCTCTAGATAATTCTGACTTCAATCAATGTTACATCAATAAATTTGAAATGCTATTTATAAGTAATATCTCATATAACAAAAAATTAAACATATTGCTTTTGTGTACATAAATTATCACTTTAAGAATAATCCACTGAATTTAGTACTATTAACATTAGAAAACTGAACACAATAAATTAAAATCCCAATAACTGAAACCAAACTCAAACCAACATGCTATTAATTCACTCGTTTTAAGGTAGCTTATAATTTTTTCACTCACTAAGGAAAATATACTAAGAAGCAATTAAAAATACAGCAAAAATCTAAAATATGTACATGTTAAGCTGACTTGATAATTCCACTTCTAGGAAAATCCATCCTAATGAAATCACCCAAAATGTTGAGGCATATTAGTGAACAGGGATGTACATCAAGACATTATTTACGGCTGTAACTGAAAATAACCTAACTGTACCCAACAGAGAAATTTAGTAAATTATGATATAGTCACATAATGGGTTATTGTATGATCATTAAAACTGGATATGAAGAATTTTTACTCATGTGGGAGGCATATAATTATTTGAGAAAGAATATAAATGATTCACAAAAAATTGTATAATATCATTTATTTTTCTCATGAATGAATGAGTGATAAAACTGTAGAACATCCATTTTAATTTACTAAACCTAAACATATATACCTCAGCTGGGATATTATATTCACCATCTATCTGCTTTATATGTCACATTCCATTTGTTTTGTGAAAGTTCAGAATATTTTAAAGCAAAGATATGGAAACACTCGATTACAAATCATGTCAGGATGAATTTTTCTATATAGTATTAATAAAAACCTCTTAAAATAAATCTATAAAATGGGCTAATTCCAAAAGAGACTGATTCCTAACTAGTACACAAGTATTATGAGTGTGAATTACATTTTGCATTTATTTTGGTACTTGGAATATTTACTAAATGACCTCTGAGGTTAACACTTCTAGAGTAAATCGAAATGTAAACTAAGTGATCCCAGATTCCAGGAATTCAAGCCAAGACTCAGATCATCAAGTAAAAATAGCTAGCAGTGAAGTTACAGTATTATTTATATTTGTTTGAAGTGCTATTCACACCCCAAATCAGAAAAATAAGGAGCACACAGTACATACTGAATTCATTTTAAAAATTTTCCTTTTAGAGACAAATGGGAAAGAAAGTAAAATCTTAGAAATCTTTTTTTCCTACTCAGAGCAACTGTTTTTTAAGTACTAATTTCAGTTTGGCCATGTCAGGTTTGAGATCATCAACAGCATGCCCACATAGAAACTCCAGGCAGCAGTCAGAAGTTAAAATAATTGCTAATCAAAAATAAATAAATAAATAACCTGCAGTTCTTCCCTTACCTGCCTCTTACTTGTGGGTTTTATTCAAGAGATCTTGGTTTGAGTTCCCTAGAAACAAATCCTAAAATGAGGATTCAAGTACAAAGAGTTTATTTGGGGATGTACAAGAAACACTGATAGGGGAGCAGGGAAGGGAGACAGAGAAAGGAACGCAGCCAATAAAGTGTAAGTTACAAAGCCAGCTACACTGTGGGAGGCTGGAGTTTAATTCCCTAGGGAACTCCGAGACCAGTGTAAAATACAAATGCTTCAAAGTTAACCCAAAGAGGGGTCAATCACTGGTTGAGGGCTACTGTAGGGGTACAGTGCATATTAATTTCATGGCACTTCCAGCCCTCCTGGGGGAGTGAAAGTGGGGGTGAAGGAGGCCTGCACAGGAAAGGCGTTTCTAGTCTCGTGGCTTCTGGAAAAGTCCTCTTAAGCCCTAGGGAAAGAAATGCAGATACTGGCAGGCAACTGGAAGTGGGACAAGTATAATGAGGTGGTAAGGTGCCAGGGATATGGGCAAGGCACTGAGGGCATCAACTCAAACAACTATCCCTAAATTACATTATTCGTGCCCAAGACTTCAATTATCCTTTACCTGATGGATCCATTCCACACATGGTCTTTAAATTCAACCAATAAGACCATCCACCATGGCCTGGCTGGCTATCATGTAAAAATAAGTTAAAATATTAGTACTGGTTCTTAGCAAGGTTTCCATATGGAGGATTTAAGAATGACAATCTGGTTTAGATGAGTGGTGCTAGAAGATTTGATATTGCATAGCAAATATACTACAGTTTATATTGTTTATTAGTTTTATTTGCACAGCAAGTTTCTACATTTACTTGGATTGGGACTGGGTGTGTATGTGTGTGTGTGTGTGTGTGTGTGTGTGACTTAGATAGAGTTGATGGAGAATGGTCATATGTGGCTCACATCCACAGGATACCCCTCAGTGGCCCACTGCTGGCACCTTAATTGTCTGTCAACTCTACTGCGTTGCCTGGAGTTGGCTGGACTCCTGGCTCAGTATCCCATCCCTGAATGCATCTTCTGGATCCTGCAGTCTTACAGGCCACCCATTCTTATCTTTTAGTTCTTGGCGCACAATCTTTGGTTCTCCCTGCTGTTAAGGTTTTGAGGCCTCTGCCATGTCCAGAAATGAACTCCCCATTCTAATCCCTCTGCCCATAAAAACCCATCAATAGTCCCAGACATCCTAAAATAGAAAGTAAGTAAAGGACATAAGAAGAGATGAAAAGAAGGGATTCAGACCAGTTGAACCTCCAGCTCCTAACTCTCCTTAGAACTCCAGATCCTATTGCCAAAGCTTTTCCCTCACATTTCACATTTAACGTCATTTCTATTTCAAAATGTCAAAAATCCAAATATGAGCATATGTCTACCAAAAGACCTAGACAAGGGTGCCTGGGTGGCTCAGTGGGTTAAAGCCTCGGCCTTTGGCTCAGGTCATGATCTCAGGGTCCTAGGATTGAGTCCCACATTGGGCTCTCTGCTCAGCAGGAAACCTGCTTCCCATTCTCTCTCTGCTTGCCTCTCTGCCTGCTTGTGAGCTCTCTCTCTCTCTGTCAAATAAATAAATAAAATCTTATAAAAAGACCTAGAAAAGATTGTAAATATCAGCTTTAGTAATAATAGCCAAACCAGAAACAACTCAAATATCAACAAAATATAATATGAATACATAAATTGTGGTACATTCATATGATGGAACTACACAACAACAAAAAAATGAACTACAGCTATTCACAACATGAACTAATAACAGTATACTGATGAGTGAAGAAATCTGGGTACAAAAGAGTGTGTCCATATATTTTGTATTATTTCATTTAGATGTGGTTCAAGAATGAAAAAAAATCTAAAAAAAAAACTAAAAAAAAGAATAAAAAAATTAAAACTGGACCACTTTCTTATACTATACACAAAAATAAGTTCTAAATGGATTAAAGATTTAAATGTGAGACCTGAAAACATAAAAGTCCTAGGAGAGAGCACAGGCAGTGATTTCTCTGACATCAGCTGTAGCAATATTTTTCTAAATATGCCTCCTAAGGCAAGGGAAATAAAAGCAAAAATAAACTACTGGGACTACAGCAAAATAAAAAGCTTCTGCACAGCAAAGGAAATAATCAATAAAACTAAAAGGCAGCCTACTTAATGGGAGAAGATACTGAGAATGACATAGCCAGTAAAAGGTTAGTATCCAAAATATATAAAGAACTTATACAAATCAACACCCAAAAAACAAGTGATCTAATTTAAAAATGGGCAGGAGACATGAAGAGACATTTATCCAAAGAAGACACCCAAAAAAGACACATGAAAAGATGCTCAACATCACTCATCATCAGGGAAATGCAAATCAAAACTACAATGAGATATCACCTCACACTTGTCAGAATGGCTAAAATGAAAAACACAAGAAACAAGTGTCAGTGAGGATGTGGAGAAAAAGGAACCTTTCTGCACTGTTGGTGGGAATGCAAACCACTGTAGCCACTGTGGAAAACAGTTCCTCAAAAAGTTAAAAATAGGACTACCCTATAATCCAGTAGTTGTGCTATTGCATATTTACCCAAAAAACACAAAAACACTAACTCAAAGGGATATATGCACCCGTTTGTTGCACAATGTTTACATTAGCCAATTTATGGAAATAGCCGAAGTATCCATCAATAGATGAATGGATAAAGAAGATGTAGTATATATATATGATGGAATATTATTCAGCCATAAAAAAGAATGAAAGCTTGCCATTTGCAATGACATGGATGGAGCTACAGAGTATTATGCTAAGTGAAATAAGTCAGTCAGAGAAAGACAAATACCAGATGAGTTCGCTTATATGTGAAATTTAAGAAACAGAATAAATGAGCAAAGGAAAAAAAAGGGAGAAAGAGACAAGCTAAGAAATAGTCTTAACTATAGAGAACAAACTGATGGTTATCAGAGGGGAAGTGGATAGGGGATGGGTGAAATAGGTGCTGAGGATTAAGAGTACACCTATTGTGATGAGCACTGAGTAATGTATAGAATTGTTGGATCACTGTTTTGTACACCTGAAACTAATATGACACTGTATGGTAACTATATTGGAAGTAAAAGATGGGAAAAACTAAATTTAAAGTGATAGAAGTCAGAATAAAAGTCACCGCTAGACAGGATCAGGGATCACTAACTGAGGATAGTCATGAAGGAACATTTTGGGGTGCTGGAAATGTTCTGTATCTTGACCTAAGTGATGTTTACAAAAATGTATACATACTTAAAAATCCATCAAGCTGTACCCTTAAGATTTGTGCAGTTTACTCTCTATGTTACATATATTTGTGTGTGTGTGTGACCTCAGTTTTTAAAAAGGTAGTAATATATAACCATCAGAAATAGGAGGAGACTCCAGAGTCACAGAATTCAAGGGAGAACAAGATTTCCAAAAAGACATGAATACTACAGAAGGAAAGATCCAAACAGAAAAAGACCAAGAAGTAGTCATTTCATTAGGAAAGTGGAGGTTGTGATTATTTTGCAGACAGCAACAGAAAAAGATTACAAGCACTTTACTAGACAGGAGGAAGAGATGACCTTCAAAAAGTAACAGGGGGAAAAAGATGGCATGAAGTTTAATGGAAAGAAGATCTAAAGGAAAGATCTGGGTTTTCTTGATTGTTTTTGTTTTGTTTTGTTTTGTTTTGTTTTGGTGAGGAGGGATATGATAGAAAAAAATATGTTTGAGAGCCAGTATGTTAAAGATAATTAAAAATATAAGAGAAATGAAATGCCTAATGCGCTAGGCACAAGGGTCCAACTACAGCGCACACACCAAATCCAGCCCACTACTTATGTTATAAATAAAGATTTAGAGGAACACAGGCACCCCCATTTCTTTACGTGTTGTCTAAGACTGTTTTTGCCCTAAAAAGGCAGCATTGAATAGTTGTTATAGAAACCATCTGACCACACACAGAAAAGTTGACTGACCCCTCAACGAGTATGCTCTAGGAGTCAAGAAGAGATAGAATTAACAGAAGTAGAGAGGTTACCCCTGGGGAAAGAGTAGAAAACATGCGATTATGCCAACATGTAGTGGAAGAGCAAAGGAGGGATATTAAAAACTTAGTCCTGGGGCACCCAGGTAGCCCAGTCAGTTAAGCATCTGACTCTCAGTTTTGGCTCAGGTCATGATCTCAGCATCGTCAGATGAGGCCCTGCACCGGGTTCTGAGATCAGTGTGGAGTCTGCTTAAGACTCTCTCCCTCTGCCTCTCCACACCCGCCCCTGCCCCTCTCTGAAATAAATAATTTTTTTTTAAAGTAGTCCTTTTCTATGCTAGGAAATGAGCAGTGCACTGAGTACCCATAAGAAATCAGAAATGGTTTCAGGCTCCCAGAAATTAAGTCAACTAAAATAACATTAACAACTACTACTGATGTATCTATGACTACGGCAATGACTAATGTTAATATCATACTGCTTACTGAACACTTCCACCTGGGTATTCTCAATGCCACCACAAACCCAAAATATCCAAACCAAACTCATAATCTTGGCACCCTCCTCTTCCTCAACCCCTAGTAATCCCATCCCTAAGTCCTGTTTTCTTTATCCTCTAAATATCTCTGGAACCCAACTACTTATTGCCATTCTCTTAACCTCCACATCTACTCCTAGCTGCCATCAATCTCTCACTTGGACCACTGTACTAGGTCCCTAATAGAGGTGCTGATACCCATGCTTAGTACCCTGCAATCACTTTCTACAGTATAGAATCAAAAAAGTATATACAAACATAATAGAATATTACTTAGCCATAAAAAAGAATGAGATCTTGCCATTTGCAACAATATGGATGAAGCTAGAAGGTATTATGCAAAGTGAAATAAGTCTGAGAAAGACAAACACCATATGTTTTCACTTACATGTGGTATGTAAAAAACAAAACAAATGAACAAAGTAGAAACAGACCCATATAAATACAGAGAACAAACCGGTGGTTGCCAGAGGGGAGAGGATGGAGATGGGCAAAAAAAATGGGTGAAGGGAAGTGGGAGATACAGGCATCCAGTCATGGACTGAGTAAGTCATGGGGATGAAAGATATAACATAAGGAACACGATCAATAGTAACGTAATAGCATTGTATGGTGACATACACTTGTGAGCATAGCATAATATATAAAGTTGTCAAATCACTGTATTGTATATCTGAAACTAATGTAAGACTGTGTACACTTCAATTTTTTAAAATGCAAATCTAATCACAAATCATGTCCTGTTACTCTCCCATTTCCTTCCCCCAACTACCCTAGATGGCTTAAACACCTTTGATAGCTTTACAGTTCTCATCTGATAAAATTAAAAACCCACTCATGGCCAAGAAAGACCTTTCCAAAAAAGCCCTTGGTACTAGTCAATTTAACTAAGCTAACAGTATTTCCTAGAAATTAGTTCCAGGTTAGTTAGCCAAAAAGAAATCTGCATGCAATTTTGAAGGCACAAGTAAAGCAATAGACACTGTGCTCTGAAGGTCAGTATAAGGCACCATGCGCTGTTTCTTGTACATTTTGACAAGGATCTGTTTGCTCCCCTTGTTGAGATAGGAAGCAACTGAGCCTGCAGCTACTCCAGCTCCTTGCCTGATCTTCAGGTTTCTGAATCCTGACACATCCAGCTTCCCTGGATTAGGTACAGGTGAAGCTCTTGGCAAAGAACTTCAGCTATTTCTGGAGGTCACTCCCACTGTCAAGACTGGAGGGGGCAAGAGTCAGGTATAGGCTTAGTTTGTTCTTATGGGTTCTAATTTATCCTAGTGGGACCTAGTTCATCTCAGTTGTTCCTTCTGATTGCTAACCCTGCCGACCCACCACCAGATACAAGATACAAGTCCTCTATAAACTTCTTAACCCTATCATAAATGTCCTATTCTATATCACTCTTAGTGATTTTGCTTCCCTAAAGGAACCCCTAACAGATATTGTCTACTAGCCTGCCTATCTTTCCAGCCTGATTCTCAGCCACTTTCTCTGTCACTCTCTGTGTCATAACCACCCACTGGGTAGGCGAACTACATAGACTTTATACATGCTATTCTTTCTGACTGGAATCTATCCCCCATCTGTCCCTGGCCTTTGCAGTTAGAGCCCACCTTTCCTCACATTTTTCTCACAGCATTAGGTACCTTTCCTTCATAGCACTTACTGTAGCAATTATACATTTATTTTTAATTAATTCTCTCTCATTGGCCTAAAAACTTGCAAAGAACAGGGACTTTGTTTGATTTTGCTCACAGGTGTATTCCAAGAACCCAGAAGAGCACCTGGGATGTGATAAACACTCAGTAAATATTTGTTGAGTAAGTGAATGAATGAATGAATACTTGCTCTGTGCCAAGCACTATATTAAATGCTTTAAGTGGATTATCTCATATAACTTACAAAAACACTTTGAGACTAGTACTATTATCATCCTCATTTTGCATATGAATAGATGAAATTACACTGCTATAAGTGGTAAGACTCATATCCTTCCACTTATGTGCAAAGAACAGTTTATTCAGGCATTCATTCTCTTAATCTCTTTGCCCTTCGCAGCACTATAAGACCAGTTTAATAGGACTATTTATTTTTTCACTGACAAGTGAAGAAGCTCATATTTAAGAAGTCAGTTAACTTGCTTAAGGACATACAGGGTACCAGCTTCAGCTAGAACACAGATCCAACACCAAGTTCATTGCTTTTTTAAAAATGTGATCCCTCTACCTTCTTGCACCAGGCCCCAAATTTATCCCTACACTGCAATCCACATTCAGATTTGCCAAATCTCTATCACGACTGACCTCCACAGTAAATTCTCTATGAGGACTATCTTCATTTTCTAAATCAATAAAGGTGATGGGAAGACATAGCACCTTAAACAACACACAGTTGTATGGTAATGACCAACAATGCCATGGCTTACTTTTTACTAGGATCATTTTAACGGATCTCAAACTCATAGTAAAAGGGAATAGGGAAAAATGTATAACATACCATATTTATATGAAAAAGTTTTTCAAAGAATGCAGTTAATTTTTTTATAAGGAGAAGGAAAGAAGAAGAAAGAAAAAGAGTAAGGAAGGAAAGTGAAAGAAAGAAGACAGGAGGGGAGGGTTGAAAGTTAAATTTTCCTTCCTAGCAAAATCAAGCCAGCTTTTTCAGTCGCATAGGAAAGTATGATTTCATTAGCCTCTACACAATATGCTTAGTCATTAATCCTAAGTAAATCACATAGCCTCTGACAATGCTGTCCTAAAAACCTATCTGTGTGACACATTCTATATTCAATTTTCGATTAAAAGAGATTCTTACAGTTCCACAATGTCAAAGGAGATAATTTGAGAATGATTACAGCAGAATAAGACGACAAGGTAGATAATCACATTGACAACACATGATGGTCTTCGTTAACTCAACAGTTTAGCTACTTCTCACAAATTCTAGAATCCAATCCAAGTCAATTATTCCTAGCTTGGGTTTTACCATATTCGAATGCCCAAGAAACAATCCTTCGTTCAAAACCTACATTGAGAAAATGTTCTTCCATTCTCTAATATTTTACCTCCAACCTGTTCTATTGCTTTTGAGTGAATCTAACCTTGTGTCTACAAAGGCTAACAATGTAAAGGATTTAAGCACTTCTTTAGGCTTAAAATTCTTCAATTTTCTTAATATTCTTAATAACAAAGCTTCTTAAACTAAATTATCTATAAAGTCTCAAAAAGCTAGTTTCCCCTCCAGAATCAGACACTTCAACATTAAATACCTAATTTCAACTTTGAGTATATGATGACTGTTGGTTTACCAAGCATTTCATTTTCAAGTGCACTGACAAGCAGGAATAGCAACTTTTATTCTTAGTCACAAAACCTAAGTTCTTTAATTTCCTTTGCAAATAGCTGGCTCTACCATAGTACACTTTTGCGTTATGCATCTTTGTAAGTCACTGGCACTGGACAATGAATAACATTGTCCAGTTATTAAATGGCACTACTCTAAGAACTTTACATCTATTAACTCATTTAAATTTAAGGCTATGGGCAACCTACAAATGATTTAATAATTAACAGGGTGAAAAAAATGTGCAAAGGAAAAAATAAGATAAGCATGTATTTCATCTAAACAAAGTTGATGTAGCACTTTACAAATCTATTTACTGGACAGAAGAAATGGTTTGTTGTTATTTGAAGATGTGCAAAACATAAAAAACACATATATCCATGAAAAAAGAATGCTTCCCTTTTTTTTTTTTTTTTGGTTTTACAAGTACAGTTTTTAAAAATCCTTTCTTGGTCACCATTATAAAAGCCATTATTGAAAATCAAGAAGTAAACTAAAGATTCTAATAAGAATGAGCAAATTTTTATTTAAATGCAAAGAAAATGAAAAAATTATATATTTGAACTATATTTGAAATAAATCAGTAATTTTGATGTTCTTCTTAAATCAGTTAGTATAAAAAATTGTATTGCAAAATAATTATAATAAATACACTTTCTAAGACCAAAATCAAAACAAATAACAATAGCAAGCATACCAGCAGATTCCTAAATATATCTACTTCATAAAATGGAAAATATAGACCTTGTTAACAAACATGAAAAATGTTCTTGTCATCATGACATTAAGCCTTACAGATTTCAGTGTCAAGTGAATGATAACAAGGCAGAAGCATTTATAGGTTAACACTCACTTCTTTATAAAATGTAGAAAATATATACCATGTACTACATAGTATCAATATACTTCTGCTAAAACTAGGATTCTTACATATTGAACTATTTATCTGTAACAAATTAATTTGTTATACCTGCCCTGCAAGTCATTGTGTAAAGTTTAAAGTATAATTTAAAATGACTTTAAAGTATTCAATCTGTATTATTGAGGCAGTTCAATGAAAGCTAATTCTGTAACTCACTGAAATAATTACCTAGGTAACTGAGTTCCTGATGATAAAAGGAGCCATTTCCTCTCTAATAAGCAAGTGATCTTCCTTTTGTCAACCATATGGTACTCTACTATTTGACAGAACAATAACAAAACAAAGCACAGTGTTTTCTACATGATATAAAAAGGGAGGATCACATTGTCTAAAACACAGCAAGTGCCACAAAAAAGTTAGTGATTTAAAATCATAATTGTTGGGGAGCCTGGGTGGCTCAGTCATTAAGCATCTGCCTTCAGCTCAGGTCATGATCCCAGGGTTCTGGGATCAAGCCCCACATCAGGCTCCCTGCTCAGCAAGAGGCATGATTCTCCCTCTCCGTCTTCCCCTGCTTGTGTTCCCTCTCTTGATGTATATCTCTCTGTCAGATAAATAAATAAAATCTTCAAAAAAAAATCCTAATTGTTGATATTACTAACCAAAGGAACCAGACATGATCCAAACACCTGCCATGTTCCACACATTGCACTACATACAGCCTTTACAATTAGGCATTTCAACATAGACTGTACCAAAGGAGCTTTAAAAAATATCAATGCCTATAAAATACTGAGGAATAAACTTAACTGAGGATGTGAAAGACTGAAAACTACAAAACATTGATGAAAGAAATTAAAGAAGACACAAATAAATGGAAAGACAAACCATGTTTATAGAATGGAACAATTAACACTGTTAAAATGTCCATACTACCCAAAATGATTTACAGATTCAGTGTAATCCTTACTAAAATCCCAAAGGCACTTTTTACAGAAATAGGAAAAACAAACTGAAAATGCATATGAAATTATAAAAGACCCCAAGAAAACAAAACAATTTTAAGAACAACAAAGCTGAAGGCATCACACTTCCTGACTTCAAAACATACTACAAAGTTATAGTAATTAAAACAGTATGATATTGGCATAAAGATAGACATATAGACCAATGGAACAATAGAAAATCCAAAAGTAAAGCCATGTAAATACAGTAAACTTATCTCCAACAAGGGTTCCAAGAATAAGCGATGGGAAAAAATAGTCTCTTCAACAAATGGTGTTGGGAAAACTGGATATCCACATGCAAAAGAATGAAACTGGACCCTGATCTTACATGATAGAGTAAAAATCAACTCAAAATGGATTAAAGACTTAAATACAAGACTATAAAATTCCTAAAAGAAAACAGGGGTGAGGGGTTCCTGGGTGGCTCAGTGGGTTAAAGCCTCTGCCTTCAGCTCAGGTCATGATCTCAGGGTCCTGGGATCAAGTCCCACATCGGGCTCTCTGCTCAGCAGGGAGCCTGCTTCCCCCTCTCTCTCTGCCTGCTTCTCTGCCTAGCCTACTTGTGATCTCTCTCTCCCTCTCTCTCTCTGTGTGTCTCCCTCTCTGTCAAATAAATAAATAAATAAAAATCTTTACAGAAAAAAAAAGAAAAAAAAAACAGAGGGGAAATGCTTCATGACAACGGTCTTGGCAAGAATTTCTTGGATATGACACGAAAAGCATAGGCAACAAAAGCAAAGACAAGACAAGTGGGACTACATCAAACTAAAAAGCTTCTGCACAGCAAATTAAACGATTAAAAAAAGTGAAAAGACAACTTACAGAATGAGAGAAAATATTTTCAAACCATATATCTAAAAGGGGCTAATATCCAAATATATAAGCAACTCCTTCAACTCAATAGCAAAAAAATAAAAATATTTAAAAGTGAGCAGAGGAGGGGCTTGGTGGCTCAGTCAGTTAAGCATCCAATTCTTGATGTTGGTACAGGTCATAATCTCAGGGCCCTGAGATTATGCCCTGTGTCGGGCTCTGTGCTCCGAGTAGAGTCTGCTTGAGATTCTCTACTTCTCCCTCTAACCCTCCCCCCTGCTTGCACTCTCTCTCTCTCTCTCTCTAAAATAAATAAATAAAATCTTTTTAAAATAAATAAAATAAAATAAAATAAAAATGAGCAAAGGAAAAATCAACAACACAAACAAGTGCTGGTGAGGATGTGGAGAAAAGGGGAACCCTCTTGTGCTGTTGGTGGGAATGTAAACTGATGTACCCGCTCTAGAAAATAGTACAGAGGTTCCTCAAAAAGTTAAAAATAGAGGTATCCACTCAGCATAATCTCTTCCAGTCCTGTCCATGTTCCATGTTGATACAAAATAAGTCAAGCAGAGAAAGTCAATTATCATATGGTTTCACTTACATGTGGAGCATAAGGAAAAACATGGAGGACATTAGGAGAAGGAAAAGTGAATTGGGGAAAATCGGAGGGGGAGATGAAGCATGAGAGACTGTGAACTCTGAGAAACAAACTGAGGATTTTGGAGGGGATGGAGGAGGGCTTTGGTGAGCCTGGTGGTAGGTATTAAGGAGGGCACGTATTGCATGGAGCACTGGGTGTGGTGAATAAACAATGAATCTTGGAACACTGAAAATTAAGTTAAATTAAATTTAAAAAAAAATAGAGGTGTCCAGCAACTACACTACTAAGTATTTGCCCAAAGGATACAAAAATACAGACTTAAAGGAGTACCCTGATGTTTAGAGCAGCATTATCAACAGCAGCCAAACTACGGAGTGTGCCCAAATGTCCATAGACTGATGAATAAATAAAAAAGATGTGGTGAATATATATATGCAATTGAATATTACTCAGGCATCAAAAAAATGAAACCTTGCCATTTGCAATGACATGGATAGAGCTAGAGTATATAATGCTAAGTGATATACGTCAGTCAAAGAAAGGCAAATATGGAGTTAGAGTGTATTATACTAAGTGAAATAAGTCAGTTGGAGAAAGACAAATACCATATGGTCTTACTCATTTGTGGAATTTAAGAAAGAAAACAGATGAACATATGTGAAGGGGAAAAGAAAAAAAGGAGAGGGAAACAAACCATAAGAAACTCTTAACAATAGGGAACAAAATGAGGGTTGATGGAGGAATGTGGATGGGGAATGGGCTAGATGGGTGATGGATATTAAAAAGGGCAATTGGGATGAGCACTGGGTGTTGTGATGAATCACTGATTTCTACTCCAAAAACCAATATTATGCTGTATGTACACTAAAATTTAAATATAAATAAACAAACAAGCAAGCAAGCAAAGGACTTGAATAGACATTTCTCCAAAGGAGACATGCAAATGGCTAACAGGTGTATGAAAAGATGTTCAACATCACTAATCATCAGAGAAATGCAAATTAAAGCCATAAAGAGGTATCACCTCATACCTGTCAGAATGGCTATTATAAAAAATAAATAAAATAAAAAACAAAAAACAAAACAAAAGATAGTCAATGCTGATGAGAATGAAGAAAAGTTGGAATTCTTGCATGACGTTGTTGGGTATATGAAATGGTACAACCACTATGAAAAACAGTATGGAGACTCCTCAGAAAGTTAAAAAGAGAACTAACCTATGATCTAGCAGTCCCATTTCTGAGTATTTATCTAAAATAATTTAAATCAAAGTTATATAATAAATCAGGGCTACAACAAAGAGATATTTGTACTCCCATGTTCACTGCAGCATGATTCACAAAAGCCAAGATGTGGAGACAACCTAAAGGTCCATCAGTGGATGATGGATAAAAGAATGTGGTATATATACAGATGGAATATTATTCAGCTTTAAAAAAGAAAGAAATCTTGCTCATACATGACAATACAAATGAACTCTGAGGACATTATGTTAGGTGAAATAAACCAGTCACTGAAGGACAAATATTGCAAGGTGCCATCTTTATGAGGTATTTAAAAAAGCCAAACAAGTGGAAACACAAAGTGGAATGGTGGCTGCTAAGACATGGAGGGAGGGACATTGGAGAGTTGCTATTCAGGAAGCATTAAGCTTCAAAAGAAAAAAAACAAATACTGATGGATGGGTCCCAGCCCCAAACATTCCAATTTAATTGGTTTGGGATGCAGCCTGGGCACAGAAATTTGTTAAAGCTCCCATGTGATTTAAATGTACAGCCAAGTTTGAGAATTACTGTTTAAATAGATACGTTATTTCATTTAGTCCCCAGAGATTGTATTATTAATTCTATTTTACAAAACAGAAAGAGGAGACTCAGAGAGATACAGTAACTTGCCAAAGATCTAGATCTGTTCGACTCTCAAAACCTTTGCACTATACCATGTTGCCTTCTGAATTGTAAATATCCTAAAGCCATCAGTCTGTTTCTTACAATCTTCAAACTCTGCTGAGAAAAAAATCAACTAGTTGCTTTGCAAATCTGCACAGTGGTATTTAAGGGGCCTCCTTATGAATACTGAGCTCTGGTACAGCTTTTTGTTTTTGTTTGCTTTCAAAAACAAACCTTGACCCACAGAAGGTCATGAAATCAATTCACTGAGATTCAATAGCATTTTTAAATTAAATAATAGACTAGATAAAAATATAACAGTGCCAGACTGCATTGCAGGTAATAGAAAAAGTATTAACTGTAAGTACTGAGTCTCGAAACTTTTATTTCCGTGTGTGTGTGCGTGTGTGTGTGTGTGTGTGTCTGTGTGTAATATGGCAAGTAGTAAATCATATTTCTCACCATGAGTTGCAACCAAATATGTTTGAAAGTTATTCCAGGTAGGGATAAAATCATAGGATAAAAAGAAAATCCTGAAAACGCTATTTTCTTTTTTTTTTTTTTTAAGATTTTATTGTTAAGTAATCTCTACACTCAATGTGGGGCTCAAACTCATAAGCCCAAGAGCCACATGTTCCGCAACTGAGCCAGCCAGGTACCCTTGTTATTCGTCTTCTGAATTGTGTACACTTATGTTTTTCTTTAATTCTAGAGTGTCTTCATTTGCTACCCAGCATTCAAACCATAGCTTAGTTGTCCCCTCCTTTTCTTCTATCTCCTAGGCAGAATTAACTGTTGCTAACCACTGTTAACAGTATCAACCACACTGTATCATAGTTTTAAAGTATTCGATTTAAAAAGTGCAGTGTCTCTCACTCTCAGAAATATGAACAATACATACAGCCTGATACATAGCATAGCTTCATTTTTTTTAACAATTAGGGACAGCAGCTCTCTATTATTTTACTCATGAAATTTTGATGATACAAAATATAAATTAAGAATGAATCACATCTTCTATCTTTCTGAGTAATCACAAATTAACACTAGAGTTACTTTAATATATGGCTTATCCATACCTAGTCTAGATGATACTTTTCTCTGCCAAAGCCTACACCAAAGAAGAAAGAAGACAAACTTTGAAATTAGTTCTGTTGGATTAGCTTACATTGTTTTTACCAGCCTATTCTTTTTTTTACAAGCCTACTCTTATCTTATTCTAATATTAAATCATCTTCTCCAATTCCTATGGTTATACTTGCTATTAAATTAAATTTATTGAGTACTTACCAAATAAAATATGCTAAATAAGTTGTGACTTGTTTCCATTTTATGAATGATAATAGGAAAAAATTTTTTACTAAAATGCAAATCCAAAGGAAACAAAATTATTTATTCTCTCTTGATCTTAACTTCTAAACGTCATCAGAATTTTTATCATCTATATTTATCTAAATAAAGGCATTTTAAGTCTTTCCCATTTCTTGACTTTATTGAAATATTACGACTAATCATTCAAGAAGGTATTTTAAAAATAAATATTATATATCCACATATATAAATATATATATACAAATATACAAAAATATGAGTTTAATATCTTATATTCCTGACCAGCCAAAAGTCAAATATTGCCACAGTAATCTGAATAATTAAGACTTTTAAGAGATTTCATCCACTATATCTAGTAAGTTCCAAGCAGTTACAGAAAAAACATATAAATTTAAATAAACTAGAACTAAAATTTATTTAGCATTAGAAGAAAGTTATTTGAAGTTATAATAGGATAGAAATGAAAATTAAAATTAGAAGAAAGCCAGAGAGCATTCTCCATAAAAATCTATTTCAGTAATCCATGTGAAAAATTCTGCCAGTCTTTCTACAAAGTTAACCTTCAAATTTTATAGTTACAAATTTATGCAATCTTAAAATGTGAAAAAGAAAGCCACATACCATTTCTTTCTTCCAAATTTTTGGTCCTAATTAAATGGCTCTACGATCTTCTACATTATCCGGTTTCACATAACATTATGGGCTCATCTATTAGAGTCAACAGCCAGCCATAGCTGGAGCTGACTGGTCAACAGCATCGCTGATTCATCTCAGGAAGAAACAGCCTGCAGCGTCCACAGCTCTGATGACGCCCAAAGAGGGTAAAGAATTGGTCATAAGCCAAGTATTTCCTCTTGGAGCACAGACAGAAGGACTCTAAGTAGACATAACTCAGAACTTGCTACATTTGAATCTTAACTCAAATGTGGTACTGTGGAGCCAGAAAAAGAAGTAGGGGAAGGTACAATTAATAATTTCCAAAACCATACCATGGTCCCAAGACTGGACAACTTAGGTATGTTTTTAGGATAAATCAATGTTTTCTTTATTCATTTAATTCCAATAACAAGAGTTATGTGACCATTTCACCTATACTATGCTAAATATTTAAGTTCATACTTTAAACGTAACTCCCTCTAGGTAGTCTATAACAAAACAATGAATTTCTTATTTTCTTCATTTTAGTGCATTAGATTTTATATACTATTTATCTCACCTACCAACTACATACCTAACCATCATAAGAGTTAAAATAACCCTTCAACTATTATGGAGTCTGAGGCAACTGCGTAAGCGGGCCATCAGGATAAAAAATGATGCAGACACTAGTCAGAAAGGGAGATTGAGTTACAAATGTGCCCAGGAGGGCTATATGAACCGAAGCAGCTCTTCTTTCTCAGCTTCGCAGTCCATTTAGCTGACTCCTCAGACAAGAACCCACAAATTAAAGGATGCAACTTAACCAAGGGACCCTAAACTAGAACCATATCCAAAACTCAAATGAGACAGATAAATTTAGAAAGAAAAGGAAAGGAAAGAAAGAAAGAGAGAGAGAGAGAGAGGGAGGATGGATGGATGAAAGAAAGGAGAAAAAGAAAAAAGGAAGGGAAAGAGAAAAGAAGAAACGAAACGAAATGAAATGGAACAGAACGGAACGGAAAGGAAAGGAAAGATTGCTTCCCTTCAACACTCTTTAAAATGGCATACTGGAGATTTTATATATCATAGAGAAGAAATGCTCTTTGCCAAAAATCAAACATTCCTCTAGCTTTCCTATAAGAAACTACAAATCCAACCATGAAAGCAATATTAATAAATAGGTGGTATAAATCTAATCTTCAATCTTTCAATATTTTTATAATTGACTTTGGTAATTCATTTCATAATTCATTTTTTTAAAAGATTTTATTTATTTTACAGAGAGAGAGAGATCACAAGTAGGCAGAGGGGCAGGCAGAGAGAGAGGGGGAAGCAGGCTTCCTGACCAGCAGAAAGCCCAATGCGGGGCTCGATCCCAGGACCCTGAGATCACGACCTGAGCTGATGGCAGAGGCTTTAACCCACTGAGCCACCCAGGCGCCCCTACAATTCATTTTTAAGGATTAGTTTAAACCAAAAGTATACCAGAAAGCATTCCAATAAAGTAAGAGGTGTTTTCACATTTGCAGAAGAAGTAAATGAGAACTAAAATTTATTTTATAACATATAATACTATATATTAGTAATTATTAATAACTAATAATTATTAATTAATAGAATTATATTATATTATTCACATATTATAAATAAACAAAAAAGGGAGAACATTCCAATCTGGCAGTGATGAAAATGGAAATTTTTCATATGAAAGACATTTGGCTATGTTATTATCAAATCAGTTGCCTATAATTTCAAAACAGTTATGGGGGCTAGGATATAAACTTGATCCTAATTCATTCATTAGTTCAACACATATTAAAAAGTACCTAATTGACTCCAAACCTATGACCATGACTTTCCTACTAAATCAGTTTGTAGGAGAAACAAGAAAAATCTGGGCCTTTCACTGAAGCAGAGAGAAGAGAGTGTGTTCTCGCCTCAGAAGCCTGCAGACAACCACAGTGAAATCTGAGTTAGTCCTCATGGGTAGCCCCAGAAGGCTTTTAACGATGTGGAAAATGGATATCGACTGTAGGACTTGCTTAAGGCATTCTCGAGGGATTACTACTGAAAGAAAATTCTACTCTGATAAAGACTCTAAAGATTTTAAAAGGCAAACACTGATTTATATTGTTTTGATAGTTGACTTTAAAAGACTACCAAGAAAGAAAACTAACCTTCTGGAATGCTTGCAAAATTCCTACAAACTAATTTTATTGTTCTGTTCAAAAAGCCTAGGGCCTAATTCAACTTCTACTAAGTGAGAATTTACCAAACTCCAATAATTTGGTTTTTAGCCTCCCTCTATAGAGACTTGACCGATGGTTTAAAAAACACTCTAGAAAAAATATTTTAAAGTAAAAAAAAAAAAATTACATTTCTCTATAAGAGAGGTGGAAGTGGTAGCTCCACATCTTTTATTTGTACAGAAGACTGTGACACCTTAAATAAGCACTTGAAACTACATTATAAGTCATAAGTTTGGGACTTCCATCACCCATTTCTGTGATGCAAAACTGACTTTGGAGAAAGTTATAAAACTAGGGTCATTCCTTTAGTCTACTTTAGTGCTGCAATACCCTTCTAGTTAGGTAACAGAAACTTGATAAGCCCCTGTCACTCAACCCAGCAGACTCTCAAATCATGGGATTCTTTACTTGACTGAAAACAAATTAATTTGAGGGAATAAATCCTCAAATGCATTGCCCCTCAAAATAATATGCATGAAGGAATTCCCAAAAGATATGCAGAACTTTCATTCTTTGAGACACTATAACGTCCATTCCTGAAAGGAGCCAGCTTATCAGAGACTATGTACCTGGGACACATCCAGGCTGGTCACAGCCACCCTAACAGAACTGCTGGAGGAAAAAGAATAGTTATTTATTGAGCACATACAATTTTTACCAAGGTAGATAACCCTTAAGGGTTATCAACCCGTATTCTCAGGTTGGAGAAGAAAATAATCAGATCTCAAAAGATTATTTCCCCCAAAGACACAGAGCCGCACCATGGTGGACATTATAAAAAATAGCCCCATGAATCCTGCTAACTTTAGGTGTAAAGGTGTTGAGGAAACTGTATTACACTAGACTGAATCCACTTTTAAAGAAACTATAGGAAAAATTTCATTCTGGATTCTAGACAGGAACAACTTTGATCCTCTTAGGCAACTGGTTTGCTTTTCTCATGGACGAGCTTTTCAATCATTACATTTTTCATATTTTCCCCTTTCCTGGAAGTTAGAAAACTCAAAATTAAGTATGTGCCTAGCTCTAATACACATACAGGATTTCAAACATGATGTTGTGAGTTAATGTTTCTCCTAGCTCCTTTCATCTCGTTTTATTCTTCATCAATATTCTCAGATTCGAAAATCTCATCTTACATGTTCAACTATTACAAACTACATATCTTCAAATGCTATTTACCAAAATCTTGTAAAAACTCACCAAATTGTACATTATACAATATATATGTTATATTCAATAAAGTAATAGGGAAAAGTACAAAAGAAAAACCATTTATAATAATCAAAATCAAAGACAATAATTTGAACGTTTCCTATACTATCTTTGAGTCAATTCTTAACCAAACATTTTAAGTTACTTCTCCCTTGCATAAGCACTCACAGAATTAATATTGTAATTCTATTTATTATAACAACTTAAAATAAAGTTATATATCTATATGTGGATTTATGAAAGTTAGAATGGGGATAATTGTGAGGGATTTCATTTCATAAAGATTGTATTGTAAGTTCTATTGGTCTTTTTATCATATTTACCCTTGGGGAAAGGAGTACATATTGGGGATTCAGTGTGGAGGAAAAAGCATCTTTTGTAATATAAGTCTTAGTGGAGAAAAAGGAAAACAAGCACATGGAACAACTTGGTAAAACCAATGCCAGTGTGAGATGCATATGCCCATGCCTTTGGCTTCACTTTTCTCCTTGTCTTGGTTGTCTTAGTAGTGATTCTCTAATTTTTTTGGTGTTGGAATTCTTTACACTCTTTAAATTTTGTTGATTTTTAGTTTCTGTACGTTATACCTATTAATATTTACCTTATTAGAAACTGAAATTGATAGATGTTGAAAACCATTGTGTATCAATAAAAAATTTTATTTTTAAATAACTATAATTTTTTCAAAAAAATGATGGTGATTTATAATTTTTTTTAAAGATTTTATTTATTTATTTGACAGAGACAGACACAGTGAGAGAAGGAACACAAGCACCAGCAGAGGGAGAGGGAGAGGGAGAAGCACGCTTTCTGCAGAGCAGGGAGCCCGATGTAGGACTCAATACCAGGACCCTGGGATCATGACCTGAGCCGAAGGCAGACGCTTAAAACTGAGCCACCCAGGTGCCCCAAGTGCTGTGTACTTTTTAAAATCTCTTTAACATCTTGCTTCATAGAGCACAGATTGTCATATCTGCTTCTGCATTTATTCTGAGTTGTTTTTGTTGAAAGTATATGAAAAAATTTGGCTGCACAGAGATATGTAGTTGGAAAAAGAAGTATTTCAATAGCCTACTCAGGTAATTATGGATATTTGAATTTGACACAACACCCAAATTCAATAAATTGTAATTTCTTAGTACCACATGAGGCTGGTAGTATTCTAACAACCAGAACCAAATAAAGAAAGCACAACAGAGGGCGCCTGGGTGGCTCAGTTGGTTAAGCAACTGCCTTCGGTTCAGGTCATGATCCCGGAGTCCCGGGATCGAGTCCCATATCGGACTCCAGGCTCTGCGGGAAGTCTGCTTCTCCCTCTGACCTTCTCCCCTCTCATTCTCAGTCTCTCTCTCTAATAAATAAATAAATAATCTTTAAAAAAAAAAAAAAAAGAAAGCACAACAGAGAGGAAACTACAATGAATATCCCTCATGAAGTTAAATGTAAAAATCTTTAACAAAATTTTAGCAAATTGAATGCGACAATACGTGTGTGTATGTGTGATGTGTTTATATGACCAAAAAGGATTTAATCCATGTGTGCAAGTTTCATTCAATATTCAAAAATTAAGTAGTACACTCCACCATATCAAGAAGCTAAGGAAAAAGTCATATGTCCACATCAATTAATGCAAAAACAAATCTAATGTAATTCAACTTCCACTCAGGATAAAAAGTCTCAGTACACTAAAACAGAAGGAGAATCTTCTCAACCTAATAAAGAACATCTACAAAAAACCTACAGTTAACATCATGCTTAATAGTAAAAGACTGAATAATTTTCCTTTAAGGTTGGGAACAAGGCAGGAATGTCCACCCTTACCATTCTTATTTGGCAATACTAGAATTTTTAGCACTTGCAATAAGGCAAGAAAAACAATTAAAGATGTATTTTAATTTTAACAGACTGGAAAGAAAGTGTCTTGGTTTGCAGATGATAAAAAAAAAAAAATTCTCAAAGGATCTACAATCCTAGATCCAAAATGTGACTTAGTAAGGTTTCAGGATACAAGATCAGTACATGAAAACCAACTGCATTTTTATATATTGACAACAAGCAAATGGAAACAAATTAAAATGAATGTCATTTATAGTTGCTCCAAACAAAATGAAATAATTAGGTATAATTCTAACAAAGGGATGCCTGGGAGCTCAGTTGATTAAGCATCTGCCTGTGGCTCAGGTCCTTATCCTAGGGGCCTGGAATAGAGTCAGGCACTGCAGAGCTCCTTGCTCAGCGGGAAGACTGCTTCTCCCTCTGTCTGCTGCTCCCCCACTTGTGCTCACCAGCGTGTTCTCTCTCTCCCTCTTGACAAATAAATGGGTAAAATCTTAAAAAAAAAAATTCTAACAAAACATGGGTAATAGCTGTATACTGAAAATTATAAATTGCTAATAAAAGAAATCAAAGAAGACCTAAATCCTGAAGACATTCCATGTTTACAGATTGGAAGAATGAATATAGTAAAGATGTCAATTCTCTCCAAATTGATGTATAGGTTTAACACAATTCCTATTAACATATGGTTAAATTATAGCAACTAAATTCTTACACTGGACATTTTAAAAAGTGACTCCTCCAAAAAAAAATTTCTTTCAATTCAGTTTAATTTATTGAATAATTACACTAGTCATCATAATTCCATAATCTCAAAACTAATCATGTAGACTTTAAAGAATAAGGTGAGTAAGAATTAATAAACATCAACTTGAAATGATTCTGTAAATACATTTTGAAAATGCTAAAAGTAATCAATGCTGCATAGGCAAAAAAAAGCAAAATTAGAAAAATGGGACTACATTAAACAAAAATTTTTTTGTACATCAAAGGACACAATCAATAGAGTGCAAAGGCAACCTATGGAGTAGGAGAAAATCATATATCTGATAAGGGGTTAATATCCAGAATATAGAAAGAACTCCAACAACTCAAAAACAAAACAAAACAAAAAACCAAATAACTAGATTTAAAAAATGGACAAAGAACCTAAGCAGACATTTCTCCAAAGATGATATAGAAACAGTTGACAGGCACATGAAAAGATGCTCAATAGCACTAATCATCAGAGAAATGCAAACCAAAACCATAATGAGATGTCATTTCACACCCATTAGGATGACTACAATAGAACAATCAATCAATAACCAGTGTTGGTGAGGGTGTGGAAAAATTAGAATCCTTACACACTGTTGGAAATGTAAAATAGTGTAATCGCTATGGAAAACAGTATGAAAGTTTCCCAAAAAATTAAAAATAGAACTACCATGTGATCAGTAATCTCACTTCCAGGTATGCATCTAAAAGAATTGAAAGCAAGGTCTCAGAGAGATATTTGCACAATTATGTTCATAGCAGCACTATTTTCAGTAACAAAGAGGTGAAAGCAACCCCAAATGTCCACTGAGAGATGAATGGATAAACAAAACGTGGTCTATATATAAAATGGAACATTATTAAGCTTTAAAAGAAAGGTCAATTCTCACATTTACTACAAAATGGATGAACCTTTAGGGCATTACATTAAGTGAAATAAATCAATCACAAAGAGACAAATACTGTATGATTTCATTTAAATGAAGTATCTAAAGTAGTAAAATTAATAAAAACAGAAAAAAAATCATAAAAACCAGGGGCCTGGGGAGGGGGAAAGGAAGGTTGTTTAATGAGTATTGAATTTCAGATTTTTAAGATGAGAAAGTTCTGAAGATCTGTTTCACAACAATGTAATTATATTTAACACTACCAACTATACTTAAAAATGGCTAACATGGTATATTTTATGTTATGTGGTTTTTTATCACAATAAAAAATTATATAAAAATAATAACTAAATATCAAGTGGAAGAAAAAGTTGCATTTGTAGAATGCCTACAAAATGTCAGAAATCACCCAAATAAATACATAAATCAAAATATTTTCACTCTACTCTGAAAGAAAAAGTTATTACCTTTTTCTTCTAGAAAGCATGATTATCGATTTCATATTACCATAATATGCTCAGTTATATCAAAGAGAGGAAAACTACTGGACCATTAGGTAATTTTATCTGGAGATCTAAATAAATATATATATACATGGATATTGTTAAGTCTATTTGCTTAATTTTATTCCCAATAGAAGCTACACTTTAGGGATGCCTAGGTGGCTCAGTTAAGCAGCTGCCTTTGGCACAAGTCATGATCCCAGGGTCCTGAGATCCAGTCCCTCATTGGGCTCCTTGCTCAGTGGGAAGCCTGTTTCTCCCTCTGTCTGCCGCTCCCCCTTCTTCCCCTGCTTGTGCTCTCTCTCTCTCACAAATAAATAAAATCTTAAAAAAAAAAAAGAAGCTACACTTTAGGAACCTTACTTTATATTTATATTTATTCTGGTTCCTTATAGATTCTAAAAACAAAATTCACAGATATACTCTCAAATATGTTATTGAAGTAAATATGCAATACTATTACCAATGAGAAACACATTTAACTTTTAATTCCTTAGTTGAGGATGAAAATAGCTATCACATATCCTATGCCCAAGATAAATTTTTAAAAGAGAAAATGCCTCCTATTCTGAAATGACAGCCCCCTCACATATGGAGCAGCAAACTTTTCTTTCTTCCTGAAATACTCATTTGGCACTGATTTTCCACAAGTAAAGCTTCTCCACATACATATAGTCCACCTGATTTTTAAGAAGCAGTGATTACCCCTCTTTCAAACTTTCCTTAATATTTAAGACCTCTACTTTCCTTTAATTTTTGTAGCAAGTTGCAGAAATAAAACTTGTTTTGATTTTCTAAAAACCCATTTTCAAATGGGTTGAAATGTGTATGTTGACCACGGGGGATGCTAATGTGGACTAAATGTAGATGTCAGAGATTTAAAAAAGTACTCAGTGGGGGCACCGGAGTGGCTTAGTCAGTTAAGCTTTCAACTCTGGATCTCAGCTCACTCAGGTCTGGATCTCAGTGTCATGAGTTCAAGCCCTACATTGGGCTCCACACTGGGTGTGGCGCCTACTTAAAAAATACAAATGAATGAATGAATGTTCAATGAATTTGACAAGTTATTTTTCCCTCCAATAGCCTAAAGTAGTAAAACTTAAAACTATCCATTAAATGAATAAAAGGCATTCTTTTGTTTATATATAATAGTAAATACGAGCATCTATTATCAAAATTAGTATTGAAAGGGGCAGCTGTAGATCAATTTTTGTTCTACTATGATTGGGTATACAAATTACACCTTTTTTTTCTCTCTCTCTCATTTGATTTTTTTTTACATTGCTGAAATGAAGAAACAATATTTAATATTCTAGATTGAGACATGCTAAGAAACTAAATATTATCATCTTGCATGTGATAGAACCAAAAGCTAAATAAAAATGCCCCCATCTGGTTTCATGTAAATTAAGCCAATTATAGAAAGTGTCCAATTTCTATCATTCTTCTCCATAAAGTAGCTAGCATATATTTGTTGGGTAACTGCAGACTGACTGATTCTAAATATAAACTGAGTTGTGTGCTAAAATTATTGTCCTGATTTTTAAAGCAATCACTAAGAGTATCACACATGGTTACAGATTTTATTTATTAAGTACCTTGAAAAATAGTTTAAATAATAACGACAAAACTACACATGAAAATTTTCCCATCAAACATAATGATTCAAATGAAATCATAGTTGCTAACTTCTCCTATCAATACTCCACACATATGGCCACACATATGGCCATCCATATCATAAAAGCCATCAAACCGAATATTAGGACCACATCAATTAAAGCAGATTTTACACAAACAAGTTTTAAGTTTTCTCTTACAAAAGAAAGATGGTACTATCTTAAAAGAGAGGTATACTTAAGCAGCTCTAAAATTCTAATCTAACAAGGAGCCTCAAAGTAATCTTGAAGCTGCTGCCTGGATTACTGCTGATCCATCTTCCAAATCTACAAATGCTCAATTTGCTTTAAAAAGTCCATTTTACGAAAATGCACTAATGGAGGAGAAAGTAGAATTTGTGTAAAAATAAGCTAACTCCATCTTGTTGAATTAGATGGGACATAGGCCAGACTTTGCAAAGTAGTGGGTAAAAGAGATAGAAATGTTCAAAATAATCCTTTGTCAAACATTATGTTCCATTTCACATGGCTAAGCAGAACAGCAAAATAACCTATGTTATTGTCATAGGTTGTCAGGAGCCACAACAGAATTTTTAAAAATCAAACAATGTGGATGGTTCAGCGAACCCAGCGGACCAAGAATATCATCAATTTCAAAGGGAAGGAGTTCTCAGACCTTTGGGTCAGCCTCGGAGAATATCCAGTGATCACTTGACCACCTAACGCTAAACCTTCAAAGGAGTCAAAGGAACATAGGTCAACCAGTCACTTGAAAGAAAAAGTGAAGGAAAAAAGAGTAAAATTGTTTTATCACTCACCCTCCCAAAACCCCAACAATCCCAACACTTTGGCTTTGTCAACTATTATGTGTACTATGGGCAGGGGTGTGTAAACAAATAAATGTTAAATGGGAATTAACAGAAATAAGGGTAGTGGAGAAAAATAAGCGAGCATATTTAAATTTAAGTTGTTTAAGTTAACCCTAGGGAAACTGTTGGCTAGGCCCAGTTCAACTTTGACAGATAATACCTAAGAGGAATGGAAATAAATTTACCACTTTCTAAGAACTTAAGGAAATTGTTTTAAATAATAGGTCTCGACTAAACACAGGACAAATTCTCCCTCAATATCCAGCTTCCATCAGAAATCATCTGCCAGGTCCTAAAAGGAGGGGCTATTTTGGATTTGTAAAGTTGATGCTTCAGTTTTCATCTCCTTTCGGGTCTCCCAAGACTAATGGCACATTATAAAAGCCTGTCTATGCTCCCTACTTGTGCCCTCAAGGCCCGTTCAAATCCGTGACTCCATTTCCACCAGTCCTCAGAGATCGTTAATGGCCTCTCTGCCTCAATGGCTTCTGATACTCCAAGTAGGATGGGGGTGGGACCCAGGGAAAGAGAGACTGGGGGAGTAAGAGGCCCAGCCAAAGCAAAGGAGGTAATGTCACTCATCACTGCAACGGGTGGGGTAAGGGAGGCATAGCCTCTCTCCTCCTTCAGGGGAATTTCCTTTAGTGGAGGATTACTGGAAACAAGGGGAAGGAAGCATTTGAATGCTCAGGGGAAATGCTGGGAATGTTCTGTGTCTCTGAAAGGCCACTGTTCTCAGAGACTGTCTCTAGCCATGTACAAGGCAGAGGGGGCAGAAGTCATCGATGTCCATCACACTCTCTTGTACCTTGTAACCAGGGCTTCTGCTGAGAACTGAAAGGAGGTCTGAAATTCCGACCCTCACCTATGTGGATTCTCTAAATTAGAGTGCAAGAGTAAGTTCATATGCTTTGCATTGCCAGGATATTGAAGCTCGAGTAAGAATCTGATACAGGAGGATGAAGAAGTTGAAGTTTGAAAGACATAAGGGTGGGGGTCGATACTTAAAGGGAGGATGGAGGGGAGGAAATTGAGGCCCACAAAAGCTGGAGTAAGAATCTGATACAGGAGGATGAAGAAGTTGAAGTTGAAAGACATAGGGGTGGGGGTCGATACTTAAAGGGAGGATGGAGGGGAGGAAATTGAGGCCCACAAAGACTATGCTCAAACCAGAATGTAGTCCATCACATATTCTCTTCTCTGACTATAAACTCTTGCTTACTCTCACCAAACATGCTCTCTACTTTCACTCATATCTTCTCTCCTCAGGCCCCAACTGCCTGCCTTTCTCCCACTGTCCATGATTTTTTTTTTAAATTAAAGTACAGTTGACATACAATATTACATTACTTTCAGGTGTAAAACAAAGTGATTTGACAATGCTATATATTATGCAATGCTCCCATTACACCAAATAAGTATATGCAATGCTCCCATTACACCAAATAAGTATAGTTAACATCTGTCACCATACAAAGTCATTATATTATTGACTATTTTCTCTATGTTGTACTTTTCATCCCCATGACTTATTTGTTTTATAACAAAAAAGTTTGTACCTCTTAATTCCTTTCATTTGGAATGAAACGATTTAAATAGTTTTTCTAATCAAAAGAGGAGAGTGCCTGAAAAAAGTATAATCTGAGGAACCACAAACAGGGGTGAGTGTCAGTTAATTAGGAATATGCCAATATCTTATAGCTAATTTGTAATGTCCAAAGAACATGCAGAATCTAGTAGAGTTTCAAAAGTTGCATAAAATAGTCAAACTACACATCACAAGAAAAAATAATTGCAACTGTGTGGTGATGGATATTAACTAGACTTAGTGTGGTAATCATCTGCAATATATATATAAATATCAAATCATTATGTTACACCTGAAACTAAGATGTTATATGTCAATTATATCTCAATTTAAAAAAATTAAACTAAGATTTCATACTTTTTAACCCAGAAATTTCATTTCTGAGGCTCTGTAGTAAGAAATGAATTTCTAAACTATAGAAAAAAAGTTTTTGAACAAAGATGTTCACCACAGTGTTAGTTATTATCATCAAAAATATATCAACACTGAGAAATGGTTAAGAAATTATTGTACATCTACCCAATGGAAAATTATGTAGATATTTTAAAAGTTCACCTTCCAGTTATAATTAAGTGAAAATTAAGGCTATAAAATTTAAAATAAAAATATTTTAAAAAGTAACATATATATCATGATTAAAACCAGAAAAAAAGAGTGGAAGAAAATATCAAAACAATATCAAAATATTAATGGTGCTTGTCTTGAGTACAAGTATGGTGATTTTTTTTCTTTTTATATTTTAATAGTTTCCAAATTATTCATAGTTCTATAATGGAAAGGGAAAGCTTTTTAAAAGGCAAGCTTCTTTGAAAGAGGAAAAATGTTACTTATGTAGAAAACTCCTTCTGGATTCAGCATGTAACTTAACTTGACAATTAATCCTTTTAATATCAGTACCCAGGAACTTCAGCATTTTCTGGAAGGGCATTTGGAACAAGGAATATGGAGAATGTGAGCAAGACCAGCCAAAGAGAAACTTGGCCTGCTTAGTAACCTACACTGCTAGTTCCCGATCTATGACTACCAAATGAGGAGCAGATTTCAAGTGCCTGATATGCAATTTGTCACTGTGTACTCAAACAGTATTATGAGTATTCAGCTTACCTCCTTGTCTGGCTTTGTCTTGTCCTATGCAAATCCTTCCCATCTGGCAGAGTGATTTAATTGACTTCCATCCATGAAGAGTTTACTGTTTTTCTTATGAAATCAGCCTTTACAATTTCTCCTTCTTCTGGGGGTTGATATAGTATTTATGGCACCACCTTTTCCTCGTATTAGGCCAATTCTAATTATTTTGTTAATTACTCGTGTGTAAGTAAATACCTCCCCAGCTACACTTTAAGTTCCTTGAAGTCAAGAATTTGAATGGTTTGCAGACAGTAGTCATTCAACAAATACATACATTATATATAGAAAGAGAGAGAAGAGTGAGAAAAGATGCAATGCTAAACCCAGGTTGGTATTATATTCACCCTTGGTGATGTTATCTAAATAAAATGTGTTGCCTCTGTTTTAAAATGTTCCCGCTGACCATCACTAGGACATGTTCCTTCTTTCTTTCTTTCTTTCTTTTTCTTTCTTTCTTTCTACTTTCCTTCCTTCCTTCTTTCCTTCCTTCCTTCCTTCCTTTAAATAGCAGTGGGATCGTAGTTTTGCTAATTAATGCATACTAATTCTGCCCCTCCTTGTAGTTAAACATATTGAACTGCAAGATGCCTCACCAAGGTTCAGGATATAGTCAACAACCATATAAACAACAAAAAGAAATGACCTCCTAGAAATCAAATTTAAGAGTCATCACATGATCCCACTTCTCTTATAGTCTTGTGTGAACAACATGTAAATTTGTGTCTCTGTTTTATGGCCCTATTTAGGCAATGGGCTTTAGTCTCTGGATATCCTCATTAATAACTCTCCAATGTAAATAGTTCGATACTTTAGAAATGACAGACTAAGATGATTATGTTCCTATCTGCCATCAAGTAGTATTCCAGTACTTAGAGATAATGAGCACTTGTACTTAGCAACCTGCCTCCAGAGGCATCAACAAGAGTTTCATATCTTAAGGGACAGTATATAAATAAAAAATGAAAGCAAATCAAATGGCCAAGCAACAGACAAAGAAAAACCCAGCATCCGTTATTTTTTCAGAAAGAGTACCCAGATCAATATAATTATTGACTCTGAAGGGCAAAGCAAAAACAAATCAATGCAGTTTCCCCATATATAGAACTACATTTTGCTACAAATCACATAATTTTTGTAAGTCAATGTTTGTCCAGATTCTACCACTCACTAGCCATGTGATCTTGAACCTTCTCTCTATTTCAGTTCCTTAGTCTGTAAAATGGAGTCATCACCTACTATGCCAAATCACAGTGGAAATGAATCAAATAACAGTATCAATTTGCGTTTATCTGTCAACCCATCATGGGATGACACACCCCACAAAAACAGTTCAGTCACACACCCCATGAACTAGATAATTGTTTTTATTGCAAATTCCATTAAATTCCATTAAGTTTTAAAAAAGAAAAAAATTTTTCCAGGTATTTTGTTTGGTTTTACTTTCCTAATTGATTTTTCCAACATTTGAGCATATCATTGCCAAGAACGTGTTAAACATCTCCTGCTAGACTTAGCTCTCCTTAGCAGTGTTGTCCAGATACTATTTTTTGGCATATGCTTTCTAAGAAAATGGTTTTTTCCACGTAATTCAAAGCACTTTCTTACTAAAAGAACAATAATTCCATATAAGTATGTTTACAGGTTGTTGCTATTGTTTGAGATCACTCTTATGAAAATTAGTTTTATGTTTAACATCTAATGGGACATCTATATGTATGCTTAAATTGGACACACAACTCTGTAATATAGGGGAAGATCCATGCGCTTTGGAGTTAGGGAGACTTGTATTCAAATTCCTGTTCTGTGACCTTGAGCATGTAATTTAACTTCCAGACTCCTCACTTTCCACCTTTGGTTCAGGGTAGTTGTGCTGACTTAATGAAATAATATATCTAAAAGTGTCTAGACTCTGAAAGTATTATTTCCTACCTCCCTTAAATCTTCTCCTCTGCCAAGACCAAGCAAACCCACTCTGAACACAAGACAACTTGGACACAGCATCTATTTCACACATTAGCAGGGGAATGCTATGCAATGAAAAACTGAGTGGACCGATGGCTTGAATTAGGTATCCAATGGAGCAAGAAGTAAAGAAACTGACAGGTATAGACAAGGGCCCCATACTTCATTCCCATGTGGGAAAAAGACACTAATCTGACACACTTTAAAGACTGCACCGCACACTCACAGAGGTTTGTACTATGCTCTGGGAAAAGGACGGAATTACGGAACAAACCAGCAGGGAGCCTCCTTGCTCACCCTACCCGACCCCGCCCGCCCGGATGGTACCTCTGAAGCCTAGAAACTAAGGTGACAGCACAGCAACTGACCTCATCTCCCCCCCCCCCCAACACACACACACACACCCTCCCCCATTCTGCCCAATTCTCTCTCGGGGCACGAACGGTGCTGAATCATTAGTCCTAACAGTAGCTGCTCCCGGTTCCGTCGCTCCCGCGGGAGCCAGTGTCCCTAGAGCAATGACTGTCCCTGGTAGGGGCAGATACCCCGGGGGTGTGGGGGCACTGAAAGGGGGTCGCGGAGGTTCGGGCAGCAGGTACTCACCGGGGTGAGAAAGCCCAGCCCCGGTCCTCTCCTCCCCGCGGCAGGCGGTCCCTCTGCGGCCCCTCCGCTTCCCGGTTTCCCGTGGACGGTTGCCCCCGGGCCCGGCAGCCTGCGCTGGTGGTCCGGTGCTCCCCTCCGCCCGCCCGCCGCCCTAAGCAGCCACGGCTCGGGGCTCGGGCGCCCCACCCGGAGCAGCTGGAGCAGCTGTCGCTGCCGAAGGGGGTGGCGGCTACCGACGGGCCAGACCATTCTCGGGCTGCGACCGGGGGTGCGCGACGTGCGGAGCGGGGCGGACGTGGAGGGCGCGGAGGACCGGCAACGGTTGGGAGGAACCAAGAACGAGGGGAATCCTCCGCCTCCCAGCAGCGCCGGGAGGGCTTGGGGGCAGAGGGGACCGACCGAGGAGCAAGCTGCTCTCCCTGACTGTTAACTGAACGCAATCCCTTAGCTTTTCTGGGAACCCCCCGCCGGGTTTGCCTTGGTTCCGCTCAGGGCTCCTTTAGAACCCGGCAAACAGAGGACCTAGCAACGGGTGCGCCTGGGCGGTGTCCCCTCCTGGGGAGATGCGAAAGGGCGCTGGCCAGAGCGGTGCCTTCGTGCCACCTCCTCCTGCTCCACAGTGGGGCCCTAAGGCGCCAGTTTCTGGTGCATATCTTACTCTAGACGTCCTACCACAAAATAGAGAGGGACATCTGGGTCCTTGAAGGGGCTCCTCAGATCTTTTACTTAAGCATCTTCGTGGAGCAAAGAATTAAAAGGTATCTAAGCTCAGCCTGAGAGTTAGAAAATAAAATTAAGTGAGCCCCCATCCTATAGGTACTTTGTAGATACAGGAAAATAAGGGACAGTCTTGAATCACAGAGTTAATTGCTCCACAAATGTTGAACCACTGCAGTTGGAAAATGTACATTGAGGAAACCTAACAGTTCTATAAATGATTATTAAAGAAATTCAAAAATATTTCAGGTTCACTTTCCACCATTTTAAAGATTAGTGTCTTGGGACACTATATACATATATATCCTTATATGAAATTAACTTTTATAGAACTGGAAGAGAAGTTCCTGCCATGAAATCCCTTACACTTTTGTGAAAGCACTTTGTGTGTTCCCTGCCCCTTGCTCAACCAGGCTTAAGTAGGTTCACTTCAGACCATGGTGAAGGTGGAGACAAATGTATAGTTTTCCTTATAGAAAGGAAAAAAAGAACAGAGTTGACAACTACCTTTAAAATATAATTTAAGGGCGGGGGGAGGGAAAGACCCTCCAAATACCTCAGTTAAAAGCCCTTCCACAGTTAAAAGCCATTTAGTCGGAATTAAGGGTTTTTTTTTTTAATTAAAAGACATTTGCTCTAAATTAAGGTTTTACCCTTTTTTGAGTTAACATAACTTTTTAACATAAATTGAGTACCTTCTATGGGCTGCACTAAGTGTTTCTAGTTTTAATCCTTCATTTATTCTAAAAACTCCTGTAAAACTGGTGTCATCGTTGCTATTTTTAAGAGACTGGGCTAAGAAAGTTTGCTGTGCTGGGTTCACATCTCATAGTTAATGAGTGGCAGAACAAACATTGTAATCTGGAGTTTTTGACTAGTGTCTTTCCACTAGAATGCTCCGGGAAACTTACACTAAGCCTTATCATATCCAAGATTGGCCCTTGAATATGAGTTTATTTATCCTTCCTTTGTGAAAACTAGGTTTCACGGTGGAGAAAGGGACACTTAAATATCTAAGATGGATGTCACCCTAAAGTTAGAAGTAGGGATCTGAAAAAGGAGGTTGTACTGCACTCAGAATTAACCTGAGTGCATCAGTGTAAAAAAAAAAAAAATTCATGGTTAGCGTCACATGAGGGTTAAGAGGAATTCCACTACCTTTTTGTTAATCATTTTTACATCATCATTTATACTATACTGTGCTTTATACTACCCTTAAACTATTATTCTATATTATGCTTTGTACTATTATTCTTCCCAGAAAGGAGCAAGAGTTTTTAAATGGACTTAATGTCATGGGTCCTCATATACTTTACCAGAATTTAAAGAAACAGGCCATTAGTAACTCTCACATCATGTTAAGGAAACCTTTTGAGAAATAAGGAATAAAATTAAATGGTTACCCCATGTTGTGTCATTGTTATTATGTTAACTATTATTGTAAATGTTCACACATCAGTACCAGCAAAACAGAAATCCCCAGAGCTCCATATTGCTGAGGAGTTGGGGTACTAGATCCCTAGTGAGACCAAGCAGCTGAGACTCAGGGCTGGGATGCCCTCAGCCTCAGAAATGTGTGATTCTTCTCTCCACATGCAGTTGTTTCACTTTCAAAGGAGATAAAAAAAAGGAACAGAATTGCAGTAGACAAGATGCATTTTGAATTAGTATTCTCTCTCTGACTGATAGGAATATAAGAAGGAAGGAAAAGGTCTCGGGTGGTTTACCTGAGACCAAACTGGGGTTTAGAAGCTGATTACCCATGACATCTCCCGCCATGTTTGTATAAGTTGAACTTCTTGAAGGGTATGTTTCTGAATGAAGAAGAAAGGGGACATTTTGTGCCAGTGGCCATAAACACTGTCAAAAGGAACGAAGGGAAGAATGTGATGCCTGCATTCCCTCCTCTCCCACAGAGTCTTGAAATGCTTTTGAACCCATTGGGGAAAGAAGTTAAGGCCAGAAACTGAGGAATTCTTTTCACAAATGACTTCGTGTGATTTCAGGTATAAGAAGTACTATTTTGGGGCGCCTGGGTGGCTCAGTTGGTTGGGCGACTGCCTTCGGCTTGGGTCATGATCCCGGAGTCCCGGGATCGAGTCTCATATCGGACTCCCGGCTCTACGGGAAGTCTGCTTCTCCCTCTGACCTTCTCCCCTCTCATTCTCAGTCTCTCTCTCTCTAATAAAAAAAAAAAAAATCTTTAGAAAAAAAGAAGTACTATTTTGAACCCTAGTGACACAGAGCTAGGGGAAAGTGCCATTTTCTCACCCAGTATGCCATAGACCTTCGTGCAACCTTGCCACCAATAAGGAAGGGCTCTGCCGGGGAAGGCATATTCTCATAAAAGGCATTAGCAGCCAATACACGGTCAAGATAACTTGACTAGGAGCCCAGAGCATTAGTAAAATTGATCCAGAGCACCTGGGAGACACAGCTGAGGATTTCCTGTCATAAATGAGGGAGGTTGGGTTGGGGAAGGTGATTGTTAAACTTAGATGATTATTAAACCTTATGTAGGGTGCAGTATTAAGGTGAATTTATTTGTATTCACAAAACCAGCATGACCTGGGGACATTCAAATAATAATACTTTTAAAATGATATGAATAAGAGAGCTAGAGACAAAGAAAATAGGCAATGCCTTTGATAAAACTACAGTGTGAGCCACACCATGATGATATTTGATTCAAGAGTATTAAATACCTGGGGTGCCTGGGTGGCTCAGTCAGTTAAGCATCCAATCAAGCATCTCGATTTCAGCTCAGGTCATGATCTCGGGGTTGTGAGTTCAAGCCCTGCGTTCAGTACACATATGTACTGAAATCAATAAAATGTCTTCTCACTGTGGATCACTGTTAAAAAAAAAGAAAGAAAGAATATTAAGTAGCTACTATGTTTTGGCCACATATTAAGGCCAAGGTATGACATTAACATCCCAAGGTACTCTCATTGAGAATATTTAGTAGTGTTATTTCTGTTTGTTTTTAACTATTACTTTTTTAATCATAATATTTCTGAGGTAAGTACTATTATTATGTGAAGTACTATTCTCATCCTCATTTTATAGGTGAAGAAACTGAGAATTACAACAATTAATTTTTCAAAGATAACACAGCTAGAAAGTGGTCAAGCTGGGTTTCAAACCCAAACCAACACATGACATTACTTTCCACATACCTTTACTGCCTCTGCTACACAGAAAGCAAGTTATACACTGCATTTTTCACTACAGTAGAACATCTATTTTGTATCTGTTTTTTAAAATCTATTTTCAACTCTCCCCTTAAAAGGAAATGAGTCATTTCCAAAGAGGATTTAAATGAAAGTGCTCCCAATGGAAACATTGGGTACTCTTTTCCGGGTTTCTGTGCTCAGAAAAGTAACTCTGAAACAAGAAGTGATCATTGCAGCATAGAGTTGGCCAGTGATTTCTAAATTCTTGCTACAGATTCTGATTCCAGGAACTCTTGGGTGAGACCTTGGAATCTATATTCTTACTAATCATCATAAGTGATTCTAATGCACAATGATTTGACCAGTTTGACCACACCATACAGCACAGCAGCGTGGGGCTCACAAACATCCTGTCTCCTAGACTTAACCCTTTAACCCCATCACTTGTTGAAAAGGAAATGGAAGACTAGTATTCCCATTTATTATGCAGAAGTGTATTTATTAAATTGTTACTGTCTTTTTCAGTATTCTTTTAATTATTCTGAAAAGTCTTCAGAAATCTTCAAGTTAGAGATTATACTCATTCACAATTACTATTATATGTGGCTACTTGGAACTTAGGGCTCTTTTCAATTACTATATAGTATTTTTAGAGAAAAAAGAAAGTAATTAGAACAGCATTAAATTTATGAATTAACTTCTGGAAAATTAACATGTTGATAACAGTAAGTCATTCCATCCGATGTAATAGACTTCTTCATTTGTTTTTATTTTATCTTGCATTTCATGCATATATCCAAGCATATTCTTATAATTTTTTCATATATGTTTTGCACTTCTCTTACCAAATTATTTTTTTGGCATTTGTTTTCCAAATGAAATATTCTTCCCACTTACTTTTCTTTGAGATTTTGCTTGAATGGAGAGAGATGGGTTATTTCTATAATTTATTTTTTATTAATCCAACACAGCAAATTCTCTTAATGTTTTTTCATGAGAATCTCTTGGGTTTTCTAAGAAAACAGGCATATCATCAGCATCTGGAAATTTATCTTTTTTTCTGTTATTTATACCTGGTATTTTATTTACATTTGCTAGAACCACCAATACAAGTGATTATAGTGTTGCTTGTCTCATTCCTGATTTTAAATGAAATATTTAATTTTTGCCATTTAAGATTTGTTGTCGGGCTCTTCTTTATTACATAAGTAATTTCCTTCTGTTCCTGTTTCGCTTCAAATTTCTCTTGGCATTGTTTGCTCGACCTTTATCTAATGGCTTTTCACCATCTATTATTGATAATAGTTGGGTTTTTTCCTTTAATGTTTAATGTAATCAATATGTACATAGACTTCCTGGAATTGAACTGCCTTTTCACTCCTCTACTGAAGGCTGTTGTGTCACAGTGGATTAGTTTTTGGTTCATTCCTCTATTATATTCTCTAATATATTATTTAAACATGTGGCTTTTACGGTCAGAGATGGAATTGGCCCATACTTTAATTGTCATTGTTGTTGTCGTAGTCCTTCTTTGGTTTTGGTATTTGAGATATTTTGGGTTCATAAAATGAACTGGAGGGGCACCTGAGTGGCTTAGTGGGTTAAAGCCTCTGCCTTCGGCTCGGGTTATGATCTCAGGGTCCTGGGATCGAGCCCCGCATCGGGCTGTCTGCTCGGCGGGGAGCCTGCTTCCTCCTCTCTAGCTGCCTGCTTCTCTGCCTACTTGTGATCTCTCTCTGTCAAATAAATAAAATATTAAAAAAAAAATGAACTGGAGAATTTCAATCTTTTTCTAAGTCCCACAATAGTTTAAATAATATGGGAATTATCTATTCCTTAATGGTCAGATTAAAAATTCAGCTGTGAATCCATCTGCCTGCTGCCTTTTTTCAATGGGAAACCATTAATCACTTTTTCCATCTCTTCTATAATAATTGGTCTAGTTAAATTTTCACTTTTTCTATGTCATTTGTGATAATGTATATCTTCCTAAGAAAGTATTCTTTTCTTCTAGGTTTTTTTTTTTTTTAATGTACTCTTCCAGAGTCACCTTTAGTATTTACTTAAAATTCTTTTCATCTCTTTCCTACTTTCACATTGTTAATCTTGCCCAGCTGTTAGGTTCATGTCCTGGGAAGATGAGGTCTCAAGAAAAACTAAAACCTGTTTTACTGGAAACTCAGTAAGACATCAAAGGCACAAAACATTAGTATTTGGGACCTCCCCGACAGAGGTGGGTAGGAGTCTTTTTGTTTAATTTGGGGGTTATTGCTACTTGTTTGTTTTCCTAATTTTAGCTGGGCCCACTTTGAGGACAGAAACTTATCACAGGGATCAGCAATACCAGCAAACTAGAGAGGAACAGAACCAAAGGCAGCAACAGAGTCTGATGTCTTATAAGCTCCAACAGAGGGGAAGAAAAATGGCAAATGCTCTATGATAACCGGATGTCTTAAGTTCTGAGGCAACTGTGGGCAGACTCATTTCTCTCCCTGAAATAACTGAGGAACACACTGAGTGAAATTAAAGGTACTTCAGGAGAAGATGAAGAAAGAACCTAGAAAAGATGGGAAAGTAAAGCAAACAAGAATACTCATTGTTATAGTTACTGTGCCTCTGCTTTACCTGTAGCTACTGAAGTTTAAGGAAACAATTTTATTTTTTTTTTAAAGATTTTATTTATTTATTAGAGAGAGAGAGACTGAGAATGAGAGGGGAGAAGGTCAGAGGGAGAAGCAGACTTCCTGCAGAGCCAGGAGTCCGATATGGGACTCGATCCCGGGACTCCAGGATCATGACCCGAGCCGAAGGCAGTTGCTTATGCAACTGAGCCACCCAGGCGCCCAGGAAACAATTTTATAATCAAAGTTTGATGGAGAAGAAAATTGAGTCACAGGACCATTTTCCAGAGTCAAAGAAGAAGTCAAAGACTGGTCCAAGGACTAAAGGCTAGCTTATCTGGCTTATAACCCATAATGTTACCCCTCTTTCACTTAGGAGGGAATGTTTCAAAATAAATCACCAACAAGACATAAAAGAAATAAAAACTTTCAAATATTTGTCCTACTAACTTTGACTCTGTGATTTTATGATTGGATTCAAAGGACTACAAATTTATCTGTCCGGCAAGCAGAGAGTCTTCAGTCTTGTGGAAGGTTTCCATATAAGACTGATATGTTTTGAAGAAGGAATATGGTCCTTCCTATCCAGCGCAACCCCACTTCTTCATTCCATCAGGGATGTGGTTTAAAGCTTCCTGTTTGCTACTTCCAATGAGAGACACCTTTTTTCTTATAATTGTAATTTGCATGTCTGGTTATTTTAAGGGTGAGACTATAACATTTCTGGTTGATAATTATAATAAACCAATTTGTTAATAACAGGATTTCAGTTCATCAAGTTCATCTCCAGAAAAGATTGTAAATAATTTAACCTAAATCATCTGGAAAAGACATGACCCTGGTAGATTCTTATGGTAAGAGAATTAATAATAATAGATTTTTTATAATAATAGTTATTTTTATTCACTTTTCAATAAGTAAAATACACTATACTAAGTACCTCATTTTCTTCATACAATCCTCACTTAAAGCCCAGGAAGAGACCATATCACTCCCATCTTATAGATTTAAAAACTGAAATTTCAAGTGTATTAAGTAATGTCCCCAGTGTTACAAAGCTAGAAATTGCCACAAAGCTAGAAATTGAGACTTAAGTCCAAGTGTTTCTAAATCTAGCTCTCTCTGATTCCTAACCTCCCATCTTTATTATTCTGCTCTACTGCTTTACTAAGAGAAGTTGATATATTCCAACCCATTTGTGGTCCCAAGTATCCCAGACATACAACATTTTATCACCAGGCCAATTCCTTAAGAAAACCCATTCCATTTGCCAGGCAAGTAATACATACAAAATTAAACTTGCAAAACTTTTGGCTCACTCTCACATTCTAAGAAGAGTAATTTCCTTAGAAGTACAAGGAATGAAAATCTGACTCACAAGAAATAATTCTATCAAATATATTTCTGTACTGCCTCTGACCTTGCCTTTTGGCTTAAATCACTGCCAAGCCTAATAGATCCCATAACACTTCCAGGATGTAGAGAATAATTAGTGAAATTCATCTAATGATACAAATTTAAAAAGTATTTTTGATACTAGAAGTAACATTTATCTTCCAAACGCTATTATTCTCTTTTCCTTAAAGTAACCTATGATAATCCACATGATCATTTTGCATTTTCAGTGAGTAAGAATAGGTTCCCTAATATTATTGCCTATTCTTCCCTTATAACTCACTGCCAAAACAAAGTAGATTTGCATTTCACATGCTCATTATTATCTAAATATTCAAAAATAAAACCAAGAACACGGAAGCAAGCAAAAACAGAATACATAACAAAAATGAATAACTTAATTTTGTGGTCATTTGTCCATAATTCTAATAAGATCGTTTTCTTGCATATAACAAATACCTAGAATAGTTGGAATTCATTCCTTTCAATAAAGGTAACATGAAAAAATAATTAAGAAGTCCTTGTTCTATCTCATCTCAGTAGTTTACCCTAATTCTTGTCTAATTTGTGCTTGGTTCTTTACCTTACCTGTGGATTTTATTGATTCTCCAGTATCAATACGGCGATATGCCAAGATTTTTCTGATTAAATTATCCAGAATTAATTTCTATAACTTAAAAATGAAAAACACAATAATTCAGCTTCCACTTAGGATGTACAAAGTTGTAAAGACTATCACACTGAAACTAAAAACTGAAAAGTAGAAGAGTAGTTAATCGATAAAAGCATAACTTCCCTTGAGGTTCAAACAGTTGAGATCACAAGGCAACTGAGTAATCTGATTTCCAATGATGCTCTCTTTCAAGAAGAGCTAGAACACATGAACCTTTTGACCTATAGCAGAGTAGGGGAAAAACTGGCTGCCATCATGCAAATGGGTAAGAAAAAGAAGAGCTAAAATTAAAAAAAAATTAAAGACACATATGGGCTGATGCATCATTCTGGGATAGCTGGACATCCCAGAAAGAAGGGGAGATTGCACTCATCCTCAAGTTTTCCTATAGGCCTCTACAGGGTATTCACAAAAAGACTGGTGGCAGGGAAGGAGATTTGAGAGAGCCACATCACTAAGGCAGGTATGAAGAAATAATAAGTGACTGTTCAGAAATGAACACAAGGCCTTACTTTTTCCCCTGTTTTCTTCTCTCATATGAAGCAAAAAGTTTAAATCACTGGGAAGAGAGGCAGAAAACCCTCTTGCCTACAGGTTATAGGTAAAAACTCAATGCATCTAAGGAAGGAATAGAAGCAAGATTCACCTGCTTCTGGAGGAGTGGCCAAAAAAACCCATCTTGGATTTTGAATCTTACCAAACAAAGTTCTGCTGCCACTGGATCAACCCCAGACATAAGGCAGAGTTTGGTTGCCACGGACAGGATGTATAGACATACTGAGAAAGCTCAACCTCCAAGGCCTAGCTGTATAAGACTTGCCAGAGAATGAGTTTGGAACAGGACAACAGAGAATCTCTCCTACAACAGCATTCTACTATTGGGGGAGGGGCAAGTGTGGGAATAGAGATCAAAAGCTGAAAGTGGAGCAGAACCAATGAGAGAAACCCTTTAGTTCTGTCTCCCATCCAAGCCACAAGGAGTAGTAGCTCAACCTTTAGAAGAATTTGAAGCCCGTAGTACACTGAAGGCAACAAAAGCAAAAAGAATAACCAAACCTAGTTCAACTTTTGACTACATTGACCCAAGACCACACTAACGGTCTGACCAAAAAAGAAGTATTTCCCTATCCAGGAGTAAATACCACTTACTTTAGTCTTTACTGTCTTACACATAATGTCCAGCAGTCAATAAAAAAATTACAAGATTTGTAAAAAGCAAGAGAAAACAACCTACTGAGAGGAGATAGAACAATAAACAGAAATAGACTCAGAAATGACTCAGATGTTGCAACTATCAATCTTTAAAATAATTATGACTACCATATTAAAGGATCAAATGTAAAAGAGTACACAAAAATCAATGAGGAATTTCAGCAGAGAAAAAAAGAGCTTCCTAAATGTCTGAGGAAATTATATTACCAAAGAGGCTATGAATGCAGACTAAAATACCACTTAACTCTGTGAGATTTAAAACGAACTTAGGTGCCCAAACTTGTACCAGAAAAAAATGAGCTGTGAAAGCTGGACAGGGCTGTCCAGAAAGATTTGCTTGTGGATTGGACATGGGATATGAGAGAAAGAGAGGAGTCAAGAAGGCCCTATTCTTTCTAATTGGAAATATGGACATATATTAGCTGATCTGTAGAAGCATATGGAAGAAGATTTGTTGGAGGTGTAGGGCAGGTGTTGGGGGGAGAAAGAAGAGTTCCATTTTAGATACATTAAGCTTGGGATATTTATGAAAGATTCAAGTGAAGCAGTCAAATAGAAAGTTGGTTGTATGAGTTTGGAATTTGAGAAAGATATCTGGGCTTGAGAAATAAAATTGGGAGTTAAAAACCATATATATAGGATTTAAAATCATGACTCTAGCCAAAAGTATTAAGAGAATGGATATTCATAGGAACAGAAAGGGCCCCCAAACTGAGTCCTACAGCATTCTGAACTTAAAAGGTCAAGAAGAAGAAGAGGAACCAACAAAGGAGGCTGATCCATTATCCCTAGATACACCTTATTGTATGAGGGGTTGTATAATCCCGACAGACTGACAGTTATCATTGAGCCATATTTGACTGGTCCCTTTAAAGATCTGGAAATATGCTTTATTTAAATAAAAAGTCATAATATTGTTTCACCTGTATTAGGTTTCTGAGCTATATATAATTTTTTCCGAAGCTAAATAATTTAGTATGAAAAAATGTCATTTGCTGTTCATACAGTATTTTTTTAAAAGGTACAGTGTGGTTAATTTTGAAACAATTTGCATTTAGCCAAATGTCATACATACCATTTATACAATCTGTCAATGTAGCAAATGAGATAAGAAAAGCAGAAATTTAAAAATTTGCAAAATTTATTTTTTTAAAGATTTTCTTTATTTATTCGAGTGAGAGAGAGAGCACAGGTTGGGAGAGGGGCATTGGGAGAGGGAGAGCAGCGAGCTGAGCAGGGGGCCCTATGTGGGATTCTATCCCAGGGCTCCAGGACTGCAACCTGAGCCAAAAAGGCAGATGCTTAACTGACTGAGCCACACAGGAGCCCCACGTTTTGCAAAATTTACACTTAAACATGAACTATTCCAAATGGTAGTAAAGAAAGTAAATTTGCAGTTAAAATTAAACTATGGCTTTTATATATTGATGAGAAAACAAAGTTTTTCAGAGTTTTCTATTTTTTTCATTATGAATTGTGGCTGAATATTTTTCAGACTCAGTTATGAAATATGACATATTTCTGTGCAATAATCATGTGGTCTAGCTTCTTTATTTTGATGCTTTGCCATCTGGGGCCTTGCTGAACCCAGAAGGACTATCCCTCCCAGGGACAACTAATTCTTAGAGATTCCTAGCAAGATGCTAGCATGTCTTTTGTGTAGAAACTACCAATTCAGAGTCCACATACCCAACCACTTTCTCTAATGGACTCAAACTCTGGGCCCTTTTACTAATAACTCCAGGGCCAGGTACTACACAACTAGCCCCTATCTCCCAAAGACCCCTGAAATTATTCAAACTAGCAAAACATAAACCTGCTTACCCCACCTCCCCTATTCCTTCCCTCAGAAACCACAGTAAGGTTCTTGTCCACATTTTCTTCTCTCCCTTTGCCTTTAGGCTTGTGATATTCCCTGTGTGGCCTTGCAGGGTGTGCTGGGCCTTCTCCCTCCAGGGATATGTGGGTATAAACTTTTTTCATAACAACACTTTTGTTTGCATCTTAAAGTGTGTGATTAAGATAAATCCCAGATAATTGATTAAAGTATTCTACATTTCACCCCACAGTAGGAGCTTTACTATAGCAATATGAAAACACAAAAAAATAGCTCAGAAAAGGCAAAAATCCTCCCAATTCTAGTTTTTCTTAATGTCTGGCTGGCTTCTTACTTTGAGAAACAAGCAATAGGTTGTTATCTGTCATTTGCTGCAGGAAGTGTTAACTAGGAGAATAAAGCTTTCCATCTTCATCATGTAGCATAATTGAAGACCTCTTAGAAGCTTTTGTATGTTTCTCTTTTTCTTTGACTTATTTTTTAAAATTCATCTTTGAAATGATTCAAATCTGTTTCCAGTTCTACCATATTTTCCAGGTTTTTCCTGCTAATTCTGTGCAGCCAGTTTATTTTTACCTCTCCTACGTATATCTCAAATTAATACAAGTTGAGTCTTACCGAATTGCTCTTTTCACATCCTTTTATTGAAATCATTAATGAAAAAAAAAGAAATCATTAATGGGGAAATTAATGATATTTTAATATGGGAAAGGGATGTGGAAAGCTTTTGCCCTTAAGACATCTAAAGTGAGATTGAATGTTTATTTTTTGTGAGAGGAGATGCCCTAAGTCCCCAAAAGATTTGACTGATGTGTCTAAGGAGCATTCCTGTGTATCCTTCCAGGGCCTCTCTCTGTCCTGCATTTGCAAGTCACTGAAGCCATGTGGTGCCTGTAAATGGAGGTTCCCCTGAGTGTTCTTGCCATGCCATCCTATGCTCTGACTTATGTTCAGAGAAGTGCCAGGAGTCCAAACCATTAAATTGTGCTGGTCTTCACAGTGGTTTTTTTGGCTGAAAGTTTTATAAAGATTTATAAAGTGATAGATGTTAATAATATCAATCACACAATAATATCATCACAACAAAAGTAATAACCACACTTATTGCTTACAGAGGGGTGGGCAATAGGCATTAGAGTGGTATTAAGGGTATTTAAGTATCCTGTGATTCTCCACTGAAGTATTGGGTTTAAAGTCATAGTTAATCCAGAATTTTAAAATGTTACTCCTACTTCCTATGCAATTTCCTTTTTATTAAACAAATTAATCTCCAAATTGTTACCATTCCTCCCTAGTGGGTGTGTGAGATCTATGGTAATTCTGAGTACTTGATCTACTGAACCTGGAGCTGGGTGAAGGCTCAAGCACTAGGACATCTAGAAAGGAACAAAAGAGAGAATAAAAGTCATCCAAGATAAACATACGTAAGCCAAACCAGAACACACACAGTGATGAGATGAAAGAAAGGGTTTTTAACTTTCTTAATAAGCATTTTTCCCAGAATATCCATTTTGAAGCAAGACTAGAAACATTCATTTTTCTATTCTCCATGTTGGCTATTCCTGGTAATACAATATTAATAAAATGGCAGTCTGGATGGCAGATTGGTCTATCTTAATGCATCCACAAGTCTCTAAAGTACCTTGGAGGGTCTCTGAAAGCTAGCATTAGTAACAGAGTATAACTTCTCATAATAGTCCTATGATGGGAGTATTACTATCAGCTCAATTTTACAGATGAGGACGTGGAGGCTCAGCAAGATAAAATAACTTTTTGGAGGTCACAAATTTATGAAGTAGCAACTGGGACTTAAGCCTGCATTTGTAAATCATTTAACTATACTGGCCCAGCTGTGCCAAGCCCCAAATTTGGCAACCATCAGTCTTCCTTCTCATTCAGCCTTCTCATCCAATCAGTCATCCAAAGTCCTATTCTTTTAACCCTGATAGTTTTCCACTTGTTTTCACTTTTCTATTACTACTGCTCCTGACCTAGTTTTAGGGCCTTTCACTTCTAGCCAACATTACTCTAATTCTAATAATTACCTAGTCTTGCCTTGAATTTTGTCCCATTTCCAATCCATCCTCCATACTATTGTCTGAGTGGTTCTGATCCTGTCTCTTGCATGCTTAAGAAGCCTCTTTATTAGCTCTCAATAGCCTCCAAATTAAGTGTAGACACTTAGTTTGATATAAGAACCTTAGAATTCTTCCTTCTTCTTATCTGTTTTATTTCGATCCAATTCCATCACCAGCTCCTCTACCCAGCCTAGCAGTCCATCCATAAAACAGGGTCATATCCCTATCATCCAAGCAATTCACATCATGGACTTACAGAGAATAATTCTCTATCTCTATGAGTAATTATCAAAATCTTTAAAAAGATTTATTTATTTATTTAAGAGAGGGAGAGAGTGTGTGAGCAGGAGGCAGGCTAGAGGGAGAGAGAGAATCCTTAAGCAGACTCCATGCTAAGCATGGAGCCCGACATGGGGCTCAATCGCATGACTGGGAGCTCGAGATCAATCAAGAATTGGCTTCTTAATTGACTGAGGCACCCAGGTCCCCCCAAAATTTTATTTTTAAAGGACAAAGTCTTAATCAACTATATTAGGTCGACACAGATATTTATATTTCTATGAGTTTCTTCATAGACAATGATGAAATAGAAGGAGATGCTTTTTTCCTGCAACTCTGCAAATATCCCTGCTACGAATGCCTGGGAGTTCCACCTTCTCTTTCTGCAATGAAATAGGTAGTAGGTTTTTGGGTCACTCTATTTTTTGGTGGGAGAAATTGCCTCCAAAATAAATGTTATATAAAAATATTTCTTACTACCTAGAAGTTATTTTTTTACTGTGTGGAATTGTGAAATGTTAAATCACGACTACAGGACTTTAGGTAGTATGTTTAAGTGTAGTCAAAATATTTTCCCTCTTTCAGGGCCACTTCTCCTGTCCTTTGATGGGAGGCTTAGTCATATATCTTGCTGTGACCAATGAAATGGAGCAGAAATGGTGATACCAACTTTAAACAGAAGTTGTAAGGGCCTTCATATGGTTCCATAATTCCAGCAATGACTAGATACAGGCTTCTTTTTCAGTCAGGACTCTAAAGAGATTAGAAGATGTGGTCCAGAGTTTCGTCAGTCTTCAGCTGAGGTGTAATGAGAGTAAGAAAGAAACCATTGTGTAGTAAGCCATCAACATTTTGGGATTGTTTATAATTCTACCATATCTAGTAAAAGTGGACTCCTGCAGTTGGAGCTTTGATATTTTCCTGTTTCATTACTCCACCATGTGGATTACGTGGATTATTTACACATCCTCATCCTTAAACATTTAAGCATTTTTGGTTGACTTCCATATGTACCATAGAGGGCTCTTAGCATTTATCTTCAAAATTCAAAATTTTACTCTCAAAAGTCTCGGGTTTGAAAAGGAACTCTATTGTCATTTGGCCCAATTCCTTACATAGCATTTGAATATTCTATATGATATCCCTGACAGACTTCTGCTTAAATAATTCTAGTGATGAGAAACTCACTCCTTCCCAAAGAAGCCCACATCATTTGCGAGAGTATTACGTGTTAGAAAATCCTTCCTTACATTTAGTGGAATTTAGTTTGACCTTAACTTCATATAGCCAGGATTTCTAATTCTACTCTCTGTGATCATATGCTTCTCTCTCTTTTCTTTTCCCACTCTCCTCTAGGCAAATTATTTCTGGATCATTCCAATGTTTGTCATAGATCACAATTCAACTTTCTCATTACTATAGTGGTTGCTCTTATCTAAAAGCACTACAGTTTGCACTGTCCCTCTCTTTTTTTTTAATAAAGATTTATTTATTTGAGAAAGAGCACAAGTGGGAGAGGAAAAGGGAGAGAGAATCTCAAACAGACTCTGTACTGAGCATAGAGCCCAATGCAAGGCTCAATCTCACCATGCTGAGATGAGGATTTGAGTTGAAACCAAGAGTTAGATGCTTAACTGACTACACCATCCAGGCACCCTTGCATTGTCTCTCTTAATGTTGTATGTTCAGAACTGACTATAGTAATGAAAATAGATTTTGATATTTTATGCAGAATAGAGAGAACCAATCATCTCTCTTTTTCTGGATTCTGCATAGTACTTTTTTTGACGGTTGTATCACATTATGGGGGAAGGAAGTTTTTTAAGTAAAATTGATAGTTGAGGAAAAGAAAACAAAAAAATAAATTATAAATATGAATAAAATTATAATACTGGGTATGGGTGAGAATTTTTGCATTATGTCACAAAACTATTTCAAGGGCTTGAGCTAACCCTCAGGAATTTTTGCCTTTGATTTCTCTATCTAAATAATCTTCTTCAACATGTTCTCCTTAGAGAAATACACTTCTCACTCAATTCGAACTAAAAAATCATCTAGTTTTTAAAACATTCCCCAATTTCCCTACACATTGCTTTCTCCCTTTTTTGTTTTCCTATCGCACTTTTAGATACTTGTATTAAGCCACTTACCACATTGCATCATAGTTATATTGATATTTCTGTAAGAGTTCTCATAAAAGATTCTGTCAAATTTAAATTTTTCTTCCTTGAACTTCATAACTATGTGTTTATAGTTGTATGGAAACATGTTTATTATATACTAGATGCTGTGATAACCATTGTACATATATTATCTATTTAATGCTTATCACAACTCTACGAACTAGCTACTATTATTATCCTCATATTATATATAAGCAAGTAGAGGCTAGAAAGGGTTAAATAACTTGTCCAAAGTGGTACATCTATTAAGGGGGAAGAGTTGGTATTCAAATTCAGGTTTGTCTGCCTCCAGAGTTTATAGCAAATTCAATAAAAATTTATGGTTTGGGTTATATATTAATTTTCAAAACTCTGATGTTATGAATACAACAAAAGTACTGTTTCAAATAAAACATTACAAAATACATAGCCAAAGCTAACACTCCTTAGCAATAATTGCTCTAGAATAAGACAAAGCCCTGCCCCAGATCCTTCCCATTCCTTAGCAGGGTCCTGGTGTTTGTTGCTCATTTGGCTTTCCTCTGGGCTTCTGTCCTTCTCTGCTCCACTACTTGGTTAGATGCCTCTAACACCATCATTGCCTGTTTCAAATCTTGTTGCCTCTGCCTCTTAAAGTTTAAATATGTTGTCTTTTTAAAAATATTAATTCTACTGGAATGACTGCATATACACATGCAAAAAAAAATCTAGGCAGATCTTACACCCTTCATGAAAATTAATTTGAAATGGATCATAGACTTAAATGTCTGTGGCTCTCAGTCAGCCTCTTTACCCAATAACCTTTGCATCACCCAATGGGCTCACGAATAAAGTAGCCATGATGATAGAGATGAAGGTTATACATGGGTTCAATAACATTGACTTCCACTCACTAAGACTTACCTGGCTATGACCGCTGCTGAGTATCCAATCTACTGGCATCAGAAACTAACCCTGAGCCCTCAATATGACACCATTCCCCAAAGTGATCATTCAGCTATCTAGTAGCAGGTTGATTACATTGGACTGCTTCTATTGTTTTGTTCTTACTGGTATAGACACTTAGTCTGGATACAAATTTGCCTTCCCTGCATTCAACACTTCTGCTAAAAGTACCATCTGTAGACTTATAGAATGCCTTATCTACCATTAAGGTATTCCACACAGCATTGCTTCTGGTCAAGGAACTCCACAGCAAAAGAAGTGTGACTATGGGCCCATGCTGGTGGAATTCACTTCATGATCCCCACCATCTGGAAGGAGCAGCTTTGACAGACACTGAAATGGCCTCTTGAAAACTTGGTTATGACACCAGCTAGGTGGCAATAACTTGCAGGGCTGGATCAAGGCTCTCCAGAAGGTGTATATGCTCTGAATTAGTGTCCAGTATATGGTGCTCTTTCTCCAAAAGTGAGGATTTATGGATCCGGAATCAAGGGATAGAAATGGAAAGGCACCACTCATATGACCCCTAGTGCCCCACTAGACCAAATTTTTGCTTCTTTTCCCCAGAACCTTATGCTTTGCTGGCTTAGAGGTCTTAATTCCAAAGGGAAGAATTCCTCCACCAGGAAACACACAATGATTTTATTAAACTGAAAGTTATGATGGCTTTGCAACCACTTTGGACTCCTTCATGCCTCCAAATTAACAAATAAAGAAGGGAGTTACTGTGTTGGCTGAGTTATTGATCCTGACTACCAAGGGGAAATTGGACTACTACTCCACAGTAGAGGTAAGGACAAGTATGCCTGAAATACAAGAGATTTCTTAAGACATCTTTTAGTATTACCATGTTCTGTGATTTATGGTCAATAGAAAACTACAATGATCCCACATCCAGGTAGGACTACTAATGGCCTAGACCCTTTAAGAATGAAGATTTGGGTTACTCCATCAGGTAAAGAACCAAGATCAGCTGAGGTGCTTTCTAAAGACAAAGGGACTACAGAATGCTAATAGAAGGTAGTTATAAATACCAGCTATGACCATGTGACCAGCTTTAAAAAATGTGGACTTGTTAAGAGTATTCCTCCTTATTTTGTTATAAATATGTTTGTGTGTGTGTGTGTGTGTGTATAATATCAAATGTCTCTGATTTCTTCCCTCTCTCATTCTTTTATTATGTGACATATGATGTATTGACTTATTTTGGAGTATTATTAATCTTGCATCATTGTATTTATGTTGTGGGATATCAAGGAAAAGAGTAACCATTTTTTTCTCTTTTTTTCCCCAAATATGTTTATTTTATTTTTTCAGTGTTAAAAGATTAATTGTTCATGCACCACACCCAGAGCTCCATGCAATATGTGCCCTCCTCCATACCCACCACCAGGCTCGCCCAACCCCCCACTCCCTCCCCTCCAAACCCCTCAGTTTGTTGCTCAGAGTCCACAGTCTCTCATAGTTCATCTCCCCCTCTGATTTCCGCCTATTCACCCTTCCCTTCCTTCTCACAATGCCCTCCATGTTTTTCCTTATGCTCCACATGTAAGTGAAACCATAAGATAATTGACTCTCTCTGCTTGACTTATTTCACTCCGCATAATTTCTTCCAGTCCTGTCCATGTTGATACAAAAGTTAGATATTCATCCTTTCTGATGGAGGCATAATATTCCATTGCATATATGGACCATATCTTCTTTAGCCATTCATCTGTTGAAGGGCATTTTGGTTCTTTCCACAGAAGAGTAACCATTTTTTAAGGACATTATCTCCTTTATTGGGAAAGGAGTTAGTGCATTTCAGTTGTATGCAGAATAGTTGTACAATGTGAAGTGAAATTATGACCTTGTGTTGCCTTTATTTGGAGATGAAGTATGATTTAGGGAGATGTGTATGGCTGCCAAGTTGACAAGGAGTAGACTTATGATGGTTAATTTTATGGGTAAACTTCTGATAGCTAATTTCATGTATCAACTTGACTGGACCAAGGGATCCTCAGTTGGTTATTAAAACGTTATTTCTGGGTAGGCATGTTGGGATGTTTCTAGATGAGATTAACATTTAAATTGGTAGACTGAGGAAAGCAGATTGCCCTCCTCAGTATGGGAAAGGCTCATATAATGTGTTGGTGGTCTGAACAGAACAAAGGCAAAGTATGAGAGACTTTGCTCTCTATACCTTACTGTATGAGCTGGGACCTTGGTATTGTGCTTTTGAACTGGGATTTACATCATGGCTTTCCTGGTTTTCAGGCTTTTGGAACTACATCACCAATTTTCTTGTGTTTCCAGTTTGTAGATGAAGATTGTGGGACTTTTCCATAATTGTGTGAGCCAATTCCTTATAATAAATATCTTAATTAATTAATTAATTAATTAGTGTGACATGCACATACGTGTACTGTTTCCCTGGAAAAACTTAACTATTGAGGGCAATTTTCTTCAGTATGTAAATAGAATCTTTCAATTCTATTTTCAAATTCAAACATCCATCTGGCTTTTCATCCTTTTCAAGGATTATCTTCTCACTTTTTTTCCTTCAGCAGTGTTTGGATACAAAGGAAATAAAACTTTGAATCTATCAAATTCTAGCAACCTTAATTTTCTGTATTTCATTGCCTCATCTTTAAAATAGTGGCAATAACATTACCAATCTCATGGGTTGTTATTAGAATTAAATTAGAGGGTGCCTGGGTGGCTCAGTGGGTTAAAGCCTCTGCCTTCAGCTCAGGTCATGATCTCAGAGTTCTAGGATCAAGCCCCGCATTGGGCTCTCTGCTCAGTAGGGAGCCTGCTTCCCCCTCTCTCTCTGCCTGCCTCTCTGCCTGCTTGTGATCTCTCTCTCTGTCAAATAAATAAATAAAATCTTTTTTAAAAAAAGAATTAAATTAGAGAAAGCATGTGAATGATTAGAACAGGTTCTAGAACATAGTGAGTGCTCAGTAAATGTTAGTCATTATCATTGTAGTGAAACAGGGGGCTTTTGGTTCTCTTGATGCCCTCTTGCCCTTACTTGCCTCTCTTGCTGATGGTGTAGCTTGTCATCTGATGTCTGAAAGTGAGTAGGACTGGATAATTATCCCATGCATCACTGACTCTCATAGGCTTGATGGTTCTTTGAGACTCTTCATCTGGTCTCCTCATTTTGGGTGGTCTATCTGTAGCTTTTGCTTACAGGGTTTCCTGGCCTCCAGCTGTAGTGACTCCCAGATATTGACTTTTTGACTGACAGTTATTTTCTGTGCTTCTGAGGAGCTGATGTCATATTCTGCATTTAGCTCTCCTCAGCATTTATCTTTTATAATATCTACACTCTAGTCCTAGAGGCTTTGGCTTTGATGATCCAAACTAAATCTTTTTAGAAATCAAAACAAACAAGTTTCCTCTGAAGTCCTAGCCTTTGAGAATCAAAAGCTCTTTGGTTTCAGACTATGATGCCTGCTAAGTGTTTTAAAAATTCCACTTAACATTTCTACAGACTTCTTTGTTGTAGAACTTTATCTACTTTGCCCTGAAGCAATGACTATTAAAGCCAATTGGTGGAGAATTTACAAGTGAAGAAAATTATTTCAAGGAAAGAAAAAAATTCCCAATAATAGAAATGTAGGCAGATATGATGGATTGATCTGACATGGAAGATATATTATGTACCTGCCTAAACACATAGAAACATTGCAAAAAAAACTAAATATTTTTTCAACTTATTAGTAAACTCAAAATTAAGAAAAGGAACATCCAAAGTGTTAGAAATGAGCAGAAATTCAAGTTAGAATGGTAAGTAATAGCTTATAAGGTTATCAGGACTGAATATAGTCCATAAAATCAGAGAGCTAGAATTTTAATGTTTGTATAGGGGGGCAAATCAATGGTACTGGTGCCACACAGGGGTGGCAATAGAGTTGAAATAGCTACATAAAGCTAGGGAAGGGGGTGCCTGGCTGGCTCAGTTGATAGAGGATGTGACTCTTGATTTTGGGGTTGTGAGTTCAGTCCCCACATTGGGTATGGAGATTACTTAAAAAGAAATCTTTTTAAAAAAGAATAAAGCTGGGAAAAACTTTATGCTTCCTTCTCCGTGGACTTCCCAATGGTTCCAGGAACAATAAAACATACGTACATATGAAACAGACATGTAGAACTAAATGAAATACTCAGAAACAAATGCATGACTATGTGGAATCTTAGTATGCAGCAAGGGAAGAATGAGAAATCATTAGTGAAGAGATGAACTAGTCAATAGATGTTGCTAAAAAAAATTGCTACTCACATGAAAAATTATATGTTTACCTATCCCAAGTGCAAAAATATACTCAAAATTGAGTAAATTCACTAAATAAAGAAAAAAAACCCTACAACTCTTAAAAGATAATAAGAAAAATAACACAAGGTGTTTCTTGTATGTAAGGCTATGGATTTTAGATTTTGTCCTATAGGTTGAAGAAAATATTAGACCCATGCAGAAGATAGATGAACCTTGAAGAATGACAGTGGAAGACTGTAAACAGCATAATCAGAGGTTAATGTCAATTGCAGTTACCTGTTCCATATGAAGTTCTGTTGCTAGTGCAAATCAACATATCCCTGTGCCTTGAATGCAAGATGTTGATCCAGCATATATTTTTATTCTCTAAACCTATTAGGAAAATTACCCAAAACAGTTTATTTTCAGCTCTGAGGGCCAGCAACATACCTTCATGCTCCTGTCTTATTATAGCAATCTTTATTCCATGCCAGTACCTAGTCTTTAGGGACCTTAATGGTTTCTGCATGGAGTAGGACATTACTATGCTATATTTCACAGATGATATCATGATTGACCTGGTACGCAGAAGGGAGAAACTCTCCTAGACATTTTGGTAAGATGCATGAAAGGTGGTAGTAAATAAATCCACAAAAATTCAGAGGCCTGACACCTTAGTGAATTTCTAGGGTTCTAATTTCTAATTTCTAGGAACATGTTAAATTACTTCAACCAAGGTGAAGGACAAGTTGTTGTATCTTGTCTTCCATATTACTAAGAAAAAAAGCATAACAACTAGTGGGCTTCTTCAGATTTTGGAGGTAACATATACTCATTTGGGTGTGCTATTCTGACCTATTTGCTGTGTAATTAGAAAAGTTGCCAATATTGAGTGGGATCAAGAAGAAATGAAGGTTCTGGAATAGGCCAGGCTGCCATGCAAGCTGCTCTTCCACTTGGGTCATATAACCCAGAGACATTTTGGTGCTGAGAGTGTATGTAGTAAACAGGATGCTGCATGGAGTCTTTGACATGTATCTATAAATGAATTACAGTGCAGGCATTAAAGATTTTGGAACAAAGTTATGCCACTCTCAAAATATAACTACACTTCTTCTAAGAAACAGAATCTGATTTTTTATTGGGTCCTAGTAGAAAGGGAATACTAAGTTACCATGGGCCATAAAGTAACATGCAACCAGAGATGTCATCATGAACTGAGTGTCGTCTAATCCACCAAATCATAAATGCTGAGTGTATACAATAGCACTCTGTCATAAAATAGAAGTTATATATATGAGACTGGTCTTGAGAAGGCCCTGAAGATTCAAGTAAGTTTCAGAAGCAAATAGCCCAGATAGCCCTGGCTTCTATTCCTACAATTTCTCCTTCCTCTTATGGGATGTCCTCTAAGGCCAGTTGATTTAGGGGGAAAAAATGTTTAATTTTACATATGGTTCTGCATGATATGCTGACACTACACAAAAATGGACTGTGGGCTAATACAGCACTAAAGCCCCACTCTGGAGAAGCCTTGAAGGGAAGTCCTGCCAGTAGACAGAACTTTAACCAGTATATCTGGTTGTTCATTTTTCTGGAATACCAGAGGTGGAAATCTACTATAAGTCTTGGGCAGTGGCTAATGATTTGACTGGATGATCAAAAAATTGGTAGGAACACAATTGGAAAACTGATGACAGGAGGTGTGGAGAAGAGATATGTGGATAGATGTCTCTGGAAATGAAGATATTTGATGAAGATATTCATCAAAGAAAAGGCTTAACAGAAAAATCTTTCAATAAGCAAGTGGACATGATGACCAATTTTGTGGCCATCAGTCAACCTCTTTCCCTAGCCACCTCATCTTTGTCTAGTACAATCATGACAAACTGTCCAAGGCATCAGGTATAAAGGTTATACATTTGCTTAGCAACACATACTTCTAATTACCAAGGCTGAGCTGGCTAAGTAACCAACCAACCAACCATATGGGACTATACCTCAGTGGAATCAGAGAGCCTCCTGACTGATTATATTGCCTATTTATGTCATGAAAGAGCACTTTGTTCTCATTATAATAGACACTTACTCGAGATGCAGATTTGTCTTCCCTGCCTACAGTGCTTCTGCCAAAGCCACCATCTACGAACTTGAAGAATGCCTTAATCACCACCCTTACATTCCACACTCACTTCTCACCAAGAAATTCAATTTATAGCAAATGAAGTATCGCAACGAAACACACAAATTCACTTGTCCCATCATGTACTCCATCACCCTGAAGTACATGTTGGCTTGATAGGATGGTGGAATAGCCTTTTGAAGGCTCAGTTAAAAGCATCAGCTAGATGATAACACTTCAGAAGGCTGGCATTATGTCCCCTAGGATACAATGTTTGTTCGAAATCAGTATGATGCTCTCCCATTTCCAGGAGTTTATAGATCTGGGAATCAATTGGCTGAAATGGGAAAGCTCCTTCTCAATATCACCTCTAATCACGGCCAGAATTAGGATGAAATGAGTGAAGTACTCATATAGGGTACAAAATTTAAATGAGTGTCAAAAACCTTAGTAATCAAGATCAATAATATTTAACGCAATATTTTTAAAATCAAAATTTATGCAAAACTCATCCAAATAATACACATTTTAAATAACATCTTTGTTTGCCTTATAACTCTGTGTTATTATGTAAAGGGAACAGTCATTTCCCATCAGCTCAGAGTTCTCAGAGTTCTCCATATGGGCATATGAACATTACACCACCACAGATTACAATAGCACGCAAACAGATAAGACAACTGTGGGCTACCTATATAGTCATGTTTTTTACTTGTTGTTGTTTCATATTTTCCCTTTATTCGTAGGTGCTTCCTTTTGCAATCTTCTGTGAAAAGTTTTGCTTTCTGTGTCTATGACTTTGGGCTGCTGATCTAGAGTTTGGGCTCTGCTGGTCTAGAGTTCTTGGTTCCCAAGGGTGGCATATTTCCATCAGAAAACACAGCAGCAGTTTCATTAAATTAGAAGTTGGGATTGCTACCTGCCTATTTGGGGTTTGTTATGCCTGTGAATCAATAAGAAAGAGTTAATGTATTATTGGGGTAATTGATTCTATAAAGAGAACATCCCATTTCTACTATACAATGAGGTAAGGAAGAATATGTCTGGAACATAAAAGAGCACTGAAAACATCTCATAATACTTATAATCTTATAATCTGTGATATAACTGTGCTATAACTCAAAAGAAAAAACTACTATGTATTGAGATACATACTACAACACAGATGATCCTCAGAAACATTATGCTACTTAAAAGAAGCCAAATGCAAAAGATCACATGTTGTATGATTTCATTCATATGAAATGTCCAGAAAGGGCAAATCTACAGTCAGAAAGTAGGTTCATTGTTTCCTGGCTGAGGGTAGGAATGGGAATTGTTTACAAAGGAAGATGAGGCATCTTGTTGGGATGATGAAATGCTCTAAAACTGAATTGTGATGATGGCTAAACAACTCAGTACATTTACTAAAAATCACTGAATTGTACACTAAAAACAGTATGTAATTTATACCTCAACAAAAGTGCTTAAAATAAGTCAATGGAAAACTACAACAACCCAATATAGGCAGGACTGTTAATGACCCAGACCCTTCAGAAATGAAAGTTTGAGCCACCCACAAAAGAAGGAACCAAGACCTACCAAGTTAGTGCTGAGGGCAAACAGGTAGCAAAAGAAGGAAATTATAGATATCAGCTACAACTATCTGACCAGTTGCAGAGACAGATTATCTAATGTAAGATATATTAAAAAATCGCCTACTATCTCAGAATTTAAGCTATAGGCATCAAAAGTGTATATGATCCACCATCTAGAAAAAAAAGTACATGATCCAAAATGTACAAGGAAATTTGTATCATTTTTGGAGAAAGACTGTGCATGATTTTGATTCTTTAAGAAATATTTGCAACATGTTAGATGGAAATTTCATTTTGTCATCTTTATTTGACAATTTAGTATAGTTTAAAGAAGTGTGTACTAATGTTAAGTTGACAGGAGGTAAACTGTAGTGGCTTTTCACTGTTAGAGAGCATCTAATACTGCACAAGGACTGACCTTGAAAGCAGTGCTTATATTTTTGTCTCCAGAGTTCCAGCTCTATACTTAATGCTCTACCTTTTACACATTTTTCTCTTTGTAGTCTCTGGAATTACTTCTGAAATTTCCAGAACTAGACCTGGCCCATTACTGTGTACTTTTAAAGACTTACTTTTATGGAATACTTAATCTAGACTTCTAGATAATATTAAGTCTCTTTAGGTCATGGCCCTTGTGCTACTCCATCATCATCTGTCTATAACTCCAGAAATGTAGTTGTGGTAAAATATCATCTTAAAAAGATGTCTGAATTAGAAATGCATGAATCAGACTTCATTCTACTTATTTCATAAACTATTTGTACAGTCACTGATTCTGTATTGGGAAAGTTATACATAATGCCTTTTTTAAAGGTGCCCTTTCTTAAAGATTTTATTTATTTATTTGAGATAGAGACAGTGAGAGAGAGCATGAGAAGGAAGAAGGTCAGAGGGAGAAGCAGACTCCCCATGGACCTGGAAGCCCGATGTGGGACTCGATCCCAGGACTCCGGGATCATGACCTGAGCCGAAGGCAGTTGCTCAACCAACTGAGCCATCCAGGCGCCCGGTGCCCTTTCTAAAGACAGAATGCTTTCCTTTAATTGAATTAGAATATTCCAGATATGTTGGTATAGTCACACTTTTCCTTGCTTTGATATTTCAAAAGAAAAATCAAGAATTTTAGATTTATTCAAATTCTCTTAAAACTTAGAAACTATTTTCCTACTTTCCTCCAATTATTTGGGTCACTTTTATTTTCTAAGGATATAAATTGAATATTTTGATATTTTTAGAAGAACAAGATAAATGATATAAGTTACTTATTGGCTCCGTCAATTTATTTTTCTGAAACTAGAAAAAAAAATGAGCTTAGAATTAATAAATTAGACCTAGAATCCCAAAGGAATCACAAAACATTCCCTCTGGATCTTCTTCCTTGTAAATATTGTATGTCTTTAGTTGAAGAGAATTCTTGACCTTTTTAAGCCCAAGGAATATAAACATTTTATTTCCATTCAGAAACTATTTTTCATCATTATATCAAAGACTTCGAGAGAATGCAAGTTGTCATAAATTAGTCAATGTAATACTGCAATGAGAGCTTAAAATGCATCTTGTCCTAGTTACCTTTACCTAGTACCTAGGCTAACTAAAGCCAAAAAAAACCCAAACACTTTCTTGACCTTGTAATTGTCCTCAAAATCTAGTAACACACACACACACACACACACACACACACACACCCTGAGGGTGAAAAATTGATTTTTATTCTTATTTTTAAGTTTCAAAGAAAATGTTGTTTAAAAAGGACACCAGGGCATGGGTCCAGGAAAGACATCATACTGATTGTTCACTATCATATTACGTGTGTTCCCTCAGGGATACTATGAGATTTCTTATTTTCATCAGAACAGCAATATTAATCAAAAGAAATAGGTAAATGCAATTAAATCAACTAAAAATATTTCCTTCTGATTTACTTTACTAAATTGGAGGCCTCAAAGACAGTACACTCTCTGGACAAATCTAACTTGCAAATTATAGTATGAATCATATTCCTAAAGGAAAAATTTTACTATCATATTCCTGTTTTCAAATTCTATAAAATGGTCTCCAAATACTAGTAACCCAATTAAAAAATTCTAATAAGAGCCTTATAGGCCCTCTAGAATTTAAACCCACACAACTTATTTTCTTTTGTATTCTAGCCCATGTTCTGCACTCCAGTCCCAGATAGGTCTGCTTATGAATGTTCCTTCATGTTGTTCTCCCACTGAAAGTACCCTTCTAAACCCCCTTATCTAATAATGTCCGAAGTCATTTCAGAATATCATTTTTGAATCTTCCCTGTGGAGCAACAAAGACTCTAACATTCCTGTGCAACTGAAATGAGGCTATGGAGTTTGGAGTTTATTTTATCATTAGTGAGAGAAGACTAGAGGTAATTAAGCAAGGGAGTGATATAGTACGTTTTTAAGTTTCTTGTTTTTACTGTACTGGCCTGGCTTAAGTAAAAGTAGACATTTTTGAAAAAAAGTGATTTAAATTCTGAGCTAAAGTGATAAATAAGAATTTGATCTAGCCAATGATTCAGACCACAAGGAAAGACTGCTTAAACAATCTTATTGGAAATGTAAAGCAAATTTGTAGTTAACTGTAATATCAATTTTCTTATGACAGGTTATTTCTGAATAACAGTATCTACTAACATTCTGTTACATACCAAAATGAAATTTAAGCTGAATCACAATAAAAGTATTGAAAGAGAAATCAGTGGAATACTACTGGCATGAGAATTTGTTCCTAGTAGTTTCACCAGACAAATAATATATGTATCAGAAGTTAGGCGTAGGTCTCTGATGGATTTATATTGCTCTAAAAAATCTCCATTTGCCTTTTCTTGTCCCTATTCTACTTGGTAATGTCATGCTAGTCCTAATCCAGGCCCCCTGAGGAAGTATTGGTCAATGGGGAAGGCAGGACTGCAGCTGTTAGGGCCAATGGTTTCTTCCTCTTAAGCAATCAGGAAACCTTTTTATCTCCTAAGCAGTACAGCAGATGGTGGAGGAAGAAAGTAAAAGAGAACAGAAAATTTAATATAAAAGAGAAGAGAGAGGAGAAGAGAGGAGAGGAGAGGAGAGGGAGGGAGGGAAGGAAGGAGGGCAGGGACGAGGAGAGAGACAGAGGGAGAAGGAATTGACTTTGGTCTGGTGACAGAGTTTGAGTGTGAGGCACTAATTTTGGATGCAGCATGCCCTGAAATGTCACTTTAAATGTCTTCTAGACACATGTTTCAGGGAACCTATGCCAGGTTCTTAGGTGTAATGATAAAGTCTCCTAAGAAACTTGTACACAAGGGGCAGTTATATCTCTAACCTCTCTCCTAAGCTCAAGTTTCATATATCTAGTTGTCTCTTTGACATTGATACTTGAATGTCTAATGGTCACCTCTAAATTTGAATGGGTTCAAAACCAAACTTTTGATTTCCACTCTCAATTCCCACCAAACCTGCTTCCCCTCACTTTTCTCGCCTTAATTAATGTCAAATTTCATTCTTCAAATTGTTCCAGCTAAAACATTTTGCGTCTTCCTTGATTACATTCCTCCTCAAACATCATACAATCAGTCCATCAGCAAATCCTATTAAAGACTTCTAGTTTTATACCATTATAGTAAGAAAAGATACTTGGTATGGAACACTCATTAAATTTGCTAAGACTGGGGTGCCTGAGTGGCTCAGTGGGTTAAAGCCTCTGCCTTTGGCTCAGGTCATGATCTCGGGGTCCTGGGATCAAGCCCTGCATCGGGCTCTCTGCTCAGCAGGGAGCCTGCTTCCCCACACCCTCTCTTTGCCTGCCTCTCTGCCTACTTGTGATCTCCCTGTCTCTCTGTCAAATAAATAAATAAATAAATAATCCAAAAAAATTTGCTAAGACTTCTTTTGTGATGAATTATCTATCCTGGATACTGTTCCCTATGTGCTTGAGAAGAATATGTATTCTGCTGCTGTTGGATGGAATGTTCTATAAATGTCTGTTAGGTCCCTCTGGCCTATTGTATGGTTCAACTCCAATATTTCCTTGTTGATTTTCTGCCTAAATGATCTATCCATTGTTTAAAATAAGGTATTGAAATAACCTACTATTATAATATTGTTGTTTATTTCTCCCTTCAAGTCTGTTAGTATTTGCTTAATATATTTAGGTGTCCTGATGTTGGGTACATATATATTTAGGATTGTTACATTATTTTGATAAATTAACCCCTTTATCATTATATAATGACCTTTATCTCTGGTTATCATTTTTAGCTTAAAGTCTATTTTTTTCTAATAAAAGTATAGTTTTCCCTCTGTTCTTTTTTTTTTTTTTTTTGCCATTTGCATGGTCTATCTTTTACAGTCCTTTCACTTTGAGCCTATGTATGTCCTTAAAACTGGAATGAATCTTGTAGGAAGCATAGAGTTGGATTTTGCTTTGTTTTGTTTAGTGTTTGCATTCAGCCACTGTATGCTTTTTCACTGGAGAATTCAACCCATTTACATATGAAATAATTATTGATAGGTAAGGATTTACTTATGCTATACCATTTTTTTGGCTATTGTGTAGCTCCTTTATTGCTTTCTTCCTCTCTTGCTGCTTTCCTTTGTGATTTGATGATTTTTCCATAGTAGTACGCTCTGGTTCTCTTCTCTTTATCTTTTGTGAATCTACTATAGGTTTTTGCTCTGCAGTTTGCATGAGGCTTACATAAAACATCTTATAGGTATGTGTATTTTACACTGATAACAATTTAACCTTGATTACATATAAAAACTCTACTCCCTCTTTTCTGTTTCTGCTGTCACAATTTATCTCCTTTTATATTATGTATTCATTAACAAATTATTGTATCCATAAGTATTTTTTAATACTTTTGCCCTTTAGTCCTCTACTGGTGGAGTTAACATACCATCATAATATAGTGTTTGAGTACTCTGAATTTGACTATATACATGTTCTTACTTTTATCACTGTTTTGTATATTTTCATATGTACTAACTAGCTTCCTTTCTTTTCAGCTTGAAGAACTCCTCTCAACATTTCTCATAAGATACGTTTGGTGGTAGTGAATTTCTATAGGTTTTGTTTGTCTGGAAAAGTCTTTATCTCTCCTTATTTCTGAAGGCTAGCTTTGCCAGGTAAAGTATTCTTGGTTGATAGTTTTGTTTTGTTTTATTTTCCTTTCAGCACTTTGAATATATTATCCCACTCTCTCCTGGCCTGCAAGTTTTCTGCTGAGAAATTCACTGATAGCCTTGTGGGGACTCCTTTGTAAGTCATAAGCTTTTTTCCCCTCAGCTGCTTTTAAGATGCTCTTTTTGTCCTTGATTTTTGATAGTTTTTAAATAATGTGTCTCGGAAAGAGTTTCTTTAAGTTGGTATTGTTGAGTGACCTATAAACTTCATGAACTTGGTTATCCAAATTTCTCTCCAGATTTGGGAAGTTCTCAGCCATTATTTCTTTAACTAAGTTTTCTTCCCCCTTGTTCTCTTCTCCTTCTGGAACTCCAATGACTTGCAAATTGGTCCTTTCAATGGTACCCTGTAGTTCAGGTAGGCTTTCTTCATTCTTCCTCATTCTTTTTTCTTTGTCTTCCTCTGTTCAGATAATTTCAAAGTTCTTGTCTTCAATTTCACTGACTCTTCTACTTGATCAAGTCTGCTATTGGTGCTCTCTATTGCATTTTTCATGTCATTCACTGAATTCTTCAGCTCCAGAATTTCTGTTTGGTTCTTTTTTATGATTTACATCTATTCATTAAACTGCTAAATTTTTTCATGTATTGTTTTCCTGATTTCATTTAAGTATTTTTTTGTGTTTTCTTGTAGCTCATTGAGTTCCCTTTAAAAACCTAATTTGAATTCTTCATTGGGTAAATTATGGATTTACATATCTTTGGGTCTAATTACTGGAAGATATTATGATCCTTCAGTGGTGTCAAGGTTTCTTTATTTTTATTTTTTATTTTTTTAATGTTCCTCAGAGTTTTGTGTTGCTGTGTTCTCATTTGAAATAGTATCAGCTCCTCCAGTCTTTAGAAAATGCCTTAGGATGAGAAGTACCTTCCATTAGCCTTGCTAGAGATTCTGAGGTTTTCTCAAACCTGTTAATAATCTGCTCCATGCATCTTGCTCCCTCTTGTGGTAGAATTCTTAAGCCTGTATGCCTTCTCTCAATTCTGCAACACACCAGGCCCAGTAATGACAGCCTCTTGTTTTCCCAAAGGTGGTGACACATCTCGAGTTTGTTGTCTCCTGCTCACCTGCAGATTTGGGCCTGCTTTCTCTGCATGCTCACTAGCCATCCTCTAAAGCTTGATTTGCCCACCATCTTCAGAACCACGCACAGGGTGTTGGCCAGACTGGAAAGGCTTTGTGGGTGAGGCACACAAGGTGCTGGGGTTGCCCTGCCCATGGGCCAAATGGGGGTATCCACAGATGGGGTTTTCTCAGCACTTTGTGAGTAGGGTTCTTGATGGAATTCATAATGTAGTTAATAGGACCCATTGTTCCTTTAATGCCCTCTGAGTCATATGTATCACTTCCCCAGACTTTTCCCACCCTCCAGTCACGAAGCTCTCCACTTAGTTCCCTAAACAAGGTGAGAGAGAAATGAGTTTCTTTGGCAGCATCCACACAGCTGAGAAAGCTGGGTGCTCACTCACACTCTTCCTTTCCCCCACAGGAGAAATCATGGACCCAGGAAAAGCTCTCTTAGCCCTAAACTGTGCCACTTTGGGAGAGGAGTTATTTGGGTAAAATCAAACTGTTTCTCTTATTCACTCCAATGCATCCAAACCCAAAACTCACATTCCTCTTCTCTAACCGAGTGCTAGATCTTCTCTTCTGGAAACCTAGACTTCAGCAGGCCCAAATCTGCAGGTGAGCAGGAGACAACAAACTCATCTGCTTCAGCAAAGGCTCTCTCATCCAAAGGTGATTGTCTAACACAGTGTTTTCCAGGGGCTCCTGGTTTGGGGTCAAGAAAGGCTAGAGCTAGTGCAGCCACTCTGGAAAACAGTATGGAAGTTCCTCAAAAAGTTGAAAATAGAGCTACCCTATGACCCACCAATCGCACTACTGGGTATTTACCCTAAAGATACAAACATAGTGATCCAAAGGGGCACACGCACCCGAATGTTTATAGCAGCAATGTCCACAATAGCCAAACTATGGAAAGAGCTTATATGTCCATCAACAGATGAATGGATAAAGATGTCATGTATATATACATATATATATGTATATATATACACACACACACAAACACACACACACACATAATGAAATACTATGCAGCCATCAAAAAATGAAATCTTGCCATTTCAACGACATGGATGGAACTAGAGGGTATTATGCTAGGCGAAATACGTCAATCAGAGAAAGACAACTATCATACGATCTCTCTGATATAAGGAACTTGAGAGACAGGGCAAGAGGTCGTGGGGAGAAGTGAGGGAAAAATGAAACAAGATGTGACCAGAGAGGGAGACAAACCATGAGAGACTCTTAATCTCAGGAAACAAACTGAGGGTTGCTGGAGGGGAGGAGGGTGGGAGGAATAGGGTGGCTGGGTGATGGACACTGGAGAGGGTATGTGCTATGGTGAGTGCTGTGAATTGCGTAAGACTGATTATTCACAGACCTGTACCCCTGAAACTAATAATTCATTATATGTTAATTAAAAAAAAGAAGAAGAAGGGCTACTTAATGCATGACTTCACTATCTCTAGCCAGGATCAAGGTCCATCTGCCTATATTACCAGAGGCATGGGTGTGTGAGACTCATCCTGGTGCCCTTGTCCCAGAGCTGTGGTGCTAGATCACACAGCTCCCACAAAGTCACTCTTATTCATGGATGGATGCTGAATATTTGTTGTTGGGGAGAGGGGAATAACACATTAAACCCACAGCCAATAGCACTATAACTCATGTCTGAATGAAGCTTATCTAACACACATATTTTTCTGTAAGGTATATTACAGCTTCCTTGTACTTAGGAACACATTCTCCCCCTTCCATTCCCCCACTGAGAACTAAAGAGAATCCTTCTCACCACCTTCTTAACAGGGGGAGGGCTACCAGGCTCTCAGATTTTACTGTCCTCATTGTACCCCCTGCCCCTAGGGTCAAGCATGACCCAAGCAGATTCTCAGAAGCTGTCACCATCTCTTGAAATAATAAGGACTTCAAATCTTCTACCAATTCCATTCTCCAGTCCAACATGCTTCCCAAATACAGGGATGGGAGGATGGGATATCAGGAAATTTCATTAAGAGAGATAAGGGAGAAAATGATTTTAAGTGGTATCAACATTTTCTAAAGCTCAAATTATGCCACTGCCCTAAAACTGACAAATTAAATAACCCAACAAATGGCCATGATGCAAGTCAAAGAGAACTGATGCTGTTCCCTTCACTGTGAGAGAGAGGACAGAAACAACTGTGGTGGTCTTATGTCACCATAATGCCGATGTCATTTCACCTTGGCTTTAAAATATATTTTAACACCTGATAAATAAAGTTAGCTCTCTCTTAGCTTTTTGTTTTTAGAATTTTGCTGGCTATTCTCCCTTTATTGTGGTGGTGGATTGGGATTGGGATGGGTGAAGGTAAAAAATAGAGCACTGGATTACAGGATGGCTATGGCATTTGAAAAGTCTGGTAACAATGGTAATTATAAGAACCATGGAGCTGCTATAGGCTCTTGTTAACTCTTTTAGAAGCCAGTAAAAGATAAAGACAAGCTCAGGTCATCCAACTATTAATTCATACATTTGTGACTAAATAGTATGGTTTAAGGTGATCCTTACCTTCTCCAAGCTCTATGAAAATTAGACTCAAGATCCGTTTGTTTATAAGAGTATCAGCGCTATGATAAATATGGAATGCCCAGCCTTTCGTCTCCAATGTCAACAGGGTCCTAATAGGAAAAGGATGGGATCCCAAAACTCATTGGCAAGCTGAAACTAATACCACCAGAATACTTTGAAGGGCAGAACAGACCCCTACCCCTTGTTAGAAGAGAGTAGTCTCCCCTTAGCTAAAAATATTGCAAGAACCTCATCTGAGACATGTACCTCAGAAATAATGTGTATCAGCATCAAGACCTACCTTCTTGAACAGAAAGATGTTGTCTCTCCTTAAGGAGAAAATACAGTTGATCGTGACTATTCACCAACTCCATATTTGTGAATTCGCCTACTCACTAAAATTTGTATGTAACTCAAAATCAATGCTCACAGCACTTTCGTAGCCGTTTGTCATGATATGCATAGCTGCAAAAATCTGAGCTGCTTGTTGCACACACACAGCTGAAGTCAAACAAGAGCAGGCTCTACCTTCTTGTTTCAGGGCTGATATTGTAAACAAGTGTCCTTTTTCCAGCCTATTTAGTATCATGTTTTCCACATTTTTTTGTTTCTTCTTGGTGGTTTTTCTGCTTAAAATGCCCCCCGCCAGGGTAATTTTGAAATGTTGCCTAGTGTTTCCAAGTGCAAGAAAGCTATGATGTCTCACAGAGTAAAATATATTTGTTAGATTAGTTTCATTTAGTCATGATTTATAGTGCTACTGGCTGTGAGTTCAATGATAATGAATTGACATTCCATATTTTTAAAAGATTTTATTTACTTATTTGAAAGAGAGAGGGAGAGAGAGAGAGCAGAAGTAGGCAGGGAGGCAAGCAGAGAGGGGGGAAGCAGGCTCCCCGCTGAGCAGGGAGCCCGGTGCAGGGCTCTATCCCAGGACCCTGGGATCGTGACCTGAACTGAAGGCAGACACTTAAACGACTGAGCCACCCAGGTGCCACAATAGATATTATATATTAAATAAGGTATTTTAAAATAGAAACATACATATAGCAAGGTGTTTATTGATCAGCTGAGGAAAGTGTTGTGACTCCAGACTAGTAGAAATCTAACCATGTATTTATCCTACAAGTAATGGCTCAGTGACTTTATAGAAAATAACTACCTCAAGTAACAAGAGTTGACTGCACCTTATACATCAAAGGAATTTCAAGTTCCAGCCAAGAAGCACTTGCAGGAACTAAAAGAATACTTGTGGGAGTAGACTGGTGGTAGTGAAGGTAAGGAAATATAAGACTGGATAGGGAAATTTTTATCAACATAGGGAACATCCTCCCGTGCCTTGTGATTAACATTCTGGCAAGGATGCCTGGAGCCAGTCCTAATACGGTTTCAGACAGCACTTGGAAACTTGAAAATGATGATGCCTACATAAATATCCACAAAGTGCGGATAATAGAAATGTTTTGGAACAGTATTTTTTTTAAAAGATTTTATTTATTTATTTTAGAGACAGAGAAAGTGAGAGAGAGCATGAGAGGACAGAAGGTTAGAGGAAGAAGCAGACTCCCCGTGGAGCTGGGAGCCTGATGTGGGACTCGATCCCAGAACTCAAGGATCATGACCTGAGTCAAAGGCAGTTGCTCGACCAACTGAGCCACCCAGGCGCCTGCTTTGGAACAGTATTAAATAAAGACTCAGAAAGCTCCAGATATTAAAACTTTGAATAGATATTTAAAGTGAGACTGGAGGACCCACCACCTGACTTCATTTCATGGAAGAACCCAGAGGACACATTCTTCACTAAGGCAACAAGGAATCTACAAATAAGAGAGCTCAATAGCTCAGGGTTGACAGTAGGACATACTGCTATGGAACAGACTTACTTATTACTGGAAGAATTCTTTTCATGCAGGCTTGTAGCATGTACAAAACTTGACCATATAACTGGCCATAAAGTAAGTATACACAAATTCGAAGAGTGAAATAATGCAAAGAATGTACTTTAACAACTATGCAATGGCTATTAGAAATAGCAAAATCTAAGTAGAAAATCTCTTAAAGTTTTAGGTTTTACATATATATATACATATATATGTATATATATGTATATATTTATATATATAAAAATATTGAGTTAATTTTTCCTTATTGTGTGACATATGGATTAAAGCTTTTTAAATATGGATACCTAATTGTGGAACCATTTGTTAAAGACTACCTTTCTGCACTGATGTGTAAATTAACCTTATTACACCTTTGTCAAGGATCAATTGAAAATATATGTATAGGTCTATTTCTAGATTCTCTATTCTGTTCCATTGATCTCTTGTCTATCTTTATGCCAAGAGCACATTCTGTTGATTTTACTGTACCTACGCTTAATTTCATGTTTCAACTTTACTGGGCTAAGGGATGCCTAGTTAGCTGGTGAAACAATTTCTGAGTGTGTTTGTGAGAGTGTTGCCAGAACAGATTAGTATTTAATCGGTAGGCCGAGTAGAGAATATCCACCCTCACCCCTGTGGGTGGGCATTATCTGATCCGTTAAGGGTCCAGATAAAACAAAAAGGCAGAAGACCTCTGCCTTTGGCTCAGGTCATGATCTCAGGGTCCTGGGATCGAGCCCCACATAGGGCTCTCTGCTTGGCATGGAGCCTGCTTCCCCCTCTCTCTCTGCCTGCCTCTCTGCCTACTTGTGATCTCTCTCTCTCTGTCAAATAAATAAATAGATAGATAGATAAATAAAATCTTTAAAAAATGGTAGAAGAAGGTTGAATTCTCTTTTCTTGAGCTGGGGCATCCATTTTCTCCTGCCCACAGATGACAAGAGCTCCCGATTCTGGGGCCTTTGTACCCCAGGATTTCTGTCAGCTGTGCAGCCTGCTCCCCCAGAGCTTCAGTCTCAAACTGGAGTTATACCATCAGCTCCCTCAGTTCTCAGGTTGTCACTCAGACCGAATTACAATACCATCTTTCTTTGTTCTCCAGCTTGCAGTTAGTTATTGTGGGACTCCTCAGCCTCCAGCACTGTGTGAACCAATCTCTATATTAAATCTCCTCTTATATTTATCTCTATATGTCCTATTAGTTTTGTTTCTCTGGAGAACCCTAATACTCTTTAATTTTATAATAAATCTTTAAGTCAGGTAGTGTAAGTTTCCCAACTTGATTCTTTTACAAAGTTGTTTTAACTATTCTAAGTCTTTTGCAGTCCATATGAATTTCAGAATCAGCTTGCCAATTTTACAAGAAAAACTTGCTGTAATTTTGCTTGGAATTGGACTGAATCGACAGATGAATATTGGGGGAACTGACATCTTAAACAGAGTCTTCTGATCCATGAACATGGTGTTTCTCTCCATTTATTTAGTTCTTCTTTAACCTCTTGCAGCAATGTTTTATAGGTTTCAGTTTATAGGTCTTGCATCTTTTATCAGATTTATTCCTAAACATTCCATATTTGTTGATGATATTTAAACTTGATTTTTAAAATTTCAATTTCCAATTGCTTGTTACTAAAATATAAAAATATGATTAATCTTAAAATAACGACCTGGTATCAGGCAACCTTGCCAAACTCATTTATTAGTTCTAAAAGCTTTTTAATAAATTCCACAATATTTTCTACATGGACAATCTTCTGCAAATAAGACATTACTTCTTTCTTTCCACTCTGGATGGATTTTATTATTTTTCTTGCCTAATTGTCCTGGACAGAACCTCTAGTAAAATGTTTAATAGAAGTGGTGAGAGCAGCCATCCACATCATGTTTCTAACCTTAGGAAAAAAAATATTTGATCTTTCACCACTGAGAATGATATTAGCTGTAGGATTTTTGTAGAGGTCACTTATCTGTTCGAAGAAATTCCCTTGTCCTAGTTTGCTGAGAGGTTTTGTTTTTGTTGGTTTTTTTTTTTCCAAATTAGGAATGGAAGCTGGATTTTGTCAAATGATTTTCTGCATCTACTGATATGATTGTGGTTTTTTTTTTTATTTTTTTGCTCTGTTAATGTGAATTACATTGATTTTCAAATGTTAGGACAACTTTACATTTTTAGGATAAGATCTACCTGGCCATGATATATTATCCCTTCTATGTATTGTTGGATTTGATTTGTTAAAATCTCACTTAGAATTTTTACATATATGTTCATGATTGATACTATTCTGTAGTTTTCTTTTCTTGTAGTATTTTTGTGTGGTTTTGGTATCAGAGTGATGCTGGCCCCATAAAGTTTGTTGAGAAGTATTCCCTTCTCTTCAATTTTCTGCAGAATTGGTATTCTTTCTTTCTTAAATGTTTGCAGAATTCAGCAGAGCTTGGAATTTGTAACTCAGGGTTAGGCAAAAATTTGTAAAATATGACACAAAAGCATGATCAAAAAAGATTAATAAGTTGGACTTCATTAAAATTAATAACTTCTTTTATTTGAAAGACACTGTTAATGGATGAAAAGACAAACTACAAATTGAAGTATATATTTGTAAAAACATATCTGATTAAAGATTTGTATTCAAGATACATAAAGAACTCTCAAAAATGTAATAATAAAGAAAGAGAAAAAAAAACCCAGTAACAAAGAGGTAAAAAGTCTGAACAGACATTTTGCTGAAAAAGATACAAGGAAGAAAAATAAGCACAGGAAGAAGTACTCAGAATCAGCAGTTATTAGGTAAATGTAAATTATAACCACAGTAAGATAATGTATTTTGTTAGAATGTCTGAAACTTAAAAAGTTTGATTGACTCAAGTGCTAATGTGGAGGAACCAAAACCCTTGTACAATGCTGTTAGGAATGTAAAATGGTAAAATATTCTAAGGAAACAATTTGGAAGTTTCTTTAAAAGTTAAACATGTATGTCCCATATAATCCAACCATTCTACTCCTATATATTTATCCAAGATAAATGAAAGTATATGTCCATATGAGAACTTGTAAGCAAATATTCATAGTAGCCTTATTGAATTAGTCGAAAATTGGAAACAACCTAAAGATTGATCAATAGGTAAAAGCACAGTCATAAATAGAATACTACTCAGCAATAAAAATCAACCGTTGATACATGAAACGACATGGATTAATCTAAAAATTATTACACTAAGTGAAAGAAGTCATGCCAAAAATGTGTACATATTGCATGAGAACATTACATAAAATTTTATAACATGCAAATTAATCAATAATGACAGAAAGCAGGTAAGTCATTGCCTGGAAATAAATGGGCAAGGAATGGTATAAAGGAAAGATTACAAAGGGGCAGGGTGAAACTTTTGAAGATGGTGGATATGTTCAATATCATGATTGTGGTGATGGCCTCATAGGTGTGTGTTTATGTGCATTTTATTTTTAGAAACTTTTGTACATTTAAATGTGTGCAGTTTATTATATGTCAATTTTTCTTCAGTAAAGCTGATAAAAATTTAAATACATTAAAAATATCATAAAGAAAATAATAACTCAAACCATGAATGGAGAGAAGACAATTTGCCAAAGTATAGATTACAAAGGATTGGGATTCAGTAAATCCCTTAAAAATCAATAAGAAAATAGGTGACAACTCAATAGAAAAGCAGGTTAAAGTAATCAATAGAATTCACAGATGAGGATCCATATGTGGCTCTCAAACACATGAAATTATATTCAATTTCTTCAGTATGGAAATTAAGAGCACTTTCCAGATTAGTTAAAATGGAGAAGTTTAACAAAATTAAGGTATGGGAGGATGTGGGGCAAAAGGAATTGGATATAAATTGGTATAACCACTTTTGAAAACATTTTTCTATATCCAGGAAAATTGAACACACTTAAATTCTACCACCCTACATAGATCAATGGAACAGAATAGAGTGCCCAGAAATGGAACCTCAACTCTATGGTCAACTAATCTTCGACAAAGCAGGAAAGAATATCCAATGGAAAAAAGACAGTCTCTTCAACAAATGGTGTTGGGAAAATTGGACAGCCACATG
>CM052798.1:62762249-62907953 GCA_028533885.1 Nasua narica
CTCCTAAACTCACGAAACAAACTAAGGGTGGCTGGGAGGTAGGGGGGGTAGGGTTATGGGCATTGGGGAGGGTATGTGCTATGGCACATGCTGTGAAATGTGTAAGCCTGATGATTCACAGACATGTACCCTGGGGCAAATAATACATTATATGTTAAGAAAAATTTAAAAAAAATTTTACCACCCCATAATTCCACTATTAGCTATATGCCTAAATAAATTGTTGAATGTGTATTTATAAGAATACTTATTGCAACATTGTTTAAAAATTATATAAACAGTCTCAATATCCATTAACAGTATAAACGGTATAAAATTTGTGGAATATTCATATAACAGTATACTCATAGACATGTAAAATATAGTATATACATTCACATGATTATAACTTGAAAATAATGTGAGCAAAAGAAGCAAGTTACAGAAGAATTCTTACAAACTCTTATATAAATTTCAAAAGCAGGCAAAACTGAAGAGTGTATTTTAAGAGCTATATGCTTAGGTAGCAAAATAAAAACAAAAACAAAGTCCCATAATAAACATACAGGAAACCAAGAGAATGATTAATTCAGGGTACTATTTATCTTTGGATAGGGACAATGAATGAGAAGATCTCATAGGATGCATCTGAGATATGGTAATATTCTCTTTCTGGGCTCAATATGGGTACATGGGTTTTGGTTTATTACTACCATTGAATTTGTACATTTTGCACAGTCTTTGTTAGGTATGCTCTATTTCACATTTTTAGAATGTTTAATAGGAAGTATAGGAGAGAGATGATGGACAGGGAGGAGACTGGTTAAAAGGCTAATGAAGTTATTTACAAAAAAGAAATCTAAAGGCTTGGAACTCTGTATTATCTGTAAGTCAGGGTAGTTAGCTTGAATAATTATTTGAAATTAAACAAGTCAACCTAAGTGGTTTGCATATTATATCCCCAAAGCAGGACTCAATAGTTATTAGTTTTCCACCTGCAACTCTTCTCACTGATTCCTATACTGTACATGTATATAAGTAGATAGAAAAGAGTGAATATACTAGATAAGTTTTCAGTACCAATTCTGGAAGTCTAGTGCTATCCTAAGTATTCTTAAGGGTTGCCTGACCAAACTTGTGTTGGGACTGTTAAATTGGCTTTGAATGAAACACAATAGGGTAGTGGTTTTCAAACTAAAGTGTGCATAAGGATCACACTTAAACATAAGGATTACACACACATATGGGTCATATTTTGTTAAGAGGCAGATTAATTAGAATTTCACAAAAAATTCTGATGTAACAGACTTGAATGGGACCCAGTAACCTGCATTTTAAAAACAAGCACTCCCCAATCATATCTGCACAGATGGTCTAGACTAGACTTTTGGAAATGCTCGTTTTACTGATTAAAAGTTCTGGAATGAGACTGATCTGGGTTCAGATGAAGTATACGTAGTTATTTCCTAAGGGTAAAATCTTGGGTCATTTATTTTACCTCTTTATGACTCATGATCATATTGTGAAATGGGACTGTAATAGTTCCCACTTTATAGGACTGCTATGTGAGTTACATGAAGTGATATATTTAAAAGATTAAGGGCAGAGACTGATACATCCATAGAGAACTTTTATTTACAACTCTTGGTAGTAGTGGTGATGGTGGTGATTTTGTACTCAATCCAGCTTCTTAACTCCCTACAAGAAGTTGATTCAAATCCTTATTACATGCATTTTATTTTACTTTAGAGATTTATTTATTTGTCTATTTATTTATTTGAGAGAGAGAGCAGGGGGTGTGAGAGGGAGAGAGAACCTCAAGCAGACTCCCCACCGAGCATGGGGCCTGACGCAGTTCAATCCCACAACCCTAAGGTCATGACCTGAGCTGAAATCAAGAGCCACCAGGTGCCCCTACATGCATTTTAGTATCCAGTCCTCCTTATGATTTTATACACAGTTCTGATGGGCTCATATTTTTATGGACCCCTCTGGCTCTGATTATCTGTTTCTGAGCAATTTTTGTTCCCTGTTCTATATTACCTGTGGCTATTTACTTCTTTGTCATAATTTTAAGGCAAAGGCAAAAATGGTCCTTTATACTTCATCATTTCCTTTAGAGCAACCACTAATATAAAGCCATTGGATGTAGCAAAAATGTAGCTGAAGATCTGGGAGTACCTTAAGTGCTATGTAGGACACAACTTGGAATCACATGTTAGATCTTTTAGCTGCCATTGTCTTCACCATTCCATATAAAAATCCCAGTCCCCACACATCTTGCTAATTGTTCCCTTCCTCTTCCCATCTCTCTTCCTTGGATTACTCTGGAATTTTGAATTCTCCCTTAATTAGACTGAGCAGCGATTCAGCTCTCTCTAGTCACTCCTAAACTTGAAGTTACTCATAAAAAACTCAGTACCTTTTATGCAGCAAGATTCATATCTTCTTAGAGAATAATTATTGTTTTAAGTAGTATATAATATAAGCCAAGACTTTTGGAAATGAATATTGAGAAAAAAGTACTTGCCAGATTGAAAAGAAACAAAGAAGTTGAAAAATCACCTTAAATATTTTCTACCAGGGTTCTGCCACCTTCCACACATATTCAAATAACCCCTCCAACTTCCAGATCACAAAAACTAAAAAGTCATATTTAACTTCATTCTCTTTAATTGGATACTCAATAGTTATATAACAGAATAGTTTAGAAGAAAATTAAAGTGCCTTTTCCTTCTTTACCCTATTTCTAGGAAATCAGTGTTTCCAAATAATGACTTTTAATGTAAAGAATTTTCCTTTTTTTTTCTTTAAAGATTTTATTTATTTGACAGAGAAACAGCGAGAGCAGAAACATGAGCAGGGGGAGTGGGAGAGGAAAGCAGTCTTTCTTCCAAGCAGGGAGCCCAATGTGGGGCTCGATCCCAGGACCCTAGGATCATGACCTGAGCCAAAGGCAGATGCTTGATGACTGAGCCACCCAGATGCCCTGTGACACACCTATGTGAAGTGTAGAGAACTTCTTGAGACTCTAGAGCCTGATTTCAGTACTGGTTTTGCCTCAGACAAATTAGCAAATCACTTAACCTTTCTTTACTCTTTAAAATAGGGTGAAATGTATTAGTTTTTAATTGCTGCTGAAACCAATTACCATTAACTTGGTGGTTTTTAAAATTATCTTTACACTTCAGTACATCAGAAATCAGACCTGGATCTCATTGGGTTAAAACTAAGGTGTCAGCATTGTTGTGTTCCTTTCTGGAGACCCTCGAAGAGAATCTGTTTCTTTTGATCTTTCTAGCTTCTTGAGGCTGCCAACCTTGCTTGGCTCATGGCTCCCTTCCTCCATCTTTAATGTCAGCAGTGATGTAGAGATCTCACACCACATCACTCTGAACTCTTTTGTTTCTCTCTTCCACTTTTAAGGATCCTTGTGACTACACTAGGCCCACAAAGATAGTGCAGGATTATCTCCCTATTTTAACGTCAGCTAATTAGCAAACTTAACTCCATCTGCAATCTCAATTTCCCTTTATCAATCGAGGTACCAAATTCACAGGTTCTGGTAATTAAGACTTGGACATCTCTGGGAAGGCATTATTCTGACTACCACATCAGGTAACAAAGTATTTCTCATGTATTTAACTTCTATTGTATTTGTATAATGTATTTAACTTTCTAATCATAGAAAACTTCTATGATTTTGTGATAAAGTCCATCACGTTTTGGGGTGAGGGGAGAAGGAGTAGTCCTTTACAGTACCACTGAGGAGAAATACTTGTGTTTACTAACACCATTTAATAAATCCTCTGTAATGGACATTGTTGTTTTATTGAGTGCTCAACTTCTAGTCCATCCTTTTTTGGTACTGGGAAATTTCTGCTTCCCCACTGATGAGTCCCAGGATTGCTAATCAGTTGCCTTATCCTGGGTAAGAAGCAAAAACTTAACCTGAGATAGGCCAACTGAATTCTCTCATTAGAAACTGAATTGTGGGAAAAGAACAAGACTGAAGAAAATACATATTTTGTTGTTGTTCCATTGGCTATTATGGGGAAAATGTCAATCAGCAACAATGACTTCAATTCTTTTTAGCTGCCTGGCTCCTAAGGATGCCAAACCTACTCCTTCAGCTTTCTTTTCCTTCCTAAAAGCATATGTATATTCTCCCAGTATTTTGCTTTTATTAGTTAACTTCTAGCATGCAATCAAATTGACACCCCCTCATTCTTTTTGACCTCTGTGACTACATATCCTGTTTCTCTCTCAGCTTGTCTGACCATTCCAGGCTCCTACCACACTAGGCTCCTTTTAGAACTCCCCTCTCTTTTATGTTCCATAATTGTCCATTCTTAGCTTTTTATTCTTTACATTTTCAACGAGATTTCATTCAGCGCTGTGGCTTTGACTCTTATCTTTATACTGAATTCACAACTCCTGTATTGATCTAACCCTATATTTGCCTGCTATTCATCTTCCGCATTTAGAGGTCACACTCCCAACTCAAACTCAGTAGGATCCAAGTCATATACCTCTCGTTTATTTTATTTATTTATTATTTTATTATTTATTTATTATTTTGTTATATTATTTATTTATTATTTTATTTATTTATTTATTTATTTATTTATTTATTTATTTATTTATTTATGTTTACCTCTCATTAATTTAAAAGCTGGTTTATGTTCTTCACTCCTGACCTCTGTTATCCAGTCACCCCGGATGGAAAATTGATTAGGAGCAGTCTTTCTGATTTTTACTGTACTCAGTATCTGTTACTTTTACCTACCCTATATGACGATTTCTTCAAGAAAACTGTACTTCTCTCATTCCATGTCAGTCATGGTACCCTGCCTCCTCCCTTCACAGAAATGGTCATGTGATTATACAGAACCAATATGTATAATTGTTTATAATGTAATATTTGTTATGATTATACTGTTATATTTTTATTAATTTGAGAGAGAAAGAGAGACAAAGAGAACACGCAAGCACAAGCAGAGGGAGGGGAGTTGAGGGAGAGGGAGAGAAAGATTCTCAAGCCGACTCCACACTAAGCGTGGCATCTGATGTGGGGCTTGATCTCACAATCCGGAGATCATGACCGGGGCTGAAATTAAGAGTTGGATGCTTAACAGACTGAGCCACCCAGGTGCCCCACTGTTATATTAGTATAATTATATGTAATATATAGCATAATAACTATAATATTTATAAATATGATATTGGGAAAGAGAAGTCATTGTTCTTTAAGTTGCTAAGCTGGAAGGATATAAATCTGTCATATAGAAAGAGCCTGTCTGGCTCATCATTAGGAGAGAGTTTTATTTTTAAAAGTGTCATCTTAAACTGCAAGAATATCCATTAAACATCACAATTAAACAAGACAAAGGAGAAGCCATGTCAAAATGTACATTTAACCCACACAAGCATCTCAAACCCACCCTTTGCTGACTTTTGATAACCCCATTTTTTTAAGTTTCTTTTCTTTTTTTTAAACAAGAGAAGGTAGACAGGTATGTGTTGGTAAATGTTAATTGCACAAATTCATACAAAGACACAGTGTAATCTCTGAGTGCAATATAGAGAGAGAGGAGAAAAAAAACTAGAATTCTATGTGCTACTACACAGGGGCCTAGCACCCTCCAGCTTCCAGCATAGCTAAGGGAGCAGGTTTTCCTTTTTTCCCCACAAAGCACAGTGGTGTTGATTCAATAAAGTTTTTGTTGAGACAGGAAGAAATAAAAATTAATTTGGAACAGAAAGGGGTAGAGATTCTTTTCCCACTATATTCCCCCCAAATAAGTTGAGAACCATGATATAAAGGAAGAAAAAAGAGACTTCAAAAAACCGGGTGAATGAGCACCAGAGGGCAGGGGGGAAGACTGCAAATTCATCCCAGGAATTGGAGAAAATTAAAAAAGGGAAGTTGGAATCCATCAGTGTCCCGTTAGTCATCTTCTCCTTCATCCTCCTCCTTCCATCCCCTCATCATCATCTTCATCTTCCTCACTTTCATCCTCCTCTCCTTCTTCAATATCTTCCGATCATTCTTCTTCATCATCAGTAGCATCTTCTTTCCTTCCCCTTCTTTCATCATCCATATGAAGAACCAAGTAGTACTATAATGGATTTGGCCAAATACCATCTTTGATGACCACCCCTAACTCATATGTACCCGTCTCAGAATGATCAGTAAACCTGGTGGAGCTCGCTGGTTCCTCATGCTGTCCCTTCCTGCTGGCTTTATTCTGCGTTTGCCTTGAACGTTTTGTCAAATCCCTTCCAGATTTCCATTTGATTTCAGGGGACTTTGATGATGGATCACTACTCTCATTCAGATGAAATTCTTTGGAGAGAACTTTATTTTCAAAGTAAGGGTTTTCATCAAAATTAAAATCTATTCTATAACCTGATTTAATACTCCAAGCAGTGCAGACATTTGTGGATGGCTGACATATGTTGTTACCCCAAAATTCGGGCTTTTGGCAATTAACTCTAACCTCTTCTCAAAAAATGGTTGGCGGAGTTGTTACATTTCTTTTCTACTTTCAAAATCACTTCAGTGGCTCGTTCATTAAGTCCGTTTATTTCATTTTGTACTTCGTCAATATGCTCAATTGCTTCTTGCAGTTCTTTTTCTCCCTTGGCAAGTGCTGAGAGGTTGCATCGCCTCTGGCCTGGGGGCAAGAGGCAACCTTGGTTTCTTCCTTTGAGGCAGGACTGAAGACTGGCGTTGGGAGACCGTGCTGTGAGGAAACTCCACAAAACCAGGAGAGATGCACATCTGGAAGAAGCTCTGATTACTCCAAACTTAACTTATTTTAAATAATTATTTACACGTCCATTTTGCCTTACACAAATACTTGATTTTATTCATCTTTATATTCTTATCATGCTTTGCATATAGTAGGAACTAACTGATTATTGTTGAAACATAAATAAAAGAAAACTGAATGTTATTGCAGGGTGGGCACAGGATTACAGTGATTTTATTATACAACAAAAATTATCCTAGTACTTCTCACAGATGACTTAATTTAATCCATGTAACTTCATACTTTCGGACACAAAGACCAAGGGAAATAAGGATAGTTGTGTGAAGGGTCAAAGATGGTGACTATAACAGAACATGAATCCAGATTTTTCTGAATACAAAACTCAAACCCTTTCTACTTTATCACATACCACTCTTGTTTGTTACTGTCAATACTATGAATATAGTTTTATTTCAGTGGGCCAGATTCACCCTAGTCAAAGATGGGCTTAAATTGTAAAAGTTGAGATTTCATGAAAGCTCTTGCCCCACCTGTTTCATGATTTCATAAAGAAACAAATGTTTTGTAAATTTAGGTGTTATTTTGGTCTATAGGTATAGTCCAAAAATGTATAACACAAAACTGAAATAGCAGAAATTTAGCTACAGTTTTGCTAAAACATACTAGTATAACCAGAATATCCAAAATAAACATAACTTTTCTGAAATAGCATATTACATATAGGAAAGCAAAAAAATTGGTTTTGTTCTCTCCTCCATGTTTTTTTTTCCTTAAACCACTTTCAGTTTGTATACTAGTCCTTACACAAGAGATAAGCTACAATTCTACTGTTACTAGCTCATTTTTGTTGACTTTGAGCAGGTTACTTAACCATAATCAACTATTTTAGTCTCCTCATCTGTAAAGAAATACCCAAAAAGATGAATATCAAACTTTAGATAATATATTTGTCATCGAACAAAGGGATTGGAATTCTGCTCAAGAAGAAAACTTCGTACTGTATTACAATGACTTGAACAATTACCACAACATATTTGTAACTTATTAACTATAAATTACTTCCTCATTTCAGAAGTATTATTCTGCCCTTTGCCTGATATTTAATGTAGTATCAATTGGTGGTTTAGGACATAAAATACTGTACAATAAAGAAATATCAGACTATGTGTATTACTAATTATCGTTCAAAATAATCATAATCTTATGATTGTCAAATAAGTTTTTACTTGCATTTATTTGATGTAAAATACAGTATAAAAACAAATGTCCTGGTCATATTCTCCAACAATTATCAACTTTAGCTTATCCAGCCTCGTGATTATAAAGGGAAAACAAATATATCTGACATATGTTATTTTTGAAGATATTTTGCTTTAAAAAGTCTTGGCAATCAAGTTGATAATATAAGTAAAAATTACAAAATAAATAGCAGTAACAATTTACTAGTTTTTTCCCATTTTCTCATTCCTGAGTAAAGAGATATCTCTAAGAAGAAAAGAGCCAAGGCTCTTCATTCTTGGGCCTTACTTTTCTCATCTGTAAATTGGGGATACTAAAATCTAATCTTAATGAGGATTGAGATTACATTTGTCTCGCAGAAAAGGGCATAAAATCTAGAATTCTTCCACTTACCATTTGAGTGATGTTGGCCAAGTTATTTTACTTCTTTGAACTTTTGTTTTACTCATTTGTAAAATTAGGCTAATATGTCTAGTTTATGTAGGTTTGTTTTGGGGATCAGATAAAAAATGTGAAAATGCTTTTACAAAATATGAGAAAATCTAAGACTAATTATTTCCAAAATGAAATATAATTTTCCCTTCTACATAGTGCTGCAGATTCTCAGATAAAATATTATATGGAAAAGGACTCAAAATCTTTTCTCTGTATGACCCCCTTCTTACTGTGTCTGCTTTCTTATGGAAATAAGTTACAGTTCTACCTTTGTACTTGTCTAGGTTATAGCAAAGTCATTTGTGGCAAAGGACAGCAATTGCCCCATGTTACTGCTAATCATTTCAAGAATAACTGAACAGTTAATGATATTTCTGTCCCTTCTAGAACATAAAAAAAATATTCTTGAAACATAGTTTTCAAAAAAAAAGAGAAACATAGTTTTCTGTATGCTACAAAACCAATGGTTTCCTATAGAGAACTCTTCTCTAATAATGAAAAGGCAACTTATATATAAAGACAACTAAATGATTGTGAATGTTAACTAAAAACTATGAAACTGTACTCTTAAAGTATAATCTTCCTTGAATCAGAGAAGCAGTGTAAGCTAATATAACAAATACTAGTTTAAGGAAAAAAGAATAAGAATATATTTCTAATAGTTTATATTTTCTTTATTAATAATTAATTTACTTTCTTAACCAATGATAAAGTTAAATTGAGAAAAGGAGAAATTTTGTAAAGCTGAATATTTTACTTATTAATTTTCCAGAATATACTTATGATGTATGTAACTCTGCAATAGTTGTCAACAGTGTCCTCTGCAAATTAATGATTTACTCAGCTGCCCTCTTATTAGAGGTCTAGAACTCAAAATCATGTCAAGAAAAGAGACAAATTATGTCTGTAACCACTCTTTCATTATTAAAACAGGTCTCTAGGGCCCCTGGGTAGCTCAGTGGGTTAAAGCCTCTGCCTTCAGCTCAGTTCATGATCTCAGGATCTCAAGCCCCGCATGGGGCTCTCTGCTCAGCAGGGAGCCTGCTTCCTCCTCCTCTCTCTGCCTGCCTCTCTGCCTACTTGTAATCTCTCTCTCTGTTAAATAAATAAATAAAATCTTTTAAAAAATAAATAAATCATAAAACAGGTCTCTAAAAAGGCATACATTTAAAAACTCACTCCAATGAGGACAGTATGAATATTCCAGGATTCTAAAAAAGATTCTCTCCAGAATAAAGTGTATCAAAAAGCTGTCTTTCATTTGGTATATCTGTGGCTTAATGCTATCTATTGAATTTTCCATGTAGGTAGGGCAAATGTCACATCCACAACACAAAATTAAATATGACTGGAAAGATGTGAGATTGATGCAACATTGTTACATGCTGACACAAAACCTATCTAGTCCAAACCCTTTTTTCTCTTATTTTTATATTAGTTGGATTTACTGGAAACCCTCAAACCAATACAGTAGTCCCTCCCCACTTATCTGTGGGGGATATATCCCAAGAACCCCAGTAAATGCCTAAAATCACAGATAGTTCCAAATCTCGTATATACAATGTTTTTTCTTATGCATGCACACTACCTATGATACAGTTTAACTTATAAACCAGGCACAGCAAGAGATTGGTAACTAACAATAAAATGGAATAATTTTAACAATATATTATAATAAAGTTATGTGAATGTGGTCTCTCTCTGATCTTATTGTTCTATACTCACCTCTCTTGTTATGATGTAAGATGATACAATGCCTTCATGATGAGATGAAGTAAAGTGAAGGACGTATAGACTATGACTTGGTGTTAGGCTACCACTGACCTCCTGACAGGTCAGAAGGAGAATCATCTGCTTCCTGAGGTTGGATAACTGAAACTGTGGAAAGCAAAACTGGATAAGGAGGGGCTATAGTATAATGAAATTCCCCAAAAAGTAAACTATATCTCTTAATCTCTTATATCTCGAATCAATGGATTTCAAATGAGAAGCAAGTTACCACAACATCCACAGGTTTCTGACCATTACAGAGAAAAGGATGGACTTCGGAGTCCAGCCACCTAGGTTCAAATCCTGCTTCCACCAGATGATAGCTGTGTAACCTAGGGTAAATTGCTTAACTTCTCTGTCCCTCGGTTTGCACATTAAATAATGATAGTAAAGCTACATTATCTCATAGGGTTTTGAGGAACAATTTGTTAATATTCATACAGTACTTGGAATAGTGTATATAATACAAATATTGGTTAAATTAACAGAATTGATAATAAGAATTAGTAGTGAGAGTTTACTGAGGATTTTCTTCAGTTAGCATTCCGTTTTTGTCAGTAATGAAAAATATTTTTTAAAAAATTCTGAAAACTTTCCTTAGCTTACTTTCAAGTCAGCAGGTGTCCATTAAACCCCACTGTGCCAGGTTTGTTGCCTTAGGGACACAAAACAGGTTTATGTGGTCTCGCCCTCGGGAAGTTAACAGACTTTCTGCACTAGGTTTGGAACAAATGCTCACAGAGCAAAGTTCAAAGGAACATGCAAAATAAAAAATTACACTGCCACATAAATCACCCAATAAAGCTACTGGAAAATTCAAGTGCTCTAAGTATATTAGTAAGTGCTCTATGTATATCGACAAAACGCAATTATAAATAGGGAATGCATTTGTTTTAACATCTACACAGAAAGCTGCTAAGTACAATGCCTCGCATCAATAGACATTGTGCAGAAGTAATATTTTCTTTATCTCCACCTGGATGTCTGGTAAAACCTTGAGTGACCCCACACAAAATCGCGCCGAATGAAAACCGCACTAGAAACATCAAAGGGCTTGCGACTCATGCCTGAGAACCCGGAGGACAACGTGGCCACGGGCTCGGTGAATACCTGAATCTTCGAAGAAAAAAGAGGCTCCGAGCCACAATCGAGATTAGGGACGAGGCTGTGTCCGTGGCACATGCTGACCAGTCTGCCCCCGCTAGAAGCAAGAACTACAGGGTTCCCCTCCCAAGTGATCTTCTACATGTAGGTGCTGTTCTCCCCGGCCTGTCCGGGAAAGGCAACCTTTGAATGAGGAGCCGCCGCGATACGGTGCACAAAAAAAGCAACTGAGCCCCCACAGGGCTTCCCGCGACCCCACTCCAGGACAAGGGGGACTCCAGGATGAGAGACCACGGGTTCCTCGAAGCTAACGGTTCTCACGCCGCCTCCCATATCTCAGGGATGAACATCCGAGCTCAATCCTGGGCGACAACACGCCGCCTCAGCCGGCCGCCGAGGTGCCCGTCCGAGTTACCCGGCTCAGCCGCCCCCGATCAGGGCCCCTCACCCCGCCGCCCTCATCCCGGACAATACGTCACTTCCGGCGCGCGCGCCTGCCCGCGGAGAAAGACCGGGGCCTGGGTGGGGGGGCCAGCAAGGGGGGGCGGGCCGGGGGAAAGGGGAGTGTCTGCCCGCCGCCGCCGCAGCCGCTGCAGCTGCTACAGCTGCTGCCTCCCGGGTTGAGGAGTTGGCTGAAGCCCTGCCCTCCGAACCGGCCCAATCTTCCCGCCGGGACTCGGGGCACCAGCGCCGGGAGCACTCAGCGCTTCGACCCGTGCAGAAGCGGGACTTGCTTCAGCCTGTGGAGTGGCGGGGACGGCCCCGGCCCCCCTTCCCCTCCCTGACCCCTTCTTTCCATCGCCCCAGTCATGGGGAACGCGGCGACCGCCAAGAAAGGCAGCGAGGTGGAGAGCGGTGAGTCTAGGGCCGGGTCTGGGTACCGTAAGGGCGGGCCGGCGCGGGGCATCGACCGCCCGTCCGGGTCGGAGCCCCGAGGCCGCGGGCATGGTCCAGGCCTCGCAGCGGCCGCCGGGAACTACTCGTGGGGGCCCTAGGGACCAGCTGCCTTCCTCCTCCACAGCCTCCCCTCCTCCCCCCGGCTTGGGCGTAAGGGCCGAGCAAAAGGGGCCGGATGGAGAGATCGAGGGAGAAGAGTGATTCCAGAGATTCCCTTTCTCTTTAGAGCGAGGGGACGCACTCGATAGAACAATTCCCCAAATATGGTCCGGATAAAGAAGTCCCTTGTACCATCCCAACCCTCGCTTCCCCTACCCTCGACCACCTCTTTGGGAGCCACAGGTAGTCCTGTGGGCAGAGTTGGCTCTTTTCCCTCCATCACTCGGGTCCTGCCCAACCTAATCACAGGGTAAGGGGCTGCTAGTCTGGCTCTCTGCAGGTAAGGCTAATTCTGAGTAAGCAACTATGTTTTAGAGATCCTGCATCTCTCAGGAATGGAAGATGTAACAAGACTAAACTGCAACTTTATCCATGAAAAAAAGCAAGGCAGGTTTCCCTTTTCTCGAGACATTTCAAGAATTTCCTAGAGTGTCTGTAAAACTTAAAGGTCACTGGGAGTTGAAGTGCTTCCACAATAGGGTGAATTTCTTCTGACAGCTGAAAGTGCAGGCACCCTATACTTTACACCAAAGAGTAAAAAATCATGCAAATTGAATTTTCGCATAGTTCAGTCAATCAATCAATCAGGATGGTTGTGAAAAAAAATTAATGTGCCTTTGTCAAGTTCATCTCTAATTCAAATAAGACAACAAATGGTACTTGTTATGTCACCAGGAGTAAATGACTTTTTAGCACTCTGAGGGAATGCCAGATGAATTATTCCAATTTGTATAATTAGTATCTTTTAATGTTTCTATGTTTGTAACATGTTTTAGGTTAATTTTATAATTTAGCATGAAGGAAATAGCTTTTTTTTTCTGTATCAAAAAAACAATCAATTTGGAAAGATTTAGTCATTAATTTTGTTTAATGTGAATAATGAGATCAGATTTTATCTTTGTGTTTCACCAGTGAGGTTTTGGTGTTAATTTTCAGAGCTCCAGAAAAGTTTGATGTAATGTCAAACAAATGATCAAATGACCATACTTTAGTATGTGATAGGGAAATTTTAAAAAAGCCAATGTACAGGTAGAACTTTGTTATCTTTTCTTTTTTAACTGCACAAATGTAGTAACTGTACAGAAACAGAAAGTATAGGAATGTGGAAAATGTAAAGAATTATTTGTGTCTGATGAGTTATTTTTCTTTTTAAATTAAAGATAAAACATGTGCTAATTGTGTTACAAAGGAGTGTGCTTGGTAATTGAATCATATCAGTGATTTTCATTGGCAAGTTTACTGGCCTGTACAGGTTTCAATTTTAATAATGATAGTAGACTCTTCCCTGATCAATATATTTCCATTATTAAGTTACCAAACTCATTCTCCCCAAGACAGTACTGATTTGAAGCTCAGAACTATTGGATAATCTTGGAATATTTTCAGAAAACAGAATGGAAACTTTAAATGTTTATCTAAATATATTTAAATTATTCCTATGAATTAATTCTTTCCTGGGCTCCAACTATTAGTGACAGCCTATTTAGTAAGTATGTTAGCCAGCTTTTTATGTAAGTTTATTTATGGAAACTGAAGGTCAGTATAGTAGTTTGAATAAATGTTGTGAAGTGATAAAAGAAAATAGGGAGTGATATAGGGACAGTTATTAGAAATGCCGTGTGTTGATCACTTTGTAATTTCATCTGGAGCAATGTTATCATGTGTGTGTTACTGCCGTTCTATAGTGAATAAAGAAAGTTTATTGATATCTCTTAAAACTTAATGAAAGGGCAGCTTTTACCATTACAAACCTAACTGTTCTATGTATTTTTTAAAATTATTCTTGAAAATATATGCCTTTCAAAATTTGAACGCAATCATTCAAACTTCAGTTGATACATAACAGCATAAACTTCTGGAAATACAAGTAATCTTAGAGATCAGCCTATATGATCATTCCATTTAATGATTATAAATGATTATAAAGCCTAAAGCCAAAGAGCTTTATCTTTGAAGAAGCTGAAGTTGAGATCAGATTTTTAGGGATACTGGAGTAGGGAATAGAATCTGGGGCCCTGACTCCATTCTGCCTCATGAAATAATCAATTAATACATATATTTTCAAAATGTCTGCAAAGTATATTAGTTTCATTTGGAGACTCTAAGTTCAAGAAATCTGCTACCTAGTGTAAGTTAAAACATGTACTTATAAAAGTTAACTGAAGAGCAAAATATGGTAAGTGCTAATATTATAGAAAGTGAAGTTAGAACTCTGAAAACTACCAGTAGGAAAATGTTTGATTTGAAATGATGATTAAAATATATAAGGTTGACTAAGATTGGAGGTTTGGTTAAGACCATGCCTCGTATAGGTGACTCTGGAGCTTCGTTATAAAAATATTCCAGAAGAATGAAGCTTTGACCTTTTGGCGCCTCAGTTGTATTCTATTCAATCTCTTTACACTTAGAATGAAACATTTTCCAAGGTAGGACTTGGAGATGCCATTCTCATCTCTATACTTTCTGGAGATAACATTAAGTTGGGTACCTATTTTTCTACTGTAGTGAACTAGGGTATTGTATTGATATATCTTAAAACTTATTGAAAGAACATCTCTTACCATTACATACCAACTGTTCTGTGTATTTATAAAAACTTACTCTCAAAAATATGTGTTCTAAAATTTAAGTGTAGTTACTTAAACTTCCACTAATACACAGAAGCATAAATCTTAAATATATGAGTATATAATTCTCTGAGACATTATAAACTCTTGTCATTCAAAATTGTTTTACTTATCCAGTCTCCCACTTCTTACTTTACCCACAGTCACCAACATAAAAAACACATGCCACCATCTTACCGTGGAAAGGTCTTTTGCGATTTATTTAATTAAAAAAAATTAGGTTGCTTATGGGGCTTTGTATTACACTTTCATGTCAAAGGTGTCGAAGCCAATGGTGAAGTGCTGGTAGAGATTTGGATACAAATTCTCCTATGACTGTAAGTGGTAGAACCACCATGTAACCTAGTATTTACATAATGATCTTTGAATGTTTTACAAAGTATCTCCCTTTCTCAAGAGCTTGAAGGTGAATAGAAATTAATCAAAAAAAGTCACCAGTAGTCTAGGTTCAACCAAAATGCAAGTTTCATAACAACTTGCATTTTTGGAGTGCTTACTATGAACCAGGTTCTCTGTGTCCTTTGCATGTATAATTCACTTAATCTTTCCTAACCTATGAGGTAGTTTAATTATTTTTCCATTTTTCAAATGAGGAAATGGAAGCTTAGAGAGCCTAAATGACTTGCCTAAATTCGTACAGGTGGGAAGTCAAGGAGCAACATCTGAACCTAGGCAGCTAAACTCTGAACCCGAAATCCTAACCACTGTGCAAACAGCGTTTGTGTATCCAATGGGAAAACTGATTCTGAGACACACAGAATGCTTAGACTTCACTTTTTTTCAGTTTATTATCAATTATAGGGAATTTGGGTTGTTTTTAAAAGTGACTTCTTTTGTATATATTAAGTATCTTAAATGAGAGTTATTTTTTCTTGTACTGTTCTCCAGATTGAGTTTCCTCACCTGTAAAGTGGGGATGAAGGATTAAATTATCTTGAAAATCTTTTCAGACTTGTTATGGTGTAATTTCAAATTAAGCCACGTAAATTAATTTACATACTTAAATCCTTCATTGCTGTTTGTATTTGTATTTAATTATTTTTCTCATTTGTGAATGTATGCTTTCCCTTCCTGATAAATAGCCAATCAAAACATTACTATTTAACATGTATTGCCATTTTAAAAAGTGTTTAGAAATTTGCATTATGGTTTAGAGTAGTACTATCCAGTCAGACTTTCTGTGTGGTGGAAATGTTTCTGCATTGTCTAATGTAGTAGGCACTAGCTGTATGTGACTATTGAGCAGTTGAAATGTGACCAGGGCAGCTGAGAAACTGAATTTTTAATTAAATGTGGCTACTAATGTTTTGTATTTTGGACAGCACAGGTTTAAAACATAGTTGTCTTTATATGTAATAAAAATACCAACCCATCTTTCCATCATCTTGGTAATTTGGATCCTTACAAGTATGTGTCGATCAACAGAAGGCTGGATTTATCTTTTCTCATACTAGGAATTAACTTATTTCTAAAGCATTTCCTCTGAATAAGCCTTTATAAATTTAGTGAACAGATTACTATAGTAATTTGTGTGTAACCTATAAAGTGAACTACAAAGTTATTTTGTCTATTGGGCTCTACTAGAATTACTTTTTGTTTTTTTTTTTAATACTGACTCTGAAAATATTTTTATTGAAAATTTTTGTAGATTTAAATATTGATTAGAAAAAATTTAGTGATCTTATATCTTACTCATGTCTTTAAAGCTTTTAATTATCAGATATTTGTTCCAATTTACTAGATTGGCAGAAGTACTTGGGAATAGTTTTTGAGTTAGAAATTTTTGAAAAAGAAAAAAGGTCATAACAAACAGCAACACTATTTAAATAATAAATACATATTATCTCATCCAGTTACATGATTTTGTAATTCATTTTGTGCAGATCATCTAATGCATAAAATCATCTCATGTTCAGGAACCATGTTTTCCATTCTCCTGGTCAGCGTCTTTCACTTAGGATATAGACAGATTGTTGCTTTTCATTGCCCACAGCAGGATAATTGAAAGACATGAAAGCCAGCTTAGAAAAGTAAGCCATAGCTGAGTGGCAGAAACAGTGGCAGAAACAGAAAGATCCTAGGTCAGCCAGGATAGTTATTAAAATCCTTTATTTAGTCAGGAGATGACCATAAATTATTTTGATATTCCAGTAAATTAATAAAATAAAACAACTTGTATAATTTACAAAATTGTCTGTATACCAGGTGATATTAATGTTACTATACATATGTGCCCAGATTTTTTCAGAGGAATAAATCTTAAGTTTTTAATGAAGAAAAGTATGTTAAATAGAAAATGGAATTTATGGGAGTAAATATAACATGGTTGGTACCAAATTAGTTTGAGTATTTTAATTTAAAAATGTTCCTTCAAGAGTATACTATATGGTTGTTTTCTTTGTTGGCTCATTCATTCCATCCACATAATTGAGTTCCTAATATGTGATAGACTCTATGCAAATGTATGGGAGTAAAGATTGAATATGATACAGTACCTGCTTCAGAGTGCCTGTATTCCAGAAAGGGGAGACATACTTGTCAACAAATTAATGAGGGAGAAAAACTGTTACAAATACTTTCATAAAAGCTCAGTGGGGAAACCAGTAGAAAGTATGGTTATTTCCATTGGCATGGGGAGGGTGAGATTCAGAGAGGACTTCAAAGGGGAGGTGAGCTCTGAGTTGAATATTAAAAATGGTAAGTGTTCAACAGTGGGATTACAGGGGGGAAATGTCTTCTGTGTAGGAGGAACACAGTGAGTAAAGATGCAGAGGAGTGAAACAAATGGAATATACAGGAAAAGGAAAGTAAGTTGTCCATTATGACTAACTGATAGAGGATAGAATTGGTGGCAAGAAAGAGGGAAAATTATATAATGAAAGACTGAAGAAATGGATGGAGTTCATGTAATGGAACGATTTTGAATTTTACCCCATACATATTAGGGAGCTTTTGTAGACTTTGTAATAAGGGAGAGACATGATCAAATTTGGGTTTTAGAGAGCTCACTTCGGTGGTAATGTGAAGATGAGTCACTGTGGGACAAGTGGAGTAGAGGCAGGATGATCAGTTAGAAGACTCTCATGCAAGTAAGGGAATTACAGGGTCTGAATCAAGATGGTAGAGGTAAGGATGCAGGAAAAAATCTGAAATTTGATAGCTTTGGAAAATGAAAATGAGCAAACTGTACTTGGAGAATGAGGAAAAAGAGGATTTGGGAATAGCACCCAAGTTTTTAGCTTCTGTGCCTTAGTGGATGGGTTGTGATGCCAGGAATAGAGTCAGGAAATAAACACAAGGTGAGGAGCAGAATTGGGAGGCATATTGAATTCAGGGTGGCTGTGGCATTTCTGAGAAAAATGATATTTGATTGGTTGTTTTGTATGTCTATGGTCTTTGATTCTCCCAGCCATGGGGGGGAAATGACCTTGGGTGGTCAGAGGATCTGTTCCATATATCATCCTCATTTTGCTCCCTTTTTTTAATGCCAGCTGTTCAGAAACTGTAAAACTACAACATCTGACATAATTTCTATGGCTACTAAAAGCTTAGTTTTTTTGTTTTGAAAAGAGTGAGAGCTAAAGTACTGATGAAAATGGTATAACTTTTGAAGAAACACAATAATTTAAAATCAGATGAAATATTGCTTTCACAATTAAAGTGTGCATCCTGTAAGCTATTGAGTTTTGTAGAGCCATGTGTAATAGTGGAAAGAAAATGTAAAATACAGAACCAATATATTTTACTAAGTAGATACCAGTTTTCTTCCCCTAGAGTGCTTTCAAATAGATATTAAAAAGTTGGGGTATAATTTAATAGTAAGAACATTAATTTACAATAAGAAAAATCTAGATTCTGTTTTCTAGTACTTTCTATTACTTCACTTTGTACAAGTGTTTGTTTTAATGTCTCCAAGCCATACTATAAAATTGAGAAGGATGGATTTGATAATGAGACTGTGGTCTTTTCCAGTTTTATAATCCAATGATTCCAATATATTTATTAGGAGAAAGAATGTACATTTAAAAAGTACCAAGATATGGGGATAAATTATACAAGATTTTCACAAAATTATGCAAGTAAAGAAGTAGCAAATGAACCTCAGTGTGAGCACATATAAGGTACTGTCTTTAGGGAAAGTTTGTTTGTTTGTTTGTTTGTTTGTTTGTTTGTTTGTTTTTACCTGTACTTAAAGGATGATTGCCTCTGAATTTTAACCTAGGAAACAAATTTAGGAATCACCGCATTAGTTCTTGAAGATATTCTCATGTTCTATTATGGGTAAACGGATTATTTAAATGTTGGTCATCAGAGGAATGTATTGGAAATAAAACATAAAGCATCCTACTATTAATGTAAAAACTCTTAGCATATACTGTGTTTAGTTCGGTTTTTTAATGATTTGTTTTATTTCTTTAAAGATTTTATTTATTTATTTGGGGGGGAGAGAGAGAAAGGGGAGGGGGGGCAGACAGGGAGAAGCAGACTCCCCGCTGAGCATAGAGCCCAACTCAGGGCTCAATTTCAGGAGCCTGGGATCATGACCTGAGCTGAAGTCAGACACTTAACCAAATGAGCCACCCAGAAGCTCCAGTTGTGGTGGTTTGTATGCAGCAGAACCAGGGAAAATTAAGATCAGAGGCAGCTAATAGGGGAAGAGAATGGAAGGTCTAGTGTGTGAAAGTAAACTAAAAAACAAAAACAGTACAGAACTTTTCAAACTAGAACGGTTATGGCTACATGATTGAAGTGTGTAGATCGAGTAGCATTGACAGAATATCTATGATTGTTCACCTAAATTTGAAATACTAGAACTCATGGGATTTTCCTCAAAACTTATAAAAGCAAGTTGTAGAGCAAATAAAATACAGCAAAACCTTGATAAACTAGGCTTAGAGAATAAATATATTTAACTACTTTTTAATCATTTATATTTAAAGGCAAAAACATTTGTGCTTGTAAATTCAGCTGGTATTCTTAGCAACTTAAACATTGCTAGGAAATTTTAATGCCTTTTTACTCTTTTTATAGGTCTAATAACCCCTTCAGTTCCTTACCAACTCTGAAAAAGTATTATTATAACGCAAATAATAAATTGCTTCCCCTAATATGGAGGTATAACTTGAATTGTTTAAATGATATGGAGGCATAGCTTAAATTTTTACTTTAATCTTATAATTTATCCAGTTATTTAATTTTTAAAAATTTCTTGAGGATGGGAGATAAAGAGTTGCCTTTATGTAGCTCATAGTCGTTTGGAAGATTTAAATAAGTAAAAGCGAAATTATGAGACTTTTGTGGGAAGCATGGAATAGGATGTTTCCTATAGTAATAATTTGATTTTTAACTTTTTGGTCGTCATGTAAATTAGATTCAGTAATGTTCTGAATCTATGTGAATGATTTTCCGAATCAATTTTGAGACTCTTTTAAGAAAGAGAGAAATGAAAAAAAAAAGAGACAAATGTACTAATTGACAATTCACGATGAAGAAGCACTAGCACATTTGACATTAAAGCTGCTTAGAAAATCCAGTGTAGATGTTGTATCTTATCTGACTTGCTATTTACAAGGTAAAAAGTCCCAGGTTTTATGGCCATGATTTAAGGTTGTATTGCCTGCTGCCTACTATTCATATAACATTAACTTTTCAATGGCTTTTGAAATTTTTATTTTCTTGTAAGATAACTGTTGAATCTAAACCTCAAGTCCTTGGCAAATCTGTATTCTCCCTCTAGACTTTGTCCTAAAAAAATTAAAGATACTATCTTGAGATCCCGCTTTAGAGTCCTACTTAATAAAATGAGTATTCAGTTTCTATATTATTCTTAAGTAGAAGACATATAGCATCAAAAGACCGTTGTCTGTGAGCCACAAACTTAAGAGAACATGTTTGTACAGGTATTACTTAGCTTCTTTTTTTGGAGCTAGTTCTGTTAATAATTTAGCCCCTCTAATCCAAGAAGAAGCTTCCTACCTGAGTAGGAGCCATGCAGGGTTAAACTGGGGAAGAATATGAATCCCTCTTTAGGCTATAATCTTTTTTTTAAGATTATTTATTTATTTGTTTGACAGAGAGAGAGAGATCACAAGTAGGCAGAGAGGCAGGCAGAGAGAGAGAGAAGGGGAAGCAGGCTCCCTGCTGAGCAGAGAACCCGATGTGGGGTTTGATCCCAAGACCCTGAGATCATGACCCGAGCCGAAGGCAGAGGCTTTAACCCACTGAGCCACCCAGGTGCCCCTAGGATGTAATCTTAAAGTTACTAAATAAGCCATAGTTCATCTGGTAGAATGACAGAGACAGAACAGTCATTTATTTGTCATTCATTCAATCCTTTAGTCATTCTCAGTCAGTATTTATTGAGTGCCTACTGTGTACCAGACTCTGTGCTAGTCCACAGATGCAAATATTTGAGTAAAAATAAGACTTGGTTCCTCTTTTAAGCTGGGAGACTGATACATACAGATATTTATGATAAAATGTACAGTGATACTTTTTAGCATAAGATTGTTACTGGGGTGAAAATACAACATAGGAGTTTATATAAGAATAAGTATAGAATTTCTGAGATCATCTTGGGAGATAGACTGTAACTGAAATAGAAACTGGCTTTGAGTCCGTTTTGGAGATGTTTATGTTTGTGATTGTAGCTCTTATACTAGTATTGATTTCTCAGCTGTTTCTCTGACTATGCATTGTGATCTGTAAAGGCAGAGATAGTGTCTATCTTGTTTAGTGTTTTAATCCCTAAAATTTGGCACAGTTCCTAACTCATAGTGGAAACTAAAATCATGGATAGTAAAATGGATAAAAAATTCAACTCTCTTGTAGAAATTTTTACTTTCCATCTCTCCTCTCAGTTGGCAGGTACTTTCTCTGCAGTATATTGACTATTTAGGCCTGTTGGTTGTTTTTCTTGATAAGAGGATACCTCTTTCTCTTCTTAGCATGTAGTAATTTGACATTTATATGTCAAAATTACGTCACTTTTAATTGGTACGGAGTGATTGGTCTTCAGGCTTCAGGTAGAAAGACATTGGATTAGGAAAAACTCTTAGGCTCCCAACTTCTTAAAAGATCCCTGCACATTTGAGGCCTGCTATAGTCTGAATGTTTTTCCCCCCAAAATTCATATGTTGAAATCCTATCCCCCAAGGTGATAATATTAGAGGGTGCAACGTTTTGGAGGTGATTAGATTATGAGGGCTCTGCCCCATGAGGCCTCTGCCCCTGAGGGCCCTAATGAATGAGGTTAGTACCCCTATGAGGGGGCCCATCTGCCCCCTCTGCCAGATGAGATTACTGTGAGACAATGGCTGTCAGTGAAGAAGTGGGCTCTTACCAGACAATCTGCTGGCACTATAATCTTAACTTTCAGTCTTCGGAATTGTAAGAAATAAATTTCTTTTGTTTATAAGTCACACCGTCTACTATATTTTGTTATAGCAGCCCAAATAGGACCAAGATCAAGGCCTATACTATTAATCTATACTACTATGTTCCCATTCTTGTTGCTTTCATTTACCAATCTCTTTTTCATTTCTCTTTGTTCATCAAAAACTTTCACACCTGGCTCACAGGTGTCTTTCTCTATACTCTAAGCCCTGCATGTATCCTAGGTGGCTTCAAATTCTGTGGATGACCCATTTCTTACCATTGCATCTCAGTTCCTTGACTACATTATTTCCTATCCCCTCTGTTCACTTCATTTATTAACTGCTCAAAAATTATTAATGTACACATACCATTTTCTGATCACAATATCATTTCCTTTTTCTTTGCTCTTTAAATATTCTTACTATTATTCCTCATCAGAATCTTTTATCCATTCGCCCATCATATTTCTCACCTCTTCATTTTCCTTCTTAACCAGTTTGGATTACATAGTCCCCAAGATCCGTTGCACTTTTATCTTCTTATCACATCTTTCTGATGGAAATCTAACTGATAAACTCAACTATCTTTCTCAGTGCTTTCAGTTAAGAGCTAAAAAACCACTAGAGAAAACCATGTAAAAGGGCAATATAAATTCAGCCTCAAATAGGGTGTCGATATGATTTGACAATTCTACCATATTTCTTTGATCAACACTGTCCCGTTTTTTATAATTTCTATTTTATCCTCTTCACCCTTCTGAATCCCCATTATCACTCTTAGTCTAAGAGATGATCTTGCCTCACGTCTCACAAAGAAAATATATCAGACAAAAAAAAAAAACAGAGAAGAAAATATATCAGACAAGAACCCCTTCACCCTCTTTCTATCAAACATGCACACCTCCTAAATTTTAACTAATCGATTTTGTTATTTTGTTTTAATAGAAGTATTGTCTGTTCCATTTATCTGTTGTTTCGTCACATATCACTCCTTCACTTAGTGGCTTAAAACAATGATAACATTTATTTTGCTTAGGAAAGTACAGTTTGGGCAGAGCTCTACAAGGATACCTCATTTCTGCTTTGACAGCAACTAGCTCAGCTCAAAGGCTAGGGCCTAGAATCACAAAAAGACTTGCTCATTCACATTTTCTTGTGCTGGCTGTAGATAGTTGGAACATTAGTTGGGACTTTCAGCTGGAAATCTACATATGGCCTCTACGTATAGCTTGGACTTTCTTATGGTGGCTGAGTTCTAAGGGAACAGGAGAGAGCCAGGTAGAAGCTGTATCACCTTTTACGACCTAGCCTCTGAGGTCAAGCGTCATTTCTGCAGCCCTCTATTTATTAGTAGTAAGTCACTTAGATGAGTCCGTATTTTTTTTTTAAAGATTTTATTTTTTTATTTGAGATAGAGACAGTGAGAGAAAGCATGAGAGGGGAGAAGGTCAGAGGGAGAAGCAGACTCCCCATGGAGCTGGGAGCCCGATGTGGGACTCGATCCCAGGACTCTGGGATCACGACCTGAGCCGAAGGCAGTTGCTTAACCAACTGAGCCACCCAGGCGCCCTAGATGAGTCCGTATTTGAAGGAAGCTGAATTAAATTCCACCCTTTGATAGGAGGAGTTTAAAGAACTTAAAGAACTTTTTTTGACCTGTTTTAAAAGCCACTATTTGATGATACATCTTTTACAAGGCCAATCCTTTAACCATTACTTTGGATCCTATCCCTTACTGTTTTCCCAAGGACCTTATGCTATTGCATATTCTTCTCTTTTATATTCAACCTGCTTTCTTTTCATTTGTTTTTATTTTTTTTAAGATTTTATTTATATTTGTCAGAGAGAGAGAGAGAGCAAGCACACAAGCAGAGGGAGAAGCAGGCTCCCCGCTGAGCAAGGAGCCCCTTACAGGATGATCCCAGAACCCTGGGATCATGACCTGAGCTAAAGGCAGACACTTAACCATCTGAGCCACCCAGGTGTCCCTCACTTGTTTTTAAATTAGACCTCTTTTTTCTTTACCTTTCTGTTCTGCCTTTTGACTCTACATTGTCTCCCTTTTTCGTCTCTTACCTAGTAAAGAGAACTGGCCTATGATTTATAGAGTAATGTAGCCACTTCAGTTGCCTTTGGTGGCCAGGCAGGTAATCTAAATGTGTGTTGATAAAACCTAAGAACAGTATTAAAAAAAAAAAAAAGTTTTTTTCTCTTGCTATAGTATAGATATTTACAATTATCATGTAGAGAACATAACGTGTATTTAACACAGTTCAACTTTTAAAATACAACTTGTTTGAAAGTTGCGGTCTGCCTTATAAGCACTTCAGTGTGTAACAACATACAAACATTAAAAAAAATGTTAATATGAGAGTGGGCTGGAAGTGTATGTATGCAGAGAAGTGATTATAATGCTTAGCCTTGCAATTTATGCTTTTTAAGGAGGAAAAAGAATGTTAAGGTATGAAGTATAGTGAAAAGGACTGGAGTCTTGTTAAGGTCTGAAGAGTGCTGGAATTGAGATATTAAAGGGAGGGAGCTAAAAAGGTAGATGGTTGTCAGAGGATAGAATGAAGTGAATCTAGGGTATAATCTTTGATTTAACTACCTAAGGTATCGTAGAAAGAGAATGTACGTATTAAGTGAATATAGAAATTAAATATAAAAAGTTGGAGTGTATACATATTCAACTAACATGTATTAAATGAACTACAAGTAGCCCAATTTTATTGTAGCATTAAATATAAGAAATATATGGACAATGCCTGTTTAAAAATTCTATTAAAAATTTAGCAAAGTACTTAAAAATTTGCTTTTTAACAATATAATTTCTGGATAAAAAGACAATATATTAAGTGTATTTTAATGGCATGAGTTTTCAATTTATGGTGTATAACCAAGACAAAGTAGTATCATGTTGGTTTACATGTTCTGTATACATATACTTCAGTTTAAATTTGTATCTCTTCTTGAATTTAAAAATATTCATACTTTGATAGTTAAATGGGAACATATTTTTATTCTCTGTGAAGATAGAGCTTTTATTGACTGCAAATATAAATTTTTCTAGTTGAGAAAGGAATTGAATTACATGCCCTCCCCCCACTTTTAAATAAATTAACTGAATATCCTATGAGAATTTAGAAGCTAGCTACTTTGGTGATTAGAAATTACTTACTTGGGCACTAAACATTATTAACTTGGTGTTTAGATCACACTGAAATCCATAAAGTAGTAGAAGTGTTCTCAAAGAAACAATAATAAATGTTATAGCATACTTACATCAGCTCACACAGGTACTTTCAAAATCTTTCCTAATCTGCAAAATAGACATAGTGCTAAGTTGTGAGGTTTAGAAATCATATATGCTGTGTTTCTCTTGGCACCAGGAAGATGGTCATAAATGGTAGCTATAGTTTTTGAGAGAAATCCTTAACCACTGTCTGTATAGATTGGGCACATTTTTTAACAAGTTGTCTGAATTACTGGTCAATGAATAGTTAGAAACTGCAAATTAATTTAGTAGAGTAATGTTATATTAGGTTATAAGTAGTTGACTTATTAACTATTATATTAACTATTATAATTAACAATTAAATATAAGTATATTCATAATTTCAGGATCATCAAGAATAAAAAGATAAAAATTCAGAGGGAGATTTTAGAGTAATCTATCAAAACTTTAAAAATTACATGAAGCAGCTTAAGTCATTTATTTCTCATAACCCTGTGTAGTAGATACTATTATTATCTTTTTTTCTAGTAAGAAACCAAAGATATAGAAGTTAAACACACAGCTAGATAAATGGCAGAGCTGAGGGTGACACAGACTTACGTGGTCTAATTCAAGGCCCTCATAATCACTGTGTTCTACTGCTTCCCTAATAGGATGATGATATTCTCTTTTAAAAATTGTGCATTTGAAACTATCGTAGAATCTGAGGGCCTCTAGAAGCTCTATCTACATATCACCTTTTTAGAATATTACTTAATTTTTCCTACTGCCAGACACTGTTAGCGCTGCATGTGTAATAACTCATTTAATCTTCACAACCCTTTGAGATAGGAACAATGATTGCTCTTATTTTATATAAGAGGAAATTTAGGCACAAAAAAGTTAGGTAACTTATCCAAAGTTATTTTGTTAGTAAGCAATGAAGCTAGAAATTGAACCCAGGAAATCTAACTGTAGAGTCTGTTCCTAACCACCATACCACTTCTTTAAAAATTTGTAATTTTTTTCTTCATTCACTTATCACTTTTGTAATAATCTTTCCAGTGATAGAAAACTCTTTGCTCTGTAAGACGATAGATTAGTCAGGGCTACACCAGAGAAAGAATCAGTAGGATATGCATTAAGAGATATATTGCAAGCAATTGGCTTACTTATTGTGGGAGCTGGCTAGGCAAGTCCAAATGGTAAGTCTAAAACCCATAGGCATTTAGGAAGGGCAAGTTGGAATTCTTGGCTAGGCCGAAGCTGCAGTCCACAGGCTGAATTTCTTCAGGGAAGCTTTAGTTCTGCTATAAAGGCTTTTGAGCTGATTGAATCAGACCCACCCAGATTATCTAGGATAATCTTTTTTACTTAAAGTAAACTACTTGTAGACTTTAATCACATCTAAAAAAATACCTCTATAGCAACACCTAGATTAGTGTTTGAATAATTATTTATTCACAGAAATGACAAAAAAGTGATCATCACTGGCATTTTTTTTGAAACCCTGGGGTGGGTTTGGGGTGTCAGCTGCTTTCATTTTCCCAAGCTAGGAATGGAACTTCTGTTTTCTTTTCGATCTTAATGTATTTACTGATCACTCCTGCCACCTCTTCAACTCTACCCCACCCCATATGACACCCAAAAGGATATCGGGTGTTTTGCAATAGAAGACATCTACATAAAAAATATTACCCTTAAAACAAAATTTTAAAAATAAACAAGAGCCTCAAAATGTAGAGCAATGATTGAACCAGAAAACCTATGCTGAAGTTAGTTAGTTTTTTGAGCATAAAATTAGCACTTTTTACATAGCAAGGGAGTTATATAGTATAGAATCTCTTTCCCAAATCACAGATATCCTAATAAGAATTTAGCATCAACTTCTAACAGGAAATAAATCTATATAAATACAAGGAGCATTGGCCTACATAATTAACAAGATAATTATTACTTAATAAAGGAGAGAATGTAGATTTCTAGGTGCAAGAAGGAGGGTTTCAGAGAGATACATACAGTTATTTTTATTGTTGCTGTTATTATTTTAGTAATTCTTATTTATATCTTGACCTTTTTTTATCCTCTTTTGGTAAAACGTAAAATGCTATAAGCTCCTTTACTAAGACATAAAGATTTAAAGTGATGCCTCATAGACCTTTAACGTGACTTTAACTTTTAACCTGACTAAAGGCTTATCTTAAGTGGGTGTCTCATGGACCCACTCACTTAAGAAAGTTGGGATTTACTGAAATAAGGACATTCATTGTCTTATAGCAGCCTAATGTGAGGCACAAGGTAGAGAAGCTGTCTCAGAAAGAAACATGAATGCAGCGTTTGTCTATTGAAGTTGATTATAATTTGATAATAAGAAACCTATAATCTTTTATTATTATTATCAAAGTATAGTTGACTTACAATATTCTATTGGTTTCGGGTATACAACATAATGACTCAGTATTTATAGGTATTACAAAATGTTCACCACGGTAAATCTAGCTACCATCTGTCATCATACAACATACATTGTTACAAGATTATTAAGTATATTCTTTCTGCTATACACCCTATCCCTTGTCTTATTTATTTTAAAACTGGAAGTTTATACCTTTTAATCCCCTTCCCCCATTTGCCCATCCCCATACCCACTTCCACTCTGGCAACCACAAATTGTATCTTTGAGTCTGTTTCTGTTTGGGATTTTTTTATTTAGCTGTTAATTTATTTTTTATTTTTCACACATAAGTGAAATCATATGGTATTTGTTTTTATCTGACTTATTTTACTTAACATAATACCTTCCAGGCCCATTCAGGTTGTCACAATGGTAAGATTCATTCTTTTTTATGGCTGAGTAATATTCCATTATACTTCTTAATTTGTTGAGGTATGTTCTCTCTATAACCACTATGTTGAGTTTTTATCATAACGGATGTTGAATTTTATCAAATGCTATTCTGCATCTATTGAGATGAAAATATGAGTTTTATTCCTTCACTTTGTTTCTAGTTAATCATATTGATTGATTTGTGGATATTGAACCATCCTTGCATCTCTGGAATAAATCCCACTTCATAAGTGTGATGATCTATTTAATGTATTGTTGAATTTGGTTTGTTAATATTTTGCTGAGAATTTTTACATCAGTGTTCGTCAGGGATATTGGCCTGTAATTTTCTTTTTTGTGGTGGCCTTTTCAGTATTTTGCAATAGTTTGAGAAGGATAGGTATTAAGTTTTCTTTATGTGTTTGGTAAAATTCACCTGTGAAGGCATCTGGTCCTGGACTTCTGTTGATTGGGAGTTTTTTCATTACTGATACAAAGTCATAACTAGTAATCAGTCTGTTCACATTTTCTATTTCTTCTTCATTCAGTTTTTGATTGATTCAGTTTTGGAAAATTGTATATGTCTAGTAATTTATCCATATCTTCTAGATTGTCCCATCTGTTGGCATATAATTGTTCATAGTTGTCTCCTTGGACCCTTTGTATCTGTGGTACCAGTTGTAACTTCTCTTTCATTTTTTATTTTATTTGGTTCCTTTCTTTTTTCTTGAGAGTCGGGCTAAAGGTTTATCAGTTTTATTGATCTTTTTAAAGAATCAGCCATTAGTTTCATTGATCTTTTCTATTGTTCGTTATTCTCTATTTCATTTATTTTCCCTCTGATCTTTATTATTTCTTTCCTTCTAATAACTTTGAGCTTTGTTCTTCTTTATCTAGTTCTTTTAGGTGTAAGGTTAGATTATTTATTTGAGATTTTTCTTGTTTCTTGAAGTGGGACTGGGCCTGTATCACCATAACTTCCCTCTTAGAACTGCTTTAGTTGCATCCCATAGATTTTGTATTTCATGTTTCCTTTTTCATTTGTCTCCAGGTATTTTTCAAAGTTTTCTCTTTGATTTCTTTGTGGACCCACTGGTTATTTAGTAGCACATTGTTTGGCCTCTATGTGTTTGTGTTTTTTTTCCAGGTGATTTTACTACTTTTGTCTTTTAATCTTCATACCTGTTATGCAGGCAGTTGGTCCACTACCTTTACTGTATGTTTACCTTCACTAGCAAGAATTTTCATAATTTTCTTTCATAATTTTCTTCTTTCTAGTTATGGCCTTTTCTTTTTCATTTAATGAAGATCTTTAACATTTCTTGTAAGGCCACTTTGATGTTGATGAACTCCTTTATCTTTTGCTTGCTTGGGAACCACCTTATTTCTCCTTCAATTCTAAGCTGTAATCTTGCTGGGTAGAGTAATCTTGGTTATAACTTTTTTCCTTTCAGCATTTTGAATATATTATGTTAGTATCTTTTGGCTTGTAAAGTTTCGGCTGAAATATCAACTAATAACCCTATGCAGGTTCTGTTGTGTATTAGTTTTTCTCTTGCTGCTTTTAAAATTCTCTCTTCAACTATTGACACTTTGGTTATGTGTCTTGGTGTGGATCTCTTTAGGTTCATCTTATCTGGAACTCTCTTTGCTTCCTAGATTTGGATGTCTGTCTCCTTTACCAGGTTAGAGAAGTTTTCAGCTAATTTTCTTTCAAGTAGGTTTTCTGTTTCTTTCTTTCTTCTCCTCCTGGAGCAGAATAATGCAAATGTTAGTGTGTGTGATATTATGTCAGAATTTCCTTAAAACTATCCTCATTTTTAAAATTCTTTTTTCTTATTTTTGTTCAGATTGGTTGATTTCCACTGCTGTTGTTCCAGATTGCTGATCTATTCGTCTGCATCATCTAATCTGCTGTTGATTCCATCTAGTATAGTTTTCATTTTGGTTATTATATTCTTCAGTTCCAATTGGTTCTTTTTTATATTTTCTGTCTCTTTGTTGAAGTTCTCACTGCATACCTTCTTTTTCTCGCTTTGGTGCGTATCTTCATGACCATTACATGAACTCTTTCTTTAGCAGATTGGTTATCTCCATTTCATTTCATTTTTTTTTCTGAGGTTTTGTCTTATTTTTCACTTTGGAACATATACCTCTGTCTTTTCATTTTGCCTAAGTCTGTTTGTTTCTTAATCAGATCAGTTATGTCTCCCAATATTGAAGGAGTAGCTTTATACAAATGTCTTATGGGGCACAGTAGTTTAAACTTCCTAGTCACCATAGCCAGGTGCCCCAAGAGTGACCTATGTGGGCTGTATGCACCCTCCTGTTGTGACTGCATTGTGATTGGTATACTCATGGTATGTGGAACTTTCCTCCAGCTTAGCCGTCTGCAAGGTCTAGCCATGACTGTTTCAGGCAGCTAATATGCGAGTCTGCCCCTATGTCCATCTGGCTGAGAGGCCTGCCTGTAAGTAACTATTACCGGTGAACTGGTGTGTGGGGTTGGCCCCTAGCAAGGCTGGCTGCAAGGCCCAGCTGCCATATCTTTAGGCAACCACGTGGTTGAGGCAGTCCTTTGGCGTGGTTCACTTCAAGGTTGGGCTGTGATTGTTTTAGGTGTTCTAGTGTGCCAGATTGGCCCCCCAGGGCAGGGATGCTTGGGAGAGGCTTTGGTGCTGGCCAGGCCACCCACCAGAAGGTACTCTGGACCAGGTGGGTGATTGAATGAGGTGATTCTTCAAGGGAATGTGGTAATGGGGTGAGCAGTGCTAGTGCAGTAGATGGAGAATATCAGACATGGCACCCACCAGCATTGGGCCAGCTAGGAAGAAGGAAGTACCAAGAAGTACTTGGTAAAAAAAAAATGGTGCTTCTCTGCACATGTCCGAAAGTTAGTCAGTAACTAATCGATCTCCTTCATGTGTTACCCAGGGGCTTTTTAAACTGCTGCCTCTGCCCTGGTACTTGGAGTGAGTATGATTGTGCACATGGCCTTTAAGAGCAAACTCTTGATTTCCTACTATCCTCCAGCTCCCCTGGACATAAGCCAGGGGAGTTTCCAAAGCCAGGAGTTGTAGGGGCTTGTCTTCCTAGTGCAGGTCTCCTGGGCGTTGGAGCCTAATGAGGGGCTCATACCCCTTATACCTCAGGGAGGGTTTGTTTGATTGTGATATCCCTCCTGCTTGTAGGTCCTTGTACTGGGGGTATGGGTCCTAACTGACCCACATCTCCACCCCTTCTAAGCCTCTCAATGTGGCTTTTTTTTTATACCCTTAGTTGTGTATGGTTAGTTCTGCTAGTATTCAGTTCATTCTTAGAGATACTTGTTCCATATGTAGTTATAGATTTTGATGTGTCCCTGGGAGGAAGTACCTCATCCTACTCTGCCATCTTGGTCCCACCCCCTAACCCAGAGTTTTAACAGAAGTTTTATCTCATTGATTAAAAGGAGCAGAGAGAGTTCATAGCGAAAAGAAGCTTCTGAGCTTCCAACCTCCTGTGAAAAGGATGCAGGCTCAGAAGATATTCAGCTCTAAACACTGGCCATTTCTTTTGGAAAATGAAAGATGACTCAGAGGATGCAGCCAAAAAGCCAGAGTAGAGCTAAGAGACATGGAGAACCACTGCCAAGGCTAATCAGGGAACTGTTGACATGTGCCCCACTAGATTTCAGAATTGTTATTGATCAATGACTGTTATGTTCTCTGGTTTTCTTCCTTTTTGAATGGGAGTATCCACTGAAATTTTCATATTCTTTCCTGACCATTGTATATTAGGTGTGTGTTGGGCAGTTAATTTGTATAGTTAGTTCATTCATCTTCATATTGGAGGAATTGTACTTGAGAAGCTGCAACCGAGAAACTGGATCTGAGAAGCCTCATCTATATAACTGTACCTGATTTAGATTAGGTCCTGAACTTTGAGCTGATGATTTTGTAATGTAATGAGACTTTTGGACCTTCGGAGGGTTTGGATATATTTTGAAAATGAAAGAGTATAAATAATGTGGCCAGAGGGTAGACTGTGACACTAAAGATGGGTGCAAATTTTTAATCACCCTTTCCATCCAGAGGCTTAGTTGATTTCTTTAGCCCATTGAATCTGGGGTGGGCTTGTGATTGGTTAACCAGTAAAATATGGTGGATGTGATGCTCGTCAGTTCCAGACTTATGCCTTTGAGAGGACTGACAGCCTCTTCTGTCATAGAAACCAGCTGCTGTGTGAGAAGTCTGGCTATTCTGAGACCAGCAGAATGCTAAAACCCCAACTAGCCACTTGGAGAAAGAGAGGAAGAAAGGTGAGTGAGAATGTGAAAGATTGGCCATATGGAGTAGCTACTAGGTATAAACAAATGAATGAAGCTTTCTTAAACCTTTTAGTGAGCCCAGTTTTCAGCTGAAATCAGATGAGTGAATGACTCAGCCAGCAGTGAGACGTGAGATGCCAGATGTATGACCTCAGTTGTGCTATACCAGCCATTTTCCAGCTGTTTGAGCAACTAGCTCAGAACACCTTACCTTGTAGAACAGAGATGAACGATTCCTACTGCACCTTATCCAAATGCTTGAATCACAGAATTATGACAAACATATGATGATTGTTAACGCTAAGTTTTGGTGTTTATTACATAGGAATAGACAACTGAAATATAAATGAAGGAACTGAAATACAGAAAAATTCTATCACTTGCTTAACTTCAAAGAGATAATAGAACCATTGCCTTCGATCACATTTTAAACTGCCTGTATGCCTCTTCTTTACAGAGGACACACTGAGGCCCCTTTTTGATAATTAATGAACCTGTCTACACCTACAGGTTTTCCTTATAAAGTGTTTATTCCTACCACTTTTCATCTAATAGTTGGACAGTTATGGTTAGCATATCCCTTGACTGAATTCTACAGTAATGATACAATCTGAGGGTACAGTTGGGTACTGTTCCTTAGTTTAAAAAAAAAAAAATCTCAGGAGGGATCTTCTCTGAGCATTTTGTAACAGAAATCCTGCACACGAAAGCATTTAGTTAGCAAAGTGCAACTGACTGGAAATTTCTTAAAGGAAATTCAGGATAGTTTATATAATTTCCCAAAAGTTAAGCAACTTATTTCTCATAAGTCATTAAAGTTTTTCTCAGATTTCCTTCAGATTGCATTAGAGGTTTTCTGTCTTGACTGTTTGCTAGAACAAAATTCTATCCTGGTCACTTTCTTCCTTCTGGATGTTTTCATCCGGAACATTCAATTCCTTCCCACCTCCTTATTCACAGAGAAACTTCTCTCTTTCGCAGAAGATTCAATCTAACATTGAGGCACTGACAGTTGCTGTTTTGATTTCTCAGAGTGAACTTATCAAACTATTTTTCTCAATAAAGGAATTTTCATAACTATTAAGGTGAAAATTTCCACTTAGCATTTCTTACATTACATAAAAAAAAAAGAAGACAAATCTTAACCAGAATCCTTCTAGTCACAGATAAATTCTGTTACCATTTTTTGTTCAATATATTTTTTTAAGTATATAGGTGCCTAAGAAAAAAATGAGATTAAAATAATAATAGCATAGTGCTTATTATGTACCACTGTTATAAATGCCTTAATCTGGTTTATTTAATCCACCTCACAACCCAAAGAGATCTGTACTTTTATTGGCATGATTTGCGGGTGAAGAAACTGAAGTATTTAAATAATTTGCCCAAGATCACATAACTGAGATTCAAGTCCAGGCCGTCTTTACCTTACAGCCTACATTTTTAACCATTATTCTAACTTGTCATCCATATTAAACATACTGACTTATAGTTTGGTTTATTGTTTGGTTTTTTATATCATGAATTTTTTCATGATATTATTTTGTAAGGAATTTTTTTACATTCAGTATGTTACATTTATTAAAATAATAACATGTATAGAACTAATTTTTTAGCTCTCCACTTCAACAGTAGCCATTCTCTCTACTTATAATAGCATTGATTAGTTTTGCCTGTTTTATAAATGTAATCACAGTATGTACTCTTTTCTGTCTGGTTTCTTTTGCATGACAGTTTGTAGGATTCATCCCTATGGTGGAACATAGTTAGAAATTGTCCATTCTATTTGCTGTGTAATACTCCATATTTTGAGTGTATTATAGCTTATCCATTCTGTTGAAATGTGATAAGTTTCTACTTTGGGGCTATCATAAATGGTGCTGCAATAAACATTCCATGTATATTGGTGAACATATGTATACATTTCTATAGAAGATGTTGCTAGTTGTGGATATTTAGCTTTAATAGATATGGTCAAATAATTTTCTAAAGTGGTTGTACCAACTTGCATTACTACCAGCACTGTATGAGAATTCTCATTGTTCTACATTCTTACCAACTTTTGGTTGTTTCTTTCTTTTTTGCTCAACCATTATGGTGGATGTTACAATACCATTTGTATGACTACGTAGTGTTCCATTGTATGGATATGTACTTTTTTTTTTTTTAAAAAGGCACTTCCTATGGTTGAACATTTAAGATGTTTCTATTCTTTCTTTGAAAAAATATGATGTGTTGACACTAATGGTCTTGTCTATTTTTTAAGACTTCTAATACATGTTTCTTGTGCACATAATTGTACAAGTAATATATGAGTGTTTGTTTCACTGAAACATTACAAGATGAGTTATTATAACTCTTACAACTTGTTTCTCAGTAAAAGGTAGCATCTCATATTTTTAACTTAATTTCCAGCAAAAGTTGAACATTGTGTTTATTGGCAGTTTTATATTTTTAATAAACAGTCTGTTCTCATTCTGTGCTCATATTTCTCTTGAAATATTTATAAATGTCTATTTAATACTATTATTAACCCTTTCTGGTTTTATATGTTACAAACTTTTCCTTCAACTTTATAAAAACTAAGTTGTTGTAATCAGATATATATTTTACAGTTTTTATCTTCAGTATACTTTAAAGGGCCTACTCATATTTTCAACTCTTCCATTCTGCTCTCTTCTTTCCTTTTGTGTATGTATATGTGTATGCACAGAAGCATACGCGCATACATATACATGTGTCTGGCAAGCATCATCAGTAATCCTAGTGCTATTCTGTGAACTTTTTCTTTACTCTGTACTGTGTGTGGCACATAGGAGGCACTCACAAAATAGTTGATGAATAAATGAATAGTTTCTTGATAGGCAAAAGAGGATAGATCTGAAATATTTTTCAGAGAGGTGCTTGTTTTAAGTATGGCCATGACAACTTAGGTATATCTTAAAATGACTAAAAAATATCTGTTGACCCTGTAGAATCATGTGCTAACAATTTTTATTTTGCATTTATTTCTAATATAATATTGGGAAGATAACCATCAAAATACTTAGCAGTATCCTTAGTAGTAGAGAAGACTAATAATTATGTGTCTGGAGATATTATAATTATGTATTTCAACTTCAGACCAGGGTTGACTTGTTAGATTAGATACAATGTGTTAGATTAGACATAATGACTTGTTAGATTAGACACAAATATTAGACACATCTTTCGCTTTGGTTACTTAATTTGGTTACAAGAAACTAATATTGCATGAGAGTCTTTTGAACTTGACTCACAGACATAAGATCAAACGTTATTTTGCAGAATTGGGAACATAGTGGGTGGCATTGCTATCAGCACTGGAGATGACTGTTCATTTCGCAACAGATTGCTTCTCAACTGTGTCTTGCCTTCTTTGATTCATATCTTTACAGTTTTCCAGTTTTCGTAACCACTCTGTAATGTACCCATTGAATAAATTCTTTTCTGCTTAAATTAATGTTTTTTATGTTTTGTTTTTTTACCACTAACAACCTACTATATGTCCTAAAGGGGAACCTAATTTACATTAGTGAATTAATTAATGTCCACCCAGGAAAGTCTACTTGGGGTCTTCTTTGTATGCATGTTTCATAGGGCTCCCAGTAAACCAATGAAATGTATTCTTAGGATGCAGAGTTAAGCTCTTTGGCATAGGAATCAAGGAGCATTAGACTGTAAATAATAATTCAGAGCAATATTTTTGTGTAGAACTCTGAGTGTTTCATACTCCTTAAGAAAAGGGATTGGCAGGAAATATTTTCAATGAATAAAACTGATAGGATTAATAGCTAGAATGAAAATATTTTATAAGTCAACAAAAAGATCGTAAATGAAAAAGGCAAGAAAAATAAAGTATATGAATAGGTAAATTACTGAAGATGAAATTCAGATGATCAATTGACATATGAAGATATTTTACCTCACAAGTAATCAGTCAAATGTGATTTAGAATGAGATGTCTTTTTTTTCATTTGCCGGATTTAGCAAAGATGAACAAGTCACATGTATGGCAAGCATGTTGAGTATAAATTGGAATAGGCACTCTTGGGATGATTTGGTTGTATTTATTAAAACTGAAAATGGGTATAAACTAGACTCAGGAATAAACTAGACTCAGGAATTTCTTTTTTTTTTTTTTTTTGTTTTGGTATCTCCTGAATAGAAACACATATGTACAAAACCAATTATGTATTTAAAAAAGAAAAAAGGAAAAGAGAAGAATTGGCAAGGATGTGAAGAAATTGGAACCCTAATACATCATTTGTGGAAATGTAAAATAGTGCACCCACTTTGGAAACAGTGTGGCAAGGATGTGAAGAAGTTGGAACCCTAATACATCATTTGTGGAAATGTAAAATAGTGCAGCTACTTTGGAAACAGTGTGGCAGTTTCTCAAAATGTTAAGCACCAAATTACCACACCCAGAAGTTTTACTCCTAAAAATCTATTCAGAAGAAATAAAAACATATGTTCACACAACTTGTACATGAATTTTCATAGCAGTATTATTCATAATAACTGTAAAGCAGAAACAACTAAACTGGCAAAGAGAAGGTGCTATATCTAGACAATGAAATACTAGTAAGCAATAAAAAGTAAGAAAGTATTGATAGATGTGACAACATGGGTGAACCACAAAAACATTTTATGCTAAATAGAAGAAATGAGACCCAAAAGACCACATATTGTATAATTTCATTTCTATGAAAAAGACAGAATCTGTAGAAGCAAAAAGTAGATTAGCCTTTGGTTAGCCTTTGGTTAGCCTTGGGTTTAGCATTAGCCTTGGGTTGCCCCAAGGCTAGCGGCGGGAATGGAGAATGACTGCAGATGGGTATGAGGTTTTTTGGTGGGTGATGAGGAATGTTCTAAAGTGAAGTGAAGTAATAGTAATTGTGTAACTATAAATTTACCTTAAAAATCCTACTGAATTGTACACTTAGAACTGCTTAATTTCATGGTATGTAAATTATAATCTTAGTAAAACTGTTCAAAATGATTAATAGCTGGCGATTTCATAAAATTATGGCCTGAGACGGTAAGTTAATTCTTGTATGAAGGGTAGTTGGAAGAAATTATGACCAGAGACAGACATATCATGACTTTGAGGAGAAATAAAATGGAACACACACAGGAATAGAAAGAGAGATGGAAGGGAGAGATACAGATGCTCATTATCACATTCTTTGTAATAATGGAAACAAATAACCTAAAGACCTATCAATAGTAAAACAGCTAAGTAAAATATGGTTTATTTGAAAAAAGTAACTTGCAAAAAGATATTTAGAACATTACAACATTTGGGTATATTAAAAAAAAAATAGTAGTATACATGTTTTTTGTGGAACTATGTGTATGTAAAGTATAAAAAAGAGATGTGAAGACTACACACAAATTTAGAATAGTGATTCCCTCTACGGAGCCAAGCGGAGAAGTCAGGATTAGGATAAAAATCAGGAAGGCCTTTAGTACTGTATGTAATTCAAATTTACTCAAAATTAAAAATTACTTAATTTTTTTAAAGTATAAACAGAAAAATGGACTTGAAGCAAATATTCCAAATTATCAATGATAGTATTTCTGGGTGGTGGGAATAAGAATGAGAAAGGAACCAAAATCTAAGAACAAATATATAAGAGCCATCTTTCTCTTTGGTTACTTAATATAAAAGTGTTTTTAAAAAATAATGTAAAAGTGAAAAAAAAAGTTTGAAAAATGGCAGTGATAACCCTGTGAGCCCAAATCAGACCCGGCAGAAACAAAACCAGAACAGCAGCTTACCATCAAGGTCGCTGATCTTTGGAACAGAGCATCGGTGACTACAACAGGAAAACCCAGGTTTCTGCCTAGAAACAGAGGGAACTTAGGGATCATGGTATTTTATTGGCAGGCCATAATATTATTAGTGAACTTCCCAGATTTTAATATTTTGAACATCATAGAGCAATGTGTCACACTTACCATACTCTATTTCTTATTAAACAACAATTAATCTTGCTTTTATAAAATTTGATATTTTTCAAACCATTTACATTATTCATTTCTTCAGTTGAGGAAAGGGGAAACTCACTTCTGTCACTATCTGGAAGCTGTTAAAATTCATTTACTTATAGAAAATATTTGCTTGTTATAAAAAGTGGAATAATCCAAAAATTATGCTTGTTTTCATAATATGTTAAATGGATTTCTTTCAGTTGCAAGAAGTAGAAACCCAATTGAAACTGATCGAACTGCAAAAAGAATCAATTTTCTAAAGTAATTTGAAAGTTCACGTGATGCAACTGGCTTTAGGAATTGTATCCATGACCTTAAATGATGTAATTAGATTTATCTGTCTCTTTTCCTGTCTTACAGTATTGATACAATTTTTATTACTATTACTATTATTATTATTAGTAGTAGTAGTAGTAGTATTGTGTGTGTGGTCAGAACCTGGAGCTGGAAGTCACTGAAATACTGACTCTGAGAAACCTTATTTCCATGATCTGTGCTTGCCATCAGAAACTTTACCCTCTCATTTTTACCTTCCAAGTATCATAGAAGTGCATTTAACAGAGAGAACTTTATTTGCAAGCAAACTTTAGGAAGTTTAGGAAATATATTTTATGGCTTTCCAGCCTCTCCTACTATTATAGAATGAAAAGGATGTTGAGTGGGCCTATTTGCAACATCCAACACAATTCACTCCTTTGGCTGCTTAACCTATACGCATCCTTTTACCTTTTACTGATGTTTCCGTATGACATTGCAACCACAATATACTACATCTAATTTAATGCTGCTATCCTTCATATAAATGAAAACACACTCAAACATCTACCCAAAGGGAGAGAGTCAAAATGCCATCAGCTCCTATATCAATCTGTGGATGATACTCATCTCAGCCATTAATATTACAGTGATTTTCTGCTGCTTTGGTGTTAAATTATAAAGTTAATCACCACTATCACACCTTATATGAAATTCTTGGAAGGGCAGAAGGAAGTTGATGTGTTTATATATACACTTACATTCATATGTACACACATACAGAGCAAAGTAATATTTATGGGTAGCTGCTACAATCCTTGTTTTGTCTGGAAGTTAGTATTATATATATAACCTCCCCAGTGTTCATCCCATGTTCTATCTGCCAGCATATAGTCTAGAAGGGGTTTTGTTTTAGGATAGTAGTTTAGATCATCATTCTTGAGTTACTGAGAACTCGATGATGATTCCTATAGTGGAATGCTGAGGTGTAACCCATGTGTTTTTCACCACTCAATATGGAAATTACAAGAAGACACCCCACAGGTTCTCCTAGGATCCAGTCCTATTCTTCCATGCCTGCATTTTGTAGCAAGAACCTTTATGTCAGTGTTAATCAGATTAATCACCCAAACAAAAATAATAACTCCTCTTTTTGCCTGTTACTGTGGTGCAATGAGGAGACCAGAATACCCAGGTGGCACTCTTAACTTCTAGTTCAAGGGGTTCGTTGCTACATCTTCTTGGTAGAAGTATCCCTTTTTTTCCCCTAGAAGTATCCCTTTCATGGGTACTAAGATTTCTAAATCATCCAAGGTCACAGGGACTGGAAGCAAACATTCCTCAAATGGATAATTAAAAATGACACTATGTTTCATTAATTCTAGGATATATACTTTTCTCATACATTATTGTCTCTGAAATTAGGATGCTTCCTACACTTAATGGTATCCTATAGTTACTATCTGTCAGGCAGTACTTGTGACGTACTTGTCATTATCTTTGCATGCACAACATCAGAATAGATATATTGGAAGAAAATCTAGGAGGTGGTAGTAGAGCACTTCAAGAAATACTGCATGAACAATATTCTTGATGTCATAAAGGACAATAATTGTATAAAAACACAATGACTGTGACTCAAAAAATGACTCTATAGTTTGAATATAAATGTGAAGGAGTTTTAGGAATTCCTTCACCAATTTCTCTGTTTTATGTTTTTTCATTTTATGTATGCGCAAGTGATGTAAGATAGAATGTTATGACAAAATAGGTCTAAAGTAGTTCCAAAGAAAACAAAAATTGTGACTAATAAAGCATTATCTCATCATAGTTTAATTGCTGTACTTTTTTCTTTCTTAGTGGTAAATAAAATAATAATGATTCTTACAACTAGTCAGTCTTAAATTCAATGAAATAGTGAAGTCTGCCACTTCTACCTCTATCCTCTGGTTCTCACATCTATGTTTTTTATGGTTGAAGAAACACCACTATGACAGATTTCTTTCACAAAAAAGATTTCAGGAGGGGCGCCTGGGTGGCTCAGTGGGTTAAAGCCTCTGCCTTCAGCTCAGGTCATGATCTCAGGGTCCTGGGATCGAGCCCCGCATCAGGCTCTCCGCTTAGCAGGGAGCCTGCTTCCCCTCTCCCTCTGCCTGCCTCTCTGCCTACTTGTGATCTCTCTCTGTCAAATAAATAAATAAAATCTCTTAAAAAAAAAAAAGATTTCAGATTTTCCTGACAATAATTAATCTTCAGTAATTTTTGAGTTAATATTAATCAGTTTTTCTCCAACAGCCTCATTGTACTGGCTATTATGAGTTTTATGTATTTCTGTCAGTGTTCATATTTTGTGTTAAACAGCAAGAAATTTTATTAAAATTCAGTTAATTAACATATAATGTATTATTGGTTTTAGAGGTAGAGGTCAGTCTTATATAATACCCAGTGCTCATTATATCACGTGCCCTGCTTAATGCCCATCACCCACTTACACCATCTCCCCAACTTCCTCCCCTCCAGCAATCCTCATTTTGTTTCCTATGATTATGAGTCTCTGATGGTTTGTCTCCCTCTCTGATTTCGTCTTGTTTTATTTTTTCCTCTCTTCCACTATGATCCTCTGTTTTGTTTCTTAAATCCCACATATGAGTGAGATCATATGATAATTGTCTTTCTCTGATTGACTTATTTCACTTAGCATAATACCCTCTAGTTCTATCCATGTTATTGCAAATGGCAAGATTTCAGTTTTTGACAGCTGAGTAGTATTCCATTATGTATATATACTACATCTTCTTTATCCATTCATCTGTCGATGGACATCTGGGCTCTTTCCATAGTTTGGCCATTGTAGACATTGCTGCTATAAACATTGGGATATAGATGACCATTCGGATCACTCTATTTGTATCTTTTGGGTAAATACCCGGTAGTGCAATTGCTGGATCATAGAGTAGCTCTATTTTCAACTTCTTGAGGAACCTCCATACTATTTTGCAGAGTGGTGCATCAGCGTGCATTCCCACCAATAGTGTAAGAGGGTTCTCCTTTCTCCATAGCCTCACCAACATCTGTTGTTTCCTGACTTGTTAATTTTAGCCATTCTGACTGGTGTGAGATGGTATCTCATTGTGGTTTTGACTTGTATTTCCCTGATGCTGAGTGATGTTGAGCATTTTTCATGTATCTGTTGACCATTTGGATGTCTTTGGGGAAATGTCTGTTCGTGTCTTCTGCCCATTTCTTGATTGGATTATTTGTTCTTTGGGTGTTAAGTTCTTTATAGATTTTGGATACTAGCTCTTTATCTGATAAGACATTATAAGCAAGAAATTTAAAAATCTTTTTCTAACATGTTCATATTTCTCTTCATTTTTTTCATATTTTTCTTCATTAGTTCAATTATGAAACAAAGTAGCCTATTCGTTTTTTTAAATAACTTACCGTTTTTGTGTAACCTAGAAAATTTTTGTTGTGTCACTTTTCTGAATAATAATAATATTGATTGATTTTGTGGCTCTTTTTCATCTGTTTCATATCCCATTATGTTTCTATCTAAATATTGTCTTGGTCCTTTAATATATAAATTTAAAGATGAAAAAGGAGGTACTCTTCATGTATGTTCCAGTCATAGGTCTATAATTTCTTCTTTATTGAAAAATCCCCAAACTTTTTCCTAGTTGCAGCTAAAATGGCATATTCCTATATCAATTTCCCATTAGCAAATTCTCTAAGTTGCCTGCAGCCAATTCCTAACACCTGACGTAATGGGTAGTATGAAGAGGGAAGGTTGGAATGAAAGGGGACAGGAGTTTTAACCAATTTGTAGTTTAAAATATCTCACTTTTGCAAATCTTACAAAAGCATATATTTTTGGGAACACAATGCCAGAGTCTCTCCTAGGGCATTAGAATTTTCTCCTGCACCTGAGGGTTCCTAAAATTTAAGGTTCTTTAGCTTGGCAGGTAATTTGCTGTGGATCTTGGATTTCAGTTCTCTTTATGAGGGGATGCCTCTCTTTTGACTGGCCACTTAATGACTCCTTTGTCTACACATCTTTCCCTCAGGTCCCTAAGACATAAATACATTTTTCCAGCCATTGCAAGGGAAACTCCCTCTCTGTGCTATTTTACTCTGCCAATGGCCCAAGTAGCTTCATCTACCATAGTATCTACATTTGGTACATCTGGTAAGTCCCCTGAAACAGTCTCTAACTTCTGTGGACTCTAGAGACCAGGAGATAGTCAGATCTCTGAGTGGTTCCCCAGAAGCCCCTTATTTGATTTGAGGTAAAGGTGAAACACCACCTTTGCTACATAGTGTTGCCTACCTCACAACTCAATACATAACAGTTTTTTCCAAGACTCTTCTACTTCTGCTTCTGTTGTAAATTGGTTAATGTTGGCAGATCTGGTATTATGATCTCTTAGTTTGTCCCTGTATAGGTGGCTTAGTCCCTGTTTGAGAGTAATTAGCATCTTTTCCTTTTGTGTTTGGTTTGGAGAGGCTGGTCACCTGATGGAAAACTAAATAGAACCGTTTTAATACCAATTGGTGTCTTAGGTATCTACTAAATTCCTTTTGGGCCTACGTTTTCCCCTGGAAATCCTATACTGAACTGGGCACAAGTTTTTGAGGACTTATGTATTCTAGGTTCTTTGACAGTACCAGGAAAGTAAAAATAAATGGATCCATTATGAACATTCAAATGTAATATGAAGAATAATATGGTTAATCTGCCATATATTAAGTGATAGTTTTTTTTTAAGATTTATTTATTTATTTTAGAGAGAGAGAGCGAGCCTGAGTAGGTGGAGAGAGGGAGAAGAGAGAAGGAGAGAGGAAATCCTCAGGCACACTCTCTGCCGAGCAGGGAAGGCTGATGCAGGGCTGGACCCTGAGATCAGGACCTGAGCCAAAATCCAGAGTCACTTAACCGACTGAGCAACCCAGGTTCCCCTTAAGTCATAGTTTTTAAACCTCACTTGAAACACCCAATGTAAGAACAACCGTTTTCTTTAAAGTTATATGAGATTTTACAAGAGATTTGGCTTCACCATATAGTAACTATGATTGAACTTATGAAATTATATTACATAATACATTTGCTAGTACTTTTTCATTAAATTATTAGTGAATTCAAATGTTATATTGGAATGTTGTAGCAGACTTTGAAGGACTTCATTTTTTCATTGAGTTTTATAAATAGGGAAGATTTATCAGAGGGGTTAAATGGGGGATCAGTTTCTAGTGTTGTTTATGGGAGAATTTTATGGTTTGATTTGTATACTTGAAATTATGCCCTTTTATATCTCTAGTATGTAAAATTTTTGTGTTAGGGTCTAAAATTGTGGGTTGTTTTTGTGTACTGCTAAAACATTAGGTGATGAAAACAAAAGATTTCTCTGGATTTGTATGTGTAACCTAAATGGCCCCATTCTGCCACCTTCTGGCTGACTTCATATTTTCTAGTGGTATGAACCAAGACTCAACTGTTCCTGCCATGATTAACACCATATCATTTATTTTGGGGCTTGGGAGATCTCACATGGGGTCAGTTTAAGCTGCAGGTAGTTCTAGTGCCCTAGGCTCACATTTACTTCTCAGTTCTAAAATGTCTCAGAGTTTACCAGAATGTGATACCACATGATGATGTGAAGTGTTGTTACCTTTAACAGTATGCAGTTATAACTACTTTTGGCTTTTCCTCAATATTAATAGATATTACTTGAAATTAAGACATATCAAGTTTGTTAGATATTTATCACAGTCACAATAAGAAAGTTATTTGGAAAGTGATATAGGAATGGAGTTTACTGAAATCAGTGCTAAGTTCTTAGAAACTAACGTTAGGTTCAATAAGCACTTAACAGAGCTTGAAATAAAAGGAGAAACCATGTGCATGTTAATGAAATCTTTGTACTTCCTTGGTTTTGTTACTCTTCAGTGTATTTTCATTTATTCAAAAGAGATGTTGATAAAGGGTCAAAACTTGAAATAAGTACAATACTTTTTTAGGTAGAAGGAATTAGAATATAGGATATTGCAATTTTGTGACCTTTTACAACATGCTTTACCTCTCTGTTCCTCTAGCAAATGAGATAATTATTCATCTTAAAGGTATGTTGTTATGAGAAGTATATGCATTATTTAGTTAATGAAAGTGCTTACAACAGTATCTGACATGAAATAAGTAAGCATTATCCTCAGTCTTACAACATTGAGAATATATTTCATATTCTTATATATTTTATAAGTAAATAGACTCCAAAATATCCTGGAAAATGTTTTATATTTTCTTACAGTTTTATGTCCAATGTGAAATTAGAATAGAGAAATTGAAGATAGTGAAAATGCATAGCCTGCTAAAGTAGTATAGAAATGTATGTGATATACTGGGGCCTATATTTGTGTGATTTATATTTGACTTGAAAAATCTAAAATTGTCTCATAAGAGCTATGGTGTCTCTTAAAAAATGACTCAGTCAAAAACAGTTATTGAATGTGTACTATGTGGTCACCATTATTTTAGATTCTAGAGATAGAAAATTATGGGAGAAGCTCACAAGAAAGTTTAGAAGTATAAGCACATAATTATTGTACACTGTGGTCAGTATAATAATGTGGGTGTTAATGTATTTTAGAAGTTAGAACTGAGGAAATAAAATTGAAATAAACCTTGGGTAACCAGTAGGAATTGCCAGGAGAAACTCATCTTACCTAACTGGAACTTTTATGCTTAATATTTTGACTACTGGTTTATCTGCACATCCCTACATTTTGTATCAGTAATATTATACTTTCTTTCATATCCAGAATGCTTTGTCTCACATCACCTGAAGAATAGGATTTTCAAGTGTTTGTATTTTAGCAGGGAAGATCTGGCTTCCATTATGGTAATTCTGAGTAAAGAGGTAAACTGTATTTTTTTGGGTGGACATTTGCAATGTTGTTATCTGAGCCTGTAGTCCCCTATATTCACTTCCCCATTCTGTGGAGGTAGACCTATCACACTGGCCGTCCTGAGGCCTGAGTTTGCCCTTATGTATACTGATGAGGACTCTCATTTGAGTGAAAAAAATGAATCCATTTATGTAGTGGTAATGGGAGTTGAAGGGATAAGTTTTATATTCTTCACTCCTGTATCAAGGATTTAGAAAGTCCCTCCATGGAGACTTAGATGTTGGGCTGCCTGGCCATTGTTATCTTGGCTAGTGAGTCAGTAGCAAGTCAATGGAAGATTCTCATCAACATAAAAGACTAAAAGGGGTAGAGGGAGAGAATGCCTGCATCAACTATGATTAGAAACTTCATATTTTCAATTTTATATATTTAGTATTCTGGAAATAGAATGTCCCTTTGCCCACCCCAATCACCTTATTATATTTGACTCTTATATCAGTTTTCTCTTGGTGCCATGACAAATTACCAAAAATTTAGTGGTTTAAAACAACATCCATTTATTACCTCACAATTTTTTTTAAAGATTTTTTTTTAAAGATTTTATTTATTTATTTATTAGGAAAGAGAGAGAGTGAGAGAGAGCATGAGAAGGGAGAAGGTCAGAGTGAGAAGCGGACTCCCCATAGAGCCGGGAGTCCGATGTGGTTCTCGATCCTGGGACTCCGGGATCATGACCTGAGCCGAGGGCAGTCGCTCAACCAACTGCGCCACCCAGGCGCCCTACCTCACAATTTTTTAAGTCATGGTTTTATAAGGCTCTTATCTGGAGTTTCTGGGGAAGATTCTACTTCCAGGGTCAGTAATATTTTTAGCAGAATTCATTTTCTTGTGGTTACACAACTGAGGTCTCTGTTTCCTTGATGGCTATCATCTGGGGGCTGCCCATAGCTCCTAGAGACCTTTCTCTGGTCCTTGCACATGGACTGTAATATCTCAGAGCCAGTAATGGTGTGTTGAATCCTTTGCATGCTTAGAATCTGACAGTTTCTTGCCCTGGCTCTCTTCTGCTTCAACTAGAGAAAGTCTCTGCTTTTAAGAGTTGATATGATTAGATCAGTCCTACCTAGATAATCCATAAGAATCTATTTTAAGGTCATTAATTAGTAATCTTAATTGCATCTGCAGAGTCTCTTTAGCCATGCATTATAACATATTTACAGGATCCATTATTTCACTCTCAAGTATGTACAAAGGCAGTAGAGTTAAGAAAGGTCATGTTATACTCAAGAAATGGTAGTTAAGTTAGCATTATTATTGTTTGAGATATAAATTGGTAAAATGGAGCTAAATGGAGGCCTGCTTGAGGTTGGCTAAGGGTTTAGATTACTTGATTACTGTGCTAAGGGTTTAGATTTTTGTAGCCCATGGGAAGTCACTTGAGTTTGTTTTTCTTTGGAATGACATAGGATTGTGTTTTAGTAATATGATGAATATGAGAGAACTAAGACATTGGGAGCTTAGAGAAAAGAGTACCTTTTCTCCAAACCTATGGTATGTATATCACAGTTTCACAGTACCACTGAGAGGGAGATTTATTTAATATTTTAAGTAAACTCAAGCCATTCTTTTTTCCCCTGGGTAACCAGAAATATAAAACACTTGATAAGGTAATTTTAAAATAAAGTTTAGAATGCAATAATGTGTTCTAGACTCAATTCCAACTGTTTTTGAAGTTTCCAATTTGATGTCTAATTTGTCTGACAGAACCTTTATCATGCTTCCAACCTATTCTTCACCCTTCCCCCATCTTAGTAATTGGCATGACTATTTACCCAGATGCTCAAGGAAAAACATTGGTTATTTTTTATAACTTTCATTTATTATTCTCCAGGTTCAGTGTGTCATTAGATTTCCCTGTTTCTCCAAAATATATAAATGAAATCTGTCCATTTTTCTCTCTCACCACAATCTCAGTGTAAATGGCCACCATCTCTTGCCTGGACTTTGTAGTAGTCTCAGTTGTTTTTCCTGCTTCCACTCTTACTGTCAACTTAAACAGATCATCATCTCCCAATCCATTCTCTGCCTAGTAGTCCTATTATTTCTGTCAAGGTCTTTCATTCACTGTTTTTTCTTCCTGGATTATTCTTTTACCATTAGCCTTTGATTTGCTCCTTTTCTTTATACTTCAGGTCTTGACAACTCAAAGTCATGTTCCTTGGATATCTTTGATCGCCCAATATAAAATAATCATCTCCATGCAAGTTACACTCTATCAGATCTTCTCTTATTTCCTTCTTCACATTTCTTAATCTGAAAAAGGGACTGACCAGGAAGGGTAGAGCACATCATATTTATTCTTACCTATAGCCTTCATTTATATAGATTGATCTTCTCAAATTGCTCTTTTTACTTTTTATGGTCTATATAAATCGTGCTTTTCCTCTAAGACCCTTCTCAAGTTTTACATAGTCCATTCCATTTTCCTCAGCACCTAGTATACACTGAACCCCTCTTTCTATTCTTTATGGTCTTTTGGTGCTTTAAAGTCCCTTTAGGCCTTTAAAGTTCCTTAAGTAGAAAATACTAATAGTCAGGGATATTAGAGTTCTAAAATGGTCAGTCTTTATCTTTATATTTGCTGTGGCGTCTTCCATATAGAACAAGTGGCTGGAGTTCCTTGATATGTGAGTTCTTTGACATGTTTGTTTGGGTTAGTATATGAGTAAGGTTACTTTATTAAAAAAAATTATTATCTCAAGCCATAAAAGATTAACTATATAGAAAATTTTGCATCCAATCTACAGCTATATATTTAGTTATATGTCATATAAATCTTCAGTTATTACCTATAGCAAATATTACCAGCTTTTAATTGGCTTTTAAATTTCTTGAGTAGTTACTCTTAATTATTATATTATATTCTCTATAATTCAACACTTGGACATTATGGTTACACAGTACATATTTATGGGTGGTTATATATTCTCTGTTTCTTTGTTGATTAGGAAAAAAGATTCAGGTCTGTCAGAATATGTTCATAAGTTCTCTGGAATGTAACTTACTTAAGCTAACTAAATGAGTGTGTTACACCAATATCAAAAATATTTTCTGAGAAGTTAATAAAACTAATTCATTTTTGGAAATATCTGCCATTTTACCAAGGAATAAAATATTCACTAGTAGAATTTTACTGATTCAAAACATAACCAGTATGTCCTAGTTGAGTGACTGTAGGGAAATGGAAAAAAAATCCATTGTGTATATTACCCAAGATACATTATAAAATGTGTACTTTTGCACATCAGATGAAGATAAATAAGGGAGGAAAACCAAAGAGTAGAGTAAGCTGGCTAAGTTGAAAAATTAGAAAATAGTGATTGATCAAATAAAATCTGAAAAACAGGTGCATCAGAGTTTAAACATATCATTAGGAAGCATGATAATTTCCCTGTGTCCCTTAAAAATACCTATAAGACATTGAGTTGGGTATTCTAAAGCCTTTATTTGTTGACAAAATAAAAACTGATAACAAAAATGTTGTATTGTGGAACTCCTCAGGAGGTATACTAAAATGTATCGATATTTTTAAAAACCTGCCCTTCTAGGAAAGAATGAAGTTAACTTACCTGCTAGTATTACTAATAGTTGCATTTAATTAGATAAACAGCGTGAGTTCAGAACAATTAATCATTTGCCATAACTGTTCATTCTTGATTCATTACTGAACTAGTTAACTGTCACTGCCTACAATATAAATGAGAATTTTGTGAGTTTTTTCCTTTTTGTTTGTCTTATATTTGATAGCTGTACACAGCAAATTTAGTTCTTATTCCTTGTTGGACTCTGACTTTTGAAAGGTTATTTTAATAATACATTGAATTATCTATATTAACTATTTCCCTGTTTGCGGCTTTACAGGTTTGTTTTGATAATACTTCAGTGAATACACTTTATGCTTTGAATTAAATTTATTATTTCCTATTTTTATGTCAAAATTATATTAAAACAAAAATTATATTAAAGATGAATATATATTCAATGAGAATTTTTTTTTAAAGAAAACTGACTTGCAAAATTTTTCATTATGTTAAAAAAAAAGAAAGGAAGAAAAAAGTTTTGCACAGGATTTTTCAGAATCTGATCTATTTTTCATTAAAATTATTTCTATAATGTAGATACCACGTCTGCTAAAAAACAATTTTAGACAGGGTGTTTTGACATATAGTATGGGACACAGAGAACTGACACCTTTCATATTTTAAGAGCAATATTGACTTGATGTCAAATAAACTTCTATTTCTCTTTTGATGTGGAGTAGTAAGATACTATCTTTGTATCTTAGATCAATTTATCTTATTCCTTAATAAGCAAGATTATAAGCATTTTAGGTTGTTATACTTTTTTTATTTTTTTACTAAGTGATAATTTAGGCATTATGGAGAGTATAAGGATGAAAAATATGGAGTATCATTGTGAAAATTTATATATTTGAAAATATATCATTTTGCCAAGTGTGAAACCATAATTCTATATTAATGATGGTACCATCTTTGTTATTAGTAATAATAGGTAGGAAGAGGGAAGGGTAATCATTGTGAGATATGCCCAAAGCATTGCTCAATAATGGTCTACTCTCTGAGGGAAAAGATTACCAGAGCCTAATCTCAGTTTGGGGAGGGCATCCCTCCTAGTCCAGCCACCTGTAGCCTCCTTTCTCAAGAGGGAGAAAAGCTATATCATGGAGAAACACCTGTAAAGGTCACAACCCAGAGAAACAGGCCAAATAAGAAATTGAGATTTAATTCTAAAATTATAGAATGATTTTCCTCCCCCACACTTTACCCCCATACCAAAACAAAGAAAGAAAAAACCAAATATGTAATATGCAGATATATAACAGGAATCCAGTAAAATAACAGTGAAATACAGCTGAAAGAGGCATGGACTCTGAGAGAGAAGTACTGAGGGAAGCCCAGAATCAATAGGGGACACAAAACAAAGATAATGAAGGAATTTGAAGCTTCTGCCACCTATAACAAATATCAGACACAGCTCACCTCCTGGCCAGATTAACAGATCCACCTAGTAAATGCTTATTTACCTGTGTTCCTTTTTCCCAATGCCAAATAGGGAACATTCAGCAAAAAGTTAGAAGACATGCCTAAAGACAAGAAAAAACAGTGTGAAAGACAAAGCACCAGAAACTGACTCAGATGCTGGAATTATCAGATAGAGAATTCGAAATAACTGATTAATATATTAAGAACTGTAGTGGAAAGAGTAGACAATATGCAAGAAAACATGAGTATTGTAAGCAGAGAGAAATTCTAAGGAAGTATCAAAAACAAGTGCTAGAGGTAAAAAAAAAAGCACTTAACAAATAAATGCCTTTGATGAGTTCATCAATAGAATGGACACAGCTGAGGAAAGAATCAGTGAGGTTGAAGATAGATCAATAGGAAATACCTCAACTGAAATACAAAGAGAAAAAAGAATTGGGGGGAAAAAACCCAGAACTGAACATCAATTACTATGGGACAGTTTTTTGAAGTATAACATATGCATAATTGGAATACCAAAAGGAGAAGGATAAAAACAGAAGAACTATTTGTTGAAGTAATAATGGCAGAAAATGTTACAAAATTAATGACAGACACCAAAACACAGCCCCAAGAAGCTTAGAAAATACCAAGCAAAATAAATATCAAAATAACTATACCTAGGCACATCATATTCAAACTGCAGAAAACCAAAAACTGAAAATCTTGAAAAGGCCTTAAGAGGATGGTAAAAACCTTACCAGTTAGAGGAATTATGACAGCCTTGTCATCACCGAGCAAATGAGAAGAGTGTGGAGTTAAAGTATTTAAGAGTTGAAAGAAAAAAAGCCACTAACCTATAATTCTGTATCCATTAAAACTATTCTTAAAAAGTGAAAGAGAAAGTCTCTTTCAAACAAACAAAAACTAAGGGTATTTATTGTCAACAGAGTTGTCCTATAAGAAAAGATAAAAGAAGTTCTTCAGGGGAGAAGGAAAATTATATAGGTTGAAAATTTGCATGTATATAAAGAAAGGAAAAGCATAAGAAAAAAAGAAGATAAAATATTTTTTATTCTTTATTGATCTAAAATATAATTTTAAGGTAATAGTAACAAGGTACTGGGTGATTATGGAATATGGTTAAATGAGATGAAGGACAGCAGTGTCTATAAGGCTTAGCAGAAAGGGTTTGGGAATGCTCTGTTATAAGGTACCCATGCTACAAGTGAAGCAGTATACTGCTATTTAAGGGTGGACTGAGATTAGTTAAAAATGTATATTTCAGGGCATCTGGCTGGCTCAGTTAGTAGAACATGCGACTCTTGATCTCAGGGTTGTAAGTTCAAGCCCCACGTTGGGTGTAGAGCTTACTTAAAAAATGTATACTGCAAACATTGGAATAACCACTAAAATTTTTCTGAAAAGAATAATTCATATGTTAAGAGAGTAGATTAAATGTAATTTAAAATTGTTCATTGAAATCAGAAGAGACAGAAAAGTAGGGGGAAAACATATGCAATGGGTAGAAAACAGTTACAAATATGGTAGATATTAATATAATTATGATAATAGTCACTTTAAATGTGAATTGGTTAAATGCACCAATTAAAAGACAGATTTTGTCAGAGTGGATAAAAAAAATAAGACCCTTATATAAAAAGAAAGACCTAGCTATGTATTATCTGTAAGAAACTCACGTTAAATATAAAAAAATTATATAAAAAAATAAAGGGATGGAGAAAGATATACCATGCTATCACTAACCAAAAGAAAGCTAGAGTAACTGTATTAATTTCAGACAAAGTAGATTTCAGAACAAGGAAAATTATGAAGGATAAAAAGGGTCATTACATAATGATTTGGTGGTCAATTCTGCAAGAATACTTAACAATTCTAAATATTACACTTAACAAGAATATCAAAATACCTGAGGCAAAGCCTGATAGAATTGAAAAGAGATATAGAAAAAGCCACTGTAGCCGGAGACTTTAACACCCCTCTTAAGCAGAAAATCAGTAAGTATGTAGATAATTGAACTATAATATCAGTGAACTTGATCTAATTAACATTTGTAGAATATTCCATTCAACCACATCCGAATATACATTCTTCTCCAGCTTGTGTGGAGCATTCACCAAAATAGATCGCATTCTGGGCCATAAACCTCACCTTACCATGTTTGAAAAAATAATACTCATGCAAAGTGTATTCTCAGATCACAGTGGAATTAAACTAGAAACTGATAACAAATTAAACTGGAAAAATCCCAATTATAGAAATTAATTGAAGAATGTACTTTTAAATAACACATGGGTTGAAGAAGTCTCGAGAAATTTTAAAACAATTTAAATGAAAATGAAAATACAATTTATCACAATTTGGGGGATTTAGCAAAAGCAGTATTTAGCAGGCAATTTATAACCTTAAATGCATATACAGGAAAAGATGAAATATCTAAAATCAGTAAAATGAATTTCTACCTTAGAAAATAGAAAAAGAAAACAATTTAAGCCCAATGCAAGCTGAAGAAAGAAAGAATACAGAGCAGAAATTGAGTACAGGAAAACAATGAGAAAAATTGTTTTTAAAAGTTGTTATAGGGAAAAATCAATGAAATTGATAAATACCTAGGAGCCTAATTAAAAAAAAAAAAGATGAAGAGCCCAAATTACCAATATTAGAACTGAAAACTGGATGATCACTATAGCCCCTATGGGCATTAAAAGGTAATAAAAGAATATTATGAAAAATTCTAGGCCCACAAATTGATAGCTCTGATGAAATGGGCCAGTTTCTTGAAGGACATAGATTATCAAAACCGACAAAAGGAGAAATACATAATCTGAATAGGTCTATATCTATTAAAACTGAATCAATAATTTGAAAATTAATAATTAAGATAATTTCTGGAAAAGCATCAGGATCAGATGGATTCATTAGTGAATTCTACCAGATAAAACTCAATTATAAGATAACAAACAGGGGTGCCTGGGTGGTTCAGTTAGTTAAGCATCTGACTCTTGATTTCAGCTCAGATCGTGATCTCAGGGTTGTGACATCAAGCCTCACATCAAGCTCCACGCTAGGCATTGAGCCTGCCTAAGATTCTCTCTCTCCAATACAAATCAAAACCACAGTGAGATACCACCTCAAACCAGTCAGAATGACTAAAATTAGCAAGTCAGGAAATGACAGATATTGGCGAGGATGAGGAGAAAGGGGAACCCTCTGTTGGTGGGAATGCAAACTGATACAGCCACTCTGGAAAACAGTATGGAGGTTCCTCAAAAAGTTGAAAATAGAGCTACCCTATGACCCAGCAATCCACTACTGGATATTTACCCTAAAGATACAAATGTAGTGATCTAAAGGGGCACGTGCACACGAATATTTATAGCAGCAATGTCCACAATAGCCAAACTATGGAAAGAACCTAGATATCCATCAACAGATGAATGGATAAAGAAGATGTGGTGTGTATGTATGTACACACACACACACACGCACACACATACACACACACACACACACACACACACACTGGAATACTATACAGCCATCAAGAGAAATGAAATCTTGCCATTTGCAACAACGTGGATAGAACTAGAGGGTATTATGCTAAGCAAAATAAGTCAGTTAGAGAAAGACAATCATCATATGATCTCTCTGATATGAAGAATTTGAGAGGCAAGGTGGGGGGTCGAAGGGGCAGGGGAGGGAAATTAAACAAGATGGGATCCAGAAGGAGACAAACCATAAGAGACTCCTAAACTCATCAAACAAACTGAGGTGGCTTGGGGGTAGGGATAGGGTGGCTGGGTTATGGACATTGGGGAGGGTATGTGCTATGGTAAGTGCTGTGAAATGTGTAAGCCTGATGATTCACAGATATATGTACAGATATGTACCCTGGGGCAAATAATACATTATATGTTAATAAAAAATAATAAAATAAAATAAAATATGAAAAAAAAAAGATTCTCTCTCTCCCTCTGACCTTCCTCCCTGCCACTTGCACTCTCTTTCCCTTAAGAAAAGAAAAAAAAAAATCCAGTTAAAAAGTGGGCAAAAGATCTGGACAGACATCTCTCTAAAGAAAATGATGGTAAATAAGCATATGAGAAGATGCCCAACATCATTGTCACTAGGGAATTGCAAATTAAAATAACAGTAAGATACTACTATACATCTTTTAGAATAACTAAAGTTAAGACATACACAGAACTGCCAGTTTCTAATAAGGATGCAAAACAGCAAGAACTCTTTTCATTGGTGGCGGTAATAAAAAATGGTACAGCCAGTTTGGAAGACATTTAGGCAGTTTCCTGCAAAGCTAAACATAGTCTTACCATACATGCCAGCAATCACACTGCTAGGAATTTAAGTTACTACACCGATTTTAAAACTATGTCTACACAAAAACCTGCATATGAAAATTTACAGCTTCTATTCATAATTGCAAAAAACTGGAAGCAACCATGGACATCAGTAGGTGAATCAATAAACAGACTGTGATATATCCGTATGATAGGTTATTATTCAGTGATAAAAAGAAATAAGCCATAAAGCCACAGAAAGACATGCATGAATTTTAAATGCATATTGCTAAGTGGTACAAGCAGTCTAAAAAGTCTACTTGGGATGTGACTCTAATTTTGAAACCATGGAAAAGGCAAAACTCTAGTAATGGTAAAAAGTCCAGTAGGTACAAAAGACTGGGGAGGCACAGGATATTTACAAAGGTGGTAAACTTTTCTATATGATAATGTAATTGTAGTTACATGACATTATGCATTTGTCCAAATCCATGTCCATTATATTTGTCCAAATATAGTGCCTTCGTAAGAGTAAACCTTCATGTATGTAATTTTTTAACATATGTAGTTTTTAAAAACATCATTCAGAAAATTGAGGGATCCCAGAATGAAATTTAGACTGTGATAAAACAATCTAATTTTATTACAAACTTATGAAACAACCTTACTGAAGATGAATCAAAAGGTGCTGACCTGAGTAAATTTGGAAATAAGTGAAATCTGTAAGAGTAGAGGCAAAACAAACTGCATAGTAGTGTACTCCAGTTGATAAAGTTGTTTCCCTGGGGTTAAAGTTATTTACTGTACCAGATTAACAATTCTGATACTGCCACATGTATATACTGAAATTGAACAATTAAGTAAATGAATGGTGGATGGTGGAAACCAGGTTTCTCACTGTTGGAGTAGGAGTTTTCAATTAAGTAAGGAGGGGAAGTAACATGAATCATGCAGTAATGGATTAGAGTTGGAGATACTCAGAAGAACTCATCTTTACCTCATTATAGACACAAATGATTATATGTAGAAATACAGATATGGGTATATACACATTTGTATACACATATATTTCTTCGCTCCATCAGCTAAGAAGGCCTAGAGGGAACAACACTCCAGTAGCAACAATCTCACCTAGTTCTCAGATCTTGGTTTCTAATACCATTCTCCAGTAAAAGTAACTAGGACTCCTTGGAGAAATGGCTGATTCTAGGATTGGGACAGGAAGTATACAAAATGAGCATGGGCCACTTTGTAGTATTAGAAAGTAAATGTTCAAACATATATGCATGTGTGCATGTGCTCATGCAAACATATGATTGTATCTCAATGGGACACAGGAGGCAATTGTAAGAGTTTCCAATGGTCAAAGCTTGAATAATTTGAGCAAAAAAATGAAAAACATAGTATTGGATTATAGCTCAAAATATAAAATAAATATCCATGAGTCCATACTGAAAGTAAATAAATGATTGAATGAATAAATTGAGAAGAGACACATTGCCCAGGCAGAGGAATTCCCCTCTTGTCTTCAAGAATTAGAATATAATTCCCCTTTCTTTAAAGGTGCACTGGGCATAGTGACTTCATTCCAACAAGTACAGTATGGTTGAGGGGGAAGGGAGTAACTATAATGGAGGCACTTGAAAAACACTACCTAAACCAGGTGACCAGAATAGCATCCACAGTGATAAGTCATGTTGATCGTATGTATCCTTGATATGATGTAATATAAATGGCACTTTACTTATGTTTCCTCAGTAGCCCATAACCCCAGCTAATCATGAAAAACAAACTAAAACAAAAAATAACACTTTATCACATACCTGACCAGTACTCCTCAAAATTGTCAAGGTCATCAAAACAAGGAAAATCTGAGAAAGAGTCCAAGGAAACATGAGTCATGACAGCCAAGAGGAGCCAAAGGAGACATGAGTACTAAATGTAATGTAGTATCCTAGATGGGATCCTGGAACAGGAAAAGGACATTAGATTAAAGCTAAGGAAATCTGAATAAACTATGGACTTTGGTTAGCAATAATGTAACAACACTAGCTCATTAATTGTACAAATTTACCATACTAATGTGAGATGTTAATAATAGCTGAAACTGGGTGTTGGGTATATGGCAACCCTATAGTATCTTTGCAGTTTTTCTGTAACTCTAAAACTCTTCTAAAATTAAAATTTATTTTGCCCAAAAGTTCCATTTTATATAGGTCTTAAAATGCAAATTATCTATTTTGTCAGGAAGTATCAAGTTGCCAAGGATTTGGAATGGAAAGAAGGAAAGTTTATGAAGAGGCATGAGAAAAGTTCATTATCTTGATTGTGGTTATGGTTTCACAGTTGTATTTATATGTCAAAACATCAAATTCCACACCGGATATTTGCAGTTTATTGTATGTCAGTTACATTCATGAAAGCTTTTTTTAACAAAGAACAAACAGAAAAATAAAAAAAAACAATAAACCTAGAGCCAATAATATCAATAATTACAGCAAATATAAATGATTTAAACAAAACTCAGCTACAGAAGATCAACTTTAAATATACTGATAGAGTATTTAAAAGCAAAAGAATGGGGGAAGATATGTCCATCTTGATACTCTTGTTCAACATTATTACTGAAAGTCCTAGAAATAAAACAAACTATATCTGTTCAAAGATGATATGCTTGCCTACATAGAAAATACTAAGAAATCTACAAAAAGAAAGACTCCTAAAACTAATAAGTGTGCTTAGCAAGGTTGCAATATACAAGGTTAAAATATAAAAATAAGTCATATTTTTGTATACCAATAATGAACAATTGTAAACATTTTTTAAAAGATTTTATTTATTTATTTGACAGAGCGAGAGAGATCACAAGTAGGCAGAGAGGCAGGCAGAGAGAGAGGGGGAAGCAGGCTCCCCGCTGACCAGACAGCCCGATGTGGGGCTCGATCCCAGGATCCTGAGATCATGACCTGAACCTAAGGCAGAGGCTTTAACCCACTGAGCCACCCAGGCGCCCCAATTGTAAATATTTTTGAAGTATCATTTACAATAACTCCAATTTAGAAAATAATATGTAGGTATAACTCTAAACAAAATATTTGCAGGATCTTTATGCTCAAGATTATAAAACACTGGTGAAAGAAATCAAAGACCCAAGTAAATGAAGAGATACACTATGATCATGGATTGAAAGACTCGATATATTGAGATATCGTTTCTCTCAATAAACACAATCTTACTAAAGTCCCAGCAAGTGGGCGCCTGGATGGCTCAGTCCTTAAGTGTCTGCCTTCGGCTCAGGTCATGATCCCCGGTCCTAGGATCGAGCTGTGCATCAGGCTCCCTGCTCAGCAGGAAACCTGCTTCTCCCTTTCCCACTCTCCCTGCTTATATTCCCTCTCTTCTTGTCTCTCTCTGTCAAATAAATAAATAAAATCTTTAAAAATAAAAATAAATAAATAAAGTCCCAGTAAGATTATTTTTGTAGACATAGACAATCTTAAAATACGTATGGAAAGGTTAAGGAACTCTAGTAGTCAAAACAATTAGAAAAAAAAATGTTGGAACATTTACACTATCAGATTTAAGATTTACTAGAAAGCTATAATAACCAACACATTATGGTATTGATGAAAGGACTGACACATACACAAATCAGTGGAACATGATGAAGTACAGAATAGACCCAGACAAATATTGTTACTTGATTTTTGGCAAAAGTGCAAAGGCAATTCAGTTATGAATGAATATATGAATCGTGGTAAATCCATGCAATGGAATACTATTCAGCAATAAAAAAAAATGAATGAACTGTTGAAACACAATGTGGATAAGCCTCAGTTGTTAACACTGTGCCAAATGAAATAAGCCAGTCTTAAAAGGGTGGATCCATTTATAAAAGATATGGATCCATTTAAATCATTTTTTGAAAGGCAAAACCATTACCCTAAAACCTTTACTTCAATAGCAGGGGTCATGGTCATATTATTTGCCCTCTACATGTTTGGGCAAATGTAAATATGCTTCCATTTTTTTCTTTTCTTTAACCTTGAAACTCTAAAGTACATAGTTATTCTTGGTCTTAGCATGATTGTGAACCTAAAGGTAGACAGTGAAGTCATATGGCTCTAAGGTGACTGACCTTCTGAATGGAAACATTCTAATGAAAAGATTCTTAGACTCTAAACAGTATTTCCAAGAACTAATTCCCCCTTCCTGCTGTTCTTTTATTCCTACGTCCCCATCTTTTTTTTTTTTTAAGATTTTGTGAGATAGAGAGGGAGCACCGAGGTAGAGGGAGAAGCAGACTCCCTGCTGAGCCCCCACTTCCCCATCCTTATTGGAAAAATACTGCATTTGAAAAAAATCTTTACTTCCTTTGTTGATCACTGTTGTGCAGTACAAAGGAGCTTTGATCTAGGAGCCAGAAGACTTAAGTGACTTTGGGCAAGTCACTTAGTGTTTCTAAGTTTATTTTCTCATCTTAAAGTAGAGATAATAACACCTGTCCTGCCTACTTCATTTGTAAAGATCTGATGAGCCAGTGGAAATTCCCATTTTGTATGTTGTAAAGTAATTGGTAAATAAATGTAGTTTTACCACTATTACTAAATATGAGAAAAAAAACAGTATTTTGTGGTATCTTATAGTAATCACAGGAGATTCAACTCTGAAAATTGTTACAATCTCAAAAATTAATGCAGAATGAATAATAAGGACTTCATAATCTCAAAGTTGATTACTCTGGTTTTATTATCATACATTATTTAATTAAATTATTAATGGAGTATAAAATGTGCTATTACACCAAATTTGGAGTACAGGGCTAGATGTCTTAGTACAAATTAAAGTTCTGTAAATATCATCAGGATGAATAATAAGCAATATACTTAAGATTAATTTCAATTATGAAGGAAGGAATTCATAGTTTTAGTAAAAGCTGTAGTTGTTTCCTTCTAGCAGTAGATGCCAGTAGAGTTCTTCTTTTTAATAAAAATCAAATTGCCTGAGTGCTTACATAGCAACAACTTCCTGGTCACATTACCATATACAGAAATATTGCTCTGCAGACTAAAGATTCTACTTTCTATAAGGACTTTGTAACAATGGAAACAGTTTTATTGGGAAAAAAAAAAAGTCCAGGTTTCAAATGTAGGGTTTTCACTCATCTAGTAAGGTTTACTTCCTCCCCCTCCTTCTTCTTCTACTTACTTTCCTATAATAGCCTTATGCATTGTTTTAAATAAATTAATCTTAATGTTCTAGTTAGGAATCTGGAATATCTGTACTAAGCTTGAGCAATGTTGAAATGCCTGGCTAAACATGTTAAAAATGATATGGTGGGGCTGAAATGTTAGGATTAGTTCGTGCATTTGGCAAGGGAATACCGTGAGTATAATATTTTGGGAAGGTTAATGTGTCAGAGATGAGTGATTGAAAGAAATGACTGGAAGCAGGGAAAACAAGCTATTTTAGAAATCCACATTTGCACATTACAAAAATGAAACTCAAAGAATGAACAAAATTTAGTAACTGAATATAGAGAAAAAGAGTTCAATGACATTGCATAAATAAATTTGAAACATTTCCAAGTATTTGATGATTTTACTTAGACCTTTAATTTAAAAATGAATGCTTTCTTGGACATATTGAATATATAATATGTCGACTATATTGATGAAATCAAGTAACGTAATTTGAGACATAAATTTATAAACAGTAAGTTTTACTTTTTAAATTTTTTTTAAAGATTTTATTTTATTTATTTGACAGAGAGAGACACAGCGAGAGAGGGTACACAAGTAGGGGGAGTGGGAGAGGGAAAAGCACGCTTCCCACTGAGCAGAGAGCCCGATTCGGGGCTCCATCCCAGGACCCTGGGATAGCAGATGCTTAACAACTGAGCCTCCCAGGCGCCCTTATAAACAGCAAGTTTTAACACAAAAGCTTAAATCAGTGGAGAAAGGAGAGAATAATTTATTTTCCAAGAAATAGGTTGGAAGATTCAGTGAAGAGGTGACACTTGGAGTGAGCCTCAAGGATGAAACGAATTTCTCCCACGACAGCAAGACAGAGAATGAAGGGATTTCATCCACTTCAGGCTCTATAGCCCTTCCATGCTCTGTAGAGTCTTATTACAGACTGCAGACACTTGTTTAGTGTCTGTTTTGTGTAAAGCACTGTCAGATGTTAATAAAAAATTATTTTTATACACACACATTTACACAGAAAGATACAGATTTTATTTATTTTTTTTAGGCTATAGATTTTAAAAGCTTAGTATTACAGATACTGTTCCCTATTTGGTTACACTGATACTAATTTTATTACACAAAACAAAATGTACACAACGGAGCTGTTACTTGGCAAAATTCATAAGTCAATTTGTGTGTGTGTGTGTATGTTGTCCTAAACTGATTATATTATTGTTCCAGTTTATTCTATTTATTATTATTGTTCCTATTCTATTTGTCAAACAGTTGGCAGGAAATCTGGAGTAAGATATTTTTAGGTAGATCCTTTCTCTCTCCCAAGGAGAAAAGCATATAGATTTTTCATCCTTTAATTAGTGTCAAAAGGCAAGTACTCAAATTCATTATTAAATGTCACAGGTTACTTTTTTCCTACAAATAGACAATGACAAATTTTACTTACCTTTAATCAAAGGAGTTGTTTCTAAGTCAGACCTAAAGTTAGGGATCAGCGAAGCAATAGTATTCAGTGTTAAGTTTTAAAAATTAAGATGTTTCAGTAAACTAGAAGGAATTTTTTTTTCAGTTGAAATGTTTTGCTGTGGCTGACTTTATATAACTTTAAATCTTGTATTTTGTTCCTTTTTTCATATTTAAAGTGTTTTAAAATGTACTGCTGATAGGCACTTGTCAGCAGATTGTAAGTTTGATAAGCAGCACTCACATACTACATTTTGGTAGTTCCTTTATATATTAGACTTAATGAGTTAGCAACATTCAGTTCTTTTTTTTAAGTGCTAGTTCAGATATTTTTTAGTTAAAACATGTTATAAAGTTGTTTTGCAAGGGCTTTTAATGTCAATTTTATACAAGTTTTCAATGAAAAGTTAACTGCTTATAAGGATTCATAAAATCTGTACATTAGCTGATTTCCTGGGAAAGAACACAACCTTTTTAACATATTATATTTGGAGGGTGGTTTGGCCTTGAATTGTTTGCATAGGGTTGTAATACATGTTTAACTAGTTTTCTTTTTGAAAAAGTTTTTTTCAGTCTATATATAAAGTCTTATCTTTAATGTTCTCATTAATATTAAACATTCTTAAGCATAAAACCTTTTAGGCTGATATTGCAAGTCTTTAAAATCCCCATCTCTAGTTGAGATGAAGGGTTTGCTAAGAAAGGCTCAGTAATGTACTGTTTTATATTAACAGGAAACAGAGCAGCAGTAGTGGTTTGAATACCCTGCAAACAGGAAGTTTGACACATGCATAGCTCTTAGCTTCTGTGTAAGAACTTGTTGAGCTCCTTCTGAAAATACTTTCATTTACTTTAAGTGAAGTGTAAATGCACATGAATGGCAGCTTATAAAGAACTACCCTGTAATCAGTATACAGGTACAACTGCTCTTCAGAAATTGGAAGGTTTTGCTAGCCGATTATTTCATAGACATTCTAAAAGTACTGCACATGATCAGAAAACTGCTCTGGAAAATGACAGCCTTCATTTCTCTGAACATACTGCTTTATGGGACAGATCAAGTAAGTGTTTTTTTTTTTTAATGATACATTTTAAATAAAAGCTAAAATACTAATTGGAGTTTTAGAATCAAACATAAAGAACAATGTTTTGTCTTTTTATGATTTGTACAAGGACATTTTGCAGGATGAAGTTGCAAAATTCCACAAAAACTTGATTATAAGTTGAACTGAATCGTGTAGTTCATTGTTTTGTTTTATATGTGACTATTAAGCCACATGTGAGTAGGAAATTTTCTAGAGAATTCTTGTATCATTTCTAGTGAATGTTACTATTTGTTTTTATTTTTTGTTCTTATATAAAAGTGAAAAGCCTAAATTTCAGAAACAGTAATCAGTTTAGTTTTAAAAAAAAATTTTTGGATTTATAAGCCTTAAAATTTAGAAGGGCAGAAGACTCTGGAATTTATAATTAAAGTTCTACTATGTTTACCATTTTTTTTAAATGCCTGTGTGAAAGTTACTTCAGTTTTTTTTACAAGCAGGATTTCTAATGTGAAGGCATAGTATAATTACTCTATGTAAAATCTTATATTTATAACATTATAATAAATATAAAAAGCTTTTATAATTATATTTTATGTTATTTATAATTACAGTTAAAGGAAGAAAAAGTTGTTTATGCATACATCACATTCTTTCCAGGCATGTTAAAATGTTTGGACTTGCTGCCTTGCTAAAATGGTGACATGTAACCATTTTTGGTGACATGCACTTTAAAAGATAAATTTCAACATATAAACAATACCAGTGCCTCTATTCCACATCTCACCTTGGACCCTCCCCAAGGTATTTTTGTCATTGTGATTAAAGGAACACTAGAATTACCCTTGATACCTTTGCCCTTTTTGATGTGTTTGATAATCAAATAGCACTAGGTTTTGCTTTTTTCTGTTTATATATTCCATAGCAGTTTAAAACTCAGTTTAAAAAAAAAAACAAAACAAACCAAGAATGGTTTACAAAATTTACTCCTTGGTTTTTACAGTACCTTCATCGTTCTATAGGAGCTTATTTGAATTATTTATTTACTGCATCAGAATTTTTTTTATCTCCTTCAAGCTGTTTTAAGGAGAAAGGACACATACATTGTTGAAATTTTTCTTCAAGGTTTTGTTTATAATTAATCCTTACTGTAAAGCAGGTTGATAGTTGAGGAATCTCAAATATCTTCAAGTTAATGAACTGTTAAGTATTGGAAACAATATTACATTATTAAAATTAACCATACAACAGAAGTTTGTTATTCATTCTACTTGTCCTGTTCTATTAAATTGCATTCTCCTAGGTCCCTTTGGAAATCTTTTTCATCCATTTGAAAGACCTTTTAATTAAGCATTCAATTAAGAATGAGGACAGCACTGAATTAGTTTCTGTTTCACTAGTAACTAACTCCTCCAAATAGTGGGTGTTTGTTTAGTAAGTGTATCTCAAATGAGTTTGACGAATGAATGAGATCACAGGCTTGTAATAAAAGTTATGTTTGAACTATACTGTCACCATTTTTTAAAAAATGTATGGGGCCTGTGATGTTTTCTGAAACACATTTTAAAACCTAGCAATTGAAGATAACATCATGAGCATGATTTCTTTTAGAGAAAACAGACTGATAAAATGCTGTTAACATTTTTCTGTATTGTGATGTCACAAAATAAAATATATAGTATATTTGTAACACAAGTAAGATTAGGTGCAGGACTTGTAGCCCTATAAATAGTAGGGATGATACAAGAAATACTTAGAATAACTGAATATTCATTAATCAAGTATTCTGCTCTCTTCTCTCTTTCACATCCCAAAAATATCAAAAGACACAATAATTTTATATACATAACAATGAGTATAGTAAACACAAGCTCTAGTTTTCTACTATGGAATTTTGCTGTAGAGGAGAAAACACTGATACAACAGAAACATGAATTCTATCATTTCAAAATCCCAGGGTTTATTTTTGGGATGAAAACACAAATTATCATTTATAGAGTGAGTTATAGAAGGAATTTTGACTATATGAAGTTTTTATGAAAACCACATTCTTCAAAGCTACTTAAAGCATTCTACTTGTATGACTTGTTTGACAAGAAAAAGGAATGTACTATCTCCTGATAATAAACACTCTGAATATGCTTGTTCTAAAAGTGCTATGTTAAGAAATCAACTAAGCAGAGAAAATACTTGTAATTTTTTAAAAATTGAACTATTGAGTAAAGATTAATTATCAGTTTAGTCATTTATGAAATGTAACAAGTTTTAATCCAAGTTTCTTCTCTAGTGATAGTAAACATAGGAAGAAATACAGCATAAAAGCCACATAGCAGTTTCCAGGTGCCTTAACTGTGTTTCATCTTTTATTATTAAATTAAGTAACAGGAATTCCTGTTTGATAACATAAATATTTAACAGCTGATTCCATCTACATATAAGTACAAGAATTTCAAAAGAAAAACATGGAGGAATTCTGCTTTTTGTTTTGACTCAGAATGAACAGGAATATTGACATGCATTGAATTCTCTTTGTAACAAATGTATTATGGTTAGCTTTTAAATCCTCCTTTGATCATAGGTGATGTATCAAATTATACAATGCTGAACTTAATTGAAGTTTTCACGATTTAAATCTTGGACTTTATACATTTAATGAATGTCTAATAATGTTTTAAGGACTGAATAGGTGAATACCATCAAACGCTTTGCTTATTCTCCTTTCCCATGAATTGAAAGCTATTTTTCTGGTAGATAAAAATCCATATGAGTGAATCTTAGATTTAAATATATTAAATAAATAAGCAATATTATATATGGATTTCTTCAGGTAGAATTAGATAGCTAAAGTGGTTTATCAGGCCACTTTATCTAGTTAGTTTTACCTTTCCAAAGCTCATACACTCTTTAAGACAATTCACTTTCATTTGTCTTTTTTTTCTTAAGTTTTATTTATTTATTTTAGAGAGGGACAGGGAGGGGCAGTGGGAGAAGGAGAAATCTCAAGCAGACTTTATCCCGAATGTGGAGCCCAATGTGGGCTGGATCTCACACCCTAAGATCATGTCATGACTCAAAATCAAGAGTCAGACACTTAACCAAATGAGCCACCCAGATACCCCTTACATGTTTATTTCTTTTTTTTTTTCCCTTTTTTTTTCATGTTTATTTCTTAGGCCACTGAATCTGTGTCACTGTAACTTCCTTTTCCTTTTTCCATTGTAACTTCTAAGCTAGAAGACCATCTCCATTATCCTTTTATCTGCTTTTTCTAGCAGCAGCTATTCCATAAGCTTCTTGGTAATAATCCATTTTTAGTCATTTGGCAGATGTTTGAGAATTTACTGTCTATGTCATAGTCTACAAGTGGGCTCTGGGAAAAATTAGATCTAGTTTTTACCCTCAAAAACAAGAGTAGGAAGAGCAAACATACAAACAACATAATATTTAAGGTATAGTGAAATGGTTACTTAAAAATAAAAGTTTATCCTAAACTCATGAAACAAACTAAGGGTGGCTGGGAGGTAGGGGGTGTAGGGATAGGGTGACTGGGTTATGGACATTGGGGAGGGTATGTACTATGGTAAGTGCTGTGAAATGTGTTAGCCTGACATGTACCCTGGGGCAAATAATACATTATATGTTAATAAAAAAAACTTGAAAAAAATTTAAGTTTACTGTGGGAGCTTAGGGTAAGAAGAAATTAACATTAAGGGGAGATGGGACCTTCAAGAATATGATGAATTGACTTTTGAGACTCAGAAAAGGAGGAAAAGGTTATTTTATTATAAGAAAATAAATAACATACACAAATATGTAAAAATATGAAAATTTAGGATTTACTTTAAAGACATGATATTATCTAGAAAGGTAGTCTGTAGACCTGATCTTTGAAGTCTATTATATATACTCAGAATTTTGAACTACATTCCAATAGACAGTAGGGAGCTAATCTAGTTTTTTTAAAGTGGAAAATAATACATATATGCAGTCTTTGTTAAAAGGGCCTAAAGAATTTTAACTAGAATAATAAAGGAAAAGTTAACTTGCTTATTCTGCAAGGAAATATATTTGGATACTAAAGATTTTCTATTTAAACTAAAGATTTTCTATTTAAGCTACAACAAATAAGTTGTAAACTGATTTACAACTAAGATTTTTGGTCACTACATGACCATAGCAAATGAATAGTCAAGACACTGGATTCCCTTTACAATAACAGTGCTAATTTAAGACGTTTCTTTTCCCTGAAATTCCTTTTCCTAACTTCTACCAGTGGAGAGATCTGCTTGTACTTTCGGACTCTGCTCAATTGTTATCTCTGACAAAAATCACCAGATCATTCTTTTCCTGTTCTTCATTCCATTAGAATTCATAATCTCTTCCTATGTTCTCCTATCATTTTATGCTCACTTCAATTATGGTTTATTTTATATATTTAAAGTTATATTACATTATTCCTTAAGTTACATATCTCCCCTATTTAACTTTGAACTCCTAGAGAGCATAAATTTGTCAATTTATTTTTGGTATTGCCAGTTTATTTCTCAATAAACAGAGTTGTTTATTAGATAGCCATATTTTTGCATATTGCCATATTTGCCATATTTTTGCATTTTGCCATATTATCACTATTGCCATGAATAGTGGTATTTATCACTGTGGTCTTACACTAACAAGCATTCTTTAATTTGTTCTATTATGATCTTTGCAATTTATTTCAAAAGCTTATGGTCATTAACCAAAAGCAGTAAAATGCTGACCTGAACATGGAAAATACCACATTCCAGAGGCACTAAACTCTTCAGCGTTATCTGTGTATTTTTATCGTGATTGCTTATAAGAATTTGAATAATCAACAGACCTTATACTAAACTAATTGGAAAATTAAATAATTGAAAATTAGAAAATGTTTCCATGGGCTACTTAGCAATGACAAGTAGTATATCAAGTGTAGTAACATAAAGAGTAGCTTCTATTTGCTTTTGTTTTGCAAGAATAGCCGTACTACGTGGTTAGAGAAAAAGGAAGATTAGTATATATTCTAGGTAGTGTCTTGCTACGCAAACTGTGTTCCCAATCCAACAGCATTAGTATCACCTGGGAGCCTATTACAAAGGGAGACTCTCAGGATGCCTGGGTGGCTCAGTCAGTTAAATGTCTGTCTTTGGCTCAGGTCATGATCCCAGCGTCCTGGATGAGTCTCACATTAGGTTCCTTGCTCAGCAGGGAATCTACTTCTCCCTCTGCCTGCTCTGCCTGCTGCTCCCCCTACTTATGCACGTCCTCTCTCACTCTCTTACAAATAAATAAATAAAATCTTTTTAAAAAAGAAAGACTCTCAGGCCCTATTAAACCTGAGCCAGAATCTTCATTTAAACAGAATTACCCAGCTGATTCATATGCACATTAAAGTTAGAGATGCACTTTGTCCCTAGTAATGTTTTAATCTGATTACCAAATAATATATCTTCTTTGGAGAAAATTTGCAAACCTTAGGAAAGAACAAAGAAAAATGTAAAAAAATCACACAATTCCACCAAAAGATAATCACTGTTAACATCTTTTATATCTATAGTCTTGTAGCTATTGATATCTTTTGTATATATAGACTACTTTTTGCATAGATAAACAAATTTCCACCAGCCCTTAAATTTGGATCTTTTAGTACACAGTGTTTATTGCATTTTTGCTTGTCATAAAGTGTTGTTCCACAATATTTTTTAAGATGGCTGTTTTGTATGCAATTGTATTCAATTTGTATTCAATTAAAAGATGTAACACAATTTATGTAACTAATCACTGGCCATCTAGATTGTTTTTAATTTTTGCTATTATATCAAATAGTGCTGTGATAAACATCCTTATAGCTAAATCATTGTATATATTGTTTTTATATTTTATAGGACAAATTTAGAGAACTGTTATGGCTATTTTAAGACTTTTGTATTAAATTAATTGCACCCCAGATATACAAGTAATATATCCTTTTCGAGTTAAATTTGTTTCACTATTCTGAAAGATGTTTAAATTCCCTTGTATAATTTTCTGATACATGAAGCATGCTTTATTTTCTCCTTTATTATTAGTGTTTATCAGAATTTTCCACTTTTCAAAATCGACCAATTATTAGTAGCAGATGGTCTGAGAGACATGTTTTAGTTGCTGAATAGAGCATTATCATTAGATGTTCCTTGGTAATCAACAGACTATAATCTACTTGGGTTGGAGATTCAGTCATATTATAAAGTATATCACATAATTCTGATTGTGCTATATAGCAGTGACTCTTATCCCTTCATTCCCACATTCTCTGGGTGGAATATTGTCAAATACATTATCACATGAAATATTTATTTATCTGTCAGACATTGTTCTAAGGACATTGCATGTATTCATTTATGTAATCCTTTAAAAAACCCAGTAGGGTAAGTATTATTATCATTCACATCTTACAGATGAAAAGACTAAAGCACATTGAGGGATAGTAATTTCTTTAAGATAACATATCTAAAGGAAGAAATTTGAACCCAGGCAGTCTGGCTCGAAAGCCCATGCTTTTAGTACCTATTCTGTGAAATCTTTCTATATGTGTGTAAGAAAAACAGGTCTCTGGCTCCTATAGCAAAGATTTTGTGTCTTAGGTTTCCTGTTAGATGAGAGACAGCATATATACTATGAGGACCAAGAAGACCAACAGGCTAGAAAGAGAACTATGAAAATAAGATGCCTTCTAAAAAGAGCTAATAAATTGAAACTGGAGTGATACATTCTCTGAAGAATTGAAAATTACTTGCAAAGTCCTAAAATAATGGCTACTTTTAACTAGTTGTATAATTAGTATGGCCCACTTACGATACAAATAAGGATTCATCTTTTAAATATTCAGATTAATCACTTAACTCATCTGTTCATATTAGCTGGACTGCTAAGTAGCTCTTTTCATGGTATCTCCTTCCAGCCCCCTTTCACATATTGCTAAATTTTTTTTTAAGATTTTATTTATTTATTTGGCAGAGAGAGAGAGAGATCACAAGTAGGCAGAGAGGCAGGCAGAAGAGAGAGGGGGGAAGCAGGCTCCCCACCAAGCAGGGAGCCCAAGGCAAGCCTCGATCCCAGGACCCTGAGATCATGACCTGAGCCAAAGGCAGAGGCTTAACCCAGGTGCCCCAGATATTGCTAAACTTTTGACAATTTACTCATTACAGAGAAGCTAATCTTCCTTTCAAAGCCTAGATGAAAAAAAGAGATGAGTATTTTGATTAATATTTAAGCTAGTGGTCTCATTTTTAGCTTCATTTGATTTTGCCACTGCTACATGGTTTCACAGATTAAAACTTACCCCAAAGAATTTGATGTATCCTTCCTCTTGATGTGATGTCACTGATCCTTATGGAGACCTTAGTGGTTCTTAATAGGAGGATAACCTCCCTTTCCAATGTTATGTTTATCCAATGGCTATATCACAGGATTTAGTGTCCTTAATTTACACTTACATGCTTCTTGATCCTGACTTCTGTGCCATGTTGAATGTGTGACAAGGTTATCTTTTAGCCCTTTCTCCACACTGTACCCAAACCAGCCTTCCTCTCTTGAACTTCTTGTCCAGGGATAGCAAACTGGTTGTGTGTAACTCAAATGCAGCTCGCAGATAAATTTTGTTTGGTCCTCATGGTATTTTTTTTAATAATTGAATTTGATACCATTATTTTATATAAAAATATAAAATAATGATTTTAAAACAAAAGGTTTCATATTAATATTGGACTTTCACATCCTTGAACCATTAGAAAAGTTTATTTCAGAGGCCTCTTATTCGCATTTCAGAACAAATGGGCACTGAATGAATATCCTCTTTAATCAGGATTTATACTGTGTGATTTACTCTGGCCTTTGCTTCTGTTGTTTTGCCTATATGGTCTCTGTAGGCACTTAAATTTGGCCTATAGTGCCTCTAATTTGGACCCTAAATCACCAACTCAGATCCTCCTTTCCTCTTTCATAAAGCTTGTTTAGTGTGCCTTCCTACTTATGGACCACAGATACTATCACTAAAATTCATGAAAGAAATTCTGATAATTCTAAACCTTAGAAAGAATGAAGTCTAGTTTTAATCCCTCCTTTTCAGGATCCCTATTTTATTTTTAATGCAGATATACTTACCTCTTTCTCTTTAATTAGTTTTGTTTACCACTAGGTATTAGGAACAGCCTTTACTAGCTCCAAAGGGTTTTGTTAGATCATTCCCCCCAGCTATGAATGCCTACCAGCCTTATATTTACATAATAATTACATGATTATTTACATAATTAAGTTGTCCACTGAAGTGATTCTTCCCAGAGCAAAGAAGATCTTTCAGTCTACTGTCTCTACTTACATAGAGGAGCACTTGACAACTTTTTTTTTAAGATTTATTTATTTATTGTAGAGAGAGTCAGAGAGAAAGAGAGTACATACACATGCCCTTGCAAGCATGGGGAGGGGCAGAAGAAGAGAGAAAGAGGGAAAGAATCTTAAGCAGACTCCCCACTGAGCGTGGAGCCTGATATGACACAGGACTCAATATCACCACCCTGAGACCGTGACATGAGCTGAAATCAAGAGTTGGGTACTTAACTGAACTACCCAGGAGCCCTGACAACTTTTTAAAAAATGAAGTATAATTTATATACCATAAAACTTTGTCATTAGAGTTCAATGTTTGTTAATGAATTTATAGAATTGTGCGGCCATCTCCACAATTCATTTTTAGAATAATTCCGTCAACTTCAGAAAGTTTTGTACCCTTTAGCAATCAGTCTCCACTTTTCACCTCAACCACAGACAAACCCTGATATGTTTTTTGGATCTACAGATTTTCTGTCCCTATAGATTTTTGTTGCTACAGATTTTCCTTTTCTGGATGTTTTATATAAATGGAATTATACAACATGTAATCTGTTGTTTCTGGCTTCTTGCACTTAAAATTATGTTTTTGATGTTTATGTGATAGAACATATCAATAATTTTATTGCTGAATTATAGCATGATGTATGGATATAACATATTTTGTTTATCCATTCATCAATTGATGAACATTAAGATTATTTCCAGTTTGGGATTATTTGGATAATGTCGCTATAAACATTTACATGCAAGACTGAGTGGACAAATGCTTTCAGTTCTCTTAAGTAGGTATCTAGGAGTAGAATTGCTGGGTCATATGCTAAGTTTATGTTTATTCTTTTAAGAAACTTCCAAATAGTTTTAAGTGACTTTACCCTTTTACATTGCCACCAGCAATGTATGAGGATTATAGTTTCTTCACATTCTTGTTAATATCATCAGTCTTTTTAATTATAACCATATACGTGAATTGGTATCTCATTGTGATTTCAGTTTGTATTTCCCTAATGATTGATGATGTTGAGCATATTTTCATATGTTCACATAAGCCATTTGTGCATTTTCTTTGGAGAAACATATTTTCAAATCTTTTGCCCACCTCCAAAACTGAGGATTTTTGTCTCTTATTATCAAGTCTTAAAAGTTCTATATATCTTCTGAACACAAGTTCTTTACCAAATACATAATTTACAAATATTTTCTCTCAGTCTGTAGCTTGTCTTATTTTGTTAAATGATGTTTTTGAAGAGTAAAAGTTTGTGATTTTAATAAAGTACAATTTATCATCTTTTTCCCTTTATAGTTTGTACTTTTGGTGCCAAATCAAATCATTGTCTAACCCAAGGCAATGAAGATTTTTATTCTCTGCTTTCATCCAGAAATCCATTTTTTTAGTTGTTTTTGTATATGATGTGAGGCATGGAGTGAAGTCCTTCCCCCCCCACCTTCATATGGCTATCCAATTTTTACTGCACTTTTTAAATCCAATTTTTACCATCAGCTATCAGTTTCTTAAAAAAAAAAGTGCTGGAATTTTTCATAGATTGTACTGAATCTGTAGATTAATTTGTAAAGAATTGCTATTTTAACAATATTGAGTGTTATAATCCATGAAGATGAAATATTTCTGCATTTTATAGATGTTATTTAATTTCTATGCAGTGTTTCCTATTTTTTAGTGAAGAAGTCTTGTTAAAATTGATTTTTAAATATTTTATTTCTATTAATACTGTTGTGAATGGAGTGGTTTCTTTTTTATTTGGTTTGTTCCTAGTATATGAAAATGTTATTGATTTTTGTATATTAATCTTACATCCTATAATGTTAATAAGCTCATTTATTAGTTCTAATCATTTCTTTGTAGATTTCCTTACAATTTCCTACATATAGAATCATGTCATCTGCAAATAAAGACAGCTTTCTTATCAACCTATATGCGTTTTTTCTTACCTCATTGCAATGGCTAGAACTTCTAATACAAAATTGCATAGAAGTGGTGAGTGCTGACATCTTTGCCTTATTCCCAGTCTTAGGGGGAAAACATTCCATCTTTCACCATTATATATGAGGTAAGCTATAGAGTATCCCCACACACACAAATGCCCTTTATTAGCTTGATGAAGTTCCCTTCTAGTCCTAGTTTGTTGAAAGCTTTTATCACAGGTGTTGAATTTTATGGAATGCTTCTTCCTTATATATTCTGATGATTATGTAGTTTTGTCTTTTATTTTATTAATATGGTATATTTCATTAATTGATTTTCAGTGTTGAACCAACCTTGCATTCCTGAGATAAATCCTACATAGTCATGGTATATAATCCTTTTTATGTACTGTTGGATTAGGTTTGTTAATATTTTGATTTAGATAATTGCATTGTGGTGGATATTGGTCTATAATTTTCTTTTGATCTTTGTCTAGCTTTGGTATCAGACATTATAGGATAAATTGGGAAGTGTCACATTCTCCTCTATATTCTGAAAAAGTTTATGTAGGATTGGTACTATATCTTTGGATGTTTCATAGAACCCTCCCCCCCATGAAACTATATGGAAATGAGCTTTTTTTTGTGGGAAAAATTTTAATTACTAATTCAACATTTTAACTTGTTCATATGTCTTTTCATATTTTCTATTTCTTCTTGAGTTAGTTTCAGTAACTTGTGTCTTCCTATGAATTTATCCAGTTCATCTAAGTTATATAATCAAGATAAAGTTGTTTATAGTATTCCCTTATAATTTTTTAAATTTCTCTATTGTCAGTGATGATGTGCTCTCATTTTTCATTTGGGTAATTACTATCTTCCCTGTTTTGTTTTATTATGTTTTATGAGTTTTAATGTTTAATGTTTAAGGTGAGCCTTAAGCTTATCAGTGAGCCTTTTGGTCTTACTCATTTTCCCAGTTTTCTATTTTCTATTTCGTTGAATTTTGCTCTGATCTGCTGTTTGGTTTTGGTTTAATTTCATCTTCTTTTTTGAGTTTCTTCAGTTGAAAGCAGCTTAGATTATTGTTTGAGACTTTTCTTCTTTTCTAATATAGGTGTTTAAATCTACAGATTTCCCTCTAAGCTCTGCTTTGTCTCCATTTCATAAAATAGTTGATTCCTTGTAGATGTTTTTACATTCAGTTCAAAACATTTCCTAATTGTTTTTAGATTTCTTTGTGATTTAAATCCAGATATTTGGGGATTTCCAGATTTTCTGTTGTTGATTTCTAATTTAATTCTGTAATCAGAGAACATATTTTGAATGATTTTTAGTCCTTTTAGATTAATATATTTCTTAGCTTATGCTTAATATGGAAATTTCCATTTGTGCTTGAAAACACCATGTATTTTGATGATGTTAGGTGCTGTGTTTTATAAATGTCAAATATTAATGATATTCAAGTTTTCTGTATCTTTGCTGATAATCTGTCTAGTTTTTCCATAAATTATTGAGAAGGGAATATGGAAATCTTCAACTATAATTGTTGAATTATCTAGTTCTTTCAATTCTGCCATTTTTGTTTTAGTATTTTGGGAGCTGTTTTGTTCAGTGTATATACATTTCTAATTGTTAAATCTCTCAGATGTATTGGCCCTTTTATCATTATAAAATGTCCTTTTTTGTCTGAAGTACTTGTTTTTTTCTCTCAAAGTCTATTTTGTGTGATACTGATTTAGGTACTCCAGCTGTCTTATAGTTACTTTTTGCATGGTGTATCTTTTTCTTTTCCTTTTCCTTTCAACCTATTTATATCTCCAAATCTGGCTTTCGTAGATAGCATATAATTGGACCTTCCTTTTTCTTTAATCCAGTCTGATAATTTCTGCCTTTTCATCTGTATTTATTCCATTCACATTCACAGTAATAACTGATATGCTTGGATTTCCATCTTCCATTGTATTGTTTGTTTTCTATATGTCTTATAGTTTTGTGTTATTTTTCTCTTCTACATCTTTAGTGTCAAACAAATATTTATTAGGTACCATTTTCATTCCTCTTTGTTTTTTAACTAAAATTTTAAAAGATACTTTCTTGATGTTTGATTTAGGGGTTATAATGTACATTTTATCTTATCACAATCTACTTCAGGATAGTACTGACTTAATTCTAGTGAAATAATAGCTATTTTGATCAAATATAGCTCCATTTCTTCTCCAGTTCTGTGTTATTTTCACATATAGTACATGCATATTTTTATAAACCCAGCATTGCAATTTCATACAATTTAAGTTCTTTAAAGAAATTAAGAGAAGACAGAAAACTATATATTTATAAAGCCTTTTACTTATATTTTTACCATTTCCAGTATTCTTCATTTCTTCCTGTCAATTTGAGTATTGTCTAATGTCATTTCCTTTCAGCCTGAAGGATATCCTTAAGTATTTCTGCTTGCAACAAACATTCTCAGCTGTTATTTATTTGGGAATGTCTATTTTGCCTGTTTTTGGAGAATAATGTTTTGGATAGAAATTTCTGTGAACAGGTTCATTTCTTTTTTCTCTTTGCAATCTGAATATATCATTCCACTGCCTTCTCACCTCCCTATTTCTGGTAATTCTATTGCTTTTTCTTTGTACATGATTAGTCATTTTTCTCTTGCTGCTTTTAAGATTTTCTCTTTGTCTTTCAAAAACTTGAGTATGATGTGTCTGGGTATAGATCTTGTCGTGTTTATTCTAGTTCGTATTATTTGAACTTCTGGATCTGTGTGGTAATGTTTTCCATCCAATTGGATTTTCAACCAGTATTTCTTCATTTTTGTCCTTGCCCTTTGTCTTTCTCCTCTCTTTCTAGGATTTCTATACATGTATGTTGCTATCTTTGATATTCCACAGATTTGTGTGGTTCTGTTCATTTTTTTCCTATCATTTGTTCTCTGTATTTTTCAGTCTGGATATTTGTATTGACCTGTCTTCACCTTCACTGATTCAGTCTTTGCCCTCAGAGCTTCTGTTGGGTCTATGCAGGCAGTTTGTAAATTTTGGTTATTATACTTTTGAAGTCTATAATTTTTATATTATAAATAGTTTCTATCTTGAAACTTATTATATCATTGCCATTATGTTTTTAATTCTTTAAACATTTCCTTTTATTCATTGATATATTTATAATAGCTGTTTTAAAGTCTTTTGTCTGCTAAATCCTATATCTTATCCTATTCAGAGACATTTTCTACTGAGTGCCTTTTCTCTTCATTATGGATTATATAATATTTCTGTCAAAAAATAGATCTTTTAAAATGATATTTTTGTAGCAGTTCTGGATTCTGATTATTTTTTCTTCGCTGGTTGTTTTTATTTATTTATTTTTAATAATTTTTTGGCCTTAATGTATGGCCTGTCCCCCATGGTGTCTTCTCTGCTAAGGATTACCCGGTGTCTATGTAACTTAGTTGTTATTCAGTGATTGATCAGAGGTTGTGCTCAAACCCTTTGAGCAAGTCTGTGTTAATGGAGCTGTTTGTGGGTTGAAGGGGACATTCAGTGTTCAGGCAGTTTTCAAGTCTGTACCAGCTTTAACTTTCTGCAGGGCCCTTTTGGGTCTCCCCTATGGGAATAGCTTCCTAGTTAGCCAGGGATATGTGAAGAGCTTATTTAGCTCCTCTTTAACTCTTTTATTTCCATTTTCTGTGTTAAATTTCTTGCTAGACTACCAGTCTGCTGCTCACCGCTTCCAAGGGCCACAGCTTTAGATTAGCAAAGCTGGATACTTTCCCTATTCATTTTCTACAGTTTGCCATTTTTATTGACAACATGATGGGTGGGAATTTTTTTTTTTTCCCCTCCTCTGTAGATCACGTCAGCCCTCTCTGGCAGCAAAGCTGCTGGTTGTCATGGCCAGCCCCACCTGATAGAAATACTGTGCTGACTGAGCTGTTGAGGGACCAGGAGCAACACTAAGGAAGACCACCACTGACTTCCACTGTTCTTATACAAAGTTCAGCAGTTTTTCATGAATACATGCCTCTCTATTTGTGGTTTGTGATTGCTAGATTTCCGGAACCATAAGGTTGTTGTTTTTGACAATTTTGTTCAGCTTCATAGTTGTTTCTTAGAGAAAAGATTTGCTGACTTACTCATTCCCCCATCACCAGAAGTCCAGTCTCACCCTGCAGGTTTCAAAATGGAAAGTTCTCTTGCTGAAGTTCCACCCTTAACAAGATACTATTCTATAGATCCTTTATACCATTTTGTTACAAAATTTAGGTCTCTAGGAATCAGAATAGTCTGTTCCCCATGTTTTCCAGTCTGCCCACCTTGCTATACAATCTGTCACCATCATCCTTTTTGATGTAAGGAATTTTACATTTCAACAATAATGTCCAGTAACTTTTTGTATATTATTCTCTTTTGAAGACCACAGAAGTGGCATCTGACACTGTTTGTAATGCTGAATTTAATGGAAGTTTATAAATTATTTTATGATTCTGCTTTACAAACAAAGAAATATATAGTGTTATATTTTGTTTCTTCCATAATACAGAATGTTTAAATGGTTAACATTTGTGCTGCAGTAGAGCTTTCTGGCTCATGAAAAATGAAAGCTATCAGCGATCTGGGCAATAAGATTCATCGCCAATAGTCACTAGCAACAGCACACAGCATTTTAATATCAGTGAGGTCCACAGCTAGCAGTAAGAGCTGGTGTAATTGAAAGACGTTTAGGTGCAATCATTCTGCTGTTTGTTCCTTGCCAGGTTCAACATGGGATTGTGTGAGTATTTGAAGAAAACAGCAATTTTTTTATATCTTTGAAAGATGTAAAAGGGGTAGATAAGTGCTTAAATTTAAGAAACGTGGTAATTTGTAAATCATGTGGCTCTAAAATAAAAAGATATTTTATTTGTCTTGCGTGATTAAAGCTTTAGAAAAGCTATTCCTTGGTTACAAGTGAACCGATAATTCTGGTCTAATGTTGCCGTGGTAACAACTCAGGCTGATATAATTGAGAACATCTTATACATCCTGGTTTGAACATTTTCTCCCTGCCATTTTGAGTTGTTCTAGTGGTATATGAAGGAGGCTACGATAACCAGCTTGAAAGAAATTAAATCTAGTTACACACATCTTTGGCATTAATCTGATGTTTACTAGTGATATCTCATGCTGGGCAGTTATGCTTTGCTTCTAGGGGCTTTTCTTTTTTAAACAAAAGAAAGCTATTTTCATTTTCTGTGTGCTGCATGTTCCAGTGTATGTGTTTACACCATCGGTTCGTCTACCTCTAGAGATTAGCATAACTCCCTTTGCTGTTGGATTGTTGTTTTGAGCAATATGTTTTGGAAAGGTTGGTTTTCATCATGAGTGGTAAGTATGCTCTCTGAGCCTCTGCATCTTTATGTTTTAAAAATATTTAACTGTAAGAGGAAAAAAACATTTTCTAAAGGAGATATTGTAAAGCCAGAGCTACAGTGGATTACATTTTCTGTTTTGCATTTTGGCATTATAGTAATTTGTTTTTAAAATCCATTGAAAACTGTGAACAAGTAAAACCACTATTAATAGTCAATACCAATAGTCAGTCAGCCTCTAATTCTCTTTATGGTTTGATTTATTTTATTCATTAAATACTGTTGTTATTGTGTTACAAATGAGTATTTTAAAGACCCACCATGATAAGAGAGGGATTTCTTTTTAGTATATGATGCTAAAGATAATTAAACTTTCCATTTATTTGTTTATCATTCTAACATTACTTTTTGTTATCTTCTTTGTGATAATATTTTTAAAATATTAATCTTAAAAAATATTAATCTTAAATAAGATGCTGCCAGAATGTTGTTGATTTATTGGTAGCTTTTAACTACAGTTCATTGAGAAATAAAGATTTAATGATGAAATAAATATGTGCATTTTGGTTTTGGAGGCTTTGTTAAAATTTTTCAGAGATACTGTTTTGGGGAAATAATTTGTTAGAATAAGTACTTTTGTGATCATTAGTTTTTTATTTTTATAATATGACTTTTTTTTGAAGCATGTCCAAAAACGTTTTTTGAGAAAACATCCTACAGTATATACTGCAGTTTATCACAGGGTAAAAGCTGTTCACTTTAAGCCAAACCTGCAGCTAAAAATAGATATCCTGTTGTTAGAGTGAGAAATATTTGCGTAGAGCATAATTCATTAGCATCTTTTTGCTTAACTAAAAAAGAGGATGTTTTAAGTTAACCTTTGAATCGGATACATTTTTAGGAGAAGTGTTATATTGTTTTTCTTATAATATGTAACAGTCTATAATTTACACTTAAAGGATTTGGAATTGGAATTCAGAACCTGAGAGAGTTGGATTTTTGCTATATAATGATAGAATTCAAAATAGATGTGCCTTTTCTTCCATAATTGGAGATCACCTCATTACTGTCAATACGTATTTTTTTATTCTGCTGCCATATACCATAAGTCTCTTCAACACCGTTAGGTATTTGTTTATAAAATGGTATTAGACAGTAAAGGACATTTTTATATGCAAGATATTAAGAATTCTTATCATTATTTTCCTATTAGTAAATAGAGCCTTCTGATCAAAATGTTAACATTCCTTAGGATTTCTATGGATATCAAAATTGAATATACCTGGTTATCATACTTAAAATATTAGATTTCTTTGACTCTAGTCAATAAGTGTTTTCTCATTGAAACTTTGGTGTAAAATAGAATTTTTAGGTAACCACTGTGGTGATCTAGAGGTTTTACAGCTGGATGTATTGATTTTAGCTGAAGAAAATTTTTGTTGCTTTTCTATTGCTTTCTCTTCATAGAATATATGGATTATTCAGACAGTGTTTGATATACTTGACCATATTGGCTTGTCCTTGTAGCCCTTTCTACTACAGGAATCTTAATAATCACAATTAGACATTCTGACTTTTTCAGTATTGTCCAATTTCAACTAATTTTACTCCTGTCAGAGTGGTTACAAGCCTTAGCCATTTCAAAATGTGGGAAATCACAAATGAAGGGTGATTTTATTTGTAAAAATAAACAAATGCTAGTCCTTTTTATCTTAGTTTATAGCTACACATGTGGTATTTATATGCATGTGGTATTTTTCTAGTTAAAAAGCTACTCTTCTTCTCCTTCCTGTGTATTAAGTGTTAGGTTTCTCTGAGAATCTATCTTTGGCACTCTCATAATGCTATATTCTCTCCAAATGATCTCATCCATGCTCATATCTTCAGTTGTTACCTGCAGATTCAGCTCAAATGTCAATTTTCTCTTTCCATCCCAAATCTACTCCTTTTTCATTAATTCTGATTTCTGTTAATGATCCCAGTGCCCATGTAGGAATTTAAAACAGAAACCTTACAGTAACTCCTAACTGGTTTTTAACCCCACCCCAAGCAGGCACTCAGTCATTAATTTTTATTGATTCTATATCAGAAATGGCTCAGAAATCACTCAACTTTCTCTAGTCACACTAACACTGGGAATACTTAAGGTTAGGCATTCCATATATTCTCAGTCCTATTCTAGTAATTGCTTCACTAGCCTCTCAGCTTCCAGTTTTGTTTCCCTCCAGATCATTCATTTAACATGCTGCCATTTTTTAAATGACAGTATGCCCACTTCATAACCCAACATGAAAACTTTCAGTTATCCCTTATTGTCTCTAAGGTAAAGGTTAAATTCCTTAAAGTATGTAAGATCAATGACCTACCTTTTTGGCTTTGTATTTATCTGCATTTCTCTCATAAAATTCTGACCTGGCCATACTATACTACATATTATTCCTTGCTACCTTTTCATATTTATATCTTCGATCATAAAAATTATGAAAACCAGTTATGCTTTTCAGTGCCTTAATAGTCATTGACTCTATAAAGTTAGGTGATTCCATTGTACTCCCAAAACAGACTTATAAATTGTAATAATTGTTTATATTATACTGAAATTATATACTGGCATGTCAGTTTCCAATCTCCAAACTTTGAACTCCTTAAGTCAAGGGGTAGTGCTGGTTAATCTCTCTGTTTCCAGTAGCTATCCCAGTGCACCCAAAGTAATAATGAATTCCTAAATTCTTGTAAAATAAATGAATGGCTAAAAATTACCCCTACTTAAGTACTTTCCTTACATTATCAATGAAAAATATCAGTCATGTGTTTTAGTTTTTGATTCATATGCTTGTCAGAACAAAACTAGCACCCTTATTTCAAAATCCTAGAAGAGAATTCTTATTGGCCTAGCTGCAGTGGAGGGCAAATCTCTAAAGAAGCAGCTTAACCTGCTATGAATGACAGGAAAGTTACAGACCTGAGCACAAGCATTTACTTAAACTCCCCTTTCTAGGTCTTTCTAGATTAAAAATATAAGAACACAAAACTGGAAAAACAGTTTATCAATTCTCAGTTTTGGAATTAAGAAACTGTACTTGCCCAGAGATATACAGTATCAGACTGAAGATCATACACCAAAGTCTAAAACAGTTTTACTTTGAGTAGCTTGCCTTTAAGGAAAATTAATAAACAATAGTTTCACCCTCACTAACTTGGAGGGATGGATGAAGCTTAAGAAAGGCTTTGGGGGAGATGAGTAGAAGATCCAACAGTGGTGATTACTTTCATTTTAAAACAGTTATGAGACAGGGACTTCTGAAAGTCCCTGAATTATTTAAGTGATAATATAAATATATACCAATTAAAAGATTTGAGAAATCGATTCTAACACACCTAAATAGGAGGTGAGATGATCTATCTTATTTGGGGGGCATTTATAAAGTTTTGAAAGTCTTCTCATTGTTTATAAATGGATAAAAAAGAAAACAGCATGGAGCCAATGAATGAGATTATGCATCATTAAAGGATAAATCGCAGACTTCAAGAGGAAAAGAGTGAACTTATATTTAGAAACTATGTTGGGGAGAGTTTAAAAATAAGAAATTATAAATAGTATCTGTGTTGAATTCTTAAAAATTCCAAGTGAACATGAATCTGTGTTCACTTGAAAGATGAGATTTTTAAAAAATTTAAAAACCAAGAGAGTAGGATGAGAAGAGAGCTGGCTGACAGGCAGAATACAAAAAAAATTATGATAAGGGATGGTTATAAGAAAATAAACCTGGCATTTGCAGAACATAAAGCTGCATCAGAAGCAACAAAGAACAAAATAATCACTGCAGGAAAGTACATTAATGATGTGGAGAACTAGCTTGATAAAACCTACCAGAATCTAGGGGGAATGGACAGGATAAAAATTATGAGGTAAAAACTATTTTAGAGTAGAAAAATCTACAAATTGAATAAATAGCATTTCTTCAGAACCCATAATGACCAATAAAATAGGAGCAATAATAAAAAATATGATTCAGGGAAACTTCTTAGTTGAAAAAACCTGAATCTGTAGATTCAGTGAGCTCATTGTGTTTTGACAAAGATTAATACAAACACCAACACCTAAATATATCTTGATAGAAGTTTTTGATTTCAAAGATAAAAAACTATACAAATGTCAAGCTATCTTTGCATCTTACAACTTAACACAAAGCTTGTCTTATAAAGAAAAAAATCCAAACATTTTAGATTAGATAATTTAAAAAGCTTTCTGAAGCAAAAATTAATGATGATATAATAGCATCTAAAAATGCTGAGTAAAATATAACACACATCCCTTTAAGTGAATACCTGAACTTACAAGCATATAATAGAAATCCTCAGTGTACAAAAAGTGAAGTGGTAATGGAAACCATAGTTGTAAGGAGGAGCATACTTTGACTACCCCGAGATTTTCCTACCTTGGCTAACCAAAGGGCTTTCATTTTGAATGGCCTCACAGAGACAGAAGGCAACTTATTTGATCCACCCATCTTCAGATTTCTTAGACTCCTACACAAAGCCAGGATCCTCAAAGGATTTAACCTCAGCGAAAGCATAGATTAGAAAATAAAGCCTCTCCACTGACACAAGGAGAAAATAAGGAAGTTTGTTATTTCTTGGCTTAGATTCCTGGGGACATGGGAGGAGGAGGTGTGCATGTGTGGGGGATGCCTCTCCTGAGAGTTTGTAATCAACTGCTTCTCCAGTAAATTTCATGTTTTAATCTGTATTAATTATGTAGTCTAAGAATCACCAATAAAATAAAATACATTATTGTAACAGTCTCAGGCTAGTAACATCTGCTGGATGCCAGGCAGAAGCTAAAACAAACTATATCCTCCAGTCAAGCCCTGCAGGTTTCTCACAGATAAAGCTCAACTGAACTTTAAATTCACAATCCAAAATCAAAATAGATACACACACATTCTACTACAAACAATATTCAGCAGATACAACAGAATTATACCCTTCCAAGAATGTCAGAGAGTCGAATTGTCCCAAGGTACCATTTAAAATTAATAATCAAATAAAAAATAAATAAAAAATAAGAGAAAAAAGACTGTGCATCTCTAACAGATCTCAAATTATAGGAAACAAAGTTGACACATTTAGAAGGAGAAATTGTAAATATATAAGGTTTATGGATGTTTATAGAGAATTCTCACCCATAATTGGAGAAATGATACACAGAAATATATAGAAAACTTACAAAACGGATCATACAACTAAACAAATATTATAAAGAATTGATATATAGGCCATGATCTCTGACCACAGAGCAATTATGTTTAATCAGTTAAAAGGACTTATTAAACAGATTAACAAACACAAATATTACATTAAGGGATTTAAAAAATTCAAATAACTCACAGGTCAAGAATAAACCTGTAATATAAAATTAAAATTCAGCTATGTATGAAAATTTGAGAGGTGCAGCTAAAGCGGATTTAGAAACAAATTTTTAAATGCTTACATCTGGAAAGGAGACATTAATGGTATAAGTATTCAAGTAAATAAGTTAGAGAAGGCACAGCATGGTTAATCCAAAAACAAACAAACTAATGAAGACATGAGCAAAACTCGGTAAAACAGAAAATTAAAATCCATCAGAACCAAAGTTTAGTTCATGGAAAAGACTTTTAAAAGAACTGACGAGAACTATAGCTATTTATATTTTAATCATGATTAAAATCTTTATTCAAAACTTAACAAAATTAGGACTGGGCACTTTTAAGAACAAGTTCGAGGATGTATTCAAAGAACAAAAATTTCAGTCTTGTACAAAATCTTTCAAAGAATTGAAAAAGAGGAGAAACTTTTAAATTTATTTATTGAGTCAAGTATAGCTTTACAAGTAAGTTATGGAAAAAGAAAATTAATTAGAAACATTTTCTCTGAAGTTAGGAACAGGAAAAGAATGCACATTGTCTGTTTCTGTAAAGTATTGAAATGTTAGATATAACCTGTACAATAAGACAACAAAAAAATGGAGGGAACAAAATTGTCATTCACAGATGATAGGTGAGTCTGCATAGAGACTTCAAGAGAATCTACCAATGCTATTTTAGAATTAATAAGAGAGTTTGCCAGATACAGTAAGATCAATATATAAACATCAACCACACATCAGCAAGAAACAAATGATATATTTTTTCAAATTCTCTCTTTTACAATAGTAACCCAAACCCTAAAGAACCTAGGACTATATCTAATAAAAGTGTAATAAGACTTGTAAGGAAAAAATTATAAAATTTTACTGAGAGATATTTACCTTATCTTTAAAAATAAGATATGATTTCATACCCATTGTGTTAGTAACATATTTTATTGAGGATATGGATTATCAAAGATATGGTGGCAAAATAAAGTGGCACAACATTTATTGAGGCACTTACTACTATCTAGTAAAGCTGAAAATGTGCATACCGCATCATCTAGAGATCCACTCCTAGCTCTATACTGTCTGGTAGTGAGACAATATTTTAATTCAGAACTGAGTGGAAAATCTTTAACATATGATTGTGATGATATAATATTTCTCTAAGAAAAAGTCTTAGTGAACAATTAAGGAAGTCAAGTACATTTCAAAGAGTACTTCAAAGATTGCTTGGCTCATTTATGGCTGTAGATTTAAAGTTTTTATTACAAAATCCTACAGGGAACATCTCCAAACAAACATGACTCGCATGGCCTAGAAAATCCACAACGTCCCTAAATCAAGAGCAAGCTGGGAGAGAAAGCATGTACATGTCATTAGTTGTGAATGAGTACACTGTGTGGATTCATGGTGTATCCATTTCTCCATGTAGATACTAGTTAAATAAATTAATGTGTTTCTATAATTTGATCATTTAAATGTATGTTTCACAAAAAATTTATTTTTTAACAGTTTAGTGAAAGTCAATTATACTGTTCACTTGTAACCAAGACTTGATAAAGAAAACCAATTAAAAAAATAAGAAAAAGTAAAATAGATATTACAATAGGAAATAAAATTTCATTGCCTATTAAATTTCTAAACACCCATTCATGTGTGACTTTATGCATGACTAAATGATATCTTAGTAAACAAAAGTAGGCATGGTTCCATCCACTGAAATGCATAAACACAATTGCAGTAATTAAAGTTGTTTTTTATATTCACTATCACTTTTAAGATTCCAGTGAATTTGCTCTGAGTGAACATGCTTAGAAATGGTGAAGCAAAGTGTCCCTTCAGTAAAGTGAACACAACTGGTCATCACATTAAAGGGATAGAATATATTTCATTAACAGATTTCCAGAATAGGGTTAGGTTGGTTAAAAAAAAATTTATGTCCAGAGAATATGTTGTAATCCTTAGATAAAACACTTTTGAATATATATGCCCAAGTATTTTTTATTCTTTTCCAATGTGTAAATATATTAATGAACATATACGAATGGGTTACTTCTTGTGGGTATGTTATTTTATGTGTTATTTAATCTGTTTAACTTATTTATTCTTTTTGACCAAGCACGCAAATCATCAGAAGCATCTGGTAGGAAACTATTTTTTACAGAATAATTCCGTTGCTTTGTTGCTATAAATTGGAATTTTATTAGGTATTTTGTGGCTAGAATGTTTTATATTTAGTTTACTGAAAATATTTGTAGTATAGTGTATGTGTTTAGGGGTTATTCTTAGAAATAACAATTGAAGAGTTCCAAAGAGGTGGGTGTTTGAAATACGGGTGGCAGAAGACAGACTATTACTCTCAACTAGATTTACACTTTCCAGAGGTTTTGGAAAGGATTGCACTGTTCTGTTATTTGTTGATACAACTTGGTATTTTCATAGGTAATCTCAGTTTCCATCCTGTTCTGTGCTTTCTGATATACACAAAATAACTCTTAAATGAACTAATGCTTTCATTAAGGTAAAGGAGGAAAATAAAAATAATTTAATTGCAGAGAGATCAGGAGGCCCATGAATTACAATCTGTTCAGTAAGAAAAAATTTTAAGCTATTACTACAAACATATTAAGAAACATACCATTGTTTATAGTACCTAATACTTTCTCTTTTCCTAATGAGAAATTTTAGAGGACTAGCCCTCTTCCCTTTCCCTACAGAGATAGCCATCAAAGTTTAAACCCCCAAGCCTCAAACCCTAACAGTTAAATGCTCCTTACTCCATCTGGCCCCCTCTTCCTTAGCAAATGATCTTGCTTCCTGTTTCCCAGAAGAAATAGAGTCTAGCAGGTGTGAATAACTTAGTTGACTCGCATTCCTTCCTACATATTGAAAAGCATCACCATGGCAAATAGTTACTCTCCTGATTTGGCACCTTCACACCTATATACTTCCAGCTCAGTTTCTGGCACCACTAAACGGTGCTCAATAAATGTTGAAAGAATGTTAAATCAGCACCAAGGAAGTAAATGCCTGAGAAACACTAATGTCTTTCAAAAGGGAGTTACAAAGTGTTATAATTAATAGTGTTTTTCCCTACAGTGAAATTTCAAATAAATAATAGAAGTCCAGTGATGGCATTGCAATAGTTACAGGATGTGTATTTCAGTATACACTACTTAACATTATTAGCACTATTGCTACAAGTTTGTTAGTTGTTTTAAGGAGAATTAGAATGGTGTTGATTTTGACACTAAACAAAAATTACTGATTTTATTTCTTTACCATTTAATTTTAAAAAGTCCTCTTTGAATATGTCAAAAAATTGAGTTTCCATATTAATGTTTTATTTCTGTACACAATATTCTGAGAAAATATGTATAGGTGACATCATGCTGATATGTTATTTTTGTGAGTGTTATTTAATCACTGTTTATTTTTTTTGGATACAAGCTTGCTCCTCCTCAGAAGTATCTGGTAGGCAACTACTTTTTAATAAAACGATTGTTACCTTTAAACATTTTATTTGGTTGTTTGCAAGTTGTTATGCTCCTCACAAGTTATATTTTTGTAAAATATACAGAGCTAATAAAATATTTTAGTCGACAGAGGAAGTGGTTTAGTTTTATGTTGAGTTGGAGCTATAGAAATGATTTATATTGCAGTTTCTCACATGCTATTTTAGAAACAACAAATATAACACTGTGAAGTAGTGGGAATTCTACAGGGTTGCAGAATACAGATTAATGCACACCACTTAAAGTAGATAACCCAGGTTAATGAATAGTTTTTTAAAGAAAATATACTGTTGTAAATTTGGAACAAAACAGCTAATATTTTAATTGGGTATTTACCTTAGAAAGTTTATAGTCTGTTTTGTTCCATTTTCTGATTGTTTCTCTTTATTTTGCTGACATATATTAACTAAAAGTTTAAGAAAGATGTGTTTTTATTGTAAAAGATGTGTTAAAAAGGGAAGTGACATTTATCTCATTAAAAATAAACTGGAGAAGGTAACATCATAGTAGTTGTAATTGGTATAGTAATGGATTTCTAAATTCTTCTTACAAACCATCAATAACAACCTCCTGTAAGCTCTGGATAGTGGCATACTATAATAACATGCTCTTTTTATAATAAGCAGTAATGTAAGTATATTTAACACAGAATCCAAAAGTGCCTAATAAATGCACTAAATGCAATTAGTGCAACATTCTTACTCATTGTAGGATTATCTGCATAACATGGAATAAAGATAGGCCATATTTGACTTTTTAATGAATTTGCCTAATGTTTAAAATGAACTTTGTAATGTAATTTTTAAGCTGTTTCCTGTGTATAAATATATTCAAAAAATATTTTGAGGGCGATAAGAATTAAAATTTTTATATAATTCTAGAAACATAAAAATTGTCACTTTGTTTCTTCTTTCTTTATCTCATGAGTGTGGGTAAACTTTCAGTCCCCTTTGTAGGAATAAATTCCTTTGGTATACTCATTTCTTTTGAATGCAGTGTGATATCTTTAAATGATACAGATGGAAAAGAAAGTTAAAAGAAATTTATTTGGAAAAAATATATTAATGAAATATATACTCCTAGGATGAAATTGATTTAATTTTTGGTATGTCCTTTTCATTTGGTATGTCAGTAGTACATTACTGACCAGTACAGAACAAAATATATTTGTAGAAAAATTCTTCATTGAGATCTTTTCCTAAAGAAAATTACTAATCACCATTAGGTACTTAGTTACCCATAATCATGTAGCTAAGAAGTATTAGAGCCAATATTCTAACTCAGATATGTCAACCTCCAAAACTTTTGACTGTTTCAGGATATCACAGTGTTTTAAATGGTTAAATATAGATATTGCATACATATTAGAATACAACAAGAAAACCAAAAAATTTGAGAACTTCAAGTATATGCTTTATAGGGAACTCTGGATTGAATGGGCTTCAGTATTTGAATTTGGCTAACTCTCCTACCACTTATTTTGTTAATTAGCTGCCAATACCTTATGTCAGTGGATATAATTTTTTTTAAAAAACCAGAGAAAAAATATTTAGAAAGTGAAATTCACCACTGTCTAAAAATAGTAAAAACCAAAGCCAATACATGTGGTTCTAGATTGCTTATTGTTCTAGTTACTCATAACCCAGCATATTGTGAAATATTTTATTTCTGGTGCTTATATTTGTAAGACGTATATTTCAGTTAACTTAAATTTTTACAGAATTAACTCTTCATCTTTGCATGTAAATAGTGCATGTATGAACTAGAGATTTTATGTATGTATATATACTTATGTGATAAAAAATGTTGCAGGAATAGAGTTTGCTTAATGGAACTATTTAATGACATTATAATTAATACTTATCCTTACTCCAAAAGGGAATCGCTTAATTTGTTGAAATAATTCACAAAATTTAGTATCTTTGCTTCCTATCCATTTCTGATAATTTTCATGTAAGACCTTTTTGAGAATTGTTACTTTCTGTAATGTTACTTAGCAGTGAACCTGGAATATTGATGAGTACAGAGAATTTCCTAAATATCTTAGTAAATGAAATTAAGTAGTTCCTGAAATTTTTCCTCTAGCTCATACACCAAGCAGGGAGAAGGACATTTTCTTTCAGTGTAACATCTCTGGCAAATACTGACAGTCCTTCCTTTGACCAGTTACTTTTTTCTTAACTCCAGATCCATTTAGCAGGAAGTGACAAGAGAAGCTGAAACAGGACGTTAGGAATTTTTTTTTTCCTTTCCCTGATTCCCTTCCTTGTCTCCAAATTATCTATGCTCGTGCAGGCATCTGGAGAGTTTATACCACAACTTGATGTGTAAGTTCTATAAATAGAAGATAACCAAAAATATTTTTCAAAAGAAATCAGATGTATATTTTGAGAATCACAAGTTGTTGTTTTTTAAAAGCCACAGTAGCATTTAGCAGGAAATTGTTTTTAATTTATTTTAGCTGTCATCTCTAAGTCAGTGCCATTGCAAATAAGTCTACACCATGAGAAAAATAAAATAAAATACAATACAATCTTCTAAAACCACTCTTCTTCAGTTGTAACTAGTACATTAACTTTTAGAAGTAGGATGACTTAACCATCCTAAACTCAAAATGTAAGACTTTTCCACCCCCAAATCCACCCCCAGGAGGAATTAGATCATATTTGCATAATTAGGTGCAGTTATTTGATTCATTGTTTTGGTGGTTATGATTGTCATACAATGGGAAAATTCTAAGTTTAAAAATTATTTTTCTCAAATTTTCTAAAATAGGTATTTTGAGAGTATTTTACAGCAAAATACAAGTGACAGTTTATATGAAGTAGTAAAATAATGTCTTCAGAAACGAACACTCTAGTGTTACTTAAAAACTAATGTCTGCTCCTGGTGCTTATCATCACCATTTTGAAATCTCAAAACATTTAGAATGCCAACAGCCTTTTTTGGTTAGCAACAGTGTTTTTGCAAAGGTACTTTACAAAGGTAAAGGAGGAAAAAATAATGTATATCTTAAAATGCCTCACTTGAATACCACTACATCATTAGATGATCTTATTAAATTTATGACCCCTCACGTCCACTATTAGTTTGGTCTTGTCTTCATCATCACTCTTAGTATTTCTTAAATAAATGACAGCATCCCACTCTAAGTTCATTTTGCCTCGCTTTTTACTATTTCAGCATTATTTAAATTATGTTGTCTTCTTTATTTATAGATTTAGATATCAGAGAAATATTGGGAACTTCCAAACAAAAAGAAATACTGAAATAGATAACTTATTGAGTTGCTAGGTTTTGCTCTCATACCTGACTATAGGAACAAGAATACATTTTGTTAATGCTGTCTTATCGCTGGAATCTTTTTCCTATTTGTTTTTAAACTCTTGAAGTCATTCTGTAAACAGAAGTCATTATGGAAACTTTGTGGAAAGAAAATGAAAAAGAGGAAACCTTTTAAATGATTCGTCATTTAACAAATCTTAAAACTTCAAACCACAGTTTCATAATGTAGCTGTTATTGATCACTAGATAAACATACGGTTTTGAATGCTTAACTTTAGTGTACGTTTTAATATTGCTCCAAATTTAGAAAGATATTTAAGCTGTTCGGGTGTTTTGTTTTTGGTGTTCTGTTCTTTTTTGGTTTTTGTCTTTGTGGGTATTCTTTATGTGTAGCCTGTATTTTTTCCTTTTCTCTCTACCATCAGTAGAGAAAACACAAATCTAATAACATAAATCCTTATACCTGAAAACAGCCTTTTATCAAATTCAGTTAAATTTGAAATTCCACAAATCAAGTTCACATTCTCCAGATGTCTTCAGTTCTTACATTTAACAGCTTTGTTAATACCACTGCTGGCTTACTTACAATGAATATTTTCTCCTAGATTGATTTCTAACTGTTTTATATTACTTTCAGATACGTTTTCAGGAATGGCATTTTTATTATTAGATTTGAAATTATGAAAGTGATCTCCATATAGAATAGTATTAGAGATTCTTAGAAATTTAAGAAAATATTTGCTTCTTGTTTAGAGGAAGTAAATAGTCCTCTAGTTTATCATGGTTATGAATACGTATTTCATGGTAACAATAGTTGACATAAGTCTATGTTTTTAAAATATATTTACACGTAATATAAATATTCTTACAAGACAAAATTTATTTTTGTTTTGTTTTAATTATATTTTCAGTGAAAGAGTTTCTAGCCAAAGCCAAAGAAGACTTTCTTAAAAAATGGGAAAATCCTGCTCCGGTAAGGAATATTTAAAATTTTCTACAATTTAAAAGTCCTATTATATAAAATCGTGATTCTTGCCCAGTAATTTACTATTTTAGAAACTGTAAAATAGCATTAAACTTTCAAGTCGCATTTTAAAAAGTAAGCTTAACATAGAAATTTTACCATAGTATTATAACATTATGTTTTGATTTCCTAATAATTTTATGTATACCTAAATTGGAGAAGAACCTAATTTCCATTACAATATGTGATTATATAAATTTTGATACTAATTATAAGCTGCTACAAACTCTTGATATTTTTAATGTATAGTAATTCTGATTTGTGCCTTTGATAAAATTGTGCAGCTTCAAATTCTTAATCACAAATCCTTAGGTATTGGCAACATACCAAGTACACAGGGATCCTTTTTCATAAACATTGGATGGGGTAAATTCTACATAACTTAAGTACTTTAAATTGTAACCGAGACCTAAAAACTATGTATAAAAAGAGCCATTTAGGGGTACCTGGGTGACTGAGTGGGTTAAAGCCTCTGCCTTCGGCTCAGGTCATGATCTCAAGGTCCTGGGATTGAGCCCCGCATCTGGCTCTCTGCCTACTTGTGATCTCTCTCTTTGTGTCAAATAAATAAATAAAATCTTTTAAAAAAAAAGCCATTTATGTTTGTCAAAAAATCTCTTTTTGAAGTTAAAAATAATTAATGAACTTTAATACTAGATTCAATTTTGAACATCTGTTTTCTTACCACAAAAATTTTTATTTCAAGTATCTTTTTCATCTAAAAATATTTAATTCCAAATATTATTTTTTATGAAGATGCCATCTTATCACCATTTCTTATAAAGATACTAAGATTAAAAGCATGACCTGTACTTTAAAACATAGTTACTTTAGCAGTCATGAGAGGTGAGAAAGATGGCACATTTGTATGAAAAGCAATAAGTAGCAAAAAGAGTTGTTCTTTTTGTTGTCTATTACTTAAGTGTGTTTCCATTATTTACTTGGGAACTATATTAAACATTTCAATTGTTGTTAAAACCAAAAAATTAAGCATTAATCCATAAAATTAAATAATTCAATCAGAATTATAAGAGCTTTTTCTTTCTATGTTGATACAGACTCTCATAGCAATTTAAAGTCATTAGAAATTTGAAATGAAATTTGATGAAACAAGTTTTATTAGAGCTGCTTGCTCTCTCTGTAATGATTCAGAAGAAGCTATGCTGTGTCTCCAATGGCAAGCTTTGATTTGTAATAGAGATTAAATCCAATGACAGTGAACTGCAGTAACTGTCCAGATTTCTTACTTATACAAGAATCACATTACCTCATGTTTTTCTCAAGCTGAACACTATACAGACTGACACTCACAAATATTATTTTCCAAGATTTTCACGAAGATCTTTGTAATGAAAACCTATTAAACAAATGGGTCAGCAATTACTACTTGTGGCTATTTAGCACATAATTTCTTCCCAGTAATTTTCATTTTGTTGTGGCAGCAACAAATTCAATAGATTGATGCCTCCAATTCTTTGCTTCTATGCTATAGTCAAAGCCAAACAAAGATGTTTGCTCATAACAAAGCATCTATTGAGGGAGAAAAAGAGACTGATTATTGTTCTGAGACTCTGACTTTCAGTTATCTTTGTGGGAATAAGGAACTCTTCCTTCCTTATTATTACTGTTTTAGGTAATACCAGGTTATTATAACATCAGAGAAAGAGCCATTAGGATCTTTCATGCTGTTATTATCTAGTCCTATAAGCTTGTGTAAGGACAGAAATCAAGTAAGATAGTGCTTCTTCAGAGGTAACTCTAGTGAAAGGACTCTGACCCTCAGTTTATTTATTCATCAGAATTATTTGTGAGTACACTGAGACTATGACTTCCATGACTGTCTGTGTCAATATATTGCTGGTTAGTTTATAATTATTAAAATATGGAATTTATTTATTAAAAGTCTAATACTAGGAATTCATATTGGAATTCATTATGACCTTTAATATTTCAGTTTAGGCTCTTATTTCCTCCCATTATTGTTATGCTTTGTTTTGCAATATAATTCTCTTTTCAAATATTAATTCATTTCTTCTTACTCAAAGGGGAAAATAGAACCAATAGCCTGGAATCTCAGTAGTCTTTTTGTATTGTTTTTAAAGGGATAATTTTAAATGATCTTTTCTGATTATATATATCTAAATCTATTATAGTTACCATAGTCTTATGAGGACTTCTAATTTTAAAGTTTATTTTATTTTTCATATATATGTAGAATAATGCCGGGCTGGAGGATTTTGAAAGGAAAAAAACCCTTGGAACAGGTTCATTTGGAAGAGTCATGTTGGTAAAACATAAAGCCACTGAACAATATTATGCCATGAAGATCTTAGATAAGCAGAAGGTTAGTGTATTTGTCTTTATTTACCTGAAGGGTAACATCAGTTTTATCAACTAGATTATTAAACAGATGCAATATAATGACTTTCCATTGATATCTTCAGATAATTTTATTGTCGCATTTAATTTCATTCTTATTTACTGTGACTGTATGATACATAATTAATAAGTATGTGGGGATACATTATTATTTCAATAATTGTATTTACATAATGGTTATGTGTATGTTTACTAACAAAATATTGAATTCAACATGTAAAGAACAGGCATCTCTACTGCATTCTGCCTTATGGAAAATGCAGAGATCAGTTGTACTGGATCTTTAGATTGAGGTAACAGAAGCTTGGTGATTTTATTTTATGACTTGTTTTGATTGACAATGGAAGCCCTTTGTTTAATGTGATTGAGTTTGCTGAATTTAAAATGTCAGTTAAACCAGAGAAAAAGTTGGAATACTAACACTATAAAAAATATCAAATGATTATGTTATATGCCCGAAACTAATACAATGTTAGATGTCAATTATATCTCAATAAAAAGATTAAATCATTTTGAAAAACCAATTTTTAAGTTTTTATCACATATTGGTATATCTGATGAATCAGGATGTCTGAATTATTCATGCTCTAATTGTTAAACTTCCGTTTTCTGGTAATCGTGTACAATTAAGGGAATATGAAAGAAAAATGGTAAATCTTGATATAGTACCTTATAGATATTATGTTCCCAAGAATTACGTTTTGGCTTCCCGGAATGTAGGAAAATGTGGGGTAAACAGTACTGAGCTAGATGTGGAGTAAACAGTACTGAGCTAGTAGTCAGGGGTACAGACAGTGGCTAGACTGATGCTGTCCAATAGAAATAAAATGTGAGCCACATAAGTAATTTTAAATTTTTTAATAACCACATTTAAACAGTAAAACAAAATAGTTGAAATCAATCTTAATAGATTTTATTTAGCCTGGCATATTTAAAATATTGTCATTGCAATATATAATTAACATAAAAATGGAGATACTTTATTTTCTTCATACTGAGTCTTCAATATCTGATATATATATTACACTTACAGTACATCTCCATCCAGGTTAGCCACAGTTCAAGTGTTAAATAACCACATGTAGTTAGTAGCTGTCATGTTGGACAGCACAGCATTAGACTGGTCTGAAGTGCAGTCCAAAACTTTAACCTCACCATGAAAAAGAGTAATGACTTACATCTCTCTAAAATTAAATACATCCATACAACATTTCATTGTGTATCTCTGTCTACCACTCTTTTTCATATAACTTTTTTAACCATGCTTCCTGAAAAAATAGTTTAATCACTCTATCCACTAAGTCACTTCCTCTTAATTCTTTAACCCACAATAATTTAACTGTCTCCTTGTTTATCTGCTTCCTCTTGCTACTCCACTGAAATGGCTCTGCCAAGGGTCCAGTGTCCTAATCAATAAAACCAGTGGGCTCTTTTTGCTCATTTTATATGACATTTTAGAGCCTATGACTGTGCTGGCCACTCCCTTGAAACTGTCTTGTCCCTGGACTTCTGTCATCCCTTGTTCTTTTAATTATGCTAGTAGCCCCAGTGGGCTCTTCTTTTTTAGATGCTTTTTTCTATTATTTTTTTTCCTATCTACTCTTTAAAGATTGCTAATCTCAATCTCTGGACTATCCCCTCATCTTGTTTTCATATTTAACACCCTCTCCCTCTGGACTCTGTCCAAGCTTCAATTCATCCTTGAGCCCTGCGCCTCTAATTTGTACAATCTGAGCACAGAGCCCTTAGAGACCGACTGGTCCTTGCTCTAATTTTCTAGATGAGGTCATTGGGTCTCAGAGAGAGTAAGTGACTTGTACACTTGTGTTGGTAGCACACAGAATGCTTCAAAATTTTGATTTGAATCAAATATTCTTTATTAAACATGTCATTAAAATGTTGTCTGGATAGGCCTTAATATTTTGCAATCTTTCTTAAGGAATTAATAGACTATGCTTTAGTCATAAAATATTAAAAAGTTTGCATAATATGCCATTTTTATGTTTAAAGTATTTAGGGAAGAAGTTTTTAATTCCTTTTTTTTTCTTGACAAGACAGTGACTTGTTAAGTAAATTACTGAGAAGGTTACTCCACAGATAAATCATGGCAAGAGAGTATTTGCCACCCTAAGTCATTGCTGCTATGGCAGTATTCTGAATCTATTCATAATTAGGACAAAGACCTTATCTTCTGAATTTTTCCAAGTTTATTTATTTGAATTTGACAAAGATAAGTATTAAAATAACACCCCATGATCACCTTCTTTTCTGTTTAATGAAGTCACAAACCTTTCAATTTTGGCTTCTCCTATCATAGGGTGTATAGATTAACAGGAAAATATCAGTACAGAAATTAAGGAAATCACATTTATTTATTCCATACAATTGTCAAGCATTGCTTGGAATTTTATATTTACTGTATCAGTGAATCTTCACAACTTTGCGTGACATTAATCTCCCTTTTAAGCCAATGACCTTTCTATTAATTGGTTTTTCCAAAATCAAACAGGCTAGTAAGATAAACCAAGAATTTGACTAAGTTGGTCTAATTTCTGTGCCTATACTTCTTGTTAATTTTTCCTTTAAAATGTATTTGTTACCCCTAAGATCCTTTCTACCAGCACCTAGTTTGGTCGGTCCCTCATTAATGTTAACTGGATTTTCACAATAACATCTTAATTTCCACAACCCCAGACTTTTCACCTTCTATTAATTCACCTTCCTCACTGCCAAAAAAGTTCTTCTTACCATATCATATAATTTTATCTACTCACTCAAAAAGCTTCCTAATATTTATTCAATAAAAGTAGAAATCCTAACTCTTCGTTACTTTCTCCCATACTCTACCATAGTCTTATTTCACACTGTTCCCCTGGATGTCCTCTATTCTCTACTTCTCTGATTGAAACTTGACCCCCCAGGAGTATACAGTGCCATGCTGGGTGGGGTGGGGGAGTATGTGATGATATAGAGCCCATCTTCCTTATCAAAAAACTCCTCAAGTATTTGGCTAAAAGAAAACTAAACAATAAGTAATCATTTGTAAATGCTTTTAAATATACATATTTAAACCAACAGAAATATTAAAAAGTAAATATAAATTTTATATGCATGTTGAAAATAAAACCTGGACTAAACCCCCAGGTTACTTGTTATTTTTTTCTCTGCCATTTAGGGGTATTTCCTTACCAAATCTTGAGAAGCATTGTCCTAAGCTATTGTCAGGTGAAATTAACATTCAGACTTATCTTTGTGTATTCCCCCCTTCAGGTAATGGTTTTGGATATTAATCCTGACCACACTATCTCCTCTATCTTTTCCTAATCTACGTTATCAATTTATCTGTAAGACCTGGCTGAATGCTCACCCTTTTTAATAGATTATAAAAACAGTTGATTTTTTTTTGAGCTTTTACTTTGTGCCGGGCACTATGTTAATCACTTCACATGCATTGTGTGACACAGTCCCTTTTAAAGTAGGTATTATTATCAACGTTTTACAGATGAAGAATCTGGAATTAGAAAGATTATATACTGGGCCTAACATAAACTTTTTCTTGTCTGAACACTTAGACAATATTATAATTGACAACTATTCACATATTAATATTCACATATTCATATACCATACTTCCAAATAGATTTTTTAAATTAACATATAATATATTATTTGTTTCAGGGGTACAGGTCTGTGATTCATCAGTCTTACACAATTCACAGCACTCACCATAGCACATACCCTTCCCAATGTCCATCACCCAGCCACCCTATCTCCCCCACCCTCCTTCACTCCAGCAACCCTCAATTTGTTTCCTGAGATTAAGAGTCTCTTATGGTTTGTCTCCCTCTCTGGTTTCACCTTGTTTCATTTTTTCCTCTTGTCCCCTATGATCCTCTGCCTAGTTTCTTTAATTTTGCATATCAGTGAGATCATATGATAATTGTCTCTCTCTGATTGAGTTATTTCGCTTAGCATAATACCCTCTAGTCCCAAGTAGATTTTATGCAGCATTAAGTCAGACACTTCCTTGTCTTTATCTCAGTTGCATTATTATGCCTTGTATGTAGTAGTATGCACACTTAAAAGTAAATTAGATTTTAATTAGTTAACTTTTACATTAATTTAAAAATTAACCGGGCATTTATGCTTTGCCAGTTCATTTATCATATGTATATCATGTATCATTTATTTCTATTTTTAATTGTTATGCCCTACATACACATAGTTGGCTTAGAGCTATAATTCAGAAAGCCTATCTATTGCAGTTTTAATTACTTATTTCAAATGAAACATATTATCAATGCTTAACTAGAAGCTACTATATCATAATACACAGAAATAAGCAATGTGTTACATCTAGTCGATGAAATATTATTTAACACTCAAAAGAAATGAGCTATCAAGCCATTACTAACTGAAAGAAGCCAATTTGAAAAGACTATATACTCTGTGATTCCAACCATATGACATTCTAGAAAATGCAAAACTAGGAAGATAGTAAAAAGATCAGTGATTGACTGTGATTAGTAGGGAGGAATGAATGATTAAGTGGAACACAGAAATTTTAGGACAGTGAAAGTACTCAGTATGGTATTATAATGGTGTGCCCATGTCATTATACATTTGTCCAAACCCACAGAATGTACAACACCAAGAGTAAACCCTACTATAAACTATGGACTCTTATTGTTAAAGATGTGTCAGTGTAGGTTCATCATTTGTAATAAATGTATCACTCTGATGCAGGGGGATGTTGATAGTGGGGGAGGCTATGCCTGTGTGGGGAGGGGAGTCTCATGGAAAATCCCTGTATCTTCTGCTCAATTCTGTGAACTTGAAAGTGCTTAAATAAATAAATAAATAAATAAATTTTTTAAGACCTATTTTTTAAAGTAAATACAAAGCAATAGTAATCTTCCAGCTAATGCTGCATAATTTATTGTGCTAAGTGTAGACTGATTAGTTCTGTAACTAGTTAGAATTTGGACAGAAGTGGTCTGATACTTCATATTACAGATAAAAAGAGCCAAAATCCTAAGAGTTGAAATAACATCTCCAAATCACAAAACTGCTTGATTAGAAGGCCTAAATTAGAATACAGATCTTCTCTCAGTCAAGTATTCTTTGCTCAGTATTATTTTTGCACTATAATTGTATGTACTAATAACTGGATGGTATACTTACCTTTCTTATTTATGTTCAACTTCTTGAATTCACTGACAATAAGCCTCTAGCAAGGAAGAATGCCACATTCTAATGATTTGTACATATACTGGACAATTATTTATATCTCCCTAACGTCACCTCTTCTTAAATTAAAAATAGAATCACATGTGGGATAGAAACAGTCTTCATGAAGATAAGTTGCTTTCCCCTGCTATATATTTGATTGAGTAGACAATCCAGAGTAGGCCTGATTAATCTAAATGACCTATTTGTTATAAGACATAGTTGGGTTTTTGCCAATGTTTTGTATTTTCTCTTGTGACTGCACAAATTAAATTTTTAGAATTTAATCTTGCATTTATTCAAGTATTAGGAAATGAACATATTGCTCATTTTTACCCACTGTTTTTCGATTACTGGCTTTCCTTCAATCCTCGCTGATCTTCTGAAGACTTAAAATCAATACCTACTTATTGCAGTGATTTGTACCAACTACTTTAGTGGACTGACTATAAGTCATTAGGAGCTAAGCATTTTCACATACCAATTTTTTAAGTACTGTATTAGGAGTCTGTTTCTTCTTAGCTTTTACTTCTTCTTCTTTTTTTTTTTTTTTTTTTAGCTTTTACTTCTTGACTGAAAATCGTAGCTGACCTTCTTAAGACAAAATTTTAGATCTTCTGTTAGGTTTTTCATTTGAATCTGATAAACCTCTTTGGTGGTTATTATCACCCTTATCCAACTTAGTGATTTGCTTATCCAAGCTCATTATTATATGAACAGCATTTTATTTATTTCTTTTAAAATTATAGTGAGTTTTAAATTCTGTTCAAGTACATTAAATATATTTATCTCTGGATCACAGGTTGTTAAGCTGAAGCAAATAGAGCACACCTTGAATGAGAAAAGAATATTACAGGCGGTGAATTTTCCTTTTCTTGTTCGACTGGAGTACTCTTTTAAGGTAGATTTTACAGTATTCAAATAAAATATTCTTCCCTTGTATATTTTTAAAAATATGAAACTTGATAAGATTCTAAGCCAGATGTTAAACTTGGAGAATATGAATAAATTTTTAAAAAGTAATATATTTAGATTTTACATAATTAACTCCTTTGTGCTTATAAACTTAGGTTAACATTTGACAAGGTTTTGGCTCTCCCTAGGGAAATTTTTTAAAGTAATATGTAATTTTTCATGGGATGGTATTACAAATTCCAATATTTCAATTTATCAAAATCCATAGAAATATTGTAAGCAGTTCTTAAACTCATGCAAATGAATACAACCACATATGTTCCTTTTAAACCTTTTCTGATACAATCTTACCATCTTCTTTTCCTTAGAAATTTGTTCTAGTCTTTCCATTTATATAAGGCAGAACAGTCTTTGGCCTTCCATTCAGGTGTCTCATAAGATTGCACAAGATTTATTCTTGAAGTTGGCAGCTTTTCAGCTCTTTAGAATGATTTTTGGCATCTCTGCAATATTAATTCATATGAACCATTTTAACCTTTTTCCTTTTCCTCCTTTATGCTTTAAATCAGATGAACATCTGTGTATTTAGGATGAATTTAGAATCATTGATCTCTCTGACCTAATTTAGTATATAAAATGTAAACATTACCTTTTCAAATTGTTATTTTAACTGTTACTCCTTTGCATACTCTACAGCATTAAGTCATTGCCTCCGTGTCTAATTGTTCAAAAGTTAGTGTGCCCTGCAAGGACAGGAACAGCAAAAATCCCAGACTAATTTGTAGCAAGAATACTAGGAGAAAATAAAAATGAATGCCCCATTGTAGAAAAATTAGAGCATCTTCCATTTATTCTCTCTTTCCCAATGTTAGTAATCTCTCAGGTGGACTTTAAATTTGTCTTTTTCTAATTTAACATGGTATTATCTTAAAATAGTTTCTTGAAATAATCTAGGTTTCATAATTTTGATTTATTCTTTTTGTTTATTCATAGGATAATTCTAATTTATACATGGTTATGGAATATGTCCCTGGGGGTGAAATGTTTTCACATCTAAGAAGAATTGGAAGGTTCAGGTAACTAATATTTTATCCTCCTCAAATCTTTATATGCTGTGTGTTTTTTAAGACCAAATTTTTAAGTTATCAGTGCTAAAAATTTATTTCATTTAATTTAGTAATATGTTAGCTAGATGAAGAAATTATGTAGAAACATTAATAAGAGGCCACACCATACTGAGTTTTAAAAAAATCAAATAAAAAGAAATCTGGGTGCTCAGTCAGTTAAGCATCTGCTTTCGGCTCAGGTCATGATCCCAGGGTCCTGGGATGGAGCCTCATGTCTGCTTCTCCCTCTCTCTCCATCCCGCTCCACACACACACACCACTGACTCGTGTGAGCGCTCTCCCTCTCCCTCCCTCTCTCTCTCTCATATTTTAAAAATCTTAAAAAAATAAAATGAAAGCACCACGATACCATTTTAAATATCCTACCCTTGGTAGGTATTATGAAGATCCATTATTTAAAGAATTTTCAGAACATGCAAAAATTTAATTTAAGCATACTAATATTAATTGAACAAATATTAACACAACTCTGGGAAAGAGGTTTGTGTAAAGATAAAGATAAGAAAGGGAGTACCTAGAAAAGATAATAACAGTATCATAGTGATGAGATTATGAAAGTTTGTTTCGAACAAATTTAATTCTGCCTAAAGTTGTTGCTATATTGAGTTTTTTAAATATACATGTAATTTAGGCACCTGAGTGGCTCAGTTAGTTAAGTGTCTGCCTTCCACTCAGGTCATGATCTCAGGGTCCTGGGATCGAGCCCCACATCGGGCTCTCTGCTCAGTGGGGAGTCTGCTTCTCCCTCTCCTTCTGCCTGCTGCTCCCCCTGCTTGTGCGTGCACGCGCTCTCTCGCTCTCTCTCTCAAAAATAAATAAATAAATAAAATCTTTAAAATAAATAGAGTTGATGCCTTATCATTAGGTTATTACTTACAAAGCTACACAATTTTAAAAATAGATTCTGTTAACCTTTACCTGTGTTTGATAGTTTGTGAGCTACTACTGTTTATTAGAAATCACTAATAGAATGAAGCTGAAACCCAGAGCAGGTCTAGCTTCATATAGCACATTATGTGTTGTCACGATGAAAGCACGTGCAGGAGTTCAAACTGGGCTGATGATGGTAATCTGACTTGGAAAAAGAAGATTGATTCAGATTACCACAAGATCGTATTCAATTATGGGCCAATATTAGAGTTATTTTGGTTACCTGAGGCCTAAGCCAAACTACTTTTATTGACCTAATATGATAAGGCACCTACTATGTATCAGGCACTATGCTAATGCAAAGCAACTTATGTTTATTTTTTTTTTAAGATTTTATTTATTTATTTGAGAGACAGAGAAAGTGAGAGAGAGGAGAGAAGGTTAGAAGAAGAAGCAGACTCCCCGTGGAGCCGGGAGCCTGATGTGGGACTCGATCCTGAAACTCAAGGATCATGACCTGAGCCAAAGACAGTTGCTCAACCAACTGAGCCACCCAGGCGCCCAACTTACGTTTATTTTTAATGATTCCTTTCACCTCCTATTTTCCTCTCTCCTACTACTCTTGTCCACACAGACCCAGAATCCTCAGATTGCCCTATGATAATTCAAAGTCTTACACTGAAGCACTACACCTAAACCTGTCTTCAAAAACTATTTTGTCCATTTTTTATAATTACTAACTTCTTTCCTTTGCAACTCCCCACATTCATATTTCTTTAATACTTGACTTGGTACTAGGAGGAAAAGCAAGTTGGTTGCAATAATTCACACTGAGACACTGTCTTTTCTAATCTTTCACTCATACTACATGTATACATAAGAGGTTGCTAACGCCTATCTTAGAAACTTTGAGGCAACAAGAATACTGAGTCATTGTTGAGCATGGCTTAACAATATTGTTGAGCATGGCTTAAAGCTGTTGCAGCATTGTCTTCCTACAGAATATTTTGCTTTCATCTTTCAACAATTTGATTACAGATCTATGTAATGCTCATGTTCCTCCATTCAGATATTAGTGTGTGGAAATAAATATAAAATGCTTAGTGCATCTTATATTCTGATAAATTTATATTTATAATTATAAGGTACTAAGTGCATCTTGTATTTACAGATGCATGGAAAATTGGAGGGGACTTTCCAAGTCAAATGTTTCCAAAGTGAGGGATGTTTCAATGACAAGGATGATTCTTCCAGTTTCCCTTTAAAATGTCCCTCCCCCATTCCTTGTCATGCAGTGTATGATAACAGATTTTACAGTCTTGAGATGGGGCTGAAACTCTAAAGGTATTATAAAATATTTTCCCCTAAAAGTGTTTTTCTTTACATATTCATTTATTCAACAAATATTTCCTGAGCATCTGATATGTATCAGGCTAGAACCTAGGATATATAGTGACAGGCAAAACGAGCAGCATATATAATCTTTTTTGGAATTTCTATTTCTGGTGCTATGAGATCAAATTAATGCCAGCCATCTAGAGGGAAATTCTATTCATAGTTCATGTTATTCATTGAGGACATAAATCTGAAAGTCATTGCAGTTTATCAGGCCAATTAGCAGAATTCATTTATACACTAGCAGATGAAATAGAAACTCAAATTAGAAAATCAGTACATCCTTTGGAATAATACTCAGAATGTAGCATCAACATTACACTGATTTTTCAGTTGATCTAAGTTGTGCATACAAGAACTGTACATGTTTACACATACTGTTTACACCTATGTTTATATATCTTTGTAAATATGGATAGTAGAAGATTTGGAAATTCAGACACCAGGATTGTGTCTATGGTTTCTAGATAGGACTATGGGTGCTCTTTACTCTTCATCAATATTTTATGATTATTTTTTATAATGAGACTATATCATTTTTGTAATAGGAATTGTCTGGGTGAAATTGCATTAGTCTTCAGATTAATTCAGTTAAACAACTTCTATGCAGTGAAATTCTTTAAGCACTTATATTTCTGAGAAAGGTAAACAGAGCCTATCAACAGTAACAATGGCCTGATAGACCATATCATTGACACATTTGCTTTTCAGTCATTCTCAAGGTCAGACATAAGTATAAAGATATCAATATCTTCTAATATGGCCAATAAAAACTTAAAATAAGATGACTACCTAAGAGATATTTTTCCTCAATATATGCTACTTCCTAAGTATATTAAAAAGTATCATTATCTGAAGATAATTCAGAGGTTTAGTAGATATTCAGAAACTAACAAGATTCTTTATATATGTCTAAAAGAAAAAAAATTTTATGCTTCAAAAATATCTCTACCCTATATTAAATTTTTTACATAATCTACTAATTATCATGTGTTAACTCATTTCATAGAAAAATCAATGTTTTTTTCTTTGTAGTGAACCCCATGCACGGTTCTATGCAGCTCAGATAGTGCTAACGTTTGAGTACCTCCACTCGCTAGACCTCATCTACAGAGATCTAAAACCTGAAAATCTCTTAATTGATCACCAAGGGTATATCCAGGTATGACTTGAACACATTTATATAATGCATTTGAGAATATACTAGGTAAAAGTTGTATGTATTTAACCTCAACTACCAAAATTGGATTTTTTTTTTCTTTGAGCGAGATAATTACTTCTTCCTGATAGCTTAAATTGAGCTCATAGTTCTGCAAACTATTACAGAGACCTAAAATCTCATCAAGAGTAGAACCTGTTTATACCTCCCATAGTCTATAGTTGTGAACAGAACACAGGCTCCTACATACAGAAATATATAGAATAGCTAAATTTGTGTGCTCTTCTTTAGTGCCAGGCGTTATTCCAAGTGTTTTACATGTACCATCTTTTTTAGTCCTGCTAACCTTATAAAGTATAAGTACTGCTGTTATCCACATTTTAAGGCTAACAAAATTAAGGCACAGCAGGTCACATAGCCAGTAGAGTCAGAACTTGAACGCAGTCTGTCTCCAGAGTCTCTGCTCCTTTAACACTACAGTGCAGCTGCCAAAGAGCCCTGGCTACCACTGAACTAGTAGAGGTGTTTTCTTTCTGCTTCTTCTATCAATAGAGGGAGAGCATCCCTTTTTACACAGTTACCAATAGGTTCTCCTGTTGATACTCTTGCACTTCTAATGACATAATTCATGGCAGAGCATATGCTGGACTCAGGGAATACTTCTGGCACTGCTTCAGTGCCAGAAACAGTTTTTGTTAAAACTATCTACTGTTACCTTTTTTGATGTTTATTTCTTTGTTTGAGTCAGGGAAAAGTTTTCCAGAGTGAACCGTCATTCACTAATAGTGGTCTGCATGGATTAGTCTCAAAATGTCCTTTGCCCATTTTCTACTGTAATTTTTTTTTCATGGTTTTAATTTTAACCCTGATTTTTAACTTTCAACTTAAGTATGATAAATATATTTATTGTGAACTAATGAATGTTCACAAGTTTGTTTTTTTTTTTTCTTTCTTAGGTTACAGACTTTGGGTTTGCCAAAAGAGTTAAAGGCAGAACTTGGACATTATGTGGCACTCCAGAATATTTGGCTCCAGAGATAATCCTCAGCAAGGTACATTTATAATGCCATTATGCAAGAAGTAAAAATATAAGGCATGCATCACCATGGACTTTTATGAAAATAGTTTACTGATCTAATACTTCACTTTTATCTAATTATGAATTTATGTCTGATTACTAAAATAATAATTACAGTCTACCACTAATCCAGTAACCTCTCAATTTTAACTCTGGACCTAAGAGAAATATTATGGTAGACCATAGGAAATATAGTCAATAATATTGTGATAACTTTGTATTGTGGCACATGGTATCTAGATTTATCATGGTGACCATTTCATAATACATATAAAATGTTGAATCACTGTGTTGTCCACCTGCAAGTAATATCGTATGTCAACTCTACTTCAAAAAATATAATGAGAATAACTGTAACCTCTAGATCCATATTTTTTCTTCCAATTTTACTGAGACTAACTGCCATAAATCACTATATAATAAGTTTAAGGCATACAGCATACAATTTCATTTACATAGATTAAGGAATAGATTACCACAATATGTTTAATTAACATACATCATCTCATATAGACATAGTAAAAAGAAAAGAAAAAAGCCCATGTTTTGAAACCAAAAGCATAGCTTTTTCATAATTATTCCCAGTAACAGGAGGGCGGGAAGCCTTTGCATGTGTTATCCCACAAGGCAAATGTAAAAATGATACGTACTAGTTCTCAATTCTTCCTCTGTTTCAACTTTACCACTTAAATGAAAGAAATGTATGCAAACTTCTTTTTAGTTTAAAACAGGAATACAATAGCAATTGAATAGTTAGAGTCTTCTTTAAATAGTTCTACTTTTCAAAGCAGTAAAGACATGGTGAGAGAAATTTGTATATCCAAAAGGATGGTTTCGGTTCTGTTTTCCTTCCCACTGCCATCCATCCCTATGTAGGGAAAGCTAGAAAGGAGAAATTAACAATGACTGACCACAAATAATGCCAAGGAAAGAGAAAGGGACAGCACACATGCCTTGATATTTACAAACTGGAAAACAACCCCCTGTTGTAATTGAAATTTCGCTAACCTATGTATACCTAAATATAAGAATAAAATAAATTACCTCATTCAACTTTCCTCTCGTTATCTTCATAATTTAAATCATCTATAACTTTTCAGTCTGTCGTAATCTAAATACCATTGCTCTTAACACATTTCTTCTGTGAGAACACTTAACAACGTGATGACAGAATAAGCACCAAAACTTTAAAAAATGTGGGTATATTGTAAAAGTAATAATGTTCATTGCACATAATTTGGAAAAGGCAGAAAAATAAAAAGAAACAACCAAAAAAACTATCATCTCACAATCCAGAGCCAGCCTTTTTTTAAAAAAAAATTTTTAATAGGGGTGCCTGGGTGGCTCAGTCGTTAAGCATCTGCCTTCAGCTCAGGTCATGATCCCAGGGTCCTGGGATCGAGCCCGCATTGGGCTCCCTGCTCCACGGGAAGCCTGCTTCTCCCTCTCCCACTCCCCCTATCTGTGTTCCCTCTCTTGCTGTATCTCTCTCTGTCAAATAAATAAATAAAATCTTTAAAAAAATTTTTTAAATATATTTTTCTGTGCATGTTATCATAGTTGAAATAAAGTGAATGTATAGTTTGTACTCATTTTTTTTCGCTTGAATGATAATAAGCATGCAGACATCATTCTACTGCTTATTTGCAAATGTATCAAAAAGTATTTTGCCATTCTTCTGTTGCTAAATATTCAGGTCATTCCTTTTTCTTTTTCTTTTTTTGCTGTTATAAATAACTGTGATAAACATAAACATTTTGTGCGTAAAGCTTTTTCTGCATTTCAAATTATTTTTTCAGGACAGATTCCCAGAATTAGAGTTACTGGGACGAAGGGTGTGAACATTTTTAAGTCTCTCCATAAATATTGCCAGAGTGCTTTCCAAAAAGATTGTAACATTTTACACTCCTATTAGCAGTGTGGGAGTGACTGGTTAGTCATGCTATCCAGCATTAGATATTCTTATTTTTAAAATCATTACTAATTTAATAGGTAATAAATTATATTTTATTATTTTAAGTCTCATGTCTTTGGTTACTAGATTTTTTTAATGCTTTATAGACATTTGGTGGGTTTTGTTGTGTGTGCGTCTGAATTATTAGTTCCTGTCCTTTGCCCATTTTCTAATGTAATTTAGTTTTGCTTACTGATTTAATTCTCTGTACCTAGGGTATTAAAATATCTGGTATAGTTTTTATAAACATGAACACACAATCTGAAAAATAGAAATCAAAGTTTACTAACAGATCTGGCTCAACATCACATGCTTTCATTATAGTAAAAGTATTGTAATGAATGACATTACTAGTGAGTTGAATTAAAAGAAAGCAAAGTTGATGCCCATTTCTATTAGCGAAACAAAGTGCTATTTTTATGCTAGTCTCCCTTTAAAAACACATACAGAAAAAAAATCTCTGTATTATAGTATATTTTAGCTAATAATTTGAAAATCAAATGGTTTGTAAAGCCAAAATTTTAACAAAAATCTGAAGTATGGAGAGTGACGAAGTTAATTTGAGGGCAGACCAAGAGATGTGGCAAAAACTCAGTTCATTTCTCTCCATTTCTGAGTTGGGTTTTTTCCCCATAATCTTTTGTGCCAACTGACATTGATCATAATTGATCAATTATGTTTGATAATAACAAACTTTATATGAACATGTTAATATTTTATTTTTATTTTCTTATAAATATTTTATTTCTATTTTCTTTATTTCTGCTAGTTTTTAATTTTAGCAAGTTTAGTATGAGAGAAAAAATTAAAAATAACCTTAGAATTGTACATTTGGGTTACAATGTACTTTTATGTACGTTATTTCCTTTTATTTGATAAAGTTCTTACAAAAACCCCATGAATTAGTAATTTTTTTCTGTATACCTTTTAGAGAACAGTAGAATAGCTAAAGTAAACTTGAATATTTACATTTATTAGGCTCCAAATTAAACTTGTAGCTTTCATTAAGATCCTGGGAAGTGAATAAGAATGCGCATAGTATATTCACCTCCTAACACCAAAAGTATAGAGTATTGTGAAGTCAACTCCACTGTTTACTGTGAAGTCCAGTCATTTTGTTTAAAAACCTTTGGCTGGTGGGTATTGATTGAAGAGGGCACGTATTGCATGGACCACTGGGCGTGGTGCATGAACAATTAATCTTGTAACACTGAAAAAATAAAAGTATCTGTTGGAAAAAAACCTTTGGCTTTTCTGAGTATGCTCTAGAAAACTTGATATATAAGGTTAGGGGCCTAGAGTGGACTTGAAAAGGTAATTTAGTAACTCCCTTCCTATTTTTTTTTTTAAAGATTTTATTTATTTATTTATTAGGAAAGAGAGAGAGTGAGAGAGAGCAGGTCAGAGTGAGAAGCAGACTCCCCATGGAGCTGGGAGCCCGATGTGGGACTCGATCCCGGGACTCCAGGATCATGACCTGAGCCGAATGCAGTCGCTCAACCAACTGCGCCACCCAGGGGCCCTCCCTTCCTATTTTTGAGCGACAACTAAATTATCCTAATTAACTAGGGGATATTTATTGTCTACAATATTCTTAATGATTTTAGGAAGAAGATTTAATAGTTTTTCCTGATATCCAATTCCAATATCTGGAAATTCTCCCTGTTGTTTAATTCAAATGTGATCGATATATTTTGTTCATTTTTTTATTCTATCCTGAATAGCTAGCTACTCAGCAACTGCTCTTTAACAAATTTCATGTGCTTGAAAATCATTTTGAAATCATTTATGATTTCATTCTCTTCTGAGTAGATTAAGTAATAATTGATATTTTCTGCTGTTCATCTTAGGGCTACAATAAGGCAGTGGATTGGTGGGCATTAGGTGTGTTAATCTATGAAATGGCAGCTGGCTACCCCCCATTCTTTGCAGACCAACCAATTCAGATTTATGAAAAGATTGTTTCTGGAAAGGTAAGTAATGCATTTTATTATTCCTCTGTCATTCATTATTTCTACAATGCTGCATAAGCTTTGTAGATTGACACCATTATGTAGATTATTTAAAATCTCAAGAAAGAATAAGAACCAAAGATGATATGAAGAATGTTGAGAGAACTAAAATACTTTAAAATCACTGGATGAGAGAAGCATACAGTAGTCCACCCTTATCTGCAGTTTCAGTGATCTGCAGTCAACTACAGTCCAAAGCAGGTGAGGTGATCTGCCTTCTGAGGTATTATCAGAAGGTCAGTCATAGCCTACCACCATGTCACAACACCTACGTCATTCACTGTACTTCAAGTCATCACATAGACATTGTATCATCTTACATCATCACAAGAGGGTGAGTAACGTACAATAAGATAGTTTGAGAGAGGGACAGAGAGAAAGAAACCACACCCACATAACTTTTATTACAGCAGCATATTATTATAATTGTTCATTGTTTTTAATTTCTTACTGTGCTTAATTAATAAATTAAACATTATGAGAGGTATGTTTATATAGGAGAAAACAGTATATATAGGGCTCAACCAGGATTAAGAATACAGAAATTACACTAATAGTTCCAAATAATTTAATTATAGATCATTACAAAGTTCCTGAAACTTCACTACATTGCTTTTATTTATACTTAACCTTATAAAAGGAATAAAGCTGTCTGACAAGGATGCCATCATAACTAAATTTCACTTAGAAAAATTGCTTTATTTAAAATGAATGTACCTTTATTTGTATGAATGGGCCTTCATCAGCCAATCGTTACACTGTTAACGTTAATTTTTAACTGCTTATGAATGTGTTTTTATTTCACATCAAACTTTAGTAGTCAGGATACAATATTAACCTAATATTTAAATCTGCATATATTCTAAAATCATAACTTTAAATCTGAGTCACCTTAACAACACCTTAGCAACATAAAATTTTATCTTATCACAGGTATTTTTCTTCACTTATTTAGAAATAGAATAGGATGTTTAGTGTACTATTATTTTTAACTAAAGGTGCCAGATTGCCAGATTATCTCTTCCCATATTGGATATAAAGTTATTTTCATCCTTTTCTTCTCTGCTACTAGAGTAGAACTCATGAAAGCAGAGTATTGCCATTAAGTGATCTTTAGGATCTGTTTTATGTGAACATAAAGTCATATGCACCATTCCCAATAAAACCATCTGTTTCAACATTCAAATCCAAACTAGAATGTATCTCTGTCTACCTTACAAAAGTATTATCTTTCTAGCTAGTAAATAAAAGCCAAATTGGAGACAAATATTTAAACTGTTTAATTACTCAAGTCATTAAAAATCAAATTATGGTCTTACAAATGTATTTGTATTTAAAATCATCAATGGTTTGGATGATATATCATTTAAAAATATATGTTTCAATGAGAATTATTTTTTCTAATTTTTTAGAAGTATGTTATTATTTTATGCAACATTTTATATTTATTACATGTTTCCATTCTGAAACCATGTTAGAAAGATTATAGGTGTCAGTAACATCAAAATTAAAATAAAATGTATTTAATGAAGTGATTAATTCACTGAAATACATGCTTTCAAAAATTAGATTAAGTACTTTCTCTGTTACAATATTTTAACTCAGGTTGGTATTTTTAAATGCACAGAAAGATGATCAATCAGCTTGTTAGATTCTCTCCTACACATATTTTGCCTTTAAAAAAGGAGGAGGTGGTATTTTAAATGTCAAATTATTCATGCCATGTTCACGTTCAGGGTTCACGTTTAGAAATGCATAGTTGATAGGAAAGTCTTATAATTTTCACATTAAATCTGCCATATCCTAGCAATATATATGCTGAGTTTCTGTATATATAAATTTCATACTTCGATGCCATATACTCCATGACAAGAAAGTATGCTTTCCACAGCAACTCTCTCTGGTTGCATTGCTCTTAGAAATATAAAAGTTAATATTGTGTTCAAAATTGATACTTGCAAATAAGGCAGTCAAGTAAGAGCTGTTGTGGAAACCATAACTTTACAGTCCTTGAAATTATATAATTTTTAAAAAATTCCGAGCTTCATTACATTTAAGTAAATATTATCCCATTATTAACGAGCACCAAAAATGCACAAGGAGACACTATACAAAAGATAAAGTTGTAAACATATGTATGTATAGAATGATCAAAGAGGCAGTGCATTTTTTCCTCAAGGTAAATTCATATTCACATGAAGCGTAATTGATTAGCAGTTAACTAGCTGTTCCTTTTTGTGTCATGGGTCCCTAGAATCATTCCCAATTTAAGTGATTCACTAGAAGTCACAGACTTCAGCATAGAGTAATACCCAAGAAATGAATACCTTCTATTGTAACAAGTATCTTCTTTATAAGATACCTTATAACAAAAAGATGTAAAGTAAAATCAGCAAAGGGAAAGGCTCATGGGGCAGTCTCTTCAGGAAACTCGGCAAGGCTTTCAAGAGTCTTCTCCCATGGAGTTAAGAAGGGATGAACTTAATTCTTCCAGCAACAAATTGTTGTCTACATTAGAGACTCAGAGCCCAGCGATTTTATTGGGATCACATATACGCCTTCTACCTAGTGCATACCTACATCCCAAACCCACAGAGCAAAATAGATACTCAGCATAAGTCATACTGTTTCTACAAACAATCTAGGTATAGTGAACCACTCATTATTTAGGGAAAGTTTCATATCATTGTGAGGAATGGTTACACTTGCCACTTCCCAGATACCTGCCCAGGGCTAAACTTGCAAGCAGGCCTTCCTTAAGGGTAACAGTCCCAAACCTGCTATATTGTCGCTTTTCTGCACAGATTCTATTTCCTAAATAATGTACACATATGCAGAAATACCACTACACTTTTTCTAAGATGCCATTTTGTTAACGGTTTGGGGGAAATTTAAATGCCATTTTCTGTTTGTCTATGACTGTAGTTAAGAAACTTAGAGAACTCAGTAGTCATTTCCATAAAATTCAAAAGCAGCTTTACCAATGCCGAAAACCCAGGCCATTTCTTAACACTTTGCTGTGGTCATTTAAAATTCTTCTTGATAGTTTCTTTGAGACAGTCCTTACTTAGTCTAGTGGTCTTTTGGACAAATGTTGGCAACTTGTTTTGCAGTGAAGGGAATGAGGATCTGGGGGGTAATGGTCCTCTGTAACCATCTAGATGGATCGTAACTCCCACTCTTTTTGCATAGTAAGAGTACAGATCAGAGAGCCCACAGTTGTAGTACTCATATTTAATAAGTATTTTTTAAATGTACTGGTTCTTTTTATATATAGGACCCACGCTGATTAAAGTTGCCTCAGGTCCTATGAAGCAGTGTGGAGGTTGGCACCGTATCCATAGAAAACCTAATGTATGAAAGTTGTTATGCCTTTTGAAAAATTTACTAATAGATATGCGCATTTTTGCTAGATAAATTTGTTACTGGGATATAGATTTCTTGGAACTGTACCTAATTTAGAAAGATATTTTTTTCCTTTTTTTAAATTTAAAATTCAATTAGCCAACATATGGCACATCATTAGTTTCAGATCAGAAAGGTAATTTTTAAAAATTTATTCCAACATGCTTGTGGACAAAAGTTAACAGATTATTGTTTGGTGTCTGTGTGGAAACTCTTTTGAGTCATTTAAGCCAGGAAATTTTATCCCAGTGCATACAAAGTCATGTTACTAGTTAAGCCATCTCCCTGTCACTTGCAGAAGAGCAGCAGTAAAAATTTTCCCTTCTTTAGTCAGAGATCAACTTTGTAATTCTGTAATTAAACTGAGTGTACACAAATTTGATTTTGGTCTTTTTTATTTCTAAAAGTAAAAAAAAAAAAAAAAGTAAAGTGGTTAGTGAATTTAAATCACCCAGTATGGATATGGTAACAACATGATCTGCTTTATGGATGTAACTTCCTCTTAATTTTAGAAAATATTAATCTTTCCTAAAACCAAAATGTACAAGACTTTAGAAGCAGAACCAATATTCTATCAAGTTTGAGAATTCAGAGTGAATTTTGTAGTTGGTTTAACATATTACATAATGTGATTTGATGAAGTTGTTTAAAATGTCAGCTATATTTACAATGCTGTCTTTCTAAAATAGGGTCATAGTTTTTCTTTTCTCCTTCTACCAAATTTAAGTACCATAGGAAAAGAAGAAAGTGCTTTTCTATAAATTAACAGGTAGAGCATAAGACAAGAAGGAACTTCTTGAATTCTCCAAATGACTTTTCTAGCACAGACTCTCCTTGAGTAGTCTAGATACCTAGTTATAGATACTGCTGTCTTCCAAGTTCCTTCTTTGATTCAAAAATTCAACTTATTAAAATATTATTCTAACAGAAAGGTTAAAAAAATTAAAAATGTCTTGAATTAGTGCCTTGCATCAGTTTCATAAAAATTATCTAATTTCTTTTAGTACCAGGGGGAATGAAGTACACTTTCATAATTTTATAGATGAGGTAACTGATACTCCGAAAGGTGAAAGGGTTTGCCCGAAAGCATAGAGCATGTATGTGACTGGAATTGGGATTAAAACTCAAGTATTCTTTCTACGGAAGTGATAGGCTGGTGGAATTTTTGAGATGGTTAAAAATGTTCAGTTTTATTTAGTTTAATTCCCTTATCCTATATGTAGGTAAATCAAGATTCAGAATTGCCCAAAGATAAAAGGTAGTTTGTGGCAAAGCCAGAAACAGAGTCTAATTCAGTGGCTCATTTATTATCTCTACCCTTGGCTTCAGTGACCCTTCACAATCTTAGTTTTATTCCTGCATTACTAATCTTTCCTTGTCAACCTCCTTGCCTTGGTCCTCTTCTCTTCTCTGCACTTTCTCCGTTGGTGCTCTCACCCAGCATCATGACTTTAGATGCCAACTGATGATTTCCAAATTCAGTTTTTCAGTCCATACCTAACTCTTGGATTGCAGACTCTTGTAGCCAACTTCCTGAGATCTCCATTAAGGTATCTAATAAATATTCTAAACTACGTCTGTCCGAAACTAACAGATTTTTGTTTTCCTTAGCAAATCTGTTCCTCCCACCACTCTTCCATCTCAGTTGATGGCAACATGATCCTTTCAGTTACTCAGGCCAAGACACTCTGGAGACTTCACTCCGTATCTAATGCGCAGGAAAACCATTTTGGGTCTGTCTTTATCTATCTTTAGAATATACACAGAATTCAGCCACTTCTTACCACCTCCACTGATTCTGCTGTCTCCTGAGTCACTAGACTGGTTCTTTAAAAATGTTAATTAGATCCTGTTACTCCCAGAACCTTGCAGTGATTCCCCATTTTCTTCAGGGTAAAAATTAAAGACCTTACAGTGCAAGAATTTGTGAGGTATGATAGAATGACAACATTTTGCTAAATTACTATCATTTCTCTTCCTTACTAGAATGTAAACTCTGTGAAGATAGGACTCTTGGTCTTATTTTTTGTTTACTACTATATCCCAGGCACTATGTATCTAGCACATAGAAGGTGTTTGATCATTATTTGTCAAATTTGAATTCTTGCATTGATTTAATATTCATTGGGCTCATATTAAATGTCAGACCAGTGATGGATACAACAATTAGTTATCATCTCTGCCTTCATGAAGCTTTCATGAAGTGGACACTCACTCTCAGAGATACTGACTCAGTTTGTCTTCTGTGTATTCCAAACATCTGTATTTTTAAAATTATCACAGACTATTTTGATAAACAGTATATGTCAAAAGCTTGTTCTGTATGTCTATACCTCACTGTAGAAATAGATTTATTCTCAAGAATATATCATTAGGAAACTCAGAAGTAACTTAGTTTCTAAAGGTTGTTAAAGAATCCTAACCAGGAAATATTAGTGTATATTGTGCAAACACCTCTTTCATGTTAATGCCAGTTTCCAATAATCTTATCTTTCAGATCTAATGGTTTAATGGATCTAGACTTTTTCTTTTCCATATCTGGCTCTTTTTGAGGTACTTTCACATTGTTTGCCCAATAATGGACTGGTAGAAAAACATAGAAGTCAGGAGGATTAAGTTATTTTCCCAAAAATGAAACTGAGTTGGTAGTCTCACTGGAGCTTGGGTTCCTTATCTTAAAATGAAGGTTTGGACTAAATTAAACTAAAACCCTCTTGGCTCCAATATTCTAGGATTTTGATTTCAATTTCTATAGCAGTTATAATTATTATTAATAAAAGAAATAATACTCTTCTTAATATAATTTTGAAGGAAAAATTAGTCATTCTTCCCATTATAGAAATCTCTGGTGTTTCCAAGTTAATATACCATAAATAAAAGTCTTACATCTAAAACATAATTGTGTTTAAGTCATGTTCTGGTTTTTGCTAATTTCAGTTTGATGAATCAACATGGCTCTTTGGAAAGTCAAATCAACAAAGAAACTACATTTCTTTTTTTTTTTCCCAAATATGTTTATTTTATTTTTTCAGTGTTACAAGATTGATTATTCATGCACCACACCCAGTGCTCCATGCAATACGTGCCCTTCTCAATACCCACCACCAGGCTCGCCCAACCCCCCAGCCCCACCCCTCCAAACCCCTCAGTTTGTTGCTCAGAGTCCACAGTCTCTCCTGGTTCATTGCCCCCTCCGATTTCCCCCCATTCACCCTTCCCTTTCTTCTCACAGTGCTCTCCATGATAGAAACTACATTTCTGATTATGTTTCAGATCATAGGAAAAAATACTTCCATAATGATTCCCATTATTTCTCCTTCAGTATACTTAAAGGAACTGACATATTCTCATCATTAACATGCTTACTATGTAAGTGTGGGCTACCTAACAGAATCTCTGGGGGAGAAGGTGTGATGTGGAGGTGAAAAGGATATTTCTGTCATCTGATAAGGTTTCCAAATGACTCTGATGTCTACCATCACAACCCCCCAACTACAACTCCCCATTTGAGAATCACTCTTCTAAAGATTACAAAGATGTACACATACATTAATCCAACACCAATACTTTATCTGCATTCCAAAATAAAGAACTACTCTATTTAGGTGTGTATATTCTTTAGGCATTCTATTGCACATTACCTGAATTCAAAAGATAATTTATATGTGGTACATTGTCTACTGTTCTGAACATCATGAAAGGGAAAATAACTGGCACATTACATTGAGCAGTTCATGCAGACTCTATTCCAAACAAAGAGCTCCACTTCAAATAAGTTACTTCTTTGGAATCTAAGCAAAGTTGGAATATAACCACTGTGTAAATAAATCATGTTATTTTTAGACAGTATGCCTTTTGAATACCACATATTCTCTAGTTTCTACTCCAACTATGATAATTGAAGTAATGTGCAGCAAATATTTTTAAGATGAAAATTTCATTCTTTTGGAAGTGTCCTGACAATAACTATTTTTACATTATTGAATCATGAAAACAGTATAGAATAATTAAGAATGTATACTCTAAAGTCAGAATACCTGGTTCGGAATTACAGCTCTACTACCACTTATTAGCTCTATAATCTTAGGCAAATAACTTAATCTGTGTAAGTTTCAATTGCATCATCTGTAAAATGGAGATCATAATCATGTTTACCTTAAATATTAAATTTTGATTTTTATGAGCCAGTGTGCATTAAGTTGAAATGCACAGTGCCAAACTCCTAATAAGCCATTATAGCAATAAAACTTTACTTTTAGAAGTAAAAACTAAAGATGGTGGCAATTCACATCTTTTTTTCTTTTTAGAATACAAACGCTCTTATAATCTGTGATAATATAGGCTTTGCAAAAGTGAGGATTTTAGCTGCTAATTTGTATGAGTCGACCCCAAATCCTGTTCAGTTACTAGCTTTTCGACCTTCAATTAGTCTTTGGTTGTTGGACACAAATACTAGTTTTCCTCTAGTATGACAATTTTAGTTTATTTACATTAAAATTTTTTGCATCTGTCACTGACAGAAAAAATAAAACTTCTGCACAAACATAAATTTGCTTGTGCAGATACAGTGTTCTCAAGCTTTCGTACACATATGAATGAATCACTTAGAGATAAAAAGCTCAGAATTTCAGACCCGATGCCCCCATCATTTGAAATAAGCCCCAGGAATCAGCATTTCTATTCCTCTACTCTCCCAGTTGATTCTGAGGAAAGTGGGTCCTAGGAACACACTTTGTACATAAACACACTTTCTCTACAAAATAGCATAAGTAGCAGTCAGAAGACTATAGTTATGAATCTGGCTTTGCCTGCTAATGATTTAACTTATACTCTGACAATATGAGAATGCACATCATGTTGGGCTTTTTAAAAGTCAGACTATAAATTAAGGAGTTCTATATATTTGAAGACTGTATAAAAAAGAACAAAACTCAGCCTAGGAATCATAACTAGATTTTTTAGTGCCAACTCTGCCACTTTGTAGTCTAATGATTGGGCAAGTTATATAATGTCTGCAGATCCTAGTTTCTCCACCTTTAGAATAGAAGTAATACCATATTCACCAAGTATGTCATAGCTCATTGCTGTATATCCAGCACGAGAGCCGTGTAGAACATAGTAGGTCTCAGTTACCGTTAACTGGATGAACTACATTATTTGAAATGACATAATAAATTCTGGGAATAACAGCACAAAAGTGGCACAGTACCCTCCCCGCCAGAAGCTCATGGTCTGGGGGAAAGAGACATACACAGACATTACAGCGTACCGAAATGAAGATCAACTGAGGTAATGCCATGACATGCAGTAGGAAGTAGAAGGTGATGGTAAGAATCTAAGGAACTCAGAAATGGATCTGTTAACCCTTTAAGGCATTTTCTTCAGAGGTCTCTGGTCTGTTTAAAGTTGAGGCCATGCTAACCATTGCAATGTATGTTTGACAATATGGTGTGTTGGTACAGGTCCGATTCCCATCGCACTTCAGTTCAGATCTCAAGGACCTTCTAAGGAACCTGCTGCAGGTGGATCTGACGAAGCGGTTTGGAAACCTGAAGAATGGTGTGAGTGATATAAAAACTCACAAGTGGTTTGCCACCACAGATTGGATTGCTATTTACCAGAGGAAGGTGAGCTGTTTCTTTAATTTAAAAACTTTGAAAAGTTGGTATTTAAGTTATATGTAGGGGCGTCTGGGTAGCTCAGTGGGTTAAAGCCTCTGCCTTCAGCTCAGGTCATGATCTCAGGGTCCTGGAATCAAGCCCCGCATCAGGCTCTCTGCTCAGCGGGGAGCCTGCTTCTCCCTCTCTCTCTGCCTGCCTCTGCCTACTTGTGATCTCTCTCTCTGTCAAATAAATAAACAAAATCTTTAAAAAAAAAACGAGTTTTCACCTTGATAAAAGAGAAAGCATATTCGGTTTTGACCATCAACCTGAAACACTGTTTTCAGTGTAAAATTTTTCCAAGCCATGCCTCTTATTCGTCACAATGTCATGGTAATTATACACTAAACAATGTCCAAAGGGATTGCATTTCAAACCTGATAGGAAGCCACATTAGAAAGACAACATATAAACAAATATAGTTTCCCACCCGGAATTGGCACAAGCTAGATTTAATAACATTTAATAGGTAGATTCATCAGATATTTTTCAGTGTTTATCACTTCACCTTCATAACAAATTGAGACATTTCAGAAAAGAGTTTGCTGTGCTGAATTACCTTTATCTCTCCTTTGCTTCTTAAATGCCCAGCTAAAGATCATTTGTATTTATAAAGTGTTTACATCTTTATCTTTTCATAAAACTAAAACTTCTAATGTTTCAGAAACTTGCCATAGTAATGATGCTGTGCAGCACAAGTGAATTTCCTTAGGAAAAAAAGTGTAAATACTGTCATTGAGTATTAATAGCACAGTTTTCCAAGTTTATATCTTTTAGAAAAAAATTATAAAAACAAAGCATTAAAAGAATTTAATAATGCAACAAAAACCAAAACAATGCGAGCACGGTAGTCTCTGCATCTCATAAGATAGGTTCAGGGGGCGCCTGGGTGGCTCAGTGGGTTAAAGCCTCTGCCTTCTGCTCGGGTCATGATCTCAGAGTCCTGGGATCGAGCCCCGCGTCCTGCTCTCTGCTCAGCAGGGAGCCCGCTTCCTCCTCTCTCTGCCTACTTGTGATCTCTCTCCCTCTGTCAAATAAATAAATAAATAAAATATTTAAAAAAAAAAAAATAAGATAGGTTCAGAAACTCCCTAGCCATTAAAATCAGGAAACAGTCCTGAGCATCATTACCTCAGCTGGGTGTGCTGTATAGCCAAAAGCAGTTCTATTTGGGTGACTTATTGAATCGATATTTTCTTTCAGTGTTTTTTGATCTGACTTCTTTTTGTTGACGCTTTGTAATTAGCCAATTATTCTCTCAGCATTTGTTGTATGAATAATCCTTATTTGACCCCTTATTTTAAATTCCACCTTTACTAATGCTAATTTATTAAATACTTCAGTCTGTTTGTGAAATTTATTTTTAATGGAGTTCCTTTTGTCTATTCTTGTACTGTATACTATACCATTTTATATAGCTTTATGGTATTTTTTTAATTTTCAAAATATATATCTAATATGTGGAATTCTTATAAATACCCATGGAAAAGAATACATAATTCAGATTTTTTACAGTTTTATTATATGAAAGTACATAATACAAAATTTGCTATCTTGGCCATCTGTAGGTGTACAGTTCAGTGGTATGAAGTACATTCTCACTGTTGTGTCGCCATCACCACCATCCCTCTCCAGAACTCTTCCATCTCGCAAAACTGGAACTCTGTGCCCATTTAATAATAACTCCCTGTTTTATTGATCTTTCCAAATATTCATATTGTATTTGGGGCTCTTAATTGGGATAACAGTATATTAATTAGAAGTGAATCAAAATCTTGAAAATTCCTTATAATGAACATATTATATTTCTACCTTTATTCAAACATTTTCTGTCATTCAGTAAAGTCTTAGAGACCCCTGCCCCATATAGGTCCAATTTCTTTCTTAAAGAACCAAAATCTCTACTTCATTATGAATGGGGCCCTTATGAAACCTAATTTAAAATAATAATAATAAATTCCTCAAAAAAAAGTTATTCCTTAATTTATACTTTGATTGCTATTGCAAATGCGTTTGCTTTCGCATTATAGTAGACTATGGGGGAAACATAATTTCTATGTTTGTGTTGTAACTGGCCCCCTTACTAAATTCTGTTGTTGATTTCCATAGGTTTTTCAGTGATTTCCTTGCATTTTATTGATAAATAATTGCAGTGGGCAGAGGTATCGTTTGCCTCTACTTAAGAGAGTAGGACTGTTGAGCTGTATTGTCTTATTCCTGTTTTAAATGGAAATGCCTTTCGTGTTTTAGCTTCAAATACAAAGGTAGCTATTTGTTTTGGATAAATATTCTTGATCAGGTTAAGAAAATATAAAAAAAAAGAAAACAAAAAACATACAAAAAAAAGAAAATATTTTTGATTCCTAGTTTATTGTGCTTTATCTTTGACATATTAACATGATGAATTATATCAATTAGACATCCCCACATTCCTGAACACCATTTAATCATGAGGTATTGTTATAATACCTGTAAAGTGGGCCCCTGGGTGGCGCAGTTGGTTGAGCGACTGCCTTCGGCTCAGGTCATGATCCCGGAGTCCCGGGATCGAGTCCCACATCGGGCTCCCAGCTCCATGGGGAGTCCGCTTCTCACTCTGACCTTCTCTCTTCTCATGCTCTCTCTCACGCTCTCTCTTTCCTAATAAATAAATAAATAAAATCTTAAAAAAAATAATAATAATACCTGTAAAGTATTACTTAAAATATGCAAAATCAATTTGCTAAAATTTTATTTAGGATTTTTGTCTATATAGTCATAAGTTGTATTTACCTGCAATTTTGTTTTTCTGGAGTTGAGATTATGGGATTCATTAAATGAATAAATGAATTCATTAAATGAGTTTAGAAATTTTCCATGTCTTTTTATTCTTTGGGAAACTTGAGGAAATAAGAATTAACTTGTACTTATTACTTGGAAATTTTAACAAACAAATTTTTCTTTGGTTATTGGTCTCTAAGTTTTTGCCTCTTCAGTCAATTTCAGAAATTTATATTTTCTTATAAAATCATCCATGTCCCTCTGTAATTATCACTGTTTACACTATCTTTATTATATTTGTGTTAATTAATGCTACTTTTAGATGTATGTATCAGATTTGCTTGAGGTTTGCCTGTTTTATTAGTATTTTAAAGATGATATATTTTTAATCTTTTCATATTTATATTTAAAAAGAAAAATTTCTGCTGTTAGCATTTACTAATCTACCCATATTATGTATTATATTTTTACACTATTTTTTTTTTTAGAAAAAGCTTTTATGTATTTGAGAGGGAGAGAGACAGCACAAGAGGGGGGAAGGAAATCACAGTGCAAGGAAATCACTGAGCATGGAGCCCGAGGTGGGGCTGGAACCCAGGACCTGAGAATCATGACCTGAGCCCGAGGCAGATGCTTAACCAACTGAGCCACCCAGGTGCCCCTACAATTAGTCTTAAAGAGGGATTACACTGAACTGCTACTACTCATTTAGCGTTCCTGTGCTTCCCAGAGGGCTTGACTTACCTTAGATAGCAAACAGCTTATCTGCTAAGAAGTAGCACCCCATAGCAAACAAGTTGTAGTATTGGACAGTTTGATCAACTGCAAATCTTGGAGATCCCTGGATAGATAATTTACAAATAGAAATAATTCAGTACTTCAGTGTAGCTCTTTGTTTTAACATCATCTCAATTTTAACTGCAGAGCAATACAAAAATGATAACTTGAATGGTTTTCATAGTCTTTGTTACTCTCTGACCAAGTACTCACGAGCAATGAAATAGGCCAAGGCACCGAGCAGAGAGACACGAAACGGAAGAAAGAGGCCTGGACAACTCAAACTGTGCAATCAGTGTGCGTGTAGAGATGATCCCAGCAGGTGTGATCCGACATTGCTGCCTGGCTGGATGCGAGACAACCGTCTGCCCAGCTGATTCCTCCGCACGGTGCAGAGCCGCAGTCCCCAGAGCATGCACGCGAGGCAACCAGCTGGCAAACTGAAAGACGATGTTAGACTTCCCAGTCCTATACTCTTTTTATACTATAATATACTAACTTAGTTGTGTGAGTAAATAATTTATAAATAGCGACACATATATGGCTGATTTATACTCAAAAATGCTTTACTAAAAGGCATATAAATCAAAAAACTTTGGACACCACTGGTTTAGATATTAGAAAGAACTCTGTATCAGAGCCACCTGAGTGGCTCAGTCAGTTGAGCATCCAACTCCTGGTTTTGGCTCAGGTTGTGATATGAGGGTCATGAGATCAAGTCCCAATCGGGCTCTGCGCCCAGCACGGAATCTGCTTAAGATTATCGCCCTCTCCCTTTGCCCCTCCCCCTACTCGCGCACACTCTCTCTCTCACAAATAAATAACATGTAAAAAAGGAAGGAACTAAAAAAGAAAACTCTAGAATTCTGTAACCTAAAGGGCCAGCATTTTGATGCCATTGGTTAATTATCCTAGAAATCTCTTAAGTATTGTACCATTCCTTGAATGAAAATGTTGAGATTAATAGCAAACCTACTGTTTGCTGCTTTTTCTAATGCTGTTCTCATTTAGGGACTTAAAGGCATTTAAAGATGTTATCATATAGTAATAGTGGGAATTTATTTTCCTTAATGTTTAGAAACTCCCAGGCATTCATTTTTCTTCTTCATTATTCCAATACATGCGTCCCCCCAAACATACACACCACACAGTTAACTCAAGTCCTAACACTATCTACCTGGAGATAGCATGGGACCCCATAGGTTGAGGGCTCAGTCCTATACGAGGGCCCCCCACCCACCACCGCTTCAGATATGCTTCCCAAGTCTAATCACCTGTGCTTCTAACTAGGAGGCTATAGATCACAGGTTCCTACAGACTCCTCCTGGGTTTCAACTAGTTTGCTAGAGCCCCTCAAAGAACTCAGAAACTTTACTCAAGTATTACCAGTTTATTATGAAAGAATACAACTCAGGAACAGCCAGATGGAAGAGACACACAGGACATGTATGTGGAAGGGGCTCGGAGCTTCCTGCGGTCTTCAGGCGCAACACTCTGAGATCGAAGAGTTTAAAGAGCGCTGTGCTGGCTACTAGGACAAAGACCAAATATATTTTTCCAGTCATAAATCGTAATATCACACTTACGTTTCCTTCTCAATTATAGGTTGAAGCACCATTCATACCAAAGTTCAGAGGCTCTGGAGATACCAGCAACTTTGATGACTATGAAGAGGAAGATATCCGCGTCTCTATAACAGAAAAATGTGCAAAAGAATTTTGTGAATTTTAAAGCTGAGCAACAAGATGACATCGGAGCTCACACTCAGTCTTTGCACTCTGTTGAGAGATACGGTGGAGCCGAGCCCGTCCTTGTTGAAGCAGTTCCCTAGTTCCGTCATTCCAGCGACTGAGTGAGGTCTTTATTGCCATCCGTGTGTGCGCTCTGCATCCACCTCTGTAACAAGGCACCGCTAAGCAAAGCATTGTCTGTGCCATAACACACAACTAGACACTTTCCTGCTTCCCTTTGGTTTGTCGTTCTCCTCCCCTTACATCCATTTCTTCCTTTTTCATTTTCATCAGTTTTTCTCCAAACAGTGCTCCAGTTTATTTTGTTGGTGTTTCGGATGGGCAGTGTTATGGCTCTGTGATATCCGAAAGGAAGGATCAGTGTTGCCTTTGGTAGTTCTTGCCATTATTTTTGTTGGTCAGTGGCTTGAGGATATACTTCCAATAACTATTTTTACTTTGAGTAGCTCAGACTCAGTTTTGCCAAAACTTCTGACAATTTTTTGTCTCATCAATAAGGCAGTTTATACAAAGCGAAACAATAATTTTCGTAGAATTCACTATTCTGGCAAGACACTCGGAAAGACTGACATAGAGTAGCTAGACCCAGAAGTTTGGATTCCTAGAGATCAGAGGCTCTATTTCCCTTCACTACCTTTTGTATCATCTTCCCCTTGAGTAATTAGGTGACCAGCTGTGCAGTGTGACAAATGTGTCTCCTTCACAGAAAAAACTAAAGCTATGGATCATCACTTGGTACCAGCATTTCTGTAGGTATTAGAGCTAGCTTGAAGATTTCTAAACCTTCACTCCTCCATACAGGTTTTAGCCAGTATTTTAACAGAAAGTGATGAAGAAACTGACAATTTTTGAAGTTTCTCAAATAGTCCTCATTGTAAACTTTCTAAAGGAAAAGAACTAAGGACATGAATGCAGACAAAAACTTTGCTGAGTCAAACAAATGGCTTGATGCTTGTAAACAGCATAGAGATGCTCTTATTTATAATAGGTGTGTGTTTGTTTTGCTTTGCTTTGTTTTGCAGTAGTGTTTTGTTAAGAACAAAAGGAATTGTTGCCAGGTTATGCCGGTGTTCTCTCTTTGTCAGCCTGAGGGAGAGGCGCTGTGGAAGCTTCAGCTTTCATCCTGTGCCTCATCAAGGAGGAAAAGGGACAAAGATTTTAAAACTGCCACAATTGTATTTTAATTTTGAGGTGTGACATTTTTAGACATGTCAGAATTTGAAGCCTTTTTCTTTCAGTAAACAGAATGTATGATCATGCAGATACAGTTTTAGTATTTGAGTTTAATTTTTTTTATACTTCTTTGCCAACGACATTGCTGTCACGTGGAAATTTCAAGCACTTTTGCACACTTAGTTCAACGTTTGTTGAGAATCCATGGCTTAACTCTGTTTTTTAAATATTTTTGTCTTTGCTTTTAAATTTTGCCATCTGGTTTTATCTCCGTGTGTCAGTGACCTATCTTAAAACAACACACCAAAAGAGTCGAAAATAAACTGTGTTCATTTTTTATGATCAATTTACATGCATATAAGTTGTTTTTAATCAAACCGATCTTAGTGTATATATAAGCATTCTATTTGCTTCATTATTGGTGCAGGTCACTGACTACTTCTTTTCCTCTGTACCACACCCTTGTAAAACCTTTGAAGACATTGAAAAAAGCCTGTCTGGAATATTCTCTGCATCAATCTGTACATCTATTGGTTGTCAAGTGTTTTTGCATGGTTATGTCATTTAAAGCTGATGCTGATTTCATTTGGTCCACCTATATTTGAAATGTGCAAGAAAAATATGAAATACTTTGCTGTATCAAGTTTTATGTGACAAAAATATATCATCATGTTAATAATACATCATTTGTATAAAATATTTTAATTATTTTTTGGCCCAAGAACATGCTGATCATTGGTATTCTATGTGTATGCTACAAATTCTATGGTAGCTTTATTGTATATTATTGTAAAATTATTTTAATAAATCATGGGGATGACAATTTGATTATTACATTTTAGTTTTCAGCAATTAAAAAGATTTCTGTAAGTTCTAAAATAAAAAAATGTTTTAAATAAAATTACTATTGCCCTGCACAACTTGCCGTAGATTCTACCTAGGTAGATGACCCCTAGGCATACATTGGTTTTGAGGGTTATTTCGCCATTCCCATTTTACTCTCCATTTAAAAGACATGAGCAGGCTTTCAGATATGTCAAGGGAGTCTATTTCCAACCCATCAAGTACACTGAATTAGAATATCTTGAAGTTACATAAAACTCACACTTTCAGCCACAATTTAGCCAAGAACAAGATAAAAACTTGAATAAGAAATCAGTGGAGTAAATCAGCATTTAACCTCAGATTACATTATTTGAAACAGAAAAAATTATATTTTCCTCTGTAAGTAATAAGGAGATGGCATTGCAGAGGAAGGACCCCTGCCTCAAAGTCAAGACATTTGGGTCTCAGGCTGGTCTGTCACAGTCAGCATGACCTTGGCCTTAGCTCTACAAAATGAGTTCCATTAGGCAACTTCTGAGGTCTTTTCTAATTTTCATGTGTCATGACAAGAATCTTTTTATTTGACAGTTTGAAGGGATAATGTGCTTTGAGGTAAGTCTTGGTAAGGCGATATTTTAGGGCCTTCTCTGTCTTCTCCTTATCTCTTACAGTGTTCTTACAATTTTTTGAATATCACGAGGACCTCATGTCTCTTTTGATTCCTTCCTCCTTCACTGATACTAAAAATCCAATTGATATCAAACTGTCAACCTACCAAAAAATATATTGTGGCTTGTGGGTATTGCTGTCTTGTTTTTGATATGTTCTTGTATTGACTGCCCATTGGCCTGAAAATACTCATCATAAGCCTAAAAAAAATTCATTTTTCTTTCCCACTGTTTAATCTGCTTGTTGTAAGAATCAAATGAAATAATGTATGTGCAAGCACCTTGTAAACTGTAACCTATCAATGTAAAATGTTAAGGTGTGTTGTTATTTCATTAATTAATTCTTTGTTTAGAATGGGATTTCCTATGCACTACCATAGCTAGGAAATAATGAAAACAACTGTGTTTTTTAATTAATCATAACAGCAAAATTAAAGTATCTTCAAAGGATAAAACAGTGTATTGAGTCTTGTGTTCTATTTTGTGCCCTTACCTCCTGATTTCTTTTCTGCAGATACCACAGATGCTTATAGATTCCAGTTCTTATGTATTTGGGTTGATCTGTCATAGTGGGAACAGAGTAATAGGGGAGAAAAGTCCACCAATCAGGTCCAACTGAGTATATATTAAGAAACTACTAAATTCATTCCATAGTTTCTGGAAGTGGGTCTACTTCTTCCTCGTGCTTTAGTCCAAATTACTCTTAAAAGAATGTTGAAAATAGTCATAGTTAAATGACTGACACTGCAAGAGACCTCATCCTTATGTTGGAACAATGAACTATGAATTTTTACTTTCTTTTTTCAGAAGTGGTGTTGAGTTCACATTACCTCTTCTGATTTCAGGCAGGTTGATTAGTGTGTGTTTCCATAGCTGTTCTTGACCTCAAGAAATAATGTTTTAGGTAATTATTTTAACAGCTTACCACTTTTTATTGTTAGGATTGTTACAGCAAATATTTGTAAATATTGACGTACTTTATAACACCGTGTTTACTATTTTTATACCAGTGTTTGCTTTATTTTATCACTGTCCGGGCTTAACACAAAATGCCAGTTTTCTCATTTCCTTATTCAACTAATTACAAAAATCTAGGCATATCTTCCCTCCAAATCATCACTTGAAATCCATTTAAATTTTCTCTTATGCACAAATATTGGATGTGAAGCTAAATACTTTCATTTTAGTTTTCTTGAACATTTTCTATATGCCTTAATACAGAAGAGCCTTTGATAAGGGCTCTCTGATAAGGGCTGAATTGTGTTTCTTCAGAATTTATATGTTGAAGTCCTAACTCTCCCCACTGTAGCTCAGAATATGACTGTACCTGAAGGTAGGACCTTTATTTTTTTAAGACTTTATTTATATTTGAGAGAGAGAGAGCAGGAGCAGTGGAGGGGAGGGGCAGGCAGAGGGAGAAGCAGGCTCGCCATTGAGCAGGGAGCCCATGTGGGGCTCTGATCCAAAGGCAGATGCTTAACCAACTGAGCCACCCAGGCCCCCTGAGGTAGGACCTTTAATTAGGGTAAAATGAGGTCCTATGGATAGGCCCTAATCTGATAACTGGTGAATTTATAAGAAGAGATTAGGACATAGAAATGCAGGCCCAGAAAATCCACATGGAAACATAAGAGTGAGATAGCCATATACAAGTCAAGGAGAGAGGATTCAAAAGAAGCCAACCCTGCTAAAATAAATTTGTGTTGTGTAAGCTGCCCACTCTGTGGTAACAAACTGGAACACCCACCAAGAGTACTCCTGTGTGTACACTGTGTTCCCCAGATGAAGGTCTTGCACTGATCTCACTTCAAATGCTTTGTAACTGACCCAAATTGAAATAACTTACCATAAGCAAAAAACAAGCAAACAACAACAACAACAACAACAAAACTATGTCAGTGTGGTCACTAACATCAGTGCACCTGCTGTCTTACTTCTATTCTTTTCTGGAATATAAGCAGGAAACAGAAAACAGTAGTTACTGAGCATAGGGGAAAGCATGGGTAGCTGAAACCACTTCTAACTCCTGGTTAGACTTACTCTTGCCATTAAGCTATCTTCTTGAAGCTGTGATAATACAACCTAAAATTGAGCAAATCATTAAATTTAGAGTCTCTGTCATCTCTCAATGAAATGGCCAAAAGGAAAGTTGGAAGGGGATAAAGTGTTGGTGAATAAACCACAGTTGGTTCGTCATCTGATTATTCAGTGGTAGCAATTGTCACAGTAAATTATTACCTCAATGTGTTAATTTTCTATTGCTACTCTAACAAATTGCCATAAACTTAGTGGCTTAAAACAACATAAAGGTATTATCTTACAGCCCTGGAAGTCTGGTATTAAAAATGTGTCTCATTGGGTTAAAATCAATGTATCAGCAGGCCTGTATTCTTTCTAGAGGCTGAAGGGGAGAATCTGTTTCTTTTCTAGCTTCTAGAAGCTGCTCACTTTCCTTAACTGGTGACCCCTTTCCTCCATCTTCAAAGCCTGCAATACTGGGCTGAGTCTTTATGTTGCATCCCTCTAACCTCCTCTTCCACCTCCCTCTTTCATGTTCAAAGACCCTCGTGACTTCATAGAGCCACCTGCATGTCCAGGCTCTTCACACTATTATGAGATCAGCTAATGAGCAACCTTAATTCCCCTTCACCATATAAGCTATCACATTCACGAGTTCTGAGAATTTGGGCATGAAGGTCTCTGGGGCAGAGGGAGAAGAGGGAGAAATTATTCTGCCTACCACACTTACTAATGTCATTCTAGGTGGAAAATAGGATTATCTGAAAGGCGGAAGTAGAGACAAACTTTTCACAATTCCAACAGAACCTGGACTTAAACAGATTTTCCTGAAGTGTAGTGACTAGCAGGCCATGCATTTTCAAGGACGCGGAGCTGGAGTAGCAAATCCGCTCTGAATACCTTCAAAGATGCTCACTACCACTACGCCGTCCACTGGCGCATTGCAAACTAAAACCACAATTGGATATCACCACATACTCACAGAGAGACTAAAATCAATTAACACCGATAATGCCAAGTGTTGGTGAGGAGGGAGAGCAACTGGACGGCAGGGTCATGCATCGCCAGTGGGAACGTAAAATGGCACAGCCTCTCTGCCAAACAGTTTGGCAGTCTGTACAAAGTTAACCACTCACTTATATGATTACCCCTTCGACTTCTAGGTAGCTACCCAAAATAATGAAAACATATGCTTATACAAAGACATAAATGTTCAGCAACTTTGCAACAGCCCCAGAACAATTCAAACAAGCAGCCCCCAACGAACCGATCCGCAAACGGCGCTCCGTCCATGCAATGAAATACTACTCGCCGGGAAAAAGGAACACGCTACTGACACAAGCAGCAACAGCAGTGCATCTAAAAAGCATCTTGACTGTCTACACTTGCTAAAGCTCACTGAACTATGGACTTAAAATGAGTACATTATACCTGTGTAAAGAGGATTTTAAAAAAAAATCAATTATGCAAAGGAAGTAAATTTTAGAGTCGATAGGATTAAAATAGAAGGTCAGTGATCTGGAAGATAGACGTGAGGAAATCTCTCAGAATTTATACTCAAATGGTAGAGATGGGAAAAGGATGAGAGAAAAGAAACATGAGAGGTCGGCCCTAATTGTCATAATTGTCTGAAGTTTTAAAGAGAGGAGACATAAAAATGGAAGAGTAATGTCTCCAAAGTTCTCGTATATCCCCTACCAAACGGCTCTTTTGTTGCAAGATCGAGCATATTCGTTCCAAGGCACCCTAACCCTCTAGCAACCAGATAGGTCTGACCAGTGAGAAGTGATGGTAACACAGAGGAGGGAGCAGAAAGCTATAACCAGAGTGTTTCCTTCCCTATCTCTCTCTCTGTTCTGTACCATCGCTGGAGTCTTCTCCACTGTCCCAACTCCTGCTCACTGGCACAGTTCTCCACTAGGTAGCCCTTGCTTCTAAGCTCTGTGAACCCCACTCCTTTTTTCCTCCAGGCCAGGGCGATAAATTGCTCTGCTGCTGCTCATCTTTGGGTGATTTCACCATTTTAATATTTGTCTTTATCTTTGGCTGGTTTTATAAATGTGACTGATACTCTTTTTGTTGTATTAAGTGCAGCTGTTGGACTCCCTATTCTTCCATCGCCTGTATAACCAATTTCTTCTATTAAATCTCTGTTGAAATACCTAGAATGGTTTCTGTTTTCCCAGCTGGACTCTGATTGATGTTCCCGTTATCATCACCCTTGTCCTACATTGTGCTGAAGGATCCTAGCCATCATAGTAAGAGAAGAAAGGACAAGGTGATCCTAGCTGTCACTGTAAAAGAAGAAACAACAGGGGTAAAATAAATGCTGTTCCAAATAAAATACACTGTAAAATGTTTTACCAACAGGGACTCAATAAGAAACTTGTAAAAGTATATGTGAGGGAAAATGGTCGCTCAAGGAAGAAATAGCTTCTGGAAAGCTTGAAGAGAACTGACCCTCCCTGACCCTCCCTAACCCTCCCCCCCAAAAAAACCTCATTAGAAATAAAAATGAGATAGACACAGAAGAGCTTTAAAAATTCTGGTCATGCTAAAATTTAACAGACACACAAGCCCTCCTTTTTCCCTTTGCCCTCTGTCCTCAAACATATAGAAATGATGGAATATATTTTAAAATATCTTTAAGGGTATAGATTCCACTCAAAACAAAATAAACATCTCCACAGACTAGAAACACAATGAAAAACACATAGTGGTAAGTGGCGATGAATCCACAGACTTACCTAATATACAGAGAAGATTTTTATTATAATGTGATAATTACAGAGCAGAGAATAAAAAGGTGACGAGATTAAAGAAAATTCAGAAATAGGGGCACCTGGGTGGCTCAGTGGGTGAAAGCCTCTGCCTTTGGCTCAGGTCATGATCCCACGGTCCTGGGATCAAGCGCCGCATCGGGCTCTCTGCTCAGCAGGAAGACTGCTTCCCCCTCTACTTCTGCCTGCCTCTCTGCCTGCTTGTGATCTCTCTCTCTGTCAAATAAATAAATAAATAATCTTTAAACATTTTTAAAAATTAAAAAAAAAGAAAATTCAGAAATGGTAATAGATACTGAGAACAAAGATGATCCTCTGTTGATATCCTGAATTTTGAAACTAACGAATGAAACAAAAAATATTCAAATAAAACACATAGAAACGTTCTGCTAAAATGAAGCAAAAAATGAATTTATATACTGAAAGAATACACTGTTTTTTAGAGGGAAATGACACAGAGCTTTCAACATACCATGCTTTTAAGCCATACCATGGTGAGGATTTTGAACTCCAATGATTAAAATTTTATGCATAAGAATGAAGTCACCTTAAGGTGGGGGCAGAAACAGATTGGCCTCAGATGTCTCCACAGTAATGCTCGGTGCCAAAAGACAATTAATAATGGCTATACAGTTCTAGGGGAAAGAAAGTACAAGAGTATTACACCTAGCCAAGTTGCTTTTCATTTAAAAGCACAAGACAGGGTCCCTGATAATAACTGAAAGACATTGAAAACCCATGAGCCTTTCATATCCAACTGGATATATGAATCAAAATAAAAAACTTAGTAATGAAGAAGTCTTGAGAAAAAGCCCATGGTGAACACTGAATCTGTCTAAATGTCATACTGATTATAAACAGCTATGGTAATTAGAACTATAGAACCAAATGTAAGTGTTTTAAACCTTGGCAAAATTGGAATAAGATAACTAGTAAAATTGGAAGGTGGGGAAAGGAAATGAGACTGGTAATTTCTTACCCTTTATTGCAGGAAGTCAACTAATAGACTCTAAAATTAGTATATGTGGTTAAATAAGATAAGGACTCTAACTTCTGAATGATTTTTTTTTATAATTGTGTAACTATTTTGTAAGGAAGAACCATTTATCAGCAGTTTTTCAGCTTCTTTTTCTTGTGTTAAATTCAATTACATTTATTTTCATTTCAGTTTATCCCAGTAAATTGGATTTTATAATATAAGTAAAATGAAATTGAAGACCTTCTATGAAAAAGTATGATGTAATTTTTACAAAACGCATGCTATCTAGTGAGGTACCTCTCCATCTCTCTGGCCTTCTGGCTCTACGTGTGCATAGGGTGAAGCCTGGGATGTAACTCACGGTATGAGGTTTGGGGTTATCTCATAATTTCTCTTTTGTACTTTGCTGAATTGCTTGCATTCTTTATAATGGTAATTAATCAAAAATCAATATGCCCGAGGCACCTGGGTGGTTCAGTAGGGTACGCCTCTGCCTTCGGTTCAGGTCATGATCTCAGGGGTCCTGAGATCAAGCCTTGCATCGGGCTTTCTGCTCAGCAGGGAGCCTGCTTCCCCCTCTCTCTCTACTTGCCTCTCTGCCTACCTGTGATCCCTCTGTCCTCTCTGTCAAATAAATAAATAAAATATTTTTTTAAAAAATCAATATGCCCAATAACAGCATTGAAATTTTCATCCATTTTTTAAAAATCATCAAATGTCATGATACTTACTCTTAGCAAGTAAGCCATTTTCACCAGAGTGCTGTCTTCTTAAGAAAGCCCAATGTCTCTTTCAAGATTGAAAATGAGACAGCATATCATTGATAATGCTTTTGAGCAAACCACCAGATATCACCGAAATAGCCTCATGAGCATTATCACTGCCACGGAGAAATGTTTTCATCTCATTCCTCTTTTCTCAAGCTCACGAGCACCCTTCCCTTTAACAGCTAGACCACTGCCATATGGAAAAAAAGACTCTTATCTTCACTGTCCATTTCTTCAGAGTACACTGAAAACTCATACTCAATGAGCACAACCAACGTGTTACTAAATTTTTACTATTTTCTTTATATTAAGTCAAAGTCAGGAAGCACACAGTTGAGTCAAGTGCAGCCTGTTCTCTCTGAATAAATCATGTGGTTACTGGCATCCAAAAAAAGCCTCTTTCATTCAAGTAGCAATGTCCTTCTTTGTTGGATAATTTCATTCCTGTCTGTACCATGGCTCAGAAAATAATTGCAAACCAAACACAAGTTTTCTTCTATATGACAAACAAACAAAAATCTGCTGAGCACTTCACATACACTCAATACCTAAAACCAAGTGCAGAATCTTCTCATCACTGGTCTCACCTACACTGTTCTAGATAGCATGCCATGTTTTTTTTTTCCTCCTTTTGCTTTCTCTCCATACATACTTGTTACTTATGGGGGCTGGCTTTGCACCCCTTTGAATATAATGTGATTGGTACCAATTCTTGCTATAAAGAGGAAGACTCTGGATCTTGCTTTTATACTCTAGGAACTGATAGTAGTCCTAGCCTCTCTCCATAGCAAATAACAGACCACACAACGCAAAGCACTATTAGCAACAAAAAAAGGAGGAGGGGCGGGGGGAGAAGCAGTGAATTCACATAACCAGGAAGTCTGAGGGTGGACTTCTGTCACAATAAGGTCTAAAAGACCAAACTATATCATCGAAATTTTGCCTCTCTCTTAACCTCTTGGCCATGTCCTCAGAATTCACTTCATCCTCAACAGGTACGCTCCACGGAGCAGAAAATAAAACCACCAGCTCCCCCAGGCTCACACCTGTGAAAGTGCTCACGGTCCCAGATGAAGGAGACAGAGGTTTCAGAAGTTGCTCTTGTACTATGTAAATCCCCCAAGGGGACTCATGGTCCAGCCTGGATCAGAGCCTATGTCTGGGCCTGGGCGAGAAGACAGCCATGATTGACAGCCTTACCAGAATTCTGTGGACTGGAGAGAGGTAGTTTTCCAAAGAAAGTTGTGCAGGTCAGACAGAAAATGTTGATGCTCACCAAAGTCTTCTATATTTTCTACAAAAAAAAAAACCAACAACAATTTTGTATGAAAAGCATTATTTTGTGCTCTGGAAAAACTTTGTGGGTTTACCAGAGTGCTGGGTGTAAAAATTTCACTGTACCATGCCACTTCTTAAGAAATGATCCTAATCAACAACATCATGAGCTAGAGGCAAATGACTGATCAATCCTACAAAATCCTTTCAATTTAAATGTGGTTCAACCTTAGGAAATCAATTATTCTGTTCTTGGAATTCACAACATTAACATCCATTCCTAACTTTAAAATTTTAAAAGTATTTTAGTAAGCTATGAAAAGGAAGTTTTAGTAATATGGTAGTGGTAATATATGAGAAACCTATCACAAATATTTACTTTATAGTGAGATATTAGAAGCATTCTTATTTAAGGAAAGAACAGGACACCATTATTATTCAACCTTTTCTTGAGACCTTAGTCAATGCGATAACATCCAAAAAATAAACAGAGGTTCAAATATTGGCACTAAGCAGGCAAAATGTGCCTACACTTAAAATTTAAGACAATAAATTGAAAAATTACTGGACTTAACAAGACAACAGAGTAAGAGGGCTAAACATAGAATCAACCTATAAAAATTCATCATTTTTTCTTACGATTTAAATAAACAATAATTGGAAATGTAATTTTTTTAAAACCCCATTCACAATATCAACAAAACTATATCATACCAAAGACTAAATGTAATGAAAAAGGAGTACGCTTTGCTTGAAGATAACAATGGTTATAGAAGAACATAGAATATAAATATATCCACAAATAAAATTTTTTTAATTATTTATTTATTTATTTCAGAGACAGAGAAAGTGAGAGAGAGCATGAGAGGAGAGAAGGTCAGAGGGAGAAGCAGACTCCCCGTGGTGCTGGGAGCCCGATGTGGGACTCGATCCCGGGACTCAAGGATCATGACCTGAGCCGAAGGCAGTCGTTCAACCAACTGAGCCACCCAGACGCCCCACAAATAAAATTTTAAAATAAATTCTGAAGCAAATTTTGCAATATATGTTACAAAGGATTAATATCCACCATACATAAAAGGAGTCCTAGCCAAAGACAACCCAACTAAAAGTAAGAAAAAATAATATAAATAAGTGACAAAAAATATAAATGGAAAATCTTTTTTAGAAAGTCCAGGCATATGAGGAATCAGCATGAAGTGAACACAAGATGGCAAAACAATATGAAAGATTTGAGGGTGGGGGAATATTTTTTACATGTAAGAACTCAGAGAGGTTATCTCTCATGCATTATTTCACGGCAAGTTGTTTGGAGACTTGAGTAAAACACAACAAACATGAGGATGTGGAATATAACAAATGGTGAGACCAAACCAAGAGTTCAGGAACAAGAAATGCCCAGTAAAAACAGAGCAGTGGGCCCAGCAAGCAACTGGTCCACACTAGAACAAGAATTTGATGAGCTCCTTCAAAAATGTATTTAAAAAAACGAAAAGGCAGGGCACCTGGGTGGCTTAGTTGGTTAAGCGTCTGCCCTCAGCTCAGGTCATGATCTCAGGGTCCTGGGATCGATCCAGCTCTGCATCAGGCTCCCTGCTCAGTGGGGAGGCTGCTTCTCCCTCTCTTCCCTGCTCGTGCTCTCTCACTATCTCTCTCCCCCACCCTCTCTCAAATAGATAAATAAAAATCTTTACAAATTAAATAAATAAATAAATAAGGCTAAAGTCGATCTCGATAATCCATAAGATAGAGGTAAAAGGCAGGAAGATATAAGGATTTGGTGAATAGAAAACATACTTCTAACAAAAAACAAGGACTCCACTAAAAAAAAACATCTAAACAAGAAAATTGGAGTCCAAAAAATGAAGCATATTAAAATACGGTGTGTGAGCAGTGATGGAGTGTAAGAAGTAAAATTCGTTCTTTTTTATTTTTAAACACCAGGAACATTTTATGATGGGTAGAATAGGGACTCCTCAAAGATGCCCATGCCCTATTCCTTAGAACCTGTGACTATGTTACCTTTCTGCGGCAAAAGGAATTTTGCAGATGTGATGAGGATTATGAAATTTGAGATGGGGAAATGATCCTGGATTGTTCAGGTAGGCTCCATCTAATCACATGAGTGCTTCATAGCAGAGACCATTTCCAGACTATGATCAGAGAAAACGACGATGATGGAAGAATGATCAGAGAAATCCAATGACTGGCTTTGGATATGGAGGAAGGAGCCATGAGCCTATGCAGGTGACCGAGAATAGCTGGAAAAGGCAAAGGGATAAAGTCATCCCTAGAAACTCCAGCAGGGCAGGCCTGCTGACACCTTGATTTTAGCCCAGTGAGAACCCTAGAGGACTTTTGACTCCCAAAACCTTAGATTCGTGTTGCTTTAGTCAGTCACTAAGCAACCGCGGTGTTCAGTAAGGCACTTAGTCTACAGAAATCCGTGACAGCAGCAGCTGGGGGCTAATGCGCTCTGCAGGGTGCAGGAGTCACGACACTGACGTTTGATCCCACACTGAAAAGGATTTCGTAGTCACAGTAGCAAAAATCTGCTTTTGATACTCAATCTTTTAGACTTGACCTACACAGAAGACTTGAAGATGGTTACAGGATAGAACGTAAACATGAATTATCCAAATGACAGAAATGAGAAGGTAGAAAAAGCAGTAGATGAAAGCGTCCTTATCTTACAAAGTAGGAACCCAGAGATCTCACCGGAAGTTGGCGAGAGAAGAAAGATTTAAGTGGGAAATGTGAAGTCACACAAAGGTACTGATAGAAGAACTACCGATAGGGTTAACTATCAAAAATTCAGATGCAAAGAAGAAAGTGACAAGGGGTAGTATGATATCTAAAATGGAAAATCCAGCAAATAATATCAATGCGGTAGAGTCACAAAATTTTCTGCACACACCACTTAAAGCAGAGAATATGTAACCCCTTGCTCTTTATCATTCCAGTCTTCCACCCAACCCTACACCCTCTGGCCAAGGGAAAAAAGAGTTTTTATGCTGTTTGACTAAAAGCATACTCCAGACTCATACATCGAGCAATTCCTTTAGGAAGTATTCAATCTCTCCTGAAAGTTTCCCTTCCCCGTGATCCCCTACTTGAGATCATGTGTCTGCAGGAGGGGGTGGGGCCTGCGGTTCCCCCCTGTGTCCTCACTGCACTGCGGAAAGGGGGTCCCGCCTTGCGCTGGACCTTGGGTGTGCCCTGCATTTTTCAATGTGATTCATTTGTTGAGCTCTGCGTGTTGGGCATGACACTCGGCATCAGTCTAAGTCATCTGCTCTTCCTGGTAAGACACCCCCATCTGCTCCAGCCCCACTGAGCGCACCCCCCCCTCCGCCCCATCTCAGGTCACAGCCTGTTTTGTTCACATTAGACATTTGGCTGCCCTCTGCGGTGATGGTCAGGCACAGGAGCTTTGAACATACGGGTGCACCGCCATCTGTTGTGAAATCGCCCCTGGCGTGTCACTACCAAATATCCTCCTTGATGCAAGGAATCCCTTTAACGGCAAGTCCTGCAGTCTAACACATGCTCTTGAGTGAGTGAAAGAGAAGCTATGGCAGCTCTGGCCCCACAAGCACCCACGAGAGTCTGTCACCCATGAGAACATCCTAAGAGCCTGTCATGGCCTGTCATGGCAGAAATATCCAGAATTGCCAGCATGCTTATTTGCGGCAGGTCCTGGGCTCTCGTGTTCCTCCTTCACTTCTTCAGCTCACCAGAGAGGCCTCCAAGGGCCTGGCAGGCGGCGGCTGGTTCTTTTTTCGATTGTATTTATTTATTTGACAAAGACATAGAGCACCGGGAGGCAGAGCAGCAGGCAGAGGGAGAGGAAGAAGCAGACTCTCTGCTGAGCTGGGAGCCTGATGCGGGACTCGATCCCACGACCCTGGGATCATGACCTGAGCCGAAGGCAGCCGCTTAACCCACTGAGCCACCCAGGCGCCCCCGAGCGAGCGCTGGTTTTTACGCCCCTTTGGGTCAACCCGGCAGGCCCCACCCTTCTCCTAACCGGTGTGGATTTGTTGCCCAAACGTGGGCCTGAGCATACTCTGGGACACGTTAGCCAATAAAATTACAAATCAGATAGGCTCACAGAAGCTGTCCGTTCTGGCACACACGCACAAAAATTAGATCTGACAGCTAGTCTCCGGTATGAGCAGCGTCACCAGCGGAACAAGCGTGGGCTTTAAAATAACATCCACTGACTAATGTCTTGGCCCCGTCGTTCACTGGTTGTTCAGAAATGAGCAAGTCGCTTGGCCTCCCGATGCTCAGTCTCCTCACTTATAAAATGGAGATTTAAGAAGGCAAATAAAATTGAAACAAGTTTAAAAAGAAAAGTATTTAGGGGCACCCGGGTGGCTCAGTGGGTTAAAGCCTCTGCCTTCGGCTCAGGTCATGATCTTAGGGTCCTGGGATCGAGCCCCGCATCGGGCTCTCTGCTCACGGGGAGCCTGCTTCCCCCTTCTCTCTCTGCCTGCCTCTCTGCCTACTTGTGATCTCTCTCTCTGTATCAAATAGATGAATAAAACCTTTAAAAAAAAAGAAAGAAACAAAAGTATTTAAAGCATCTAACATACTTCCTGGTTCACAACAGGTACATAGTGAATATACAACGAATGTTAATTCCTTTTCCCCTCTCTCTTTCCCTCAGAGGGGAGGAAGGTATAGATAATATACCCAGAGACACAGGAGAAGAGAAAACCTCAGGCATCAAAAAGGTGATGTTTGGGGGCGCCTGGGTGGCTCAGGAGGTTGAGCGTCTGGCTCTTGCTTTCAGCTCCGATGTGCTACAGAGCTCCCCAGTGGGCTCTATACTCAGTGCAGAGTCTGCTTGAGATTCTCTCCCTCTCCCTCCCACTATGCCCCCCTCCCCCTCTCAAATAAATACATAAAATCAATCCTTTTTTTTAAAAGATTTTATTTATTTATTAGAGAGAGAGAGATTGAGAATGAGAGGGGAGAAGGTCAGAGGGAGAAGCAGACTTCCCGCAGAGCCGGGAGTCCGATATGGGACTCGATCCCGGGACTCCAGGATCATGACCTGAGCCGAAGGCAGTCGCTTAACCAACTGAGCCACCCAGGCGCCCCATAAAATCACTCTTGAAAAAAAAGGTGATGTCCAGTAACTATGTGGGCCCAGGAGCTGGGTTCCTTTTTGCCGCTGAGTCCACTGCCCTCGTACAGTCAGGCAGATTGGGAGTGACCGTCGGACTGCCCTTAAGCTGATCTTGCCCCGGAGTCCAGTCAGTCTACAGGCTTTGCTGGGGGCTCTGCTGGCAGGCTCCCTGGGAAGACAAGTGCCCCTTTGTGCCTGTTCCTTCCATTTTTAGAAAGATGACTAATCTGCTCTCTGTCTGAGAGAAATGCCTTGTAAATTGTGGTCCTTGCCCAGATCTATGACTAAGTTGCAGGAGACCGTAAGGTTCACAGGGTCCCAGCCCTTCCTGAGATGGCGTCACCGTGGAACTAAAAGCAGGCCGTGCAGTGGCCTTCCCCTGAGAGTCCACAAGGGAAGAGTCTTCATACCTGGAAAGAAATACCTAGGGATCGCCAAGGAAAGGGGCGGAACTAAAATCCACTCGAGCTCGCCTCCTTTTCCCTGAAAAAATTCTTTTGTTAATGAAACATTATCTAAGGGTTGCTCTTTTGTCTGGGTCACGGGGAAAGTCACATTATTTTAGAAAGGAAATGAAGTGGCATTTCTTGGCAACCAATTTTGAATTCTGCATTTTAAATCATTCAAAGAGCTTCTGCAGCTGGCGGAAGATAGAAACTTATTTGAAGAGAGGAATGAGAAACTCATCAAAGAATTACAACTCCTTGGGGTAATTTTGATCCTAAATAGGACAGATGCCATCTGTGTGGCATAGTTCCTTCCTTCATTCATTCGTTCATTCAGAAATATTATTAGGCATGACTGCTAAGTACTCATGACACAAAGATAGGAGACATGTACATGAACAAATAATTAAAGCCACATGAGACAGATGCAATAAAGAATGTATTAGCGGGGCGCCTGGGTGGCTCAGTGGGTTAAAGCCTCTGCCTTCCACTCAGGTCATGATCTCAGGGTCCTGGGATCCAGCCCCGTATCTGGCTCTCTGCTTAGCAGGGAGCCTGCTTCCCCCTCTCTCTCTGCCTGCCTCTCTGCCTACTTGTGATCTCTCTCAATGTGTCAAATAAATAAAATCTTTAAAAAAAAAAAAAGAATGTATTAGCAACAATGATTGCTGGGAAGAAGGGCTGCGGAGAGGCTGAAGGGAAGGAGTCGGAGAACATATCACAGCTTAAGTAAGCCCTGACCTTCGGGGGTAAGGACAAGAAGGTCTCCAGGTATGTGTATGGGCAAGGGCATCCCAACCAGAGAGACTAGTAAGTGGTAAGCCACGGCCCAGATACAGGGCACTGTGATTAATGTTCTGTAATATGGAAACACGAGACAGCAATAGAAAAGTGGTACGAAATGAAGTTGGAGAAGTCATGTCAGGTCACAATGTGAGAGGCGTGGATTGCTAGATTATAGACTTCAAACCTCCCCCTGTGGGTTATTGGAATCCACTGAAGAATGTTCAGAAGTATAAAATGATGTGGTCTAAGTTGCATTTAGAGTGCAGGCTGGAAACAGGAAGAATGGATCCTAAGAGATGAGCAAAAAAAAAAAGTGTTACAATAATTCAATAAAGAGGCAATCATGGCCGCAGGTGCAAAGGAGAGGTTAGGTGGTAGAACTTGGTGACCACTGGGGTAGAAGGTGAGGGGCTCCCAGGTCGCAGGCTCAAGAGGCAGATCTGAGCATGAATTCATGTTGCTGTTGAAAATGTAGTTGGCGAGGTTGTTCTCAGCACATCAGAGAAGTGTAAATAAACACAGAGTTTTGGGAGTCAGCACGCACAGTACAGGTGGTAGTTGAATCCTTAGGTACAATGAGATCATTTCCAAGTGGGATACATGGAGCAGAGGTTACAAATGGACAGCTCGAGGCCAAATATAGCGATAGATGTGTTTGGTTTGGCTCCCATAATGCTCTTCAATATTAAAATTTACTGCCAATAATTAAAAGCTGTGGAATGGGGCGCCTGGGTGGCTCAGTGGGTTAAAGTCTCTGCCTTCGGCTCAGGTCATGATCTCAGGGTCCTGAGGTCGAGCCCCGCATCGGGCTCTCTGCTCAGCGGGGAGCCTGCTTCCCCCTCTCTCTCTGCCTGCCTCTCTGCCCACTTGTGATCCCTCTCTCTCTGTCAAATAAATAAATAAAAATCTTTTTTAAAATAAATAAATAAAGGCTGTGGAATATACCAAAGAAACAAAATCGAAAGTTCTGACTTTTCTTGAAAAAGCAAAAGATCTGGCAAAAATGGGTGCCCATTCTTACCAAGCGACAACTGGCCGGTTGATCAGGCAGTGCCCTTTACCCACCCTGTCCAGCATCACTCACTCACACCAACTGTCTGGCCTCTGAGGACCCGGTTTGCAGAGAAAGGGCTACAGAACGAGCACAGTAAGGGGCTGGCAGCAGCTGGCGCCCGGAACCCACCCAAAGACATCCACATCCAAGTCCCCAGAATGTCTGAAGGGGTTGGATACATGGCAAAGGAGGCAGCCGATGGACTCTAAGTTGCTCAGGGGAGTGTGGATTACCCCCAGTGGGCCCAGCTTAATCACCCAGTCTTCAAAAGCGGAAGGGGGAAACAGAAGAGGAAGCCAGAGTGACATAGCACAAGAAGGACCTAGCCCCGGGTTGCTGGTTGGAAGACAGATGAGTTCCATGAGCTTCTGGAAACTGGGAAAGGCAAGGAAATATATTCCCCCCAGAGCCTCCAGAAGGAAACACAGCCCCACAGACACCCTGATTTTAGCCCAGTGAGAACTGGGTTGGACTTCTGATGTACAAAACTGCAAAATAATAACTCTGTGTTATATCAAGCCAATGTAAGTCTGAGGTTATGACAACCATAGAAAACTAATATACAGCTGATAGAAAATTAGTAAGCCAGGGAAAGAGACTGAGAAAAAACAGGAGAGAACCAGAGGGAGCATAGTTAGATAACCAAGAGAGGACCCATTTTCAAGAATATGCCATCGAATGACATTTTCATGGCAAGTCCGGTTCGGAGGAAGGGTGCAATGGACCCAAGGATGTCCAAAACGAGGGACACATCAGATCCACTCTGGAACATTGTTAGAAAGATCAGTTCCCAGAGTCCACCCCAGGCTACTGCTCTCCACTGATTCAGAGCCAGGTTTAGCCATCACTGAATGAGAGGAACTGGCGTTTTACTAGATTAAATGAGTACTTTGCGTTTGTTGACTTAGCTTTTACTCTTAAGGCTCCTTATAGCCTTTTAACAGAAGCAGACCCATTTGAAATTTAATGCCACTTTTTATTAAAGCTATTTATCTGCACGATTTTTGTCCCTAGGTGAATAATAAACTCCTTGCAGGCGGTAGGGACTTGCCAAATATTTGCTGAGTGCATAAATGAAATGGATGTAGCCACCGGAGGACTCTGCTGTTTTCTACGGCTAGCAGGAAGAGCAGAGATCGATTATCTCTTAAGCCTCTATAAATTAAACAATTCAGGTTATTTATGCACGTTCCCTTGTTATATGGGTGAAGTTGTAATTTTCTCCTTAGATGCCTAGAATCCTCCACTACTCATCAGGTCATCGGGGCTCTCGAAACAGTGTGACAAGGTAACCTCCATTCATAGTCTCATTCCTGCAATGGCCTTAGGTGGTACACTATCCTCCCTGAAATGAAATCTATCTCTCACCTAATCCTGGAAATTGCAGAGAAAATTCCAGTTCAATACCTAAAGTGTGGACCTAGGAGACAGGTCTCTGAAAATTACTGAGCTAGGAGCGTCAGCCTCAGAACCACAATGGCCATCCCCCACTTGGTATAACCCTGAAGGCTAAAATGTGACATCAGTGTGGACCTTGGACACACTGGTTAACGGTGGCCTGATCTACTTTGTCCCCAGCAGCAAATTCCCAAGGCCAAGGAGAGTGTTGTGCTGCAGTAGTTCCAATGTGGGAAAAGAATTCCAAATTCTGTTGACAGAAGGCTAAGATTGAAGCAGAGATTTCAGGTAAAAGGAAGACCCACGAGCTGAGATCTAGAAAGCGGAGTCTAGAACATTCTGAAGGACATCCTGCCTTCTAGGAAGAAGGGGTATCAATCAGCTCTGTGGATTATAATAAGAGTGACTGACAGAGAGTGCTCTGTGCATTCGTGTGGATGTCAGGAACTAGTATGACAGCAAGGAAATAGTTGGAAGGGAAGCCACGTTGCTTAAGCCACGTTGAGTTAAGAATATGCTTTTGAAAAGCTCACATATGATGGGAAAGTAGGTCAGGGTGTTAGAAAGAAATGCCATAATAAAGGAAGATTTTTATTTTGTTGTTATGTGCTTGGTTCTATCTTTAGGATTAAGGGGACTTGAATATATATACTATCTGAGGAAGGGAGAGGCTTAAAACACAGGAAAGAAATGATAAAAGAACAAAGATGGAGCTGAAATGAAGAGATGGGGACCATCAACATTAGGCACAGGTAGGGGTAGTCAATACATATTTATTGAGAACTTACTATATGCCAGGCACTCTCCTAAGTGCCAGGAATAAACAACACAGACACAGACATAGTCCTTCCCTGCCAACATTTACAGTCTAGAAGAGCGTACTTTATGTCGGTCCCCTTTAATTGTGAGTGATAGAAACCAACCAGCTTAAGGGGAAAAGAGAGTTAACCCACGGAACTGGAAAAAACAACAACAACAACAAAAAGAAAACACAGGCATGACTGCCTCTAAAGAGTAATCAAAATATTACAGAATTCTCTCTGCCTCCCATTTGGTTTCATTTTTCTCACGCACCTGTACCTCTGTGGCGGCAGAGATGGTGCCCGCCATCTCCATCAAGATATGGTCTATAACGCCTGGAGTCTCAGCAAAATTAATAGACCCCATCTCAGGGGCTCTGCCAAGAGCCCGTGGATTGACTTTGAGGAGGCCAGGTGCCAGAGTGAACAACTCTGAAGAAGCAGAGATGTGAGGATGGGAAAGATGATGTCTTCTAGAAAATTGCTTTTCTCAGAAAATTGGAAGCCAGTGCCTATGCAGAGAAGGTGGGGGCAGACCTAAGTTAGGAAGTTTGTGGAGAAGGGTTAAGGCTTGGAAGGGTAGCTGAGGAAAATACGAAAAGGAGCAGACCCTTGCCAAAAGGATCATGAAGGGTTAACTGATTTTGAAAACCATGCATTTGTCATGGCCCGGATCTGCCCAGTTATATAATTTTCTCTGCAGGCGCAGTCCTGAATAATGACAGCTGTGGCCATTTGTGCAGAAAGACACAGTGAGGAGCCCAATCTTCCTACCCATTCTGGGACAACTTGGCTATCAGGCCGACCCCCAGGAGCCCAGAAGCGGTAATTGTACCAGGGCCCCTGAGTCTCTCAGGAGCAGTGGGAGAGAAGGACAGAGGGTGGCCTTGTAGGACACTGAGTTTAGGTAATGCAACCTCCCACGTCTCAGGAAACCACCCACTAAGAATGGGACACTCGCTGGATGGCACGAGGATCCCCAGAGCTTAGATCCCTCCTGGACCCCAGCTCCTTGAAAAGGAAAAACGTGCAGGCTGCACTTCTGGCTGGTACCTGGCAACTGCTTCATGGCCCTGGTACATTCCTCCACCTCCAAATTGTTAAGGAATTAACTTTTCTTATGCCCCCCCACAAAACACCAGGCACTTTAAGTTGGAGGTCTCCTTTAGCTCTCTCATCGCGTTGCTAAGATGGGTACAAGGGGTATGACTACCCTAGTATTATAGAAGAGGATTTTTTTTTTGCTAAAAGAAACCCATTTTATTTTTTTCCCCAAA
>CM052798.1:62908053-62929635 GCA_028533885.1 Nasua narica
CCCCCATTCACCCTTCCCTTCCTTCTCACAATGCCCTCCATGATTTTCCTTATGCTCCACACGTGAGACCATAAGGTAATTAACTCTCTCTGCTTGACTTATTTCACTCCACATAATCTCTTCTAGTCCCGTCCATGTTGATACAAAAGTTGGATACTCATCCTTTCTGATGGAGGCATAATATTCCATTGTATAGATGTACCATATCTTCCTTATCCACTCATCTGTTGAAGGGCATTTTGGTTCCTTCCACAGTTTGGCGATTGTGGCCATTGCTGCTATGAACATTGGGGTACATGTGGCCCTTCTTTGTACTGCATCTGCTTCTTTGGGGTCTTAAAACTCAAGATGTTGGAAAACTTGCCCAAAGGTGACACAGCTAGCGAGGGGAAGGCCTGGGGTATGGAAAGGCCATGCTTTCGTCTGTGCGTGCGCTCCTGTTTTCCATCATTGGGTTTCCTGGAGCACTATTTGCTACACTGGGAACCATGGATTTCTGGGGTTCTCAAATGTATTCTCAGGGTCTGTGAGAATGCTTTCTGCCTTTAGAGCACCTTTACTTTGCTTGGGTTTTAGAGACACTGGCCTGGAGAATGGGGCTTGCTTGCAGGGAGCTGCCTCCTCGCCCTGAGCAGGTGTGGACGGAAACTTCAGGAGCAAATCCTGAGCTTGTCATCGTGTGGGTTGCGAAGGGCACGGGCCCCCCTGGCTAACCATAGCAGTGCCTTTGCCAGGGATGTGTCAGAGGGGGGATGGCAGCGGCTTCCAAGGAAGCCAGGAGGAGACACGCAAGCTGCCAAGTGGAAAATATCAAGGACGATAATAATTACAGCAGAAAAAAAAAACAAAACAAAACTTCATTGGTCTTCAAAAGGCAAAGTCCAGGGGGGTTGCAGCTTTGCTTATAACACTCGAGGAGGCCCAGACCAAACACCATTGCCAGTGTCACCCTTCCCACGCTTGTTCCCAGGACCAATGGAAAAAGTGAGATTCAAAGGTTAGGGCTACATAGAACATTACATTTTAAAAGTACCTCTACTTTTCAAAAAAAAAAAAAAAATCTTTTACTTCTTCCAAAAGCTCCTCCAGTAAGGTATTATTAAGTTCACCTTAGAGGGGAAGAAATAGAGCTCAGAAAGGAAGGTCACAACAAGATGGTAGCAGGCGCAGAATTAATTGCTGGACCTTCCAGGGCAGGTCGCTTCCACTGAGCCCACTTGAAGTACCTTTCCCAGCAGTCCTGCCAGACATCAGCATGGAGGTCAGCTGCCTTCTCCTTGAGTTATCTAGCTAATATACTTTCAAAAAAATGTGTGTATATATATATATATGTGTGTGTATATATACACACATATATACATATATATACATACACACATACATATATGTGTGTATGTATATATATATTTCCAGATCCACATGCTATTTCTCTTCCTGCAAATAGCGAGTCAACCGATGTTTCACAATGGAATATTCTGTACAATGGAACAAAGGTCTTTAATGCTCCACATCTGGTTGATGGGAAGTTTTCTCTGCCCAGGCCCTCCCTTAAATAAAGCCATTTGCTCTCTTTGCTGCAGTGAGCGCAGGTAAGTCTTCAGAAACAGAAGGAAACAAAACTGGATTTTGGAAACCACCGCATTTGTTAAACAGAGAATGCCCTTCCTTTGGTCCTTCCCACCCGGTTTTGCTTTCTGGACGGTCCCCAGTGGAGCCATCCGTGCCCGTCGAGGGCCAACGCGGTGAGCTGCCAGCACTGGGGCCAGAGCCACCAGCTAATAGGATTTGTTTGACCTCCACAGTTGTTGCGAGTTTGTTTCCTATGTTTTTTAAATGGTTACTTAGTAACCAATATTTAAAATTTGCTTGAGACAATTTTTAAAAAATCAGATCTGACCCAACTCAAACACAAACAACATGAATAGAAAATGGGCAAAGACTTGAACAGACATTGCTCCAAAAAAGATACACGAGTGGCCAACAAGCCCATGAAAAGATGCACATCGTGAATCATGAGGGAAATAAAAATCAAAACCACAAGGAGATACCACTTCACATCCATTAGGATAGCTAATTATAGAAGAAGAAGGAGGAAGAGGGGGAGAAAAGGAAATGACAAGTTGGTTAGGACATGGAAAATTGGAACTCTGGTGTACCCCTAAAGGGAATGTAACATGGGGTAGCCACTGAGGAAAATGGCATGGCAATTCCTCACAAATATTGAAAATATAACTACCACACAATCTAGCAATTCTAATTCCGTTTATATACCCAATATAAACTAAAAGCGAGAATTCGATCAGATATGTGTATTCTCCTGTTCATTGAGCATTATTCATAATAGCCAAAAGATGGAAGCAACCCAAAAGTCCACTGAGGGGATAAATGGATAAACAGAATGTGATATACGCATACATGGAAGAGTGTTCAGCCTTAAAAAAGAAGGAAATTCTGCCGCATGGTACAACATGGATAAACCTTAAAGACATTATGCTAAGTGAAATAAGCCCGTCTCAAAACAACAAGTATGATTCCACAAGTAAGAGGTACCTGGAGTCGTAAATTCATAGAGAAAGTCATCTCAGGCAGGACCCCATCATATTTTCTGAGCTGGGAACACTCTCCTGCACGTGTTTTTCCTGGGCCTGGCTGGTCAGGTGAAGGCCTCTCATACCACATGCTATCTGACCTGGGACCCAGGTAGCCTGGAGATTTCATAAATTCCTCCAGCCAGGGCAAGAAACCCAGGAGCACAGTCTCCAGCTCTGTATGTAAGAGCTCGGAAATCACAATTCTGTCCCCACAACTAGTAAAAAGCTGAACAAACTGAAAAATAAACAACACTTCTTGGACATTTAAAGAAAGGGGAGGACAAGGCAAACCACTACCCCTAGTACTGGAGACACAGACAAATACAGGAAATCACAGCTTACCTGAGCAGACTCTTGAGTAGAACCCGCCATGGGAACCAGTGCCAGGGTAGGAAAACCTGACTTGCAATTAATAAATTATAAAAGGCTCAATGTGGGCAGATCCGAGAGTTAAAAACTACAGGAGAACCCAGTTTTAGACACGGCCCCAAACTTTTATGAGTTTTAGCCCCAAGAACCTGACCAGGTTCTCACAGTAAATAGTCTAGAAAAATCCCCTTGGGCTTCTGGCAGGGAGAAGGGAAAAACATTTTGAAATACACCAGAGCTCTCCATTCTCAACAGGGCCTGCCCACAGGGGAAACCAAATAACCAGAAACTAACCTGCTGAGATAATGTGAGAACTTAACTGGCCTGGGGGAAGAGAAATACCCAACTCCAGATAGGGCACCCTATCTCACCTAAAGTTGGGTATGAGGGAGGGTGGAGAAAAAAAACCCTGAGAAATCCTTGTGTAGTTCAAAGTCCAGAGGCCTCTGCTCACTAAGGGAAGGATACCTAATCCTAGGTCTGTAGAACTCCCCCTCTCTCTCCACAGCTCACACCACATTACTAAAGTCCTATGTACAGAAGTTCCTTTTACATGGTACATCATGTCCAGTTATCAAGAAAAAATTACAAGGGCATACTAAAAGGCAAAAAAAAAATTTTTTTTTGTAAGAGACAGAGCAAATTGCCAAACCAGACGTGGCAGGGATGTTGGAATTATCAGACTGGGACTTTAAAACAACTAGGATTGGTTCTAGGGGATAAATAGACAGCATGAAAGAATGCATGGGCAACGTAAGCCCAGAGATGGAAACCCTAACCCTAAGAAAGAACCAAAAAGAGAAGCTAGAGATAAAAAAACAAACAAACAAAAACAAAAAACCCACTATAAAAGAAACAAAGAACACCTCCGATAGGCTCTTATTAGTAGACTGGACACAGCTGAGGAAAGAACCTCTGAGCTTGAGGTTATATCAGTAGAAATTTCCAAAACTGAAAAACAAAGAATAAAGATTGAAAAAAATAGAAGAGACTATCCAAGGACAATGGGACAACTGCAAAGGATGTGACATACGTGTAATGAGAATGTCAAAAAGAGAAGAAATTGAGAAAGGAACAAGAATAAATATTTGAAATAATAATAAATGAGAATTTCCCAAGTTCATGTCAGAGACCAAACCATAGATCCAGGAAACTCAGAAACCCCAAGCAGGCTACGTGCAACAAACAAACAACCACCTACATGTAGGCATATCATTTTCAAATGACAGAAAATCAAAAGTGAAGGAAAAGTCCTTAAAAAAGCCAGAAGGGAGTGGGGGAGATCTTACCTAGAGAGGAACAAAGACAAGAATTATATTCATCTTTCCTCAGAAATCATCCTAGTCCATCCACGGGGACCTAGAATTCTGAACCCTACAAAATTAGCATTTAAAACCAAAGGAGCAATAAAAATTTCCTCAACAAAAATGGAAGGAATGTGTTGCCAACAGATCTGCCTTACAAGAAATGTTAAAAGAAGTTCTTTAGAGAGGAGAATAATATAGATTAGAAATCCGGATCTACATAAAGAAAGGAAGAGCATCAGAGAAGAAACAGTGAAGATAAAATAAAAACTTCCATTTTTCTTATTCTTAATTGATCTTGCCAGATAAGTTTGTTCACTACCCAGGAATTAATCTGGGTTCACAAGGACCTTACACCTTCACAAAAATTAACTTAAAATGGATCACAGACCTAAATATAAAGCACAAAACTATAAAACTCCTGGAACATCACATTGGAGAGAACCTAGAGGCGTTTGGCCATGGAAATGACTTTTAAATACAAACCAATGGCCCAATCCAGAAAGAAATCATTGGTAAGATGTATTTTGTTAAAATTAAAAACTCCTGGGGGCACCTGGGTGGCTCAGTTGGTAAGCATCAGACACTTGATTTCTGCTCAGGTCATGATCTCAGGGTTGTGAGAACAAGCCTCCCATCAAGCCCCGTGTTGGGCTCCATGCTGGGCATAGAGCCTGCTTAAGATTCTCTCTCTTCCTCTCCCTCTACCCCTCCTCTCACTCCCCTCTCCATCCCCCTACCTCAAAAAAAAAAAAAAAAAAAAGACACAAAAACAACTTCTGTTCTGTAAATATTTTCAAGAAGGGTGACTATTTTACTTCTTTTATCTTTATTTTTTAAAGTAATCTCTACACCTGGTGTGGGGCTCAAAATCATTGCCCCAAGATCAAGAGTTGCATGCTCTGCTGACTGAGCCAGCCAGGCACCCCAAAACTTCTGCTCTGTGAAAGGCGATGTTAAGAAAATGAGAAGACAACCCAGAGCCTGGGAGCATACCTTGTAACAGACACATCTGATAAAGCACAATTACCCCAAATGCACAAAGATCTCTTAAAACTTGACAATATGAAAATGAACAACCTAGTTAAAAATGGGCCAAACACCTTAATAGATACCTCACCAATGAAGACCTAGCGGTGACAAGCATATGAGCTCTTTGCCACATTTGCTGTGGGAACGAAGACCATTGTCAGCTCAGAAGACTGACATTCCGGAAAATGTCGACATCACTTTGAAGGGCTGCATAGCTATTGTGAAGTGTCCCAGGAGAACCCTGCAGAAGGACTTCAAGCACATCAATATAAAACTCAGTCTTCTTGGAAAGAAAAGAAGAGGCTCTGGGTTGACAAATGGTGGGGAAATAGAAAGGAACTGGCTACTGTTCACGCTTTGTGTAGTCACGTACAGAACATGACCAAGGGTGTTACACTGGGTTTTTGTTACAAAATGAGGTCTATGTATGCTCACTGCCCCATCAGTGTCATAAGTCAGGAGAACAGGTCTCTCACTGAAGTCCAAAATCTCTTGGGTGACAAATACATCTGCAGTGTTTGGATGAGTCCAGACATTGCTTTGGTTCAGTGTCTTGTGCCCAGAAAGATGAGTTAATTCTGGAAGGAATGCTGAACTTATATCAAATTCAGTTGCTTTGGTTCAGCAAGCCACAACAGTTGAAAAAAGGCTATCAGAAAATTTGAGGATGGATCTACGTCTCTGAAAAAGGAATAGCTCCTCAGGCTGATGAATAACATCTAAGTTGTTCAAGAACAGAAAATGATAGATGATTTTTGAGACTTAGTTGTGATATTTTAAAGATACAGTGAATGCTCTGTACTTTTTAAGAAAGCATTTGAAAAGTTGCTCCACATCATATGTCATCAGAGGAATGCACATTTTTTTAAAGATTTTATCTATTTATTTGACAGAGAGAGAGAGAGAGAGATCACAAGTAGGCAGAGAGGCAGGCAGAGAGAGAGGGGGAAGCAGGCTCCCTGCTGAGCAGAGATTCCCATGCGGGGCTCGATCATGACCTGAGCCGAAGGCAGAAGCCTCAACCCACTGAGCCACCCAGGCACCCCAGAGGAATGTACATTAAAAGCACGATGAGATAGTACCACACACCTATCTAGAATGGGCCAAATCCACAACACCAACAACACTAAATGTTGGTGGAGTAGGGAGCAACAGGAACTCTCATACATTGTTGTGAGAATGCAAAATGTATAATCACTCTGGAACATACTTTGGCAGTTTCCTACAAAACTAAACATACTCTTACCACATGATCCAGCAAACCGTGCTCCTTGACATTTGCCCAAAAGAATTGAAGACCTACGTCCACACAAAAAATCTGCAAGAGAATATTTATGACAGCTATTCTCAGAATTGTAAGAACTTAGAAGCAACCAAGATGTCCTTCAGCAAGGGAACAGATAAATAAACTGAGGTCCATTCAGACAATGGAGTATTATCCAGTGCTAAGAGAAAATGAGTTATCAAGCCATAAAAGGACACAGAGAAAGCTTAAACGAATACCACTTAAGTGAAAGAAACCAATCTGAAAAGCTACATACTCTATGTTTCCAACTATATGACATTCTGGAATAGAACAACCATGGATATGGTCATTTCCAGGGGTTATGTGGAGAAAGGGATGAATAGGTAGATCACAGAGGATTTCTAGGGCAATGAAAACATTCTGTATGATACATGTCATTATACATTTGTTCACACCCATAGAATATACAGTGCCAAGAGTAAACCCTAATGGATGATCACCAGAGGAGATGGCGGGGTAGAGGGGGGGATGAGCAAATGGGTGAAGAGGAGTGGGAGATACAGGCTTGCCTCCAGTTGTGGAATGACTAAATCATGGGAACAAAAAGGTACAGCATAGGGAATATAGACAATGGTATTATAATAGGGTCATATGGGGACACACGGTAGCTACACTTGTGGTGAGCATAGCATACACATACAGAAGTGGAACCACTGTGTAGTGCACTTGAAAGTAATATAATATTATGTGTCAAATGTTCAAAAAAAAGTGAACCTTAATATAAACTATAGACTTTGAATGATTTTGACATGTCAATGAAGATCCACCCATGTAACAAATATACCACTCTGATGGCTGAAGTTGATAATGAGAGAGGCTATGCATGTAGGGGGGCAGGAAGGTAGATAGAACATCTCTCTACCTTCCTCTAAATTTTTCTGTGAACCTCACATTACTCTAAGAAAGTAAAGTCTTGAAAGAAACTCGGGAGCTGGCTGAGGTCTCTCGGATATGGCTCAACATGGCCACAGGAAGTGATCCTGGGCTGAGCAGGAGAGGTCGGTTACAACGACCAGTGTGCTTGAAACAGGCACCAGACCAAAGAAGAACGAACAAAAAACAGAGGATATGAAAGAAGGAAGAAGAAGGAAGCCTATCAGTTGGAATAGTTTCCTTTTTAAAAATTTTTTAATTAATTAATTTTTAAATTAACATGTAATGTATTATTTGCCCCAGGGTACATGTCTGTGAATCATCAGGCTTACACTTTTCACAGCACTTACCACAGCACATACCCTCCCCAATGTGGAATAGAGTTTCTTAACTGGAAGGACTAACAAGATGACAAAACGGGAAGAGAAGCTAAGAGTTATTCTGGAGTCAGGGTTGAGGTGCTGGAGCTTGTTACTCTGGTTCCATCAGGACCTCAGCAGTATGAGCACCAGCCTGAGTATTCCTGTCCAATGTGGCTCCTGGTGTCACCTCTCCCTAGAGACAGCTAGATGTGTCCCTGAGAAGGGAGGAGAACACCAAATACACCAAACGCACCCTGAAATACAATTTTGGAATTTTATTTCACTCTCTGAAAACCTGCCAGATAAGGTCCATTTCGGTAATGTCATCAAATGATTTCTTCAACCAGCAAAATTTATAATAGTAGGATTCTAAAGACAATTAGAGAAAACTTGGACGAGTTGGGCAAACAGGCAATTGTTACTAAGGTCCTACTCAGCCAACATTTGCTACTGTTCTAATGTGAACGTCCGGTAGATGCTGACCTTCCAGCGCTCAGATTCCTGTGACTGTGGCAGGTGAAAGAGTTTCAAACTGAAGGCTAAATGTGTCCATGGACTGACTTCCTTCTGGTCATGAAGTGATTTCCCATGACTGACTTAGCCATATAATGTGTAGTAATAACGTGCTAACATGTCATAAATCTTCATATATTCAGCATTTGACTTTATTACAGTGGGCCTCCTGGAAATGTGGATTACTTCCCTGTCAGGCAGTCTTTACCTGGTTTTTGCTGTCCTTAACCCATTTGTGGGAACGTGTGCATTTTTATGACGTTAGTACAAACAAGTATATTGATAGGCACCTAAGCACCATATTAATTGTTAACCCAGACTGGAAAAGTTTCATCATGTTCTCTTGCTTAATAGACATTTCTTTCAATAGAAAAATAAAAGTTAGAAGTAAAAAGTGTGTGTTAAGATTAGTTGAGGAAGAAAATCCAGTCGATAAGCTTTACTTAAATGAATCTGAATTAAATGCAAATGTCTTGAAATCCAAAACTAGAACCAGAAATTTTGTCAAGACCTATGGGCTACACGCACAGGAAGACCTATGTCCCAAAAGTTGAATGATGACTTAGGACTCCCCAAAATAATGCGCTGCTTTATGTACCTCACTAACAAATATTGAAGAAAATTAAGATGGAACCTCTTTTCCTTCTGACAGTGGATGGTTCCTAGGTAAATCAGGGCGGAAACCTACAATGTATGGTCAGGTAACAAGGCAAGGACAAGAGTACTGATTGAACAGCCACCTTGTGCTGGGGGTTCTACAAGTTCTGAGGGTAGAGCAGGGGAGAGGCAGGATGGTGGGGAGGGGGTTAGGTTAGGGAGATAGGCGGTTCTCTGATGTCCAGAGCTGAACCTTCTGGGCTCATCACTCATTTGCCTACTTCTCTGGTTTCAGCGAAGCTCTGTTGCTTAGAAACTCACATAAAATGTGAAGTGGGAGCGTTGCAAAACAATCTATCACAACCCTGTTTTTATTACCCTTATGGCATTTCAAGGTGAAAGACTATATTTAGCCTTGTCTTTTGCTCTCTCTGGGAAATTCCAGACAACTGCAGAGAAGCTGTGAAGTTTTTTGCACCCATTGGTGGGACCCTGTGCTCTCTCACTCCGCTCTGCAGGAAGCCAGAGGTCCAGAGGTCCACCTTCTCTAGGACACCAATAGTCTAGGAGCCATTTACGATGCCAGGCATGACTGCCATTCCCTGTATCCCCTCTTAAATTCCACAGTACAACCTTAGATATGGGAACCTTTTTTTTTTAACCTGAGTTTTACATAAAGAAATGACTGCTAGCTATTTCCAGACCAATTTATCTGCTGTTATGGGAACCCTCTCTGAGAAAAAGACATGATCTGTCTGACAACCTTCATCCACCCACTCCCCTTTCTCTTTTCTAATGAAAAATGTGCTGTGGTAGAGCTACCTTTGCATCAATCTTAGGTTTAAAAGACCATCTGGCAACATAGGACACTAGACTTTCCCATAACAAGAAAATAAGCAATTGGGTCTTTCTAAGTGAATGAAAACAATTCCACACATTCTTTCAGAAATAACAAAAAACTGACAGAGGGTCCCAGGAAAAAGCTAGCAAGCATTGCCTATATGCCAAAGTCTCTACACATTTAACAGGAGGAGGGCATTCGACCCTTTGTCCACACCACTGCATATGTGGATTCCTGCTTTTGTTCCTGTTTCATTTACTGCTGTCTCTCACATGTCAGGTGATGAATCATCCCTTTGCCTCACCCCAACCCTGCTGGAAAATGTCTCTAATTCTATAAGGCACACTGTAGGTGGCTTTCCAGTTAAGGGCATGGGGTCTGCAGTCAAAAGATCTGGATTTGAGACCTGGGTCTGTCATGTACTTGCTATATAATTGAGCACTGTTGTTTACACTAAGCCTATAGCCTCCTCCGTAATATAGGACCCTAGTACTACCTACTTCAGTTTCCTCATCTATCCAAAGGAAATAATAACATGGCAGATCTCACTGGGTTAGTGTGAAGACAAAATGAAGTAAATGAATGAGAGGTTCATAGTACAGAGTAAGGGTATATAGCAGGCATTCAGAAGTGGTAGTTCTAAAGATGATGTTATAAAGATGGCATCTAGAAAATGATCTCATGTCAACCAAGTCCATTGTTCTGGATTCTTTGATTGGTAGCTATCCCTCCTGCAAACCAGGAGTCACTCTGAGGCCTCCCTCAGTTACCCTCTGCCTCCCTAACCATTCCAGCTCCTGAAAATACCCTGAACCCATCATCCTTGGGACTCTTTGACCACCCATGCCTTCTATCAAGCCTAGTCCTCTCTCTGCTGCACTCTTGCAATAGCCTCCTAGCCATTTTTTCTTCCTAATCTCTTTGCCTTCTGCTTTCCCCTCTTACACTCTTGCCACATTCTAAAAAGCAGTTTGGTCATGTCACTTCTCTAATGAAGCCCCTACAATAGCTCCCTATTAATAAAAGGATTATCTCTAAACTCCTTGACCAAACATACAGCCCTCCATGTTCTGGCTCTCCCTTCCTATGCCAACCTCATTCCTGCCAATCTCTTGTGATTGCCCCACAGCCCAGCAATGGAAACTCTTCTAATTCCAAGAATATTGTGGTAGCCACATTCCAAGATGGTCCCCAGTGATCCCCACCTCTTGATATTCATGCCCTTATGAAGTCTGCTCCCATACTGTCCCAGAGTTACTCTGGGTGACCAACAGAATGCCAGAGGTGGTGGTGTGTCACTTGCAAGATGAGGTTATGAGCAACTGAGGCTCCTATCTTGAACTCTGTCTCTCCTTTGGATTATTTTTCCCTCAGGGAAACCATATCTTCTAAGTAACGCTATGGAAAGGCCTACACGGTAAGGAACTGAAAATTCTGACTAACAGTCACCTGAGTTAGCTCAGGTATTGCTTTTTCCAGCCCCTTCAGATGATTGTGGCCCCAGCCAATGCCTGAGAGCAACTTCATGAGAAACCATAAGGCAAGACCATCCAGTCAGGAGTCGCCCAGATTCATGACTCTCAGCAACTGCATGAGATCTCACTTATTGTTGTAAGCTGCTAAATTTGGAAGTAATTTGTTATGTAGCCACAGATAATTCATGCAAAAGCCTTCTTTGTTTATACCTCCTTTCCCTTGCACATTCCTTTATACACGATGCCTACCATCCATTCCCATCGTGTAAGCCTCAGCATAAAACTGTGCCACTCCCCCTCCACACCCTGTTTGGTCTGTCATTTGTGCTTACATAGCATCTGGTATTTACCTCCACTATGGCACCTGTCACATTGTCCTGTGTGGTAGCCTGAATAACGGTCCCTCAAGATACCCATGTCCTCATCTCTAGAACCTATAAATTTTACCTTCTATAACAATGGGAACTTTGCAGATATGATTAATTTAGGGACCCTGAGAGAGGGAGATTATCCTGGATTATGTGGGTGGGTGGATACCATCACAAAGATCCACATAAGAGGGACCCAGGAGGATTCAAAATGAGAGAGATGGCCGGGGATGGGGGAAGCAGAGACTGGAGTGACATGCCCTGAAGAGGGAACTGGGAGCCACAAGCAAGGAATACAGACAGCCACTAACAGTTGAAAAAAAGCAAGAAAATGAATCCTCCCCTAGAGCTTCCAGAAGGGACACAGCTTCCTGGTACCTTGATTTTAGTCAAATAAGATCCATTTTAGATTTCTGATCCCCAGAACTGTTAAGAGAACAAATGTGTATGTTAAGCCACTAAACTTGTGATCATTTGTTACAGCAGCAATAGGAAACTCATACATCCTGTGTGTGTTTGTTAACCACACCCCCCAATCCATTATACACACGGTAGGCTCTTAGTTCCGTGAAAATTGTGTTTGTTTCCAGAACCTTAAACAATGCCTAGAATATATTAGCGCTCAGTAAAATGTGTTGGTTAATCAAATATGTAAACTAGTTTAAATTCTTCAGGCTATAAATTAAATAATCCATTGTATAATCAAATGTAATGGCTTCCTCCAAGAAATCCTCTTTCCTGGTGAAGTGTCATTAGTTTCCAGGCAGATCTAGAATTCCTGTCTAGAAAAAAAATCTTAAAGATTTATCTTTGGAGCCAAAAAAAAAAAAAAATGTCAGAGGTCATCTCCTAGGTGTGACGATGGAGGTGAAATATGTTTCTAGAGTAGATCTTTCTTTCCTTAAGCATAAGACTTAAAAGACACACAAAAATGTGGACAGTCCAGTGAAGAAACACAAATATAAGTAAAGGGTCAGGATTCTGGGTGGTGGCATCTGCATTTCTGACTGATAGCATCTGATCTTACTGAAGGTACATACAATCTGCCCCTAACTCACTGTGAAACTCCACTTATTCTCAGTTCCTTCACCCAGATAATTAAGCGATTGATTAAAATTCATTCAGTATTTATTCAACAAATATTTGTTGAGAATCTACCATGTTCCAAGCCTAGTTCCAGATGTTGGGAGCCTAGCTTCAAACAATACATCCTTCCCTCATGGATTCTAGAGAGTAAGTTAGATAATAAAAATAAATACAAAAAAATATATATAGTGTGACAAACGCTGTGGAGAAAGATAAGTTAGGAAAGGAGCTCAGTGAATACAGGAGAGGTGGATGAAGAAAGAGGACACTTCATTTAGATGGTGAGGTTTGAATCAAGTCCAGAGGAGGTTAAGGAGCAAACCATTCAGATAATTGGAAGGAAAGGAAGGAGTGGAAACAGCAGGTGCAAAGGCCGTGAAGCAGGAGAATGCCTAGTGTGCTCCCACATTCAAAGCAAGGAGGTCAGCGTAGCTGTATTGGAGTGAGCAAGAATAGGAGTGAGCAGGAAACAAGATCCAGAAAGGTTTTAGGGAAGGACCAGATACTATAGCCCAGTGCTGACCAACAGAAATTGAATTCAAGCCAGAAATGTGAGTCACATATGTAACTTAAAATTTTCTATTAGTCACTCTACAAGAGGAAAAAGAAACTGGTGAAATTAATTTTAATAATATATTTTGCTTATTCAATATATTCAAAATATTATAATTTTAATATATAATCAGTATAAAGATGATTGAAGATCTTACATTTTTGTTTCATTTTTCCAGGTTTTAAAAAATATTTTATTTACTTATTTGAGAGAGAGTGCGAGTGAGAGAGAGCATGAGAGATAAGAGAGTAAGCAAGAGAAGCAGACTGCCTGCTGAGCCGGGAGCCCAATGCGGGACTTGATTCTGGGACTCCAGGATCATGACCGGAGCCGAAGGCAGTCGCTTAACCAACTGAGCCACCCAGGCGCACTTATTTTTCCAGTTTTATTGAGATATAATTGACATAGAATGTTGTATTAGCCTAAGATGTACAACATAATGATTTGATGTATGTATATACTGGAAAATGATTTGCACAATAAGTTTAGTTAACTTCTATCACCTCACACAGTTACAATTTTTCTTATGATAAAAACTTTTAAGATCTACTCTCTTAGCAACTTTCAATTATATAATGCAGTATTACTAACTATAGTTACCATGCTGTATATTACATCCCCATGACTTACTTATCATATAACTACAGGTTTGTACCTTCTGACCCCTATACCTATTCCCTCAATATGCTACCCACCACCCATCACCAGCCCCTGACTTTGGCAACCATTAATCTTCATATTCTTTTTTCTCAAACAAATTCCTCAAAATCTACTGTGTGTTTTACTTCTCAGTTCAGACTGATCACATCTCAGGTGATCTCTAGCCACATTACACCGGTAGTCACCTGTTTGGACTGCATGGCTATAGAGCTTTATAGGCCTTTGTAAGGGCATTGGCTTTGACTCCATAGGAAATAGGGAGCCATGACCGCGTTTTGAGCAGAGAAGTGACATGATCTAACTTACATTTTAAAGGATCACTTTGGTTGCCATGTTGAGACAGCCTATAAGGGGTGAGGGGAGGGGCGCCTGGGTGGCTCAGTTGGTTGGGCGACTGCCTTTGGCTCAGGTCATGATCCTGGAGTTCCAGGATCGAGTCCCGCATCAGGCTCCCAGCTCCTCGGGGAGTCTGCTTCTCCCTCTGACCTGCTCTCTCTCACTTTCTCTCTCTCTCTCAAATAAATAAAATAAAATAAAATAAAATATATAAAAAAAAAAGGGGTGAGGGGAGAAGCAGGGAGACAAGATGGGAGGCTGTGGTAGTAATGCAGGCAAGAGATGGCGGTGGTCTCACCTAGAGGATAACAGCCGACATGGAAGAAATGGCTGAACTCAGAAAATATTTTGCAGACAGAGCCAACAGGGTTTCTTGACTGACTGAAGTATGAGAGAAAAAGGGGAGTCAAGAGTGAGACCAGTAGAAAAACATTATGAATGTTTTCGTGGGTTTTAATCACTTGGTCAAAGCACTTAACTCTTCTGAGCCTGCGTGTCTTTCTCTGTAACAAAGTGACAAAATTCTAAGAAGGGGAACCCCAAGATCATAGGCTGTAGGGCTAAAGTGTACCAGGTGCACTCAAGGAAGACCAGTGTGGTGGAAGAGGCGCCAACAAGAAGGAAAAGTAGCAGGGATGTGGTCAGAAAGGTAAGGGGAGATGTAGGTTATAAAGGAACCATGTTGCTTTCCCTTCAATTTCAGGGAATACAGAGAATAACAAGTAAACTCACCAAAAAACAAAACTTAGACCACCATGTTATGGTTAAAAACTCAGCGTCAGACTTATCTAGGCTGAAAGATCCATTTTTATGCTCTTTTGTTTTTCTTTTCCACAAATTCAGTTCATCTGACACATATAGAAGGTGTAGACAATATGAACAACAGAGTTCTTCTGATTTGCTCCAGAGTAGAAAGCCGTTCAGAGGCAGAATTCCCATGAAGGTGATGAAGCTTAATCACGAGGCCTCTTCTAGCACTTTAAACTTGATTTTGTATTCATCATTTCTTAAAGAAAAAAAATTGGATACACTTCAGGATCAACAAAACCTAGATCATCTCCTACTTATGGAAAACATTCCGTCTTAGACATCTCTTAGGAATAAAAATAACTGACTTGGGTGGGACACCTGGGTGGCTCAGTTGGTTGAATGGCTGCCTTTGGCTCAGGTCATGATCCCGGAGTCCCGGGATCGAGTCCCGCATCGGGCTCCCAGCTCCATGGGGAGTCTGTTTCTCCCTCTGACCTTCTCACCTCTCATGCTCTCTCTCTCTCTCTCACATAAATAAATAAAATCTTTAAAAAAAAATAATAACTGACTTGGGTAAAAGCAGAGAGGACCTGCACATACCTGTGAAACACACCTGGCCAGAACCAGTCATTATGCCTCAGGAAAGGAGTCAACACCTCCCCAGCTTCTGCCCTTCGGAAAGGTACAGTTAAACAAGAGAATTATGTAGGAGGATTTATGTTTGTCCTTCCTAAGTCTGTTTGATCATAAAATCAGGTGTGTTGCTTTTTGTTGTTCTTTCCTAGACTTTACACCAGATCCACTGATTCAATCTCAGGGGGCAGAGCCCGGGAATCTTAAGGGAGATTAACCCATGGGCACCAGTGCATTAGGGCTTCTGAAACATAATGTTGAAATAATAAGGTGTAACTCTGGGAATTCCTGGGAGGAAGAGCAGTCTTGGTCCCAAAAACTGGGTGGGGGGAGTCCCAGAGCTGTTCATTACTTAGTCACTCAATCACAGATTCATAGTTTGGGCAGCTCTTTCTCTACCCTCCAACATGGACCCAGTAAGATGAAGGGCCAACACCGGCCATCTAAGACTAGGCACAGGTAAGAAGAGATGAACTCAAGATGCAGCCCTCTGGTGGCCTTCAAGGATGTGATCGTGTTTCTCTCCCAGGAGGGGCCTTCTGCCCCTCCAGGGACCAGCAGGGGAGCAACAGGGAAGTTTGCTTCCCGGGTTTCCAGTTTTCACACCTGGCCTGAGACTGGCTGGGCTACAAGGAGAGGCTCAGGAGAGTAAGCTCAGGGACATTTGCTTACATGACAGAGCTGCAGTTAGGAGAGGAGGAAAAATGAGCTCAGGGTTACCCAACCACTAGGCTGACACATCTGGGAGGGCAGGAGCCTGAAGGTGTCAGCAGTGGCAACTCTCCCTGCCCCTATTGCATGGAATACAAAGTTTGTTTTGTTCTATGAAAGAATGAAGCCAAAACAGAGCATCAGTGCTGAGAAATGGAAAGAGAAGGAATCTTGAAGACGCCGTTGGGTCTCAGGATACATCCCTTTCTAAGGCCAACCCTGCCTTTCTTCCCCTTGCTCTGGGGTACCAGTAAATTCTCTTTTTTTGCTTGAGATAGTTTGAGTTGGGTTTCCGTAACCTGCAGTCAGAGTGTTCTAACTAATAGAAGTAGTCTGTAAACGTTAAAAGAATAATAGACAAATATAAAAGGTGATCACAGTGATTATTAAATGAAAAAAAGTCAATTTACAGAATCATATCTTTGGTAGCATTCTATTTGTGTATGTAAAGTGTGTTTTGGGTGTAAATTTTATTTTCTTTTATCTTATTTCATTTCACTTTTTTTTTTTTTTTTTGTAAATGCCTAGGAACAACTGGAAGAACACTTACTACACTGTTAGCAAGAGATAAGGTTGGGGAATTCTTACGGTCCTAGACTGGTTACTGATAATGGGCATGCATTACCTTTAGAGTAAAAATACTAAATGTAAAAAGAAACGGGAAGAAAGTTAGCTAGTCACTGAAAGGACCAGATACTTGCCTGCCCCCAAATCCTTACTTTTCTTGGCAGAGAAAAGAGAGAATTAGAGGCAGAAAATAGAATAGATTCTGCTGTTATCCAATCAATACTATATTGATTGAGTTGGTAAGGCGGGGAGAAATAGCCAGACTTAGTTACATACAACTAAGAGTTTGCGTCAGAGGAAGTGAAATGCTCAGAGCCTAACGGGTCGATGAAAATACAAAAAGAGCCGAAAAGTGACCATTACTATTTAAGTCTCAGTTTGGGGGTGGGGAACGGGGGTGTGGGAGGGGGAAGCAGTATCTCTGTAGAGGTGCCAATTGGAGATTGGAACCCACTGACTAGAAGACAGAGGGAACCTCTGCAGGTGCTCAGAACTTGCAACATTACCACTTCCGGTTACATGGGCGGCCAGGAAGCCCTCGCTGAAGCAGTCACTTTAAAGGGAAGACGTTAGAGGAGAGGGGGTGAAGAGAGCTCTTTTGGAAGGATTAAGAGGAGTCAGCAAGTCCCGGGAATTGAAAAGGTTAATCCAGAAGCAGAAACTCTTCCGCCAACCGCCAACCCAGGTGGGATGGACCTCAAGGGGGTGGCTTTAATGAATTCTGTTACCTCATTCAAAGGACTCAGAGTAAAGGAGACCCCCCAGGACCTTATTATCGTTAAGGAAGATATATATATATAGATAGATATCTATATATATATAGCCTGTGATTCACAGTACATCAACTTCCAGGAGTTAATAAAAGAAAGTTTAAATCTCTCAGTAATTACGAATTTCACAGATTTTGCGAATCTGGCATGTAGCAAGGAATCTGAGATGCGTTGATACTTCAGGGCCAATGTACCAGAAAGAACATGAGGTGAAAGGGATAGAGTCAGAGGCGGTATCAGTTTCTATTTTCAGAAAAGAGCCACTTTGGACACAAACCAAAAAGGTAGGCGGTGTGCATGCACTTGCACTGAGACGGAGCCCACATCAATCTCTGGTCACAGCTGCACACAGAGATAGCAAAGCGCTATCTCCCTATCGGGGGAACTAAGATAAAGATTGCATGACAACATAGTTCTTCCACAAAGAAAATTTGCATCAGCAGTCACCCGCCTCTGAGTTGAGACTTTCTGGCCTCCTTGCTGATCAACAGCTTTAGTCCAAGTTCTTTCTCCACCCAGAAGCCCACTTGCCATACTAATCACCTCTGGACACACTTATCATTGGAGAGCCTGCCTATTTTAGCAGCTAGATAGAGGCAGAGGCCAACACCAAGAGCAAGTGTTCTCAGCTGGATTTCACGTTTGGCTCTGTTCTTCCTTCTTTGAAACCTGGATTTATGACAACCCAGGCCATCCATCCATCCCCATCCATTTAACCAAGAAAGTGTCAGGTGCTAGACAGGTGCTAGAGAGATGGAATCAAATGAGACATTAATGGAACCAGATGTGAGTAAGCTGATGCTGCCATTATGATGGCATGACCATGCTTACTACCCCACTCTCAAAACTTCAGTTTCTTCAACCTTAAAATGCAGCTAAAGGTCAGTATCTCTCGGAGTTGGACTGAGGGATGTCAATTGCCTAGAAGTGCTCCCTAAATCACAGTTATTATTACTACAGACTATTAGTGGAGGAGAGGATGAAATACACTACAGGTTACAAGGTCGTGCCACCTACATCATCTAGGATTCTCACCTCATTTTCTCACCAATCTTAGCAATCTTAATTCCATCTGCAACCTTCATGCTCCTTTGCCATCCATGGGTTCTGTAGATTAGGACGTAGGCGTGGGAGGGTATGAATTATTCTGTGTACCACAGCTATAAATCCAGGTGCAGAATTGCTGAATAACAGGGTATATGGATTTTCCATTTTGTTTCATAATGTCAAATTATTTTCCAAATTAATCACACCAATTTACACTCATTCCAGCAAAGGAAGAGCTCTCCTTGCTCCACACCTCATTAACACAGCCTGCTCAGACTTCTAAAATGTTGCCTATCTGGTGGGTGTAAAACTCTCTCTCAGAGTTTGGATTTCTATTTTGCTAATATTGAGTTGAATATTTTAATATGTTGATTGGTCACAGGGGTTTCCTCTTCTGTGAAATGCCTGCTTTTCCATTTGGTTGCTAGCTTTTTTTCTTAAAATTTATAGCAATTCTTTATTCATCTGGATATTAGTATTTTGTCAGTTAAATACTATAAATATTTTCTCCCCATTTATGTTAAGTTCTGATGAACCAAAGCTTCTACTCTGATTGTGCTCGGATTTCTTCAATATTTTTCTTTACAAATTATATTTTTATGTCTTTAGGAAATTCTTTCTTATCCTGTTGGCATAAGGAAAGTCTCTTATGTTTGCTTCCAAAAATGTTAAAGTTTTTCCTTTCATATTTATGTTTCTAATCCACCTAAAATTGATGTTTTTGGTATGATGTGAGGCAAAGATCTAATTGCATTATATCTTCTGTCACTTGGATAACCAATTGTCCAAGGTCACTTACATCATAGATCAAGTTCTTCATATTCCATGTCCATTTGGGGGCTTTCTCTTATACTCTATTAGTCAATTTATTTCTTTTTCTGCCAATATCAGTTTCTTCAGGCATTACCTTTGTAATACATTTCTATATTCAATAAAACAAACCTCTACTATCCTTGTTCCTTTTTGACAGTACCTTAGATATTCTTTATCCTTTGTGTTCCCATATATTTTTACCCAGCTCAACTTCTTCAAAATACCCTGTTAAAATTTTTATTACAACTGTGACTATATATTATTTGTGTTAGAGTTGAAATCTTTACAATAATGAATACCTCTATTCATGAAGATGATATATCTCTATTTATTTAAACATTCTCTAATGTCTTACAATAAAGTTATATGATGTTTTCATAAAACTCTTGCAACATATTTGGTGAGAGTTATTCCTAGGTATATTATAGTTTTGCTGTACTTGAAAAAGATATATTTTTCAAAGTACATTTTCTTACTCTTTTTGTTAGTAATTGATACTAATCTCATATCTATCAAATTACATTATTAATTTTTAAATTTTTAATTTTAATTTAATTGTAATTATTAATTTATATAATTTTCCATAGTTTTTAAAATTTTTCTGTGTGGCTAATTACATCATCTATTAAATAATGGTAATTAAAAAAAACTTGTTATTCCTTTTCTAACTGTGTGGCTAGGACTTCAGTTTGTGTTGGCTAGACATAGCATTTGCAGGCATTCTTCCCATCTTACTGATTTCTTTTTTTTTTTTTTAAAGATTTTATTTATTCATTTGAGAGACAGAGAAAGTGAGAGAGAGCATGAGAGGAGAGAAGGTTAGAAGAAGAAGCAGATTCCCCTTGGAGCGGGGAGCCTGATGTGGGACTCGATCCCCGAACTCAAGGATCATGACCTGAGCCGAAGGCAGTCGCTCAACCAACTGAGCCACCCAGGCACCCCCCATCTTACTGATTTCTAAAGTTATGCTTCTATCCTTTCACCAGTGAGTAAAATTGTTGTTGAGTCTTTGGCAACTATTTTTTATCAACTCAAGGGATGTAATTTCTTTTCCTAGTTGGCTAAAAGTTTTTGTTTGCTTGCTTGTTTGCTTATTTGTCTTAACATGAATATTAAATTTTATACAACGATTTGTCTGCAACTATTGAGATGAGCATGTGTTTGTTCTTCATTAACCTGTAATTCGGTGAATTACATTGTTTTTCAAAGGTTAAACTTCTGTGTTCTAAAGATAAACTCAATTTCTATATTGTCTAATCATATCTTTCATGCTTTTTGGAATATTTTATCTATCAATTACTAAGATACATTTAAATGACTCCCTATAGTGGAGACTTTGACAATTTCTCTTTGTAATTATGTCATATTTCCTTTTATGATATTGAAGCTATGTTATTAGGTATATAAAAACTGAGTCATTTTATCTTCCCAGTGAATTAAGTTTCTTATCATTACTGAAGGATCTTTGTTTATCCAGTTTTTTGCCCTGAAATCTATTTTGTATGATATATATACTCCAACTTTCTTTTAAATATTTGCCTAAAATATCTTTTTCTATCTTTTTACTTCCAACTCTTCTTTATTTATATTTTAGGCATGGCTCTGATAACCAGCATAGACATAGATTTTGATTTTTTTTAATCCAATCTCGCAATCTACTTTCAACTGAAAGTTTAGTCCACTTTTATTAATATATTTTAATATATTTCTATCATCAATTTTTAAACTTTCTATTTGTTCTGACTTTTCTCTTGCTTTTTTTTCCTTCTTGGCTTATTTTAATGTATTCATTTTCTTAATTCCAAAATTTTCTCTCCTCTAGTTTTGGAATTATAAGCTTTATTTTTGTTCATTAAGTAGTTCCTTTGAAATCAGAATATGCTTACCTAACCTAACAGAATCTGTACTTATCTTTATAACCTTCCCAAATATATAAGGATGTGGAATGTTTTAAATCCTGTCATCACTCTACCTTAAAAGCTATTATTTTTTTTTAGAGCTACCCTACGACCCAGCAATCGCATA
>CM052798.1:62929735-62980413 GCA_028533885.1 Nasua narica
AGACAATTATCACATGATCACTCTGATATGAAGAATTTGAGAGGCAGGTCAGGGGGTTATGGGGGCGTGGGGAAGAGAAATGAAACAAGATGGGATGGGGAAGGAGACAAACCATAAGAGACTCCTAAACTCACGAAACAAACTAAGGGTTGCTGGGAGGTGGGGGGGGGTTAGGGATATGGACATTGGGGAGGGTATGTGCTATGGCAAATGCTGTGAAATGTGTAAGCCTAATGATTCACAGACATGTACCCTGGGGTAAATAATACATTATATGTTAATAAAAAATTTTTTTTAAAAAGCTATTATTTCTTTAATTCCACAAGTTGTACTTTTATTATTCATTATTTGTATTTTTTGTATTGTTCAGGTTTATTCAACCACTTTGCCTTTTCCTTTATTTGACATCAGTTTTTGTTAGTCAAACTTTCCTTCTGGATAATTTTCCTTCTTTTTAAAAAAAAATTTGTTTTAAGTTTTTTTTTTCTTTGTTGTTGTTTGTTTGTTTTAGTTTTAAGTAATCTCTACACCCAATGTGGAGCTCAAACTTACAACCCCAAAATCAGGAATGTCATGTTTCACTAACTGAGGGCACGCCTCATTTTCTTTCTTCTTGAAGATACCCTTAGAAGTTCTTTAATTAAGAGTTCATTGATATTGGGCGTGCCTGGGTGGCTCAGTCATTAAGCATCTGCCTTCGGCTCAGGTCATGATCCCAGGGTCCTGGAATTGAGCACCGCATCGGTGCTCCGATGCTCAGCAGGAAGTCTGCTTGTCCCTCTGCCTGCTTGTGTTCTCTTTCATATCTCTGTCTCTCTCTCTCTGCCAAATAAATAAGTAAAATTAAAAAAAAAAAGATTTAAAAAAAGAGTTCATTGATATTAAATTTTTTCAGTGTTTGTTTATCCAAACTACCTCTATTTTATCCCCATTTTGAAAAGTAGCTGGGGCAGAGAAAGTTCGTATTTACTAAATATCCATGTAATTCTCTTCATTTCTCACTCTCTCTTGCAGATGGTGTGGGACTTTGTGACTCATTCTGGTCAAAGGACTGTAACTAGAAAACATGTTTCCCTTCAAGAAAAAGGTGGTTAGAATCTGTGTTCCTCTATGTTCCTCTTTCCCTCCTGAAGTGACCTCATCATTCATGTAACTCTGGGTGATGCAGCTAGAAAGAGCAGAGCCCCTGTCAGCCTGGGTCCCTGAGTGACTGTGTAGAACGGGGCACACTCTGACCAATCCTTGATGCATAATGCAAGAGATAAACTTTTGTTAAGCCACAGAGGTTTCAGCATTAATTTGTTATTACAGCATAATCTAACTTATTCTGACAAGCAGTTTTAATGGGTAAGTAATTATTTCGGTTACTATCCCTCAGCACATTTAAAATATTTTCCCACAATCTTTTGTCTTCCATTTTCGCTATTCAGAATTCACCTATTAGTAAACTGTATTTTCGGTTTGGGGATAATTTTAGTATCTTCTGCCTTTGGCATTCTGAAGTTTTGCAACAACGTGTTTCGGTGATTATGTGTCTGTGTCTGTTTAAATTTACTTCATTGAGGGTCCTTTGGGCTTTAGAATCTGAGGTTACTATCTTTCACCAGTTCTCAAATGCCTCATTCATTGGGTCCTCAAATATTGTTCTGTCCTTTCCTGTATCATCTCCTTTTGAAATTCTGATTCGAGGCATACTGAATCTTCTCATTCTATCCTCCATGACTGAACCTGTCTGTCGTATTTTCTAGCAATTGTCTCTGTGCTGCATTCTGTGTAAGTTTTCCCAGTCCGTGCTTCCCACTCCTTAATTCTGTCAGCTACGGTTTCCTCCACTCTCAATTCTTCCACTGGGTTTTTAATTTCAATCGTTTCATCTTTCATTTCTAGAAGTTCTATTTTGTTCCTTTTCAAAATGATGGCTATTTTTACATTCTCTTTCTCCTTCCTCACATTTTTATTTCCTTTATAGTTTATTTTACCATGATGTTAAACATTCATTTTACTTTTAAATTTATCCTTGCCTTTAACAAATGATTTTATATATTTTATCACTTATCTTAAGTGCTTCAGAGTAAGAGAAGTGCTCCATCTATTTTTATTTTAATATTTTTATTACTTCAAATTGCTTATATACCTTAGGATATAAGAAACTTAACACTGGATCCTTTCATGTTCCTAGATATCTAATTCTGTGTCCAGTTGTCACTATGGGCACACAGTGGGCACAGATCTCACTATATAACATTCATTACTGTAGGTAAACCAATCACCCTACATCTGCTGATAAGTGTGTCTTTCTCCTATCCCTAAGTCAGTCACTGGCCTTATCTCTACTGCAAACTTCATGATTTTAATTTTGGAGTTTGTGATTATTTCTAAATCTCAAGATCTATCCCCTCCTTTCCATATCTCTAGACTGCTGCTGTGTTTTGGAGGATATCCAAAAATCTGACCTTTGGATAAGGGGATGAGACTGTACAAATTTTTGCTTCTTAGTACCATCTGCCTGGGAATAAAAGTCTCTGGGCAGGAAGAAATAAGAAAGGAAGGAAGACAATTTTCAGGAAGAACTTCCCACTATGGAGAACATGAGGGCAGGTATCCTGTATCTCAGTGATGAGCTTTCAATAATTACGGGTAGTTTAACAACAATTTGATCTACTATCTACTCACTGTTATAAATCCTGGCTTATCAATTATACTAAAATTATCCTGCATTTTCTAACTGATCTATGGCTTGTGATCCTATGTCAGTCCAATTCTTGCAGTAAGGGGCAGGTGTTATGTGTTTTGTAAACTTTCTAGACTAAATCATCTCAGCAACGTTTATTTATTTCAATGTGATAAAACAGATCCCACATTGTTAAAAACAAAAACAAAAACAACCCTGAATTTGTTTTCAAGTGTACACTTGACCCTTCATATATGTAGGTGTGATGGCCAGCATTCCAGGTGTGAATTTTAGGTATAACAATGTTCACAAGGAATGTTTACCTTACCAATACTTACAGGTTTTTCATTTAAAGCATATGCATTCATCCTCAATATCAGCACATAAGACCTCCTTTAGTCCCTTAACAAACTTTCTACTATCCAACACCAAATGTCAATATCCAAAATCAAAGTATCCAATATCAGATCTTGGTGTGGAGAACTAATGTTTATAAAACACCGTTGAATGAAATGCAGTCCATCTGTATTAGCGTCCTAAGACTGCCATAATGAAGTACCACAAACTGGGTGCCTTAAAACAACAGAAATGTATGCTCTCATAGTCTGAAAGCCAGAGTCTGAATCAAAGTTTTGGCAGAACCAACCTCCCTCTGACACATCTACGGAAGGGTCCTTCCTTGCCTCTTCCAGCTTCTTGCAGGCCCAGGTATCCCTTAGCTTGAGGCAGCATAACTCCAGTCTTTCCCTTCATCTTCCGTCTATGCTTCTGTCTTCACACAGCACCTTCCTCTCTGTGTCTCACTTCTCCTTACAAGAATACCTCCTCCTCCAGTACAACGTCATCTAAATAATTATATCTGCAATGACTCTATTTCCAAATAAGGTTACATTCTAAGGTTCTGGGGATTAGGACTTCAACATATCTTTTTTGGAGGACACATTTCAACCCACTAACATTATTTATTCCTCCAAAGAGATTTTATCTTCTAAATAGGCTTGGATCCCACTATATTTGAACCACAAGAATTTGCCTTCTCTAGACTATGTGTAGATGCCAGATTTTCACCTTTCATTAAACAATGCTATAAGAAATAGCTTAATGAATGCCACTATTGTATTTACTAATCAAATTCATTAAGAACCCTGCCCCCTTTGATTTTTTTTTCAGAACCAAACATTACAAAAATTTTCCCTCTTTTGAATAACTCATAGGTTTTCATTTAGAGTCAATGAAAACCATATATCAAATTATGTGTTTTTTCTTTTTTTTTTTAATTTTGTGTTTTTTCTTGCTGTGGTTGCTAGGAAGCTTAAAAAATTCAGCCATAATTTAATTTCACAAATTTGTAGGATGCTGCAGCCACATATCTTCATTTTCATTTCTCCTCTCATATTGATACTTTATTTTCATTTGGATATTGAGTAGTTTTTAAAATTGCTTCTTATATTATTATGAGTCACTTGAATACTTTGTTTAAAAATGTTAGTAATAAGTAAGGGGGAAAAGAAAACAAAGAAGTAAAACTCTCTCTCTCCCTCATTCTCCCCCTCCTCCACTTTCTTTCTCCCTGTCTCTCTTCTTCATTCACAGCAGATTTTCCTCCTGTCTCAGCTTATCCATCACTGAATGACTGACCAAAGACTATGAGCCACCAACACTCAGTACTCTGGTTTACATTTTAGATGGATGATTCAAACAGTACACAGGTCAACAAAGCGAGGCAAGACGCTCACTTTATTCTTGATGAAATCAACCAGATCTCCCTGACTTCCTTCAGAAAAGGTCAGGGGGGGAAAAAATAGCACAGAATCCATGCAACAGTAAAAATAAAATAATCTGGAAAAGCAAAGGAAATAAATAGAAAAAATTAAATCCCTGAAAATCACACTGAGACCATCAAGGAGTAGAATTTAAACTGAAGAAAATTGGACATGGAGGGCAAGCTATTGAAAAAAAAATCACATAGAATTTAGTGGAAAATGACACAGAATGAAAGTGACGAGGGGGAAGATGAAAGAGGCAGAAAACAAACAAGAGAGAACTGACAGGAATGACTGCTATCTTTGAAGCTGTGAATTAATACATGGAACCAAAAAAATTTACATAATAGAAGAATTTTCTGAAATAAAAAAGATCTTAAAATTACATTTTGAAAGGGCTCACCACATTCCAAGAAAATTTAATAAAAGCTTTTTTTCTGTAACTTCAAGGACTGTAAAAAAAAATCCTATGGTCACCTCGGCTGAAGGAAAAATGTCATACTCAAAAATGAAATCAGACAATATTAGATGCTAGAAGAAAACGGAACAGTGGTTAATGAATATTAAAGAAAAAAAAATTTCTATGCCTGGTCTAACCTTTCATATGAAATGGTAAGAAAAAGAAATTCTCAAATAAATAAGACCTCAAGAAGCATAACATTTACGAACTTCTGAACAATCTGTCAAGAAAAAAAAAATCAAGACAATGAACAGATGAGTAACAGTAATGAATTCATGAATGAGAAAGTCTTGAGGTAGAAAAGGTTTGGGGATGCGCTTTGAATCTCTTTGTACATAAAATTATATTTAAGTAACTAGGATTCTAAGTCATAAAATGAAATATAATTGCTATAATGCTTAGAAGAAAAATTACATAATACAAAGAATAGTATTTTGATGGCAATAGACAGAGACAAGAATCATATTTGCTTTCCAAACTAAGAGAAAGGGGGAGGGTGGGGAGAAGAAAATAGTCTAAGTAGATTAATTTCATCATCTTTCACCATCATTTCATTTCTAAGGTAAACTGAGAAGTATAAATGTAAATATATTATTTAGTACACTTTACAACTTCCAAATTGCTAGAGTGCGGGTAGGTGGCCTTCTAAGTGGCTCCCAGTGATCCCCAACTCCGGGTGTCATGCCTTTATGTGTAGGCTTGACATAATATCTTGTCTCTAAGAAAGAGAATGTGGCAAAGTGACGGATTTCAATTCTGAAGGTGAGCTTTTGAAGACTGTGATTTCTATCTTGCTGACACGCTTTCTCTGCCTCTTCTCTCATACTTGTTTTGATTAAGCCAGCTGCCATGTTGTGAGCTGCCTTATGGAGAGGCCCACGTGACAGGAAACTGAGGCTCTCTAGCTGCCCAAGAGGAACTAAATCCTGTCAACAACTGTGTGCGGAAGCTTGAAAGCAGATCCGCCCCAACTGGAGCCTTCAGCTAAGAATGGTGCCCAGTACAACACCTGTGAAAACCTAACAGTAAAAACTCTGAAGCGGAAGACTCAGCTAAGTCATGCCAGGATTCTGACCCACAGAAAGTACAAGGTTAATGTGTGTGCTGCGTTAAGCTGCTAGAGTTGGGGGTAGTTTTTTCCACAGCAAAAGATAACTACTACACAGAGGAAGATAAAAACAAAAACAAAACAAAAACGAAGAAAACAGACCTTAAAGCCAAAGAGAAAACAATGAAACCATAAGCACTCAAAATGTAAACAGACATAACAGATAAAGTTAAACATATCTCATTAAAATAAGTTCAATAGGATAGAATAAACCATTTTTTAAAAATGATTAAATGGGACAGACACTTTATAATGGCAAAGAATATACAACTCCCAAGAAGTTATTATTGCTAGTATGAATCTTCATATATCAAATAATATAAAACACATAAAGGAAAACTTCAAGAAATAAAAAAATAAGTAAAAGAAATGTTAGGAGACTTTTCCCAACGTCTCCTTCCCTCAAGGCTCCAAACATCCGCTAGTCTGTGTCCATGTTCCAGCCCTCCCAACCCCTGAAACTTGTCCACTGAGTCTTCTGGAATTTGTGATTCCTCTCGCACATCAGTTTTCATGCTACCACTCTGGTTCAAACCACTATTATTTCTTGCCTGGGTTTCTACAATCGCTCCTTGCCTATTCAGCTTCCTCCACTGCTCTCTATGATCCCTTCTAGATAGAGCATCGAGGATAATCCTGCCAAAATATGCCTGACAGTGTCACTCCTCCTCTCTAAACTCTCTAAACTCTCTGGTAGCTGCCCATTTCATTAGTGTATAAGCCAAAGTCCCTGTCACACCCTCCAAGTCCCATATCGCCTGTCCCAACCCAGTGCTCACCCTCAGCCCTCCTCCTCCTCACCCTGGCTTTCTCCAGTCCAGCCACACTGACATCCTGGCTGTTTCTTGAAAACTCCAGCCACACGCTCGCCTTGTGGCCTAGGCCTGACTGTTCTCTCTCCCTGGAACGTTCTTCTCTCAGAAATCCACATGGTCATTCCCTTACCAACTCCAAATCTTTTCTTGAATGTCACCTTCTCAATAAAATTTATCCTGATCCCTGTATTTAACCTTTCAACCAACACTCTCCTGTCTTCCCAACCTCCTTTATCCTACTTAATTTTTTCAAAACACTTTCTAATATACCATAGAATTTACTTATTTAATTTATGTTTATTATTTATTGTCTGCCTCTTCCACACTCACATTAGAGTATAAGCTCCATAAGTAAGCTCCATAACAGTAAACTTGTTTCATTTATTTATGTAGCTCAAGTATCTAAAAAGGTGCCTACTACATAATGAGCACTCAAAGGATATCTGTTGACTGACCGAATACATGATTCTCAGCCTTGTCAAACATAATGTCTTTTCTCATAATAAATACAGGGCAATCTGCTCCTTAACATTGTAAAAGGAAAGGCGTAAACTACCTACACATATAATTTTTTTTAAAAATTCAAAGTGATACCTTAACTGTAATAGAAAGGAAAAAGTAAATGTGTGATTCATTATGGAACTGCTCAGGCATCCCTAAACTAAAAGACTCAATGGAGCAGGGGTGCCTGGGTGGCTCAGAGGGTTAAAGCCTCTGCCTTCAGCTCAGGTCATGGTCTCAGGGTCCTGGGATCAAGCCCCACATCGGGCTCTCTGCTCAGCAGGGAGCCTGCTTCCCCCTCTCTCTCTGCCTGCCTCTCTGCCTACTTGTGATCTCTCTCTCTGTCAAATAAATAAATAAGATCTTAAAATAAAAAAGACTCAATGAAGCAATGAGATGCTTGCATTCATCTGTAGAATCATCGTGAAATGGACAGCCATAAAATGAACTGTACTGGTGATTCAAATTCCAAAAACTATATTGCCATTCAGTGTACTGCATTCCAGGAAAAGTCAATACATCTTAAAACTGTGTAAAAAACACTTTATGTTTATATATAAAAGAGATTCTAGGCTCTGGTAAATATAAATAGGTTTTTCATTTACATGAATGGACAGAAGAATAGTCAAGTCACACAGAATGCAGGAAAGACTAGTCTGGGCACTGCAAGATATCTAGCATCTTTGGTTCCCCCAACTACATTCCAGTAGTTCTCCCTCCTCAGTGCCTGGGACAAGCAAAATCACTCTGATAAATTTCCAAAACAACTCCCGGAGGTAGATCCATCCCAATAGACTGGTTCTATAAATCCAGTAGCCTGCTTTTCTGTTGTCATTGGCTATGTCTCTATAGCATTTGACCTGTTAATGAGCTCCACTTCACTTCTCCTTCCTTCCTTGGCTTCCGAGTCATGGCACTCCTGCAGCTTTCCCAATTTCACTTCCACAGCTCCTGCCAGGTGTCATCAACGCTTCACCTCCTCTTGCCCATCTCCACTGCTCTTCCTTAAAAAAAAAAAAAAGAAAAAAATTATTTATAAGGGAGAAAGAGGAGAGAGAGAGAGAGAGAAAGCAGGGGGAGGGACAGAGGGAAAGGGAGAGAGAATCTCAAGCAGACTCCCCGCTGAGCAGAGTCCCAAGCAGGGCTCATCTCACAACCCTGAGATCACGACCTGAGCCGAAATCGAGAGTTGGATGCCAAACGACTGAGCCACCCAGATGCCCCTGCCCTTCCTCTTTCCACTTCACAAGGTCTTCAACTCCCTCTCCTAAGGAATTGATGCTCCAAGTTCTGTTTCTACACAGAATACCCAAATCCACACTTCCAGCTGACACCCTGTCATTCATACACAGAAAGCCTCAAGTTACATGTGTCTAAAGTCAAACTTGTCATCTTCTTCTAAAACCTATTATTCTATCAATTGTACCTATCATCCACTTAGTCAATCTAGAAATGACAATCATCTTTGGTCCCTAGTCCTCACTCCCACATCCCTGCTCTCTGTTCATATTGCCTTGGCAGTGTCTCATACCTGCTTCCTTTCTATTACTGTAGTTTAAGCTCTCATTACCTGTGACTTAGAAGACTGTCACAGCCTCCTAACTGGTACTTCTATTCCAATTTATCTTTTGATATTTCCACAAAAGGAGGTAATAATAGTATTTATTAGTATTTATAAATAACTTATTATTTATATTTAGTATAGTGGTGATCAAGTGCTTATTATAGGCCAACCACTATACTAAATGCTTCCCATCTCTCTTAATTTGCATGACCACATAATAAAGTAGGAGTTACTATTATTGAAATTTTATTTATTTATTCGACTTATTATTATTGAAATTTTATATTTATTTATTTATTTATTTATTTGACAGAGAGAGAGATCACAAGTAGGCAGAGAGAGAGCCCGCTGTGGCTCCACCCCAGGACCCTGAGATCATGACCTGAGCCAAAGGCAGAGGCTTTAACCCACTGAGCCACCCAGGCGCCCCTATCGTTGAAGTTTTAAAGATGAGGAAAAAAAGAGGTTTGGAGAAGTCAAATATAACTTACCTAAGGTCATAGAGCTAGCTCCAAAGTGACACCAGGATTCCAGCTCTATCTGGCTTCTAAAATCCTGTTGTTTTTTGCCTTTTTTTTTTTTTTGATACGACATTTTCATATCGCCTCAAGTCTCATCACAACCTTCTAGTCAGTCTCCACATTTTTCCTTGCCTGCCATTCCTTTCCTCCTCCTCCCTCCATTATCCATCTACCACTTTTCCATATTGCCTCTAGCCTGATCACAATCTTCCATTCTGTCTCTATTCTTCCCAGTCCATTCTTCCAATCCATAGGTTCTTTGTTTCTTTTTACTTATCTCCTTTTTAAGGATTTACCCTTCGGCTATTTCTAGAGAGTCCTTCACAGCAGGCTCTTTTACTGCGCCCACCACATCTGCCCGCAGCCCTCCTTCTCTCCCAGCTGCTGAGAACAGGGTTAGAAAAGGAAATTAATAAAGCGGATACAAAAAACTCCCTGCATCTTAATTTTTTCTCTGCCTAACTCAGGGCTGTTTTATCGTTCCAACGTAAAAAACCAAATAAAAGGTACTCTGTAAACTGTGGAGTGCCCTACAAATGTAAAGTGCGATATATTCACCCTACCTTTGCATGCCCCGGGGTTCAACTGAGTTACTCTGTGAACGACAGCAAAGGTGTTCCAAGTAGAACGCCACGTTTGTGCTCGGAGTGAAGAGTGAGGCCTCAAATAATATGAATTTGGCTCGGGAAATGTCTACTTGTCATTACCGCGCAAAGCCAGCTTAAAAGTTCATCAAGTCGTAGGCGAGTAAGACCAGGCAATAATGTATTAGCCTGAAAACCCCCAATTTAAAACTCTCTCTAGGAATGTTCCCTTCCCCCCAGCGCCCCGGAGGTTTTAAGTTGTTGCAAATGTCGTCCCCGACTTTCATAGGGCCCCCGCCCTGTGCCCTCCCTTCCCGACCTCCCCGCTTCCTGGTGGCCCCAGCCCTCGGACCCCCGCCCCGCCTGCCGGCGGAGGACTACAAGTCCCGGCGTGCCGCGCGCGCGCCCGGCCAGCTGCACCGGGGTTGGGCGCGTGGCGGCCGCCGAGCTCTGCGCGGGGGAAAGCCTCCCAGCGCCGGCCATGCGGGGAGGTAAGTGATACGCTCGTGCTGCGAGGGCACCGGGAACGCGGCCACCCTCTACCCTCTCCAGGATGAAAGGAAACGAAGAAAACCACAATAAAAACCGCCCTGCCCTCCCTCGTCACTGCTGTGTGTCCGGTGCTCCTGCAGCTTGTTGCACCCACGAGCGTGGAATCTGTCACCCAGGAGTGGAACTGGGGGCAGAAGCGTGCCGGGCTCCGCCGAGAGCTCCCGCTCGCCGGGACTGCGGGGCAGAGCTCGCAGGATGGGACCCGGTGATGGCACGGCTCGGCTGGGCGCCCAGCGAGCGCCACACCCCCAAACTCCCCTTCCACAGGCGGGCTCCCGAGGGAGCCCCCAAACTCAAAGACGAACGGTTTCTTCTTGAAAGTCTTAGAAACTTTTCCCTCTTGTCGCCGGTGCCACCAGCGAGTCGTTCGTCTATCGGACGGCGCCGCTCATCCAAGAGGCTTCCTGGCGTCCCCTCTCCTGCCCTCAGCCTTGTCCCTCCGTTCGCTCTCCAGGCCGCTCCTCCCTCTCCCCTGAGACGCCCTTAGGGACGGGGTGAGCAAGGCCCTGCCCTCCGGCGACTTCTCGAGATTTCTGCAGCCACGTGGACCCAGGTCTGCACTCTGCGATGTGGGCTGGACACTCCTGCGGGCCAATTCCGTGACGGGAGGCAGGGCGAGTGGTTCCTTTGGGACAGCGCTGGTTCCCGGGGTGGGGCTGGGGTGGGGGGAATGAGTCCTGATCAATAAAAGAAGCTCCATCAGAGGCACCAGCTTCCGGCCCTTGCTGACTCATGTCCCCTCCTGAGCCCGTTCTCAAGTGTCCCCGAAAGTTCTGCTTCAGAATTCCAACAGGAGCATCGCCCAAGTTATTCTAGCACCTCCCATAATATCCTGGATCAGAAGGTCTTGTTTGTCTACATCTCTCTCATCCTACACTTAACACACTACACACCTGCACCCATAAAAACATGCACACTCTACTACACACTAGACACACCACAAAAACTCTGGACGTATTACATGCAGCATACGCATTACATTCATCATATAAACATACATTACATACACACACTTCGTTTATCCTATAGGCTATATACACGTACCATAGACGACATATATATACATCATTTTTATTAGCGGAGAAGAGGGTTAAATCAGTTTGTTGGAGAGAGTAAGGAGAAAGTGGGTGAATACTAGTATATCTACTTATACCCACAAATGTCAGTTTATTCCAAAGTTAGAAACTAGCTGATGAGTGAAACCTGCCCTTGTTAGAATTTAGAATGCTTTCTTGGCTCTTTTTTTCCCCTGCATAAAATGGGATTGATTTCCTACATCACCTTCTGAAACTCTTAACCTTATCTAACAGGCAAACTTGATCACAGCAGGGGAGAGAGAAGGAGATGTCCTCTACCTGTAGGAAGAAAATCTTAGAGAAACTTCACAGAAACCTTCCTCCTGTAGGGGTGTTTAAGGAAAAGTTAGGTGTAACTACATTTTCTTTGCTTCTCCTTTCAAGATTCAGAGCTGAACTGACTTTGTTTTGAGCAGTTGGCATGACAGTGCTGTTGAGACACTTTCCCCCCGCCCCCCTCCCCAGGAATTCCATTTGAATTTAGTTGGAGCACATTTCAGGAATTTCAAATCAAGTCCCAAAGCATTAGGAAATTTGTTGGTGAAAGGGCTCTCTATCCCCAGAAGAGTTCATCATTTTGATCAGTGGTGATAAGACTCACCTGTTTGACCAAACTCAAAAAAATGGTCCTCAAAAGTAAATGAGCACTTAGAGTTTGTCCCTAAATTATTGTTGTTATTATTGTTGTTTTTAGAATTTGTCCCTAAATTATCATTTGCCTTTTCAAAGGAGGAATTGTGACGCTGGGCAGAGAGAGCATTTGAAATCTTTCTCAGTGATGATCTTTCATGAAGTTGGACATTTCTAATATCCTTCTTGGAATAAATGAGGGCAAAAGAAATTTGACTTTGAAATTCAGGTTGCAAATTTAGGTTATAATTTCTGATCTTCTTCTAGGGCCCTTAAAAATTACTGAAGAAAAGGGACACCTGATATTTTCTTCTCAATTCTTCCTGAATTCTACGCAGTCATATAGCAACAGATGATTTTTTTTCTACAAGCCTTCTTGGGAACTTGTATTCTATTCTCTCTGCCCTATCTTAAGTGGTTTAGTTGACATCTTGACCTAAAAGTGTCCAAATATTGATTGTTGTTTCTTTCGATGACAGCTATGCATGCTTCCTGTGTATCTATGGCATATTTGTGGAATGGGAATGTTTCCTTTGAGCCGTGGTTCCCAGCCAAGGAAGGGAACTGTGGATTGACCAGAGTAACTTAAAAGATCATGCCTACTCTCTTTGTCACCTTCCCATTTCCTGAATGGGAGGAGATACTATGAATTTGGAGGTTGGCATAGTATCTCTTCTTTTTCATATGTAACTAATACAGGACCCGGTACTCATAGATAGTGTTAGTTAGATTTGTTAAATTTTGCTTTGTGTGCAACTGGGATAAACAGTTAAGATTAAACCTCCCAGAACTAATGTTTTTGTAGAATGAGATTTATTCATTTTGAATTTTGGCTGACTTCATCTGGTAGGTTGAATGCCAGAATAAAAGAATGTAGGTGTTCTCAAAAGATCTGGTCATCCACTTTGCATCCTCTGAAATATGTTACTTGCTGCATAATGAAGAAAAGGATTTTCTGCTGGGCAGTGCTTTCCTTATTCTTAAAGAGATTGCTTAAAAGCCGGCCCTGGGAACTTTGTCCATGAGTCATTGTGAGGAAGAAAGTGTAACACAGGACTGCAGTTTCTGAGTATTCACTGGTTATAGCCAGTAGTGCTAGGTTCTTCCTCTTATTTTCTCTTGTTTTTTTTCCTCCCATGGGGGAGAAAAATAGTTTTCAAAACATGACATTCCTGCTCAGAACAACAACAAGGATCTATCATGCAGCAACAATGAAGGAGAGGGAGTAAATAAGAGGCTATTGATACCGCTCATTTTTCTTTACAAGACAGGTGCAGGGAAAATTCTGCAGTTCTTGGACTCCTGATTCATTCACTTCCACTAATTGTGCTGAAGGTAGTTAGCAAAAGTGAACAGGCACACTGTAGCTTTAAAAAGTCAGCCATGAACCAGAAGGCAGTTGGTGCAGCTTGTGTGTGATTCCTAACGTCATGTTGGCTGAGAGCCAGCCTGGTTTTATTTCACTGTGTCAAATTGTACCTCCTTATTGAATTCCTTTGCCAGCCTACTTTGTGAAAGAAAACATTGGGGTTTCTTTGGCTGCTCTTGATAAGCCTATAAAAAATGACATGTTTTAGTTGCTTCTAGGTAGGTTTTCTTTTTACTCTTCCACAAAAAAGAAAATAATAATAATAATAATAAGACAATGTAGTATGGTGTTACAGAGTATCATTGTGAGTGTTTTGTTTTGTTTTTTTTTCTGAGATGCTTAGAAAATGGTGAATGTGTAACAGTTTCCAACTGAAGTGAAATCATTCTTTTGGCATGGAGCAGCAGCACTATCTTCTGTCTACTCTGTAACGGTGTGTGAATGTATGTTAATATCTATATGTATATGAAATGTTGGATTTCTCTATGAATGATCTAAGTGATTTAGCAACTGGAAGTTTGTGGGTGTGTGTGTGTGCGTGCACGTGTGTGTATGTATGTGTGTATATCAGGAGTGAAGATTATCCCACACTTAACAGTATTATTTGTTAATCATCTACTTCTCGAACAGTGATAAAATCTTGTGAATGTACTAAATGATGCACTTGTCATGTCAGAGTAATCCCTAGAGAAGGAGTGCCGAAGTATTTTGAGAGGATATGTATTTAATTTATGGCTTCAGCTGTAGAACAAGCACGTTTCAGAACTAGTTTTTTAAAGCAGTTTTGTTCATAGCTTTTTCATCTTGCTAATTGCATATTAATTGTGGAGGGTTTTTATTTTTTTTTCACAGTCCTCATCCTACTAAACAAAAAGACAAAGTGATGGATGCTACTATATCTCCTTGGATGTTTTGGTGATTTTTACATAAATCTAATGAGCTGCCTCCCCTCTCTTACATACACACACACACATACACCCCAGCACCACCTTTCTGTGCTCAGGGCTATCTGACATTTTTGTGAGCTTCCAGCTTTACCACAGCATGGCCATCTCACAGACAGGTTTTAAGGCGAATATGTGAGGTAGGGGGATACTTGCCGACAAAAGCTTTAAGTGCTCTTTTGCATTGGGTTGACAAAAATAGAAGGTTTGTGAGTGAACAACAACAACAACAAAAAAAAATGCAATTAAAAAAAAGAAAAAGAAAGAAATCCTAGCCCATAGTCTGAAGGGGCAGGAGAAGGGTGATTGTTTTTCTCGACTTTGACTCATTTATGAGTTGCAGTGTCTTAAGTGAGAGCTTGGCACCCAGGGGAAGCTGTGCCAGTTCACACAGCACTTGTTTTGAAGGAGGATTCAATTTCGTTTGCAAATGCTTATTGTCAAGGCAGGGAGTGCCCGTACAGATGAAAGCACCCCAATCCCTCTCTTCCAGTTCTTTAGGTTTAATCACATCTCTCCAATCGCTGAGGGAACTGGAGGTTTAAACAAACATACGTGAACTGGTGTGAAGCTGTAAAAGGGACCATTATGTTTCCGATTCAGAATATATATTCTTCTCTCACTTTCTAAGAATTAAACACAAGCTTTTCTCCCTTATTGATTAGTTGCTGAAGTAAAGGAACCCTGCAGCCTTCCCATGCTATCTGTTGACATGGAAAACAAGGAAAATGGCTCTGTCGGTGTAAAAAAGTAAGTGAAACTGCCTTGTGAGTTCTGCTTCTGCAAACAACAGAGGGACTTGGTTTCTATTTTTATACTTCTTGCTTATCTACTACAATACACCGTTTGGGGGTGATTTTGCGTGGTCTGCACTGGCCACCAGACTCCCTTCTCCCCCACCCCCACCCCAACCCCGGTTGCCTTTTTCTTTATTCCATTTCTAAGACAGAGATGACTCAGGCATCAAACTGTGCATAAAGGGGTAGGGTGTCAGGCTTTGGAACAGGGACGGTGGAGGATCTCAGCCCCGCATTCTGTATATTGAAACAAAACACTGAGCAAACAGACTCTGCCTTCCATGTCCATTGGCTACAAGGGTGGGGGCAGAATAGAGAATTTGAGTCTTTTTAAAGAAAAACACCTCCATCAAAACTGAGACCTGTCTTAAAGCAAAGAAAAAAGCTTTAGTTAGAATACAAAGTTGAACAACTCTGTCCTACAAATTTTATGAACTGATCCTTGAATGTGAAACATTTCAGTACGCAACAGTGTTCTGTTTTCATGTCTGTTCTCACATTTCAAACTTCCTTGTGAGTTATATGCTTGATTCTTTTAAAAGGAAAATTTAGTTGCATTATGTAGCATATTCTGAAACATGCTACATAATTCAGGGTAACTTGTAGGATATCTGCGAGTATGTGAAAAATATGTATATCCCTATTTAGATGTTATTTTGGAGCTATAACCACTTTGACTACCAGGAGAAAGTAAGTTCCAAGAGAGTGTTATTGTTCCATTTTTCCATGTCATTTAGTTTAAAATTACCCTCAACTTGAGCTTTGGAGAAAACTAATTAAATATAATGCATAGAAGTTATGATGTCTAAATGAGGGAACAGCGTGCTACATGATTGTGAGTAGAAGGTATATTTTGCTTCACAGAAAAATTACATTAAAATAAACTTAACAAAATCTGCTTTTAAAGATCCTCGGGTAATGTATATATCATTGCCATGCTGGCATGTTTATCCCATTCTTGAAGTTTAGGGTTGGTAAGTACAGGAGAAATAAAAGAAAGAGATGTACCTTTTTTTTTCTATGTGAGTTAGATCAGTGCTCTCCAGTAAGTCTAGTACTTTGAACAGTGATGGAAATGTTCTTCACTTGCACTGTCCAAAATGATAGCCAATGGTCACATGTGGCTCTCTAAAAATTTGAAATGTGACTAGTGTAACTGATTAATTGAACTTTTACTTTTAAGCAATTTTAAAAGTTAACAGCTTTATTGATATGTGACATATAATAAACTGCATGTGTTTAAAGTATAAACTTTGTAAGTTTTGATATTTGTATACACCTGTGGAACCATTACCGCAATTAAGATAACCCCCTAAATTTCCTCATAACCCTTTATAATCTCTCCCTCCTGTCCTTCCCTGCCACCATATTGCCAGGCAACCACTGATATACTGTCACTATGGATTAGTTTACTTTTTCTAGAATTTTATATAAATGGTATTATTCAGAATGTACCTTTTTGAGGGGAATGTAGGGGTGTGGTTTCTTTTACCCAGCATAATTGATTTGGGATTCACCCATGTTATAGTGTCTATCAGTAGTTTATTACTTTTTATTACTGAGTAATAGTTCATTGTATGGATATACAACAGTTTGTTCACTGTTTATCCATCCATTTGCTGATAGACATTTAGGTTGTTTCCATTTTTTAGGTATTACAAATAAAGCTGCTTTGACCATTTGTGTACAGTTCTGTGTGTGGACATATGCTTTCATTTCTCTTAGATATATAGCAATGGAATGGCTGGGCTATCTGGCAAGTATATATTTAACTTTTTAAGAAACTTAGAAACTGTTTTCTCAACTGGTTGTCATTGTCTTTTTTTTTTTTTTCTTTTTTATATTTTAAAGCATCACTCAGGTGCCCCTCTGAGCTTTTGCATTTTTTTAAAGATTTTATTTATTATTTGGCAGAGAAAGACACAGTGAGAGAGAGAACACAAGCAGGGAGAGTGGGAGAGGGAGAAGCAGGCTTCCCGCTGAGCAGAGAGCCCAGTGCAAGGCTGGGAAGTAGAGAGCCCTGGTTGTCATTTTAAACTCCCACCAGCAGTGTAAAACGTGCCAGTTGCTCCATATCCTCTGAACTCGGTATGATCAGTCTTTTTCATATTTGATATTATAGTTTGCATTTTCATTTCCCTAATGACTAAAGATGTTGAACACCTTTTCATATGCTTATTTGCCATCCGTACATCTTTCTTAAGTAAAATATGGTCCAAATCTTTTGCCCATCTTTTTACTGGACTAGTTATTTATGTATTATTTTGTAGATAATTTTTATATATTCTGGATACAAGTCCTTTATATACGTGATTTTGAAAATATTTTCTAGTAGTATGTGACTTGTCTTCGTTCTCTCTACACTGTCTTTCAAAATATAGGAATTTTTAATTTCAATGAACTCCAGTTTATCAATTTTTATTTTATGAATAATGTTTATCTTTTTTTTTTTAATTTATTGATTTATTCAAGAGCGTGCACACATATGTGAGAGCAGGTTGGAGGAGGGCAGAGGGAGAGAGAGAGAATCTAAAGCAGACTCCATACCCAGGATGGCCCAATATGGGGCTTGATTTCATGACCCTGAGGTCATGGCCTGAGCCAAAATCAAGAGTCAGATGCTTACCCGACTGAGCCACCTAGGTGCCCCATGAATACTGCTTTTAGTGTCATGTCTAAGAATATTTGCCTAGCCTAAATTCGCAAAGACTTACATTTTCTTAGATTTGGTACTGTGACTTTTGAGTTAATTTCTGTGTATGCTGTGAGATAAGGATTGAATCAGTTTCTGCTGGTAGTGGTAGTGGTAGAGTTTTTTGCCTATGAATATCCAATTGTTCCAGCACCATTTGTTGAAATGTTCCTGCAACTTTGTTGAAAAATAATTGACTATATATGTGTGGATCTATTTCTGGACTTTTTATCCCATTCATAATTTTGTATATATTTATGCCAATATAACATAGTTTTGATAACTATAGGTGTATAGCAAATCTTGAAATCAAGTAGTGTTATCTATTTAACTTTGTTCTTTTTCAGACTTGTTTTGTCTCTCATAGGTTCTTTGCATTTCCAAATGATTTTTAGACTCAATTTGTCAATTTCTACAAAAAACCACCTGTTCGTGCTTTGATGGCATTGCATTGAATTGTAGATCAACTTAGGGAGAACTGACCTCTTAACAGTATTGTGTCTTCTAACCCTTTAACATTTTTCTCCATTTACTGAGGTCTTCTGTAATTTCTCTTAGTGATGTTTTGTAGTTTTCCATCGGTAGGTCATGTACATCTTTTGTCAGATGTATCCCTACATAATTTTATAATTTCATGCTATTGTAAATGGTATTGCTTTTTAAATTTTAATATCCAATTGTTTGTTGATAATTATAGAAATACAATTGATTTTTGCATATTGACCTTATATTCTACAATCTTGATAAACTCATTTATTATTCTAGTAGCTTTTTGGTAGATTCCATTAGATATTTAACATATATAATTATGGGGCAACTGGGTGGCTCAGTTGGTTAAGCGTCTGCCTTCGGCTCTGGTCATGATCTCAGGCTCCTGGGATCAAGCCCCACATCAATCTTCCTCAGTGGAGAACCTGCTTCTCCCCTTCCCTCTCCCAATCTCCCTGCTTGTGCTCTCCCATTCTCTCTCTGTCAAATAAATAAATAAATAAAATATTTTTAAAAAAATAGATAATTATGTCTTGTGAGTAAAGAGAATCTGACTTTTTCCTTCCCAGTGTGAATATATTTTATATCTTTTACCAGCTTTATTGCACAGAATAGGACCTCCACTAACAAGTTGCATAGAAGTGGTGAGATTAGACAAACTAGTTTTGTTTCCTAAGGGAAAACATTTAGTCTTTTTCCTATCTTTGGTTTTCTATGTGTCTCTTTTTTATCTGCTTTTAAGATGTTTTTCTTTATCATTGATTTTAAAGCAATTTGATTATGAGATGTGGTATAGTTTTCATCTTTCTTGTGCTTGGAGTTTTGTTTTTTGACTCTATGGGCTGTTTTCATCAAGTTTGGAAATTTTCCAGGCATTATTTTTTGATTTCCCTCAATCCTCTTTTGCTGACTCCAATTATGATGTATTTGATCACTTGATATAGTGCCACAATTCACTAATGCCCTATTTTTTTTCATTCATTTTTCTCTGTGTTTCATTTTGGATAGTTTCTATTGCTTTGTCTTCAAGGTCACTAATCTTTCTTTCTGAAATGTATAATCTATTGTTAATCCCACTCAATGTGTTTTCCATTTCAGACAACATAATTTTCATCTCTAGAAGTTCAACTTGGGTCTTACTTTTATACTTAGATAGCTCTATTTAAAATATTTAGTCTTTCCTCTTGCTTCTGAACATAATGAAGTACAGTCATTGTAACTGTTTCAGTGCCCCTGTCTATTAATTCTGTCATTTCTCAGTCCATTTCATTTGACTGATTTCTCAGTGAGAATGGGTTGTATTTTTCTACTTCTTTTCATACCTGATAATTTTTGATTGAGTGTCGGATACTGTGAATTTTTACCTTGTTGGGTGCTGGATATTTTATAGGAATTATAAATATCCCTGATCTCTGTCCTGGGTGCAGTTGGGTTACTTGGAAACAATTTGATCCTATTAAGTCTTGCTTTTAAGTTTGTTAGGCAGGACTAGGGCTGTATTTTGTCTAAGGTTATTTTTCCCCTCTTACTGAGGCAAGACCCATCTTTGTACTCTAGCCAATGCTTGTGAATTATAAGTTTTCCTCTGGCAGGTGGAGACACACACTTTTCCCATCCCTGCATGATCCCTGTGGATTGTGCTTTCTAATTATTTGGGGTGGTTCTTTCCCCAGACTCAGTTAGTTTCCTCACATGTATGTGATAATCATTGCTGTGCTGAGGACTTGAGGGAGGCCTCCGCAGATCTCCAGAGTTTTTGTGCTGAGAGCTCTCTCCTCTCTAGTCTTTAGAACTCTCCTCTGTGAACTCTTCCATCAGGCAGTAAGTCAATAGAGCTTACCTTGCTTGTTTTCCATCCCTCAGGAATCACTGTCTTTTATTACCTATGTCCAATGTCTTGAGTGTCATTCTTTTATATATTTTTTCCTACTTTTTCAATTACTTAGCAGAAAGATAAATCTGGGCATTGTTACTCCATCTTGACCAGAAACAGAAGTTCCAGTTAATTAATACAACCACAAATGGCTAGTGGTTAACCTAATGGATAGTGTAGAGTTAGATTATAATAGAATCCCAAAAGACACAAGACATAGGCTCTTATGGCTCTTTCTGAGATCTGCCAAAACTGGGGCTTGGTTTGTTTTCATTTTATTTCCAGGCATGGAAAGTACTGTCGCAAAGGGTCATTTCCAAAGAAGTCTAGCATAAAAACCCCTATTCACTGGCCACATACTTCTGATCAGAGCTTTAGTTTTGCAAGACTACTGGTTATGAAGTCCCTTTATATGTTTAGTACTTTTGTGTGAGATTTGTCAATCCTCACAACCATATTTTGAGGTATATGTTATTATTCTCATTTTACAGATGAGAAAACTAAAGCTCCAGGAGGTTAAAACCATATTATTGAAGTGCTATTTTACATGTTTTGTACTAAAATTTCTAAATCCATTGTGTATTTTATGCTTTAGATCTCAATTTGGAAATAAAATTTTTATTGGAAATATTTGATCTATATTAGATTTCAGTTGAAAAAATAGATTTTTGTTTTTAGATTTACAGTTAAAAAATAGAATTTACAGTTGAAAAAATAGAATCACATATCCAATAACTCCAAACATAGTTAAAAGTTCCAATAAATGAATTAAGTACCAAAAAATCATTTTTGTATTATATGCATATGCACTGACACAACTGGTTCTTCTTTTTAGAAGATTTTATTTGACTTTGAAATAAATGCATATCAGTTTCAAAATGTCTTTACAAGTTAAATAAATTTACTAAAACTTATACCAACTCAATGTAATTAACATTGAATTCAAAGTGGTGTTATATAAATTTATAAACAACCATGAGTTTATATTGATAAACTATATATATCAATGATATCAATATATCATTTTTCAAATTTTTCTTAAAATTGGCTTATGTTAGGAAAATGTAAAATTATTATTGCATACTACCATTGCTCTGTTGTACACTCTGAAAAGTTTCCATTTCAAATTTTGTGCCTGTTTGGCTGGATCACAAATAAACTTTTCCTTTTTTTTTTTTTTTTTTTTTTTGAGGTATAAATTTAGTTCATTCACATGTAGTGTGATATCAATGAGAAAATATACTGTGCCATTTTTTGATCTTCATTGAAAATTTGGCAAGCACTCATTTGGTTTAATAAAATTTTGAATTGGAACAATATAGTAGATTGTTGTAAAATTCTTCTAGGACTTATCCCACAAGCATTGGCAAAGAACACACATCATTTAATTCCTTGTGTTCTATTTTTTTTAGTGAAAAAATCAAGCGGAGAGTGAAATAAGTCAAGCGGAGAGAGTCAATTATGATATGGTTTTACTTACTTGTGGAACATAAGGAATAACGTGAAAGATATCAGGAGAAGGAAAGGAAAAGTGAATTGGGGGAAATCGGAGGGGGAGATGAAGCATGAGAGACTGGACTCTGAGAAACAAACTGAGGGTTTTAGAGGGGAGGGGGTGGGGGGATGGGTGAGCCTGGTGGTGGGTATTGAAGAGGGCACATATTGTATGGAGCACTGGGTGTGGTGCATAAACAATGAATCTTGGAACACTGAAAAAATAAAATAAAAATAAAAAGTGGGGAGGAAAAAAATATTTAATGACTGAGTTCAATTTTTCAGACTGTAAATTGACAATATTTCTTCATAAATTTGGAAGTTTTTTGAGACAAGTATTAATTAGGCAGTGTTATTTTATGTTGCACTATTCATCTAAAACTAAAGAAAAATAATTGTGTTTTTCAAGTTTTGAACAGGTTGATCTTAGATATTGTTAAAAAATTTTGTCTTCTTCAGGCAATTTTTTGGGTGGCTTGACTAAAAACTCTTACTTTTTGTGAAGTAACTTTTTAGTCTTTTCTCATAATATCTTAAGAAAACTGAATATAACCAGATGTCTATGAAAAAATTGTTTTCTTTTTTGTGCAGGATCCAAGCCATTTATAGCTATACAAATTTATAAGCTCAGATTCTGTTTGGAATCACTTCAAAACGTTTTGTTAGACATTTAATTTTGAATTCAAGTGGCTAATGTCATTAATTCTTTTTTGTTTGTTGAGAAGAGAGTCACCAAATTTACTATATATTCATTGAAAATGTCTCTTAATACTGTCCACTTTATCATCTTTATCATTTTTTTACACAACAAACAGCTTTTTTCCTTTTGCTCTGCTCCAGCAGACTGCAATTGCTCTTCATTGTGAAATTTCCAATATACTTTCAGCCAGCCTCCTTTATTCTTTATTTTTCCAGCCTCCTTTTTTCTTTACTGTTCTGGTTCTAGTGCTAGTTTCTGCATCTCCTCTCAATTCTTCATCAGTAATATGAACTTATTTTTTAAGTTTAAACTTTTTAATTTACCTATACTTTAAAATTTTACCTATACTTATTTTAACTAAAAACATTTATTAAAATAAAATGGTTAAGAATGTCAATTACCACTTATGACATACAAAGAGATTCTCATAACTTGAACTGTCTGCATCAAACACATTACGGTGTTACATGGGTATGTCAGAAAACACATTTGAACTGAATTCTGATTGGCTCTGTGCTTATGTATAATACTAGAGAGGACACATGCATCTGTTGGGAGAACTTTAACAAATTAGCCTAGGTGATGCAGCAGTAAAAGTGAAATGTTGTCACACCAAAACAGTGGATTTGTGTTTAACAGAAACATATTTTATACCTGTTAAAGTTTTTACAGTTAAGTTTAAACTAATAAAAATGAAATACAATTAATAATTCAGTTCCTCAGGATGCCTGGGTGGCTCAGTTGGTTAAGCGACTGCCTTCAGCTCAGGTCATGATCTCACGGTCCTGGGATCGAGCCCCGCATCGGGCTCTCTGCTCAGGGGGGACCCTTCTCTCTCTGCCTGCCTCTCTGCCTACTTGTGATCTCTCTCTATGTGTCAAATAAATAAATAAAATATTTTTAAAAAATTAAAAAATAATTCAGTTCCTCAGTCAAATATTAAATGCTCAATAGCCACACAGGACTAATGGCAACCATATTGCATAGGTTATTGCCAGGTGAAGCTCTTGCACACCTGCACCAGGAGAAAGATGATATGAATATGAAACTGAGGATGATGTTACCTCAGGAGTGAGGGGGAATGGATGCAGTTATTGTCAAGATCCTAACTTATATTTTGCCTGGTGGGTTTATGGTGTTTAAGTTTTAAAATAACTAAATAAGAGGGAGCCATTTTAATAGTTTGGACTATATCCCTATAGACGGTTTGTATACAAGTACTTTCTGTATCCATATGTATACATATAGTCATGCAATACAAGAATATACACAAACATATACAAGAATGTACACATATATTCAAAGGACACATGAAATAAGCTTTTATTGAACAAGTGTGATTATAGTATTCTGTTTTTGTGGATTGTAGATGCACAGATTTTGGATTAATCATAAACCTTGATAGATGACACTTTTATCACTGCTCTATGTTTGGACATGTTAGATCAATGTTAGAATTTTTACTAAATTCTAAAAAAAAATTCTAGGTATTTTACATGTACAGATGTGTCTATCTGTATAAGTCACAAATATTTAATGTCAAATATATATATAATATATATAATTTAATTTAATATTTACATTTTATTTATTTATTTATTTTTATTTATTTATTTGTTTACCATTGATTTAGTCTTGCTCCCTTTTTCAACAGTGGGCCTTTTTTCCCTTCTTTCATTTTCTTCTAGGATAGAGGAACTAATGCTCCCACACAATAGGTGCTTATAAGTTAGCAGCTCTTCAACAGGAAGCAGTTTATTTCTCTATCACCACCATGCCCCTTGCCCCTCAGTGGGGAAGCTCTACTGCAATAGAAAATTCACAGTAGCAAGGTTTAATGAAGACTGTCTTTCTTTTCTTTTTTTTTTTTTAAGATTTTATTTATTTATTTGCCAGAAAGAGAGAAGAGCCCTAGTGTGGGGAGGGGAAGAGAGAGAGGGATAAGCAGACTCTCCGCTGAGCAGGGAGCCCAATGTGGGGCTTGCTCCCAGGACCCTGAGATCATGACTTGAGCCAAAGGCGGACGCTTAACTGACTGAGCCACCCAGACACCCAAGGACTTTCAAAAGAAGCTATTTCTTATTGTCATGTCTTTTCTTGTATCCATATCTCACCATATCCTCTGCCTTTTCAGTCTGTGTATGGTTTCATTTTGAAGAAAGACTTTTTTTTAAAATTTTGGAACTAAAATTCCTTTTATAATTAGGAATATGATACTTTTGTTTTTAATGGGTGCTATAAAGTTTTAACTTGATTTAATAGTGTAATACTAACTTTTGAGAGGCTCTTACCTGTAGTAACTATTGAGTTAAGCATTAATTTTTTTGCTCATGTGAATTAGAGGGTTAGCAGGTGAATGGTAGAAGTAAAATATTAGGGTAGAGTTAGAAATTATTATTAGCATTGTTAGAATTTCAAAACTCTGACTTATTTAGAAATATTATTTAGAAATTTTAGAAATATCAAAGAGGCTTTTCATATAATAGTAATAACAATGGCTGTTATTATTTAACTTCATTTAAAAAAATCTAACAATGCATATGGGTACAACAACCGACCAGTCAGGTCTCCATCTCTAAGGGAAGCAGTCACATCTAGGGCTAAATAAAGAACTTCATGGGATATAAGATACTTGGTTATTTGCCTAGAATACTTGCCTGGCTACACAGAGAAGGAAAAAGAGAAAACTGGTAGAAATAATTATGTGTCTGACCACTGGGTTTCGCCTTTGCTCATTTACTCCTAATCCTGTCCTTTTGTGGTGTTGCATAAATAATTAGCAGTCCTTAGATGTATGTTCTTTGAAAGCAGCGAGGGATTATATCCAGCTGCTAAGTAGTTCCTGGGTACTCTTTCCCCATCAGGCCCCTCTCATCTGTTCTGTCCACCTTTCCCAGACCCACAACCACACTGCTTCACTCTACCTGAATGCAGTGAATGATGGTTCTCACCTTGCTGTTCTTTCCAGGGAACAGCAATCTAGAACAGGGAGGTGATCGTGATGGTAAGATACCTCTATACTAAATGCAAGGGGAATAAAACTCCCAAAAACATTTTAAGGGGCTAAATACCAAATGCTTCTTAATGTTTTATTATGGAAGGAAGGAAGGAAGGAAGGAAGGAAGGAAGGAAGGAAGGAAGGAAGGAAGGAAGGAAGGAAGGAAGGAAGGAAGGAAGGGAGGAAGGGAGGAAGGGAGGGAAGGAAAAAGAATAACAGGGTAGGAAAGGTAGCCTGAGCCCTGAGCTCATAATTCAAACTTGAAAAATAACCTTTCTTATCAGGATCTGATGTTATAAGTCTTCTGCAGATATGTTTGGTGGGATAAGTTAGGGTGCTATATGGTTTCTTGAATACAGATTATATATAGAAATTAATGGTGATACTTGTAACTGGTACAGTTTTATTTTTCTTAGTGAAGCTAGCATTCATTCCTTAATATTATATAGTGATCTGTTCACTCTGAGATATACTGTATTGGCTCAGGTAGCCATAACAAAATACCATAGACTGGGTGGTTTAAACAACAAAAATTTATTACTCACAGTTTTGGAAATGGGGAAGTCCAAGATCAAGGTACCAGCAGATTCAGATCCTGATAAGAGCTGTCTTTCTGGCTGGTAGATGGTCACATTCTCACTAGGTCTTTACGTGGACTCTCTGCAGTATGTGCATGCTGGCTCTTAGAAGGCCACGGATCCTACTGAATTAGGATCCCACGCTTATGACCTCATTTAACCTTAATTGTCCTATCTCCTAAAAGCCCTATCTCTAAATGCAATCACATCCAAGGGTAGGGCTTCACCATAGGAATTGATGGGGAGGAGGGCATAATTCGCTTTTATCATATGGCCTTATGATAAGTATTTCATTATGATAATATGATAAGTATTATTACCTTAAATTAAGTGATAACTTGAGTTAAGAATTGAGTCTGTTTATTGTTTTGATTTGTACCATTGTGTCCATTACAAATGACTACCTTAAAGAAGTGTACATTTTGAAAGAGTAAAATGCATAAAACCATAGAGCCAGCCAGCATACACCATTTAAAGCATGAAAACAACAGGAATTTCATTAAACCTAGCAAAATTGACAAACATGCATTCTATATGTTTTATACATGATCAGCCCTGAGGGGTTGCTGTTTTCTACATAGTTGCTGGCATGCTACAGTTGTCCCTACAGAAGGAAAATCAAGTTTGTCTAAACAATAAAGCCACACATAAGTCCTTTGGAATAGCGATTGCCGTGCTGTGGCTCAGAGCAGGGAGGGAAAGCTCTTCAGGTGGCCCCTGCACAGCCTGACTCCCCTTGCCTTGGTGACTCTTCTCTGCTCTCTTTCCTCCATCTCTCAATTCCCCCTGCTCCTTAGCCACCCTCTGGACTAAGGCAGGTGACACACATAACCATAACCTTTTTCATCATGTAGCTGACTTGAGATTTTCCCCTTCGCTAGACGATGAGTTCCCAGGTCTCATCAAGTACCTATCTTATGGTAGGCAGATTGAAATTAATTAACTATTGGAATAGAAGATTGGGCATTTTAGGAAAAGGACTTTTAACTAGTACCTTATAAAAATGAGTAAGGTTAATCTTTGGAAGCTGAACCACGGAGCTTCGAACAGCATGACCAAGTTGTGGATAGGGGAAAATCCAGGATGTTGCCCAGTTGGATTTCAGTACCAACTTAGAATGGGAGATAAGCCTGGGAAGTTATGTTTGAATCAGATTTCTGAATGCCAAGCTAAAGAATTTGAAATATACAGAAGATTTGAAGAATTATTTTCTTTTTCAGTGTTTTCATTGCTTGAGTATGCTGCAGCTAAATGCAGTCAACTTTTATTTATCAGAGTATTAAAAAATGAAAAATGTCCTGTCAAGAACCTTTGAATCATCCTTTCTCTTTTTAGTCCTGCCTTTTAGCCATATCCCTGCTAGTTTGGTTGAAGGGAGAGGAAGAAAGGAATAGAGATAAAAACTAAAGCCCATTTAGTGGCTTCATTGTTAGATATGTCATGGGCAAAAAAAAAAAAATCAATATTAATTTATTACAATCAGAATTATATTGCTCTTAGCCAAAAGCTGTTCTAAGATATGGGCAAAGAGTAGTTTAATTTAATTTTGAAAATAAGTTATAAAGATTAAGGCCATACAAAATTAGAATGCATTTCTGAGTGGAAACACAAGTAACATTGAGAGTTACCTTTAAAAAAGGAGTAATGTGGTAAGTATATCACTATAATATATTAACTAGTGTCTAAAATAACTTTTGCTCTGAACTTTAAAGCAGAAATGCAATTAATGAGTATAATGGAGTTTTGAAATCTCATATGGATTGTATTTTTCTACAGTTTCCTTTTGGTCTCATCAACCTTCAGAATCTAGAATATCAAGAGTACTAAAAACTGTACACGTGCTAGATTCTGAAAGGGTTTTAAGTGTGTTCCACCTGCCTTCACTAATGTGTAAAGGGGAAATGGAGACCTCTGCTACCAGCACTTAAAATTATGTCAACATGAAAAACACTCACAGTAAGGTCTCCATCTGCATGTGCCTGCCAAATTTGTTATTTATTGCATTTCTGTCCCAATGATTGTGTCTCTAGCTCACTTTAAAGTGAGGTGATTGTTTAATTAAGGCATAATTGTTACCCAGTGTGAATTATCCACACATGATATAATTTTTTACCAATATACAATGTACTTAACCCATATGCACAGTGACTAAATGGTGACTGGGTTAAATGGAAACATTTGTTTGATTAAGTGATGGGATCATAGATAAATTTTGCCCTTCATTTCTTGCTAATTTTTTGTAATAAGTTAAAATACATATATATTTTTTTAAAGATCCCATGCCTGGAAAAATATTCATGAGTTTATCATCTTTATACATTGTATTTTAAGAAAAATTTTTTGCTATGATGATAGTGAAATAATATCGAACAATAATGGAATTTTTATATCTGCCATCTCATTTCATCAGTGCAAAATTAGCAGCCACAATGGGAACCACCATCTGGGAGGTGTTTTAAACAGCGCCATTTAAATTCCTTCTGGAATTTGACATGCACAAGTCATAAGAAAAGATTTGGAGAGAACAGTCCATTTAAAAGGAAACAAAGTGTCTCAGTTTGGTCACAAATAGCAGTCCTTTAGGAGACGTATGGCTTCCTCAGTGGGGAAGGGTGACATTTAAATCCTTAAATCCATCCTGTGAAATGCACTCAAAATTTCATATGGCCTCAGCACTCCACGCCCCCCCCCAACTCCCACTTTCAGATTGCCCTTGATCATCACCAGTTTTCTCCTTAAAACTGTTACCAAAACCACTAGAAGCCCAGCAAAATTATCCATCATACTTTAAAATAAACATCCTTGGGGGCGCCTGGGTGGCTCAGTGGGTTGAGGCCTCTGCCTTCGGCTCGGGTCATGATCCCAGGGTCCTGGGATCGAGCCCCACGTGGGGCTCTCTGCTCCCCGGGAAGCCTGCTTCCACCTCTCTCTCTGCCTGCCTCTCTGCCTACTTGTGATCTCTCTGTGTGTCCAATAAATTAAATTTTTTTTTTTTAAATTTAAAAAATAAAATAAACATCCTTGAAGTGACAACAGTGCCTACATATACTTGACTCTGCAAGCCATTCCCTCTCAAGGCCTAACTTAGGATGTGTTTGGAGCAATAGATGCCTTTCCGAATCACCCTTGAAGATCCCGACATATCCTAATTAGGCAGAACCTTCTGGACCCTCCAGCAGGTGCGTCCTCAGTAGTGCTTGTTCAACCGTCAGTTCTAGTATCACTCAGAGCTAGCTGTTTACATGTCTGCTTCCCTCACCAGATTGCTGGCTCTCTGAGGCCAGGGACTATGCATTCCTATCCTTGTAACCCTGCATCCAGCCCTGGACTGAGAAGTCAGTAGGCTTAAATATTTGTTGTATCAAGGAGTTGAGTGGAAAAGCATAGATTTGGAAGCAAGTATATATGGAATCCAATCCTGGCTTTATCTGCTATGTGGTTTGGGGTGAATTTCTTAACCTTTCTGAGCCCTAGTTTCCTAAAAACAGGTTATAGTAGTCAGTTGACAAGGAGTTAGGAGGCTGATAATAGGAAATGTATGAAAAGCGTATTGATGATTCTACAAACTGTATGGTTCTTAGTTCACTCTGCATCAGCAGTGCACCTGAGACCAGAGCTACATGCAAAAGAGCTGAAGAGAGGAAGATAGACAGGTTTCTCCTCTCGGGTTGGGAGTAGTCTAATACTGTGATTTGTCTTCTAAGTTATTTTGGGTTTTTTTCTATCAGGCCTAAACTTAGGATGGATCAATCACTAAATCCACTGATTGGGTTGCATGCCCCTCGTTCCTTTTGCATGGTTCTCCTTACCCTAAAGATGAGAAAGTGCCTGATTTTCCATCGCTCCTCTTCTTCATACTACACTGTCAGCAGTATTGTAAAGTCTTTGTTCTCTGCCGCGTTGCTAATACTCAAGATTATTTCACAATTATGGAAGTGATGATGTCATATCCCAGTGGAATAAGAATCAGGAAAGCCTCCTATCCTAAAATTACAACGTAGCATACTTTGTTATTACAATTAGATAACTATTCTTTATGAGGAACGGCAGTTAATTGAAGTCAGCCACAGGGAGAGTGAATTCAGATGTTTTCTGGGACACTTAAAAGTATATCCGATGGGACTCTGCTCACTGCTAGAAGTGAGCTGATTAGGAAACTTAAAAGATTTGTTAGAACAATGAACTCCTTTCTAAACATTCTTCAAACCCACCTTAAGCAAGAGAGGGAAGGAAAATGGTACCTTAAAAGAACTGCCCAATGTCAGCTCATGATGGCTTGTGTTAATGGGATGATGGAAAAATCCCAGCATGTGGATAATTTTTCAAAAACCCATTTAGCTTTGACTTTAAAATACATAGTTAATGTGTGACAATGTTATGGTGAAGGTAGTTTTTTCCCCCATGTGTATTACCTGTTAAATGGTAGGGGTGTGTGTGTGTGTGTGTGTGTGTGTGTGTGCATGTGTGGTAAACATGCATATGTATGAGTGCCTATGTACGTGGACATGCAGTGTTTACAGATTCACCATCTCCAAGCTCAAAAGGGAAAACACTATTAACTAGTAAGTATTGCTTTTCAGTTAAATGTTGTGTTGATAAATCATTGAGCTGGCGCCATTGATTGAAGGCTCTCTTATCTTGAGTTAGGACAGAAGTTTGGTTTTTTAATCAAATATTTTAAGTTCCTACTATGAGCAAAACATGCTGGGGGATGAGGCAGAAGTACAGCTAGTCCCTTGACTTTTAGATGTTTGAAGGTTTTCAGGAATCCTCAAAGTCTGAGCAATTTCATTTCCTTTAAAAGTAACATGAATCCTTTCCACTTTCACTAGCATGTTGAACCTCCCACCTATGCTTAGTTCTAGGCCCAATTTTCTTCACCCTCTCCCAAGATTTCAGTTACTATCTAAAAATTCTGTCTCCCAAATGTGTACCTCCAGCCCACTCATCTGCTTTGAGCACCAGACTCAGTCCCACATTAAATCTCTGCTTGGATGTAGATGGTACCCCAAATGCAGTGTATTCAACTAAACCCAGCAGTGCCATCTAAGTGAAGCTACCACCATCCATCCAGTTCCATGACACTTCCATCTCCTTCATTCTCTATGTCTAGTCCACTAAGTCACACTGATTTTCTTGGATAAAAATCTTTTAAACCCACACACTTCCTCTCCTTGTCCAGAGCCACCACTCTAGTCTGGATCACCATGATCTCTTGCGTGGATGACTGCAGCAGACCACCTCTCTCTGGAACGCCTTTTTCCCCTCTGGCTCATCTCCAATTCTCTTTTTCAAAATGCAAATCTGATCAGGTCACCCCCTTCACATAAGACCCACTTAGCAAGTTTCATTGCTCATAGACAAAAATCCAGAATCCTTAGTGTGGCGTCCAAGACCTGCATGGCTCCCTTGACTGTCTGCATATATTCTTGCTGAAGACTGTGGAATAATCTTCACCTGATTTCATACCATTAACTTCTGGCTGCTTTCTGGACCTTACCCCAGAGAAACTTCCATGCGAATGCATCCCGCAGCTCCTTAAACTGCCATAGTACACTGTCCTTCCTAGTCCTTACCACAATGTGCAGCCGTGCATTTAGTTGTATGATTACTGATCATTGTCTATCCCCACAGGACTGTAGGTCCACAAGAGTAAGGACCATGTCTATTTGTTCTTTAGTGTATTCCTAGCAGGAGGGCTGGCGGGAGCTTTGTTCTGAAGGATTTCCCAAGCCAAGTTAAGCTATTTGGAATTCATCTTTAAGGCAACGGAAAGCCTTTGATGGCTTTTAAGCAGGGGAACAATGTGATTAGATGTACACTCTGGAAGAATCACTTTGGATGAGGTGTAGAGAAATCCAGAAAAATACTCCTGAAAGAGAAATAAAGCAAAGTCTCAGTAATGGTGGGTCCTGCCATTCTTTTTCTATTTTATTTTTCCTATCCCTCCTTTCTAAGTCCAGTGAGGCAGATTACCCATAGAACCTCTCAGATGCTTGATCAACATCTAGTCATGTGAATATTGGTTGAGTTTCTAAGTCTATGCTTGACACTAGGAATATAAGATGATTCAGGGCCAGCTATGTATTCCTAGCCCACATCTCCCACTTCTCAATAAGAGAGTATAATCCAGTGTGGAAAGTGCTGCAATGGGAGTTTGAACAGTGTTCTCAAATGCAGAGGAGGTTATAATTAAAACAGTTCCCCAGTGGGGCCAGAAAGTGCCTCACAGAGGAGGTGGCATGGGAACTAGAATGAACCAGGTAGGAATAGTGGATTGGGTCAAGTAGAGACAAATGAAGGGGCATTGTAAAGGGCTGGAACAGCACATGCAAAGACCCAGAAGTGTGAAAGGGCACACCATACTGGGGAATGGCTTTAGCTCTGCAATTTCACAGCTGCAGAGAGGATGTGTGGGGATGGGGGTGGGGAAGGTGGTGGGAGATGGGAAAAAACAGGTAAATGGGGGCCATATTGTACAGAGCCTTGTGTTCTTAATTCAGGAGTATGAATATCATCCTGTGACTTGCCAGAAATCATGGAACCACTCCTAATATCTCTGAATTAAAAACCAACTCATGAGGAAGCCCTTCATATGAAGGGCCTAATGGTTCATAAGGAAAACAATGACTGAGCCAGTAAGAGCAATGATGTCCTGAACCCAAGAAACACAAGAATGATTGTGGTCCTGAGAGGTAAACTGGGATATGGGCCTCTGAGGGAAGAGAGGGCCATGGTTCTAGCAAGCTGGCCCAGGCCTGCCCCCCCTAGGAGACTGAGTAGTGAGCTGAGCCACACACTCTTGCACGCTCCGCCACTTCAAGTGTCTGGGTTTGTGTTTTGCAGTTCCATGGAGAATGGAAGGCCACCGGATCCTGCAGACTGGGCCGTGATGGACGTGGTCAACTATTTCCGAACAGCAGGATTTGAGGAGCAAGCTAGTGCTTTCCAGGAGCAGGTAAGTCAGTCCAGAGAAACCCATGATGAACACAGTTACCTCTTCCTCGAGGCAGGCAGAGGGAGTGAGGAGGAAGAGGACCAGAGAGCAGTGAGGGATCTGTAAGGCTCTGCATGTCCTCTGCATAAACACCCATCATGCCAGACCACTGAGGAGGATGGGAAAGGGGAGAAGGAAAGTGACGAGCTAATGATTCCTTCGCAAGAGAGGGGAATCCAAGCCCTGGTACACAGTCTCAGCTGCAGGAAGGAGGGCTAACGCTCATTTACATCTGCATCTGTGGAAAGTTGGAACAGTCTTACCTTCACCACAGACACACTAAAAAGCGGAAACTGAGAAGAAAGGGAAATGAGGGGCAGATCTGACCAGAGACAAGCACCACTGTCTGTTACTGGCCCCAGCACCAACTGAGCTAGGAAGCCCCCTCCAATTTGTGTTCCAGGTGCTTAGCAAGGTAGAGTGGAAAGAGTACAGATTTAGGAGTCAAATCCTGGTTCTTCTAACTCTGTGGGACCCTGGGCGAGTTCCTATCTCTCTGAGTCTTGCTTTTACATCCACAACCTGAGGCCATCAATGCCCAATGCCATAGGATGGTGCTGTGAGGATTAAGGGACTTTGCACAGTGCCTAGGGTAGGTCCTGGTACAGTGTTGATGTCCCCAAAGTGCTGGTTCCCTTCCCTCAGATCCAGGGTTCATATTGGAAAGAGGGAGTAGGGGGTCCTTCTCCATTGTCTGGGTGATTCCTGACTCCCATTTTTTAGGCTGGGCCAGCTCTGTAAACATAGTGCCCAAAGGTTTTTGACCATGAGGAAGCAAATTGAGGGGGCATGTTGTAGTCCACACCAGACCAGCTCTGTAGGGAAACAGAGATCCTAGCTCCCTATCAGTGAAGGCTGCAGTTTTCTAAGCATTACATTTACTTCTCTAATATTGTAATATAATTGATAGAATTATAAATCGAAGAATGTGTCTGGCTGCTTCTTCCTACCAATTTAGCTATCTCTTATTCTCTTAAGCTGGGTTTGGCTAGGGAAACTTTTCTAATATATATATAGATATATATTAGCATATATCTATATATATACATTAGCATATATCTATATATATACTATATATATTAGTATATATGTATAGATATATATATACTAATATATATATATATCTCCTTCAATATTTTTTTCAAACCTAATCTCTCTCTCTCTCCCCTTCCCTGCCTCTCTCTCTCTCTACACACACACACACACACACACACACACACACACACACACACACACATATTTGCTGCTGTTGTTAATTTGGAAAATTTGCTGAAATAGCAGCTTAAATCACTTCACACTCACTAAAATAGCTAAAATTAGAAAGATTGATAAATTTAAATGTTCATGAGGATATAGAACACACACATTCTCCTGTATTGTTGGTGGGGGTGTAAAATAATCATCCTCTACCCCATGATCCAGCAGTTTCATTCCTGAGTATTTATCCAAGGGAAATGAAAACATATGTCCATAAAAGATTTGTCCAAAATTATTCTTAGTGTCTTTATTCATAATAGTCCCAAACTGGAAGCCTAAGTGTTCATCACTGAGAGAATGTGGTAGAGTCACACAATGGAATTACCACCCATAATACAAAGGAATAAACTAGTAATATTTAAAGTAGTTTGGATAAGTCTCAGAGCATCATACTGAGTAAGAGAACCCTAACACAGGAGTTCATATCAAACAGTTCCTATCTTAGTCCGTTCAGGCTGCTGTAATAAAAATACTATAAACTGGGTGGCTAATAAGCAACAAACATTTATTTCTCACAGTTCCAGAGGCTGGGGATTCTGAGACTAAGGAGACTGCAGACCGGGTGTCTGGTAAGGGCCTGCATCCTAGACAGCCGTCTTTTTGCTGTGTCCTCACATGGAGGAAGGGATGAGAGAGCTTTCTGGGGCTCCTTTTGGAAGGGCACTAATCCATATAATCAGCTCCCAAGGGCCCAACCTCCTAACACCATTATCAATTACCTGAAGATTACATTTCAACATCGGAATTTTGAGGAGACATAAACTTTCAGACCATAGCAGTTTCATCTAGATGAAGGTTGAGAACAGGAAAACGCATCATTGGTAGCAAGAATTAAAACAGTGGTGGCCTCTGGATAGGTGGGAGTGGAGAATGGCTGGAAGGCTGCATGAAGGAACATTCCGGGTCTCGGTGAGGATCTGGGCTACAGGTATCTGCTTCAGTGGAGGCACTGCAGATGCGCAGGCATGTCCAGATGTTACAGACCTGTGGGCCACATAGCCTCTACGTTTTTCCTCAAAAGAAAAGGAACTATAAAAAACTTTAAGCAATTAATCGTAGGCAAACTGAAGTGTTTAGGGGAATACACTGATTTATACAACTTACTCTGAAATGCATCAAAATATGGGTTGACAGTTGGATAGAGGAATGAGTAGAGGAATAAACATACGATAAAGCAAGTATAGAAAATGTTAATTGTAGACTCTAGGTGATGGTCATGCAGGTGCTCACTATATGTTCTTACTTCTTCATGTTTGAAAATTTTTATAATAAAATCATGGGGGGGAAATAGCTCAGGTTGAAAGGTGAAGGCCTATCAGCTGGAACATATTTTAGTTTTTAAGGAGTAATATCCATTTGTGTCATTACAGTTGAATAACGCTCTTCTAAAATTAAATTTAAATAATATTATAAAAGGTTAACAAAAAAAAAAAAAAAGGACTCAGCTAAAAGGTCTCTTGGCCCAATTCCCAGCTCCCCAAAAAAAAGCGTTTTTCAGATTGGGCTTTTACTCAGACTCCTCTGAGGCTGATATCCCAGACTGGAGGGAGGGGGTGTCCTTTGGGCCTTCCAGATTCTGTGCAGGACCTCAGAATGGAGCTGGCCAGCTCTGAGCTTGGCCCAGGAGTGGGCCCTTTCTCCCAGGAATGACATCACCTTGGCACCAGCAATACAGGGAAGCAAAAGGGAACAAACTCTCCCAAAGCACTTCATTCAGAAGTCCTTCAAGTGGGGAAAGGGCATCATCTTGCTACTGTGCTCAGCCCAGCTCAGGAGCCTGAGAAATGAATTCCCAGGGCACTGGAGTTTCACAAGCATGGTCTAGAAGCTCAAGCTTCTTCATTCTCATGGAGGGGTGATCCCTGGTGGTCTAGTGGTTAGTATTCGATGCTCTCTCTCTTTCATGGAAGGGTGGTTGGATGGAGGAAAGAGTCTGCCTTAAATTATTCCCTAGAAGTGATCCAAATCTTCCTCCTGCTGTTTAATTCTCATCATCTTTCCTCTTCTCTTTAAAGGTGGTAGAGGGAGGGCAAGGAGGGAACCACTAGTCAGGCTCAGCCTTATAAGACAGGTAGCTGCTATGATTTCCATGAGAACTGAGAATCAGGATCCTTTCCCAGGTTACCCTGCCTCTTCTGTCATCATGCCTCAGAACACTTTGTTTCACCTTCAAGGATCTTCCTGTTAGTGAACCTCAAGCTCACCCTAAATGGAAAGACTGCCACCCCCAGCCCCAACACATGACCCTTCCAGGCACATCTAGGTCACAACAGCTGAGAAACAATAAGAAGGATCATATGCTGAAATCTCCTGAAGGAAAGCCTTGCCCTGCCATTGGGCAGAAATAGGACAGGGCTAGAAAGTACCCTTACACCACCTTGGACAAGGGCAGGTCCAGAAAGGATAGTACAGTTGCCAGTGATGTGGGGAGCTTAGTTTCATGGCTGACTGTGGTAGACTGAATGTTTGTGCTCCGCCCCCCCAATTTCCCAAATTCATTTGTTGAAACCCTAACTCCCAACATGATGATATTATGTGGTGGGCCTAAGGAGATAGTCAGATTTAGATGAGGTCATGAGTGTGGAGCCCTCATGATGGGAGTAGTACCCTGAGAAGAGGGGACCAGAGAGCTGGTCCTGTCTTTCTCTGCCATGTGAGGGTGCTGCAAGAGGACAGCCACCTGTCACCCAGGAAGAGGACCTCATCAAGACCTGACCGTCCTGGCACTGTGAGCTTGGACTTGCAGCCTCCAGAACTGTAGTCAGAACTTAGAGCTAACTTAAATAGTGACATTGATGCTGGACATGTCCACCCTCAGCTGGCTGACTTTCAGGAGAATATCTGACTTTGTGGGATGGTCTCATGGTATGAATACTGGATATTCTGTTGCTGTAGCAACCAGACATAGATGCGGCTTTCTCGAAGCATGCCTCCCTGAGCAAGGTTTGTCCAAAGGGCAGGAATGGCATCCCATAGTATGAAGCATCCAGTTAAGCTGGTGATATTTGCATGACCGCCTTTCTTTGAGCAAGGACACTGCCACATGGTAATGATTTCCAATTAAGTTTCCTTCTGGCACAATGACCCCTATCAAGTTTTCCTCTGGAAAACCTCTTTTGAGCCTACTGTGTGAGCCACAACTATAAACCAAAAGAACTGTCAAAAGGGAAGTTCTAAGCCCCTGCTCAGACTCTTGCCCCACCCCCCATGGCCCAATGTCAGTAGTTTGTGTGTTTCAAGTTGTGTTACTGTTCTGGACAGTCTCGTTTAAGACCAGTGATATCCCTCTTCCATTGCTCATTGGCCTCATTAACATAGTGCTCTGGAGGGTTCACTGGCCTGTAAGAGCAGGAGGCAGTGAGAGTCCTTCCTAGAGGAGGCAGTAATGACAACTCTGTCAGTACTCTTTCCCATGGACACCGTGGGGTGGTGGCTATTTCCCCAAGTGTCTTCTGACAGGCGGATCTCTCATGCTGTGGTGACTCCTAGTTTCTTTTCTCTTGATTGACATTGATCACTGGAGGATCCTGAAGAGTTTGCCTTTCTAGGACTCAGATCTCTATAACATGAATGTTGATTAAACAGGTAGAATATTGCTCAAACTGTTGCTCTAATAGTCAAGTGGTAGCTTAGAACTGGCCATCATGAAGTAGGCTTTCAATGCACAGCACAGAGCGCAAAACTACTTGAGCTATTGTATATACATAGTTGGATTTGAGTGACTAGATGATAAAAAATTGGCACTTGCCAATAGATATGGGTTGCCTGGTTTTTAAGAGTCAAGGTACTTCAGGAATTTTGCTTTCCCAAGAGTGTTAGTTTTGAAGAGAACCTTTTGACTAACTTCATTACAAAGCATCTCCGCCTTCCTCACAGAACATTTAAGACAAGGTTTACGGTGTCAGCCTCTGAAGGCTAAATGAGCACCATTCTCTGGTGGAAAACCATTTCTATTGACAGTGCTCTTAGTTGCCAGTTAAGGAATGCTGGCAGTCCAGTACAGCACCTTCACCACTCAAATTGGACTATAATGCAGGTCCCAGACAGCTCTGCCCCTTGTAATATAGTCACTTCACTTCCATGTCTTCATCTGTCTGACTCATGTACTCAGATTATATATGAGAAAGATGGGAGGACAGCGATCTGCCATTCAATCAGTGTCACATAATTCATGTTGTTTGGATTCCTCAAGCTTACAAGTGAGCAACATCAGTGCTTCTGTTTCTCGAACAATATGTATCACTGATAATTTTTTTCTCTAGAGTATCATGACAATATAATATGCGATTCATGGTGACAAATTAATTTTACTCTATTATCCTTCTCTTTCCCCAAACCACATGGATAAGAGCAGTATTTTACTCTGAAATGCCCAACTGGTTGTTTAAGCCATTCATTTTAAATGCAAAGATTGGCATTTTTTTCAGATGACTATTTGCTAACTTTCTGAAGCCGCTGGCAACAAATGTGAGTAAAAATTCTCACTGCTACAATTTGCCAAACAACACTACTTCCAAAAGGAATAGTAAAGTGGAGGCCCATCGGAGCAACTCTGAGCCCAGCGGCCTAAGTCATGGCCAGATGGATTTCAACTGTAGTGATTTTCTGGATCTTTCTTTCTTTCTTTCTTTCTTTCTTTCTTTCTTTCTTTTTTTAAGATTTTACTTATTTATTTATATATAAAGAGCAAAAGAGCTAGAGAGAGAGAGAGAGTGAACATGAGCTAGGAGAGAGACAGTGGAAGAGGGAGAAGCAGACTCCCTGTTGAACAGGGAGTCCCATATGGTGCTCTCGGTCCCAGGACCCCAAGATCATGACCTGAGCCAAAGGCAGAAACTTAACTGACTGAGCCACCCAGGTGTCCCTGTGGTGGATATTTCTCCTTAGATCCAGGACAAATCCAAGTTTTGGGAGGCCTAAAGCTTTTACAATTTTAAGAGCCCTCCTTGGAGAAAGAAGTTCGAAAATATGAATACAAAATTACTGAGGCAAAAGTTAAGCTTCATTAGCTTCATGGTAAATCCAGCTCTGAGTGAGACCAGTTAAAACCTCACAAATTGGAAGTAACTGTTACTACTTTATCAGCACTTTTTAATGCCAACTACTGAAAATATTTAAGGTGCTTTGACGCCTGATATTTCTTAACAGTTGAAGCCTTCCAAAATGCTTAAAATATTTAATAACATAATCAATAGGGGAAGTGGCAACTCAAACTCTGCTGATGTGTCCTTCCAGTCTATAAATATTTAGGAAGTACTTAAAAAGCAAATGGATGATGCTAACAATAAGAAACTACCCAAGAGTATTGAAAGCAAAACTGATAAGGAAAGGACCTTTTGAGTTTTTTATTGAAATGGAGTAGATTTCTCTGAACCAAAAATCCTAAATGGTTGTTTAAGTCATTTATTTGAAATGAGACCAGTTGTAAGACATTATTACCTAACAAGGTACATACACAGTGCTTCTTTGGCTTATTCGCTCATTCAAGTGTTTCAATAGTTGTAGCTTTTTCAAACACTGATTAAAATGAAATGTAAAACTACTGAAGTAAGTAATGTTCATTATTACAAGTATTTGAAGGAAGCAAAGAATTTCTGGCAGGGGAAGATCAAATACAAAGGCATGAGAACATGAGAAAAACATGATTTATCATGAGAATCCCCAGTGCCTTGGAGTAAGAGGTGTGGAACAGGGAATGTCACGGAATAAGACTGAAAGATAAACAGAGGTCCAGAATACAGAGAGTCTGGTTTGTGTGGCAGCAGAGACACTCAAACTTATTTATATGCAGGAAAGTAGCCAAAAGAATTAGACAGGTTAAAATTGAATGAGATTGAGGACTGTTAAATAAAGCTAACTCCCTGAGGATAAGGAAAAGGATGAGATCAAAGAGTATGGAAGGGCAAGGACATGGAGAAATTGGAACCCTCATGCACTGCTGGTTGGGAATATAAAATGGTACAGCCGCTGTAGGAAAGTTTAGTGGTTCTTCAAAAAAGTTAAGCATAGAATTACCATATGGCTCAAGAATTCCCCACAAAAAATTGAAAAGAGGGACTCAAATAGATACTTGTACATAAATGTTCATTGCAGCATTATTCACAATTACCAAAAGGTGGAAACAACCCAAGTGTCTATGAACAGATGAATGGATAAACAAAATATGGTACATACCTACAACGGAATATTACTCAGCCATAAAAAGGAATGAAGTTCTGACACATGCTATGGGGATGAACCTTGAAAACACTACACTAAATGAAGTAAACCACTTAAATATCATATGATTCCATTTATATGAAATACCTAAAATAGGCAACTTCATAGAGGCCTGAAGATTAGAGCTTCTCAAGGGCTGGTGGGAGAGGGAGTTACTGCTTAATAGAGTTTCTGTTTGAGGTGATAGAAGAGTTTAAAACATAGATGGTGGCAATGATTTCACGATGTTGTGAATATAATTAATGCCACTAACTTATACACTTAAAAATAATTAACTAAAATGGCCTGCTTCGTGTTATACATACTTTACCCTAATAAAATGTAATGTCAGCCGTAATATCCATGATTCCGTTCATTCAATTTGGTCAATAAAGTATTCAACTCTTTCATTTTTTTTTGTTTAAAAAAAATATGAAGGGATTAATTCTGAGCAAGACAGGGATATCTTCCTCTATCCTTCTTATTCTTCCTCTATCCTTCCTGTGCTCCGGGGGCATAGGTGAGGATGTGTACAGATCTAGCTAAGATTGCCCTTGTCCCCAGGGACATTAAGGGAGTTCCCAACAGGCTCTATTTCCTTTGCTAAACAAGAAGCATGCTCCTGGGCTTGGAATGGACAGGATGAGGAAAGGTTTAATAAGGAACTAGAGAAGAGCAGTGATGTTAAGAGTGGCCATCAAGGGGAATGGGAGAGGGAGCTGACCAAGCATACATAGAAGAACTGCTGAGGAATTTTCCTGACCCAGCTGAGACTGGCGCTCGGCCTCTGTGTAGCATTTCATCTTCATATCTTGTTTGTCTTCCCCAGCTGCACCAGATATAGGAGTCAGAGAAGCTGGATTCCTATTCCTCTCCTTGATGGGGTGTTTGTGGTATGGGCACCATGGTTGACTAATGGCTTAAGAGAGCAAGTTGAGAGGACATATAAAAGAATAGTTCAGGGGCGCCTGGGTGATTCAGCCGGTTAAGCATCTGCCTTCGGCTCAGGTCATGATTCCAGGGTCCTGGGATCAAGCCCTGCATCAGGCTTCCTGCTCCACGGGGAACCGGCTTCTCCCTCTCCCACTCCCCCTGCTTGTGTTCCCTCTCTCACTGTGTCTCTCCCTGTCAAATAAGTAAATAAAGTCTTAAAAAAAAAAAAAAAAAAGGATGGTTCACAGGCCCAACCAAAGGGTACAGACTTGGTACAAATGAGGAGTCTGAAGGAGACTCATGACCCTGGAGAAAGTGGAATTGAAATGTGAAAGTGGGTGTAATGAGAGTGAGGTGTGAGAGATAGGAAGGATTTTGGATTTTAAGTGTTGCAGAGGTAGGACTCTGCTGGTTGATGACATTATTGAAGGTTCTAGAAATAAAAGTGAAGTTATGGAAATGGTGTATTAGAGTAGACTGTTGTCACAAGTAGATGAAAAGATGTATGATGGCTTAATTACAGTAGAAGTTTGTTTCTCATTCATGTAAGTAGTCCATGGTGGTCTTGGGAGTGCTCTCCTTCACTATAATTCAGGAACCCAGGGTGATGGAGGCTGTGTCATCTGCAGTCGGATTGAGATCACCCAGACGTTGACATTCAGTTGGTGTAAAGATAAAGAGAAAGGTGGAGCACGTGTAGGTAGTTTATGGGCCGGGTGCCCACGGGAAGAGGTACACATCATCTCTTCATATGTCATTGGCCAGGACATGGTCACACACGGCCACACCAAATTGCAAGGAAGTCTGAGAGATGTGTAGTTATGTGTCCTGGAAAAAGAGCAACCAGCAGCCCTTGCTACACTTGAGCCTCAAAGTCATTTTTTAAAGCATCTGCTATTGTGATGCTGCTACTTAGTTTTATTCTAAGTCCAGAGATAAGTTTCAAAAAGGCTAACTTTACAAAGATAGCTGAAGTGAAAAAGCCTTATCTGACCATACATGGGAAGCCTTCACTTCTAATTCTGTTCCTTGTATCTATTCTGGTGGGGTTTTTTTTTTAATCTAGGCAGACATCTCTGTAACCCAGTTTCCTCATTTGATGAAGTGAGTTTCATTCTTTTTCTTCATCAGAAATGTGTACAAGATTTTTTTGGTAATAGAGCCCCTTTATCAGCCACTTTCTGCGAGCAGCAAATATTAAATAACAGGGAGATACGCATTAAGTCACTGAAGGCATTAGCCCTCACAATGAGCCCAAATGGATTTTGTGTTGGATTTAAGGGCAAAACCCATTTTGCTTCTGACTGTTGTCTTAACAAATGAGGTAAAGACTTCTTTTTGAGCCACATAGATGTATATTATTTTCTGTAAACAAGCTGTTCAATGTTGTTTTTTTAAACTAAGTGAAATCTTCCTATTATGTATGTTATCCACCTCAGATTTTCTACCAATAGGAATGCAAGGCAGGCACAGCATCAGCTGAGAGTCATTGGCTGATAATGTTGAGCTCATAGTCACTCTCCCCACATTGAGCTGTGGGGGGTTGGGTGGGGGGTGGGACCTGGGGACACCAGAGGACACCAAAGAGGAATTTCCTCCCCAGAAGAGAGTTTGTTCCAACAACTATGTGAGGAGATTCAAAGGGTCTTGGTATAGACTGGAGTGGCTCACCATCTTACTTTCCAAAATTGTATGGAAGTTGTTCTGAAAACACACTCTGTGTCTTGGTAAGGAAAGGTCCTTTAAAGAAAAATGGTGAATTACTACAAAGTACTAGGTGTGCCTCAAAATGCATCTCCCGCTGACATTAAGAAGGCTTACCACCAATTAGCTCTTCGGGTACATCCAGACAAGAACCCAGAAAACAGGGAGGCAGCTGAGGAGAAATTCAAACAAGTAGCAGAAGCCTATGACATCTTGTCTGATGCCAAGAAACGCAACAACTATGACAAGTCCAAAGAGAACCCCATCAAAATGGAAAATACAAGTGACTGCATAGACAAAAACTGCTTGAAAGAGAAATCACGGTTTGAGAGGCCACACTGTGGCTTTCAAAATGTCTTTGAAGATGAAGACCTCTTCTCAGGAGATTCTTTTTCCACTGGTCATGTGGGTAAGGCCAGGAGATTTCACTCCTCCTTCTTTGATGTGATCCCCATATTGGACACAGGATTTTCCACGTTTGTATCCCTGGGCTCCAGACCAAGTCCCGCTTCCTCTGGGACATTCGTACCCTTTGTAAGCAGTGGAATGGGAAACTTCAGACTGGTCACCACTTGTAGCCAGATAGTGAACGGCAAGAGAGTTGTTACAAAGAAAGTTCTAGAAAATGTGAGAGGGAAGACTGAAGTGGAAAAAGACAGCCTATTTCATCAAATTCCTCCACGTCATCGGTAAGGAGTCTGTGCTTTGTTCTTTCACAGGGAGACTTTCCTATAAGGATGGTGAGTCTGATGCTTATCAAAGACAGAATTGGAATCTGAGAGTGTGTCAAACTAGAATGGACAGAAGTCAGCTTAGTCCGAACCTCTTGTTTCACAGAGGAAAGAAATAATGGGCCAGATGATACACAAGAAACTAAGAAGCACCAGAGTTTGGCTTCCATCCCATCTTCTGGTTCTAATTGAGCTGCTTTTCCTCTGCACTATATTTGGGGCAGTAGAGACCACCACCACCACAAATATGGCCTTCTGGGTTCATTGCAGGGCCATCCCATCAGAAAGCCCATTGACTTTTCTTTGACTTTTCCCTGTCCTTCCTTGCTATTAACCAGTTTCCTCTTTCTTGACAGCCACTCTTTTTCTCTTCCTAACCTCTTTCTCTTCGCACCTCATCTTTCTTCCCATACATTCCAATGGCCCATATCACAATCTCAATTGAAAGAGCTACCAAGGTGTATATTAGCATTTGTAGAGAGAAAGAGTGAAAAGTAAATGGGTTAAGACTTTTTTCATATATACTCTTTTAAATAGCTAGCATTTATTGAGTACTTGGTAGATATCAGGCATTCTAATTCACATGTGTTATCTCAATAATCCTTTCAGCAGTGAAATATAGTAGCTACTTTTCCTATGAGCTTAAAGAGATTAATAACTTGCCTAGGCTCCACCTAATAAGCAATAAAATAATGTTTTTCTCTAAAACATATGCTTATCTACTGAGCTATAACATCTAAGGATCCCACTCACTTATTTTTACATTTTGGGTCTTGCTTTCATTGGAAATTTACACCTATCGTCTCTAAACCTTACTTACATGCATGAGTACTTGCTGGAACTTATTAAGTAGGCGAAGATTTTTTGCATAAATATTCTTGTCCAACAGGTACTTGGATACTCTTATATGAAGATAGAAACTGAAACTGACAAATTATTATCCCTTAACACAGGGAGGTAAACAGGATCCCAAGATGTGAACTATCTTTTTGTTTTGACTTTAATCATAATGTACATGCAAAAATCATGGGATGTTTAAATATTTATTTAACTGGATCTGGTCACCCTCCAAACCCTTCATTTATGCTAATAAAAACTGGGGTACAGAGGAGTGGTTGCTTGTGGAAAATTACTGATGGAGTCTGCATCAGAAACTCTGTCTTCCAGTTTCCAATCTCATGCTCATTCTAGTACACCATGCTGACTGGCAAAATTTGGATTTCATTTGCATCTCAATCTTTTATAGAAGTTATGTAACAAATGATTCGCTTCCTTAATCAAGGAACTTTTCTGCGTTTGCAATTTTTGTGAGACAAATTTTTGATGTAGTCTTTGAGCTTTTTTAATCTCACCGAATTTTCTGAACTCGAACAGGAATACGCCTACATCCCTCTGGCAAAAGGTAGCATTCAGGCAGGGAGCACACTTCCAGAAAGGAAGCAGTGGATGGATTTGGAATTGGAACACATCCTGTTCTTGCTGCTCACTAGTCATTGAGAACCTCCTGTCTGTCAGGCACTGTACTAGGTGCCTTACGTGAATGAATCATTTCTAATCTCTAGAATCCTTCAGGGGTTTGTTTTCATTTTGCAAGTGAGGAAACTGAGGCTTGAGAAAGTCAAGTCCTTTACTCAGGGTCACACAATAAGTTGTGGAGACAGGGTTCAGACTGCAGTTTGCTTGACCCAGAAGCTCACATTTCTGTCATGTTGTATTCTACTGCCATTCATCTGAGCTGCTATAGTCATGACCAAAGAGGAATGTTTTGTTGTATGTATGAGTTATATTCATTTCCTATTTTTAAAATGAGGATTTCCAGATGGAGCTTTCTTTTACCAGCTCTAGTGTGAGGTGAACTGCAGTATGGCTACTGAACAAAGGGAAAATCAAATTGGAGCATGAAACTTGATTTTCCATTTTGTTTTAAATAAAATCCAAATTTCAGCATTTTTCACAGGCATACTTGGCTTTTGACAGAAATGCTGAGTTGTAGAAGGAATTTTTTGCCAGCAAAGATGAAAAAAAAAATTCAGTTACTCAAGGAAGTTTTCTTGTTGTGTAGAAATGAAAGCAGTGTCATCGCTTCCTGATGCCCGTTTGAAATATGTAGGAAGTTAAGTATGAGCAAACAACAACAAAGGAAAGATGGAGAGCAGGAAGGGCTTTGCTGTTTGCTAAAGTGTTCCAAGTGAGTCCATCTACATCTCAGTCGATCTAAGATAGACGGGGAGCTTTGAAGAGACCTGGAATTCAGATTCCTGTGACCTCATAGAGCCTTCGGAACTACTTGTGTGGTTTCCACATGTCATAAGCTCCTCTGCCAATTCTCATCCTTACAGGTTTTACTGATGGTCAGTCTTTGGGCTTACTAGCTGCGTAAGGAAAAGAAAATATTTTAGGGTTGGAAAGTCAAATCCTCTGTCCTTAAATAATTTTCCACTCTTGCCCTGTCAACCAACTGCTTTTTTATGAGCCATGTTTTTGAATCGTTGTCACAAATTAATGTGAGACTTTTTTTTCTAGTTGTCAGCAAAATAAAGGTTTCCTGAGTTCAAGAACACCATAGAGCAGTTAGAAGTAATTCTTTGCCCTTCTACTCTGGTTCATGATAGGTGGTTGACAAATGACATGAGGCCCATGGGCCTGTTGAGGAACAATGACAAGTGATTATATAACTCATAGCTCAGGAAGCATTTGTGAAAATAATATCTTATAGAATCCTGTCAGAAACCCAAAAATCCCCACATTACCAACTGAGGAGATAGAGGAGGAAGCGATTTACCTAACGTCACAAAGTAGGTGTTTCTTTCTTTCTTCCTTTTTTTTTTTTTTTAAGATTTTTATTTATTTATTGAACAGAAAGAGATAGAGAGGGGGCACGAGCAGGGAGAACAGCAGGCAGAGGGAGAAGCAGGCTCCCAGGTAAGCAGGGAGCCCAACATGGGACTCAACCCCAGAACCCTGGGATCATGACCCAAGCCAAAGGCAGACGCTCAACTGACTGAGTCATCCAGGCATCCCAAAGTGGGTGTTTCTTCAGCCCGCGAGCCCAGTGGTATTTCTCCACACACCAAGACATACAAAGCACATTTTCTTCATAGCCTGGCAAAACACAAGGGAGTTTGGAGGATTGGCTTTCTTGGGGTCGATGTAGGAAAGAGTCACAGTTTTGTGTAGTTGAAGTTACACCCCCTGTCCCCTTGTCTGTCCAACAGTGGGGGGGATGGGTACAGACATATGTCTGTACAGACATATTGAGGCTTACCGAACATGCACAGCTGGTCCGTCTCTTGAGCCCAGGCCCATTAAGAGCCAACTCACTTGTCCCCACAATAAAAAGTAATAAAAATAAGGTGGAATTCAGCAGGCTTCTCAGTGATCCCTTCCCAAAAGTTCCAAACTACTTTCCATATTTGGGATCCATATCCCTTTCATAAAAAGCCTGTTTATATTTCACCCCTCAAAGCCTTGTGGTCTCCAGGGAACTTTGGCTGGGTACCTGAGTGGATGGGAAGTGGACTCTGAGAGAGCAGGGGCAGAGCTCTGCCCCTCACTATCTTATATGGAATCTTGAGGATCTGCTGAGAGGAAGTATGGTAGGTTGATTTTCAGGTTGAGGCAGGATGGCTCTTCTTTTAAAGGACAGGAAAGAAATTCACAGAAAGTGAATCATTATAACTGCCCATTGTAATTGACAAGATTCTGGAAAACCTAGGACTCTATGACTCTATTGGTTAACCTACACTACATATATTTATTTACAAATGTCAAGAGAAACACTAAGGCGGTATGGAAAAGAACATCAGCTTTGGCTTTAGGCAGATGAGTTCAAATCCTCTGTTTTCCTTGCCTAACTTCTTGATCTTAGGCACATTAACTGCTCTTGTTTGGTCCTTGGTTAGCCTGTAAAATTAACCTGATAATCCCTGCCTGTCCTAATTTATAGAGCCGTTTTAGGAATTAAGTACACAGAAATTTTGCACAAACTTCAATACATTTTATAAATGGAAAGTGTCATTATTTCTTTCAGAAACAATATCTCTGATCCTTACAGGCATATGTGCCAAGCCTCCGTCATTTTTTTAAGATGTGACTTTAAGGATGTGATCTTGAAAACAAGATCAGCTATGGATTGTATTTAATCCAAAAATAAAAGTGGAAAATGGAACATAAAAATAGAGGAGTCCATTATTTCCATTTAACTCAAGTGAAAAAGTAATGTTTTTAGCTTGAACACAATCAATATGTCTTTTTCCTTTCAACTTCTTTTGTTCTTCATTATCCTTGAGCTTTTGGACTCAGTGTTGGTTTTACCGTCTGCTTCCATTATAGGAAATTGATGGAAAATCCCTGCTATTGATGACAAGAAATGACGTGTTGACGGGACTTCAGTTAAAACTGGGGCCTGCTCTGAAAATCTACGAGTATCATGTAAAACCTCTGCAGACAAAGCATCTAAAGAACAACTCTTCATAGTACAGTCAAATTGGGGTCTTAGACCTCAAAAAATACATAATGACATAATTTAGTTTCATGTGATGAAACTTTGTAAACAGAATACATACATGTGTATATGTAAAGAATTTCAGTCAAATGAAACGTTATCCTATGGGATAGACTAGGCAATCCATCGGCTGACCTGAACTCAGCCAGGAGGAGCAAGGATGACTTGTGGACAGCATGGTTTTCCTGGAGGAGCTTGTTAGAATGAGTTATCTTTGACATGGTTGGACGCCCCTCCCCACCAAAGGAGTTTTCTTCAGATTGTTTTCCCAAAATCCTTGAAAAAGTGTTGAATGGAATGATCTTCTGGTTACAGATGTAGGGAGGTAAGAGACAAGAAAACTTGGGGAAGGGGAAAAAAAGAGAGAGAGATTGCTGTCTCCCTTGAGTCCCTCTGCTCCTTAGAGTTTGTGTTATTTGGATGGAATTGCCGACACCCTCTTTTATAGAGGGTCCTTCACTTGACCTTATTAAGGTTTTCACTGGGATATACTGCGATGTTTGAGAGGAACGTGTGTCATGGCCCCTACAGGAGCAGAACCTCTGAAAAGAGAAATTCTGTCGTGTCTTGGGGATCACCATCCATATTCAGCTTTTTTCACAGGGGGTAATGGTATTTTCTGCATAGATTTACTTCAAATTGGCTCTTTGTTTCCGAAGAAGAAATCATTTTTTCACTTTTTGGTTTGTATTTATACTGATTTGTTTCTGAAGGAATTTGCCAAGAGTTAAAGATCAAAAAGCCTTGTTACTAGTACAGAATATTTTTATATATATTCCTTCATGATGGTGTAATATTTTTTTAATTGCTCTGATGCTTTGTTTGATTCTTGGTTTGAGTACTTGTTTTTAAGAACTTGAAAAAAGTGAGCTTGCTACATCTCTGTTCAAAGAGACATTTGTTCAGATCTGTGTGTCAATGCCTTGTTGAATTGGTGCTTTGTGGTTGCAATAAAGCATTGCTTCAGTTTATTGCCAGTGTCTGTTTGATCTTTTCTGTTTGGTCGCCTCTTCAATTGGGATTAAAGATTAAGGTCATTCCTCAACACTATGGAAAGAAAATTAAGCCTAAAAACAGCAACAACAACAACTTTAGATATATAAAACATTTTGATCTATTTGTGGATTTATCTTCTTTATAAACTGCATTGTCCAAGTAGGCCTTGTTCCCCCTCTCGCTCCCATCCAAAAACCAATTTTAGGTGTCATTTTAGCCAAATAATAATAATAATAATAATAATCTTCTTCTTCTTCTTCTTCTTCTTCTTCTTCTTCTTCTTCTTCTTCTTCTTCTTCTTCTTCTTCTTTTTTACTGTAGGCTAGTGGGGGTCATGAATTTCTGAAAATTTTGGTGAAAGCTTTGTACTTTCCTTCCAGGCAAAAGCTCATATTCCCACATATAAAATTTTGCAGAGTTGATGGACTCCCCAAAGTTCTTCTGTCTTCCCCTTCCTCAAGTTAAGAGCCACTATATTAGAGAGTGTTATAATTCAGTCTCCTATGAAGATAATTTCTCTGAAGAACAGAAAATCTGAAGATGAGAGTGAAAAAAAAACACAGGAAATGGTGTAATGAGTGGAGTTGAAAAATGCATTCCAAATTAATTCAATTATGGAGTGTATGGAGTGTCTGAAATTTAAGTAATGCTTTGTTTTGCATGATAAGTGGGAGAAGGGGTTACAAAAGAGACATTTTCCATCCCCACATTCTCGCAGTCTACAGATCACGCAGAACTAAAAGCCAGAATATAGTTAAGTACTGTGGGGAGCAGTAGTGATAAAAAGTGAGAGGTGCACCTGCTGGAGACGTGGGCAGGAAAGAAAGAACACAGGATACAATAGAAGGAAAATGGGATGAAGAACTGAACTCACCCCTCTAAAAGACTTTTTTACAAGTGAAATAGTGATAATGTGTGACCCTTCTCTGCCTCTAAGGGATGGCATGAGACTGTCCCAGCCTCACTTCTGCTCATCCACCTGATACTTTATGTATGAGTCTGGAAAAATTTGGCTGTAATCTAAAACTGCGTCCCTGCCCTCACTCCCACCCTGTCAGGTAATGTAAACAAGACAGAAGGGTGTCTTCATGTAAAATATCCGGGGGGACTAGAGATGGCATGACCCTCCATGATGTTAGGGATTCCTCCTACCCTTTTGCTCCATCATGCATGCTATTT
>CM052798.1:62980513-63115208 GCA_028533885.1 Nasua narica
CCCTCCCCTCCAAAACCCTCAGTTTGTTGCTCAGAGTCCACAGTCTCTCCTGGTTCATCACCCCCTCCGATTTCCCCCTATTCACCCTTCCCTTCCTTCTCATGATGCCCTCCATGATTTTCTTTATACTCCACACATAAGTGAGACCATAAGATAATTGACTCTCTCCACTTGACTTATTTCACTCCGCATAATCTCTTCTAGTCCTGTCCATGTTGATACAAAAGTTGAATACCCATCACCACTTGACTTCTAACAAGGAAAAAGAAAAGGGGAAAGGAACATACCTCCTCCCTCTAAGGACACTTCCAAGAAATTGTACATACTTCCTCTTACATCTTGTCCAGAATTCAGTCACATTGCCGTCCTGAAGCTGCAAAAGAGGCTTGAAATATTCTTTTCCTTAGAACCCATGGGCCCAACTAACAAAAGTCCCATCATTCTACAAATAAGGGAGAAGGGATATGAGAGGACAATGTCCTGTCACCACCATCAGCTGGCCATTGAATACTTGGAGCAAATGTCACCGAAAGTATATTTTTAGTTGTATTTTTCTCTAGATTTGAACTTGGGCTTCTACTCCCTTCAGTCCCTGGATGCTATTATCCCAGCCACCTTTCACAACTACCGGAAGCCTTGTTCAGTCAAACCAACCTGACTCAACTAAGCTTTAGGTTCAGGCTGCTCCATAAATGCTTGGGGGGGGGGGGGGGCGTGGAAAGGAAAGGAAAGGAAAATATCTTAATTGAAAAGCAAACTGAAAAGAATCAAATCATTTCTTCTTAGCCCTTTGTTGACAGCTTTCAGGCAAAATTAGCAAACTAAAGTCACTCTGCCTTTCTTACAGCCATAATAATGCCTTGGCAATAACTGAGGGCGCTTTCTCCCCACCCCCACCCCCAATTCAGGGGAAGGAAGTGTTATCAAAACAAGACCATCAAGAGAGGCTGGAAGTACTTGAAATTCAGAGGTAGGCACCCTTTGTCTCCAAACAACCCTAAAACCAGAAATGTCTGAGTCCTTTCTGATCGCACCGTATTTCTGTTAATGTGATCTAGGTCTGCAACTAGTAGCAAATACGCACACACACGGGGAGGCACTTCGTAAGTGTAAGTGGGAATGAGCATACCTTGGTGCCGATATATTTTATGTGAGAATTGTTTAATGTTGAATTTGATTATTCTCAACCGGAGGAGCAGACAGGATATCAGAATCCTGAGGGATTTAAAAAAAATAAATAATTGCCACTCCACCTCTCCTCCCCACCCCATGTGTGAACCTTGGATTCAGACTCTGCAGAGGACCTATAATGAATTGATTCAAGGGCGAGGTCACAAACTGGTCTCTCTTCAGTGGAATCTAAGCCGACATGTTTTCCTTCGGCCAGTGCAGTATGTGTGTGTTCTTACGACTCCATTTTCATTCTTCTAGATGAGATTGAAAGCTCCAATTTATTACAGTCTTTTTAATTCCCTAATACCCTGCAGCCAGCGACTGCACCCTTTTACACTGTCATTACAAGGTATGTGAAATTTAGACGGCTCATGGAGGGCAAGAACCACACAGAGAGCCTCCTTAGCATGAGTTAGTTCAGGAACTAGAGCTTATCAGTAGATTCAGCGGAAAAGAAAACAAGGTGGCATAGTGCATCGGAATGTGCAGCAGATTTGAGCATCATTTTGATACTTAATGGACATGATGAATAGGAATAATCTTCATAATCAGAGCTAAGTTGGTGGCAGTCTCCTTGTTCTCTCAACAAATACCCTATGTGAGCATGGATTGTGTCCCTCTAAGCTTAGCCTCCACAGTCGGGGGAACGTACTGTCCTTCCGTTGCATTAGAGAGAAATAGATCTTAGAAGGAATTTAATTTGGAAAAATATAATGACCCTCGGTTACCCAACCACTCCTGTATTTGGAAGCCAAATGCAAAGAGTACTTACTGGTGGTGATCCATCTGCCTTTGCCGGTCATTGCAAATGGGATCTGCGGGGGTCAGGTCTGGGCACAGAGCCATTAAGTGTTTTCTGTAATGATTTGGAAGATGAAGTTAAATGTTCAAAGAGCTGACTGCTGTAGGACAGATATGCTTCTTAGGAAAAAACTTGATAATTCTGCTTCTAAACCAGGAACAGAAGCCACAGGAAGGAAAGAGAAAGCAATGGGTGCACTAATGAGCAGCTCGTTAGTTTCATGCTGCAGCTCCATAGGCAATTAAATAGTCTGGGTACCATTGCTGGCCAGTGTTGGCAGTTCTACATAGAGAAAAGGAGATTAAAACGATCACATCTCAGGTTATTTGGTGACTATGGCTGTGTTATATATCTTTGTGAACCTCAAGAAAGGAGTTGTGTCCAGCCTAGCACTGGGGCAGAATAATGGAGGACCCTGTGCGTAAAAGCAAGAGAAATCTTTGGCTACCCACAAGTAGGAAGCTAGGCTGATTGATGTCTTTCTATCTCAGGTAGGCAGAGTGTTCCTGTCTACCGTTATCTTTAGGGAGACATCAGGAATGCTGGGGATGCCAGGCAGTCTCCAAATAGAAAATGTGCTCCACTCCCACGGGATAAGTGTCTGGGCAGAGCTGCCACCATTACCATAGCAGAGGTTTGGAAAAAGGTGTCAATAATACCGCACGTACTTGTTACCTCTAAGGCAGGGCATGGCCTGGGGAAGCGAGATCACCACCAACAAAATACAAACAACAAAATAAGGGAGCAAGATAGAATGTGCTCTCATTTAAGCATCTGAGATCACAGAGCTTCGAGGCCTTAAGCTTCCAGAAGAGTCAGGGAAAGCAACCAAGGAAATATCTTCCACGAGTTTCTCCAGTTCTGTCATCTGCGGGGCAGAGACATCTATGGCAACGTTTGCAAGTTAAATGTCTTCTTTCTAAATTAAAGATAACAGACTCTTTCAGTAAATTGTGTTTCATTTCCTTTTTCAATGGGCTACACTCTATTTTTACATGCCGGGAAATATACAATTTGAAAATAAAACTGTAAAACTCGTCAGATTATAAACATATTTTGAGGGAAACTCAGTAAAACTCTTCAAGCCACCAGCAGTTCCTGCCTTTAAGAATTAAGTAGTGTTTGACATTGGGTGTTAACTACAATGGAATTACAATATAAATAAATACATGCACACATACATACAAATAAATAAGAAGTAGTGTTTGGGACAGTGTTCTCCCTCCTGCACCAGAACCCAGTGACACCAGTTGAGATGCACTCTGCTGTGGTGGGTGGGAGCGCTGACCCTGCTCCACATAGATCTGAGCTTGAGTACAGCCCCATCATTTACTAGACATGGGAACTCGGGTGGGTGTATGGCTCTCTTGGCCTCAGGGACCTCACCAATTCTCTAGTGCAGAGACTGAGAGTGCAGAGCAACACTTGCCTGGCACGGTCCAATAAATATAGAATGTCCAATATATATACAAACAGATATAATAAATAAACATATAATATATAATAAATATATCATCTTAAATGTGCCATTTAAAATTTTCTAGTAGTCACATCTTTAAAAGTACAAACAGGAAAATTAGATAATCTATTTAATCTGCTAAATCCAAAACATTACCATTTCCATACATAATCAATATCAAAATTCTTGATATACTTTACAGTCTCTCTAAGATGCGTCTTCAAAAGCCACGGTGAATTTGACACTTAGAGCACATCAATTAGGATAGAACAGCTCAAGCGTATCATTTAAGATTAGTTTCAGTTGAAAACCTAAATTATGATGACTTAGATAAAGTAGGAGTTCCCTACGGCATAGATGAGGTCTGAAGGTAAACAGATCAGGGTCGGGATAGCCACTCCACAGTCGCTGGGTCCCAGTGTTTTCCTAGGGTGTTCCTCCACCACCTTAAACACCGAGCTTCCTCTGTGCTCCAAGATGGCTGCTTAAATGTCATTCATTTATCACAATTGTATTCCAGCCAAGAAGGGTATCTGTTGTCAGAAGTTGCATACAACACTTCTACTTGTGTTTCTTGGACAAGAACTTAGTCATTTGGCCGTACCTAGCTGCCGGGGAGATTGGGAGCTGTAGTGTTTGTTTCAGATAGCTGCGTATTCAGCTAAACAGATAGAAAGGGGGATACTGTGGGGAAGATTGTAAACCTTCCGTAATTCCAGTCTCAAGATTGATGGAGGATTTAATGAGAGTACATAGTACAGTCATTAGTATAACAGGAAAAAGTCACTGAAGTGTGATTTTATTACTATGGTCTCACTCCATTTTTCAAGGCCACCCCAGTCACGGAATTAACAAACATATGCTCAACCCAAATACTGTTCATTTGATGCATTCTAATATTGCTAAAAGATAAAAAATTACTTTCTTAGGTCCTTGGATATGGGGTGGTTCTAGATACTTTATCTTTATAAGGGCACATAAAAGAAAAAAAATTTGCATTATTTAAGCTCCATGAAAAATTGTTATGCTGAGTTAAGGGAAATGTGCTGAGCAAAATGCATATAGGTCTTTATTGGTCCCCAAAGGCCTAGAGAAGTTAGTTTGAGGCATTTGGTGAATTCTAAATACATCTCATCCCTAATCCAAAATGAACATTCAATGACATTCAAAATGGTTTTGTGAGACTAATGAAAGGGAGACCTCTGATACCTTTGTGATTTTAATGAAGACATGTGTGGGTCAATAACAAACATCAAAAAAATTTTTTTTAGATTTTTAAAAATCTAAGTAGATCTGCATTCATTCATTTGAGCCAATTAGGTTGACATCAGTCTGTTTAATTATCTATTTGGGCAGATTTTGTAATGAATTTTTAATGCTAAGGTGACTTTTCCCAGCTACCCTAATGTCTGTAGGTTATTCATCAGTCTACTGGATGGTGTGCATGCAGAATGCAGAGTAAGTTAACATTGGCCCAACCCACACAGAGTTAAAAAGGAAAACACTGAAGCTATGAATCCACATCGAAGGGGGAAGGGAACACCGGACTAGGGGTCAGCAGACCTGGATTCTGATCCCAGATCTGCTACTGACTTACCTGTAAGACCCTGTACCAGTTTTTTGACTTCTGTTGGTTCAATTGCCTATGTAAAATAAATAAGTCCAGCTAGAAGTTTATTTCAGCAACCTCTGTGATTTTCTAAGAATCAAATAATTTGAGTTACTCCGCCATTCAGTGAAAACTCGCAACACGGTCCTGTCCTACAGTTTCTTTTCCTCTTCAGAAATGTTCTAAGATTTCAGTCTGGTTGATTCTTGGCTGTGCCGTGGGCTGAGAATAGCTGTTGTTCTTGGGAATTGTCAAGATTGCGTGTTGTACAAACCTATAGCTTTAAGTTAAAATTGCTCTCACTGTGTCTCCGGTGGAAGTATCCTCCCTCTAGGAATAGTGCCTCTACATAGTCAGAGCCTAGAGTTGAGGGGATGAGAGAGCACAAATTTCCCAACCGGGTCACTGGGAATGATGGTGAGCGGGGCCACTCTTATTTTTACCCTTTGATTAACAGATCCAAGTGTTCTACTGTCTGGGGACATAGCACCACATAAAAGTAAAGTATTTAGGGGATATACCACATTCTGGGGGACGGTACCCCATTATCAGATAGTATTATCTCCAAGCTAGCACCTCAGCTGTACCTTCAAACGACCATTCCATTGCCCATATCAGGTCAGCGGCTTCCAGATGGTGCAGTATGTGATAGGACTAGTGGATCATATGGTCAGTTACAGACTGTCCTATCTCCTTTGTTTTAAAGTAGGTCTCAGGGCCCCTTGATCTGAATAATCTTGTGCAGGATTGTGTAAGCCCCTGGATATTGCTGCCAAGTGAATCCCTGTGGGCAGGAAAAGCAAAGCCATACTCAAAATATGTATCAATTCTAGTTAAGATAAGGCACTGCCCCTTTCAGAGTGAAAGCGGTCCAATGTATGCAACTCATTGCCAAGTAGCTGCTTAGTGTTCTCAAGGATCAGTGCCATATCGAGTTCTCACTTGCTTTTGGTCTCTACTGCTGGAAAATTGGATATTTGTGAGCAGCAGTTATGATTAGTAGTAGAAAGTAGAATCCCATGCTTTGGGTCCCATGTATGGCCTCATTCTCAGCTGTCATGGCTACTCTACTCATGAGCTCATTATGCCAGCATTGGGATTGCCAGTGACAAAGGCTGACTGACATGAACTGGCTAAGTCAGTCCATCTACTTGCTTGGTCGGTGCCTCTTCCATGATTGGTACTCTTTGATAGACGTTATGCAATACAAAGATCCTCACATTTAATGACCATTCCAACAGTGATTTGTGCCCAGGTCTTAATTTATAAAGATGCCTGAGTGACAAAATGGGTAAGTTGATGTATTGAAGGAAGAATTTATGGCTTATATATCCTGAGAAAAGGAGACATACCATACCTTGCAGGGCCACAAGGGAAGCATCTGCTTTTGGTCAGAAAGCAAAAGCAGGGGTAAAGGGAAAGCCTAGATCAGAATTTATCTTTATTGAGGTTTCCATGGGAAAGACTAACCAGAGAAGAGCTTAGAATTGGCTGATTTGAATAATTCGGTCAGGCTTTGGGGCATAAGGGCTATCGCTTCTCTAGCTGTCTGGCTTCTAGCCCTGGGTTGACTTAAGACAGAAGAAATATTTGGTTGGTGTGTGAATTAGATAAAGGAGGTGGTTGGATCAGACAGGAGAGGAATGCTCCTAAGTAACTTTCCTATCTTTAGGAATTAGCTACCCCTGGGAGAGCCAATATCTCATTGGGTCGGTAAGGACCACCAAGATGTCAAAACATCTTAAGATATGGAGAATAAAAAGCATGACTAATACATAAAGATTCATTCAAAGATCTCTACCTTCTTCCCAATCTGCCAGTCTTTTTCTTTCCAGGAGCCTGACCAACCAAGCCATTTGCCCATGAATTTATATATATTCCTACCTAGGGCCACTTTTCTTTCCACACTTTTCTTTCTTAGAATATCCTTTGGTGCATTTCCTAAAGCTTTATTCATTGAGAGTATTTCCCTTCAATGCCATCATAACAGCCACCCTCCTCTTATGACCATAAGTCCAACACCTCTGAGAGGTTTTGGAGAAACACTGGTGGATGACATGAAGGTTGGGACCCACATACCTTTCTTGCGTCCTCTAGCCCTATTTGTGCCTGATTACAGATCTATCATTTCTATCTTACTGGATTGCTGCTGGGCTAACCAAACCCTAATACCTGGCAGGTTTAGTAGAAGCCAGCTCATGATGAATAGCTCTGGCCACAAAGTCCCTCTATGTCCCATAATGAGACATTTGTCTTTACCAAGATTCAATAACACATCAAGAGCTATTTTTCAAATAGTGAATAATTCTCAGCTATAGATGGCATGCTCCAGAACCCTAGGAGTCAATGTTGTAATTTTCCTACTGGGGCTTTCTATAAACCCCATACAACATCTTCCTCAATCAGGTACATTTCTAAATAGCATAGTGTCTACTAATCCATATGGCTAAAGCATCAGGAATATTTGCACCTAGCCTAGACCTGCTTTGGGCCTCACACAAAGCTGAAAGACTTTGTCACCCAGTAAATAGATTGGACCAGTATTCTCCTTGGAATATCCCAGTGAAATATGATGCCTCAAAAACTTGGAAAGACTACCAGGCACTGCGCGTTCTTCTTAGTGGTAGAAAGTTCGAGATGCAGTAATGTGCCCTTTGGAAGAGATATTCTGGAACACCCTAGACCAGAGGTCATGAAACCTTTCCTATTTAGGCCAGAGATTAAATATTTTATGCTTTGTGGGCCAAATAGTCTCTATTGCAACTACCCAATACCTTAACAATGCATAAGCAAATCGCTGTGTTCTAATAAAATTTATTTATAAAAACAGATGGTAGGAGAGATTTTTCCAACCCCTGTCCTAGACCACTGTATTCCTAAAATTTTCACTAACATGGTGGGCTCCTGATAGATTTCTCCACCTAAAGTTCTCTAAAGTACGAGCACCACTCCTTGCTTTTCCAGTTCCATTAACATGATATCATGAATACAATGAACCAATGTGATGTTCTGTGGTGTGTTCAGATGGTCCAGGTTCCAGATACAAAAAGTAGTAGGAGATTAATGTAGTCCGAGGGCAAGACCATACATGTATACAGTGGGCCATCCTATGTGAATGGAAAGTGCTTCTGTTCTTCCTTCTTGATTTAAAAATCTAATGGGAGGGGGGCACCTGGGTGGCTCAGTCAGTTAAGCATGTGCATGGATCCTGGGGTCCTGGGATCAAGACCCGCATTGGGGGTCCCGGTTCAGCAGGAAGTCCGCTTCTCCCTCTCCCTCTTCCTAACTCGGGCTCTCCCTCTCTCAAATAAATAAAATCTTTAAAAAATTAATAAAAATCTGATAGGTTTTGTCCAAAACCCTCAAGATCCAGTCCCATGTATATCCCTCCAGCTCTCGCATATTGACTGAACCTTTGCCACTCTTTGGGTCTGTAGGCCACTTCCTCCCTTAGCAGTCCAAGCATGTCTCTGGCTGGGATACGATGTAACTCGACCCTATTTATAGGTCTGGTAGCCTGGAGGGGAGGTGAAAAGATACTCCAAGGAGACATGCAGAAGGCTTTGCCCTGTCTTCAAGCAAGGGTGGCAGTGATAGATTTTAACAGGGAAGATTAGTCTACTTCTGCAGGCCCAGAGAATTCAGGGAAATCTGGGGATTCAGGGTTTCAGGTGCATCAATCAGGAGCCTGACCTTGGTGTGTGACCTCTCAGAACTGAAAAATCAATCTTCCTTGGAGCTCTGCTCTTCTAATTAAGTCCTAGGCCTGATCCTAACTTTTTTCTATCATCTGGCTGTAGGTTTTCTTTATATGTTACCAAGGAGGTCCTCTTGCTTTCTTGCTTTGCATTATATTGGTTATTAATCATTCTCCTCTTTTCATTGTTTTTCTTAACGTATTAATGGTTCCTAGCAATACCCAAACAAATTCCATCATCCTTATAATGATTATTACCCCTAATCCCTGAAGCATTCCAAGATATTGCTGCTGCCAGAGTGTTCCTTTCCTCCAGTATCCCATCCCAATTCACCTCAGGCGATCGTTTTAACAATCGCATAATTACAACATTCCAGGAGCTCATCGCCAGCTGGACAGTGGGTGGTTTAGCTCCCACAACCCCATTTTAGAGCCTCCTTCCTAGACACACTCCTAGATCCACAGGTTGGCTTCCCTAAGAGATGTACAGTGAGACCCAGAGATTTTCATGCAGGTTTATTAAGGCCCACTCTCTGGAACCATGCCTGTGAGCAGTGAAGGAAGCAGGACTGGGCAGAGAGAGAGAGGTTGGATTATGATGCAATTGCAACAAAGACCTCAGGCAGTTAGGAGCTCTGGGACTGGAGTGTCCCTGCAGCGTTGTCCCAAATGAGGCAAGAGGGGCTGGACGTTGTATCTCCTACACTGCCCAGCACTGGATGTGAGCTGCTCCCAGGGACTGAGACTAAACTGAGCTTCTTTTAGCCATGGCAATTCCTGCAGAGGGACCCAATGATAAGCCGGCAGAGACCAATACTTCTGGCATCTGAGTACTTTGGTCCCAAGGGAGATTTGGGTGATGCACACAATCTGTAACAGCAGCTTTCCTACCCATTTTGTGACCCCAAGGGAAACATTACCACAGCATGAAGATGGCAGGGCAAAGGATGGAAAGAGCTTGAGACCATGAAGCTACCCCTGAGTGGCCAGATTAATCCCGAGACAACTTATCTCTAAACTTTTTAAGTAAACAAGGTGTCCTTCCAGTTGAAGACACCCTTAGGTATTCAGTTACTTGCAACCAAAAACATTTTAACCCATGCGTGCATTATCTCAGTTAATCCTCAGTTACTCTGTAAGGTAGTTATTATTATTATACTCACTTCAAAACTATGGAACTAAAGTTTAGGGTTACTTGTCCAAGGCCACACAGCTAGAAATTGGAGAAGCACGATCTGAAACTTCGCACAATCTAGATCCAAAGCCCATGCTCTTCACCCTTTTATAGACATCTATGTGACAGCTGATCAGACTGGAAGGGGGATGTGACTATCCCCCAGATATGAAGGAAACGGTAGCCTATGTGTAGCTGAAGGTCCAATAGGCACTAGAAGAACTGCTCTTAAGAAGCTCACTGTCCCGACTCGTTGCTGTGGGGTGAGCAGTGCCCACACTCCCCAAATCCTACGTTTGTGCCATAATTTTTGGAACCTAGAATTGTGACCTTATGTGGGAGAAGGTCTTTGTAGATACTGTTAAGGATCTTGAGATAAAGAGACCACCTCGGGTTATTCGTGGGCACTAAGTCCAAGAGGAGACAGACGGAAGAGCCAGTGTGACCACGGGAGCCTGGAGCGGTACAGCCACAAGCCAAGAAACCGAAGAAAGTACCAGAAGCTCTAAGACCAAGGACAGAATCTCCTCTACACCTTTAAAGCAGACACAATCCTATCAACACCATGACTTTGGGCTTCTGGCCTCCAGAACAATGAAGGAATACTGTTGTTACCTACCATCAAGTTTGTGTTACTTTGTTACGGCAGCCTCAAGAAGCTAATATACCTGGGGTCCTTGGCTTTTATTTGTTTATTTATTTGGAAAAAAATTTGTTTTATTATAGTAGTATAGAACTGAACCTGCAGTTTCTCCAGGGTATGCCTGTAAAACCCAACTGATGTTCTTGGGTTTGGTTTTTGGTTTTTGGGGGTTTTTTTTAAAGATTTTATTTATTTATTTGACAGAGAGAAATCGCAAGTAGGCAGAGGCAGGCAGAGAGAGGAGGGGGAAGCAAGCTCCCCGCCAAGCAGAGAGTCCGATGCGGGGCTCGATCCCAGGACCCCGAGATCATGACCTGAGCCGAAGGCAGAGGCTTTAACCCACTGAGTCACCCAGGCGCCCCTTTAATTTTTTAAATTTAAATTCAATTAGCCAAGGTATAGTAGTACATCATTAGTTTTTGAATACACTTATTTCGCTTTCTCATATAAAGGAATCAGTGTGCCTTTCTTCCAAGTTTGGTTGAATATATTCCTTATGTGGCCGATTTCCAATGGAATCCTTCACACTTTAAGGACTGAGAGTAAACTACTTCCACAATGGATGTTGAGGCACCTGTAGATGCAGGAATAAGCGTTTTGCTGGGAGGAATGTCCCTAGCCATTCTTTCTCATTAGGATAGCCATAGAATCCAAAAACTTTCAGAATTCCTGAGAAAGGGTCCAGGACAATGAAGAATGAAAGGTAGCTGAGCTCTGAGTGAAATGAGAACAAAGACTATGAAAAATACAAAGAGAATAAGTTTCCGATATTTGGAAGCAGAAAGAACCCAGTGAGTCAGAAAGCTTGAAATCCATGTCTTAAAAGAAAGAAGCCTTGGTTTCCTCTTGAAATGTAGGCGAGGAAGCTGAAGTTACAAAAGTTTTGCAAAGGAGACTACAAAAGGCAAAGTCTAGTCAGTCCCAAGTCTGAAAGGGAAAAAAAAAAATGCTCTTTCTGGACAGAGAGCTAGGAGGTTAGAGAGAAGTTCAGATTTCTGTAGTTAAATCTCACGTGTGGTTGAAAAAGGTAAATTGTTTCAAAAACAAACAAGAAGCTTTTTTCTTTTAAGATTTTATTTTCAAAAACAAACAAGAAAAACACTGTTCCCAAAGAGTGATTTCTATTATATTGAGAACAAAGAGAGAAAAAACAGGTTACTGAAAGTAGAGTGGTATGAACTGAAGTCTGACTCTAAAAAGGAGAAAGAATGGAACACATTTTCTGAGCCTGTTTCTGGGAAAAGTTAGGAGATGAAATTTAGAGGATTTCAACCAACTCTGAGAATTTTGGCGGCCAAAACCACAAGCCCCAAATGACAGCTGCTCCCTTGAGTGCCTTGCAAACTGCCTCCCAGGCAGCAAATGGGCTGGGGTTACCTGCCTTACTCCCCCAGGACAGTACTTGAGAGGAGGTTTGACGTTCGAAGGTTTCGGGAGGGATGGGGGAAATGCAGGGGAGAGTGCTATAGAGCAAGTCAGCTTCCCAGAAAAATTGGAACAAAGTCCCTGAAGCCCTCTATAACGAAATTACCAAGTGTTTTGATACAAATGAGCTCACGGGTATTTACAATTCACAGCACTGACAAAAGCAGGTGAAAGCCCAAGCCTGGTTTTCAGCACAAAGTTTACAATTTTAACCACAAGAAAACATTGGAATCTGGTCCTTGAAAATTTCAGAGGACAGGCTTTCCGGCAGTGCACCTGGGACATAACATCCAATAGCTCATGTTCAGTCCGTTACAATAAAAGTTTTAAGAGCTCAGGAGAAACAAAATGCATGTGTGTACGAAATGGACCCCAATTTCTAAGGATTCTGCTCTAACAGGGATTTCTTCTCTGAAGCAACTACAGTGTTTCTAAAACTTACATGACCAAGATAATATCTAGGAAGAAGGGCCTGATTTTAGTTTTTTGTTCCTGTTTGTTTGTTTTTAGAAAAAGATCATGTTAAACTCTAAATTGCTCTTCAAACTGGATCATCAAATCAGCAAAGGAATGAAATGTCCCAGCTATTTGGCCATGCAAGTGACAGGCTGTAAGCACATTTTGTAACATGACTATTCAGTGTGGAACGAAACTTTCCTTATCAAATTATTTCTTCCTTCTTATCTCATGTTTTTTCCCAGCAGGCACGAGCCTGTGCATGACCTCCAGCGTCTTTTAGGGCTTGCTGCGCTTAGACCTCCCATCTCTCATCTCACTCACAAAGTCCAATGATCATTTTCTACTTGGGTCTAATATCACATGAAAAGAAGGCAAACAGTTAACATTAACATCATTTAACAAACACATATAGAAATTTCTGTGTGTCAGGCATAAATACCATCACAATACTTGACAGACATTAACCCATTTTATCTTCAAAAAAACCTCTGAGATTCTATTCTCACCACTATTTATTTATTTATTTATTTTATTAACATATAATGTATCATTTCCCCTAGGGTACATGTCTGTGAATCATCAGGCTTACACATTTCACAGCACTCACCATAGCACATACCCTCCCCAATGTCCATCACCCAGCCACCCTATCCCTACCCCTCCTACCCCCCAGCCACCATCAGTTTGTTTCATGAGTTCAGGAGTCTCTTATCACCGCTATTTTACAGATAGGATGCTTGTCATTGGACTAGTAAGAGGTGGATCCAGGAGTGAAGTGAGTTTTTTGTAATTAGACACTACGCCGTGCTAGCTTGAAGCAGAGTTATCAAACAAGACTAAGTACTCATATGTAACCATTATAAAAATGGAGATTTAAAAAAAATTGATAAATGGATTTTTTTAAATGGAGGAAGGTTATCTAGAATGTTCATGTGGACAGGTTTTCATCATGGACTTCTAAAATTACAGTTTATGAAGCTTTATGGTATATATCTATATACAACAGAATTATTCAAGTGATATAATCACCAGTCAAATCTGTATATACCTTTAAATCATTAATTATATTTATTTCTCTGATTTTAAAAGTAATAACTCTTCATATTTGGGAGATCCAGGAAAGCACATGCTAAAAAAAAAAAAATCACTCCTAACCCCACCATCTAGAAATCATCATCACTGATATTTTTTTAAAGATGGATGTATTTATTTATTTATTTGAGAGAGAAAGAGCGACCAGGGGGAGGGGCAGAGGAGAGAGAGAGAATACCGAAGCACATTCCCTGCCAAGAACAGAGCCCGATGCCGGACTTAAACCCGAGACCATGACCCGGGCTGAAACAAAGAGTCGGCCATTCACCCAGCTGAGCCACCCAGGCAACCCCATCACTGATATTTTTATAGAGAGTCTCTCGTCTTCTTTCTGTATGGATATTCATTGTTTGCTGTATTGACGTAGCACTTATTAAATGTGCTCTTTTTGTCAAAGTGATGCATTATTCAGAGAAAAACAGTTATATTTTTTTTTTTGGTGTCTACTAAATAGTCTCTAAGAGTTGTAAAAGTCATAAAACCAATACATTAAGATTACAAAAGTACTTCAAGAGTAGAAATAAACTCCCAGTGATACATATACTAGAGCATTTTTAGAAATTCAAATACTTCAGTCTCATCGAAGCCACGATAGTGATAGTTTCCAAATATGATTTCATCATGACATTTTCTGCATTGCCCAGAGCAAAGCACTAGCTAGCATCAGTAGGTTGAAAACAGCTCTTACTCTTAAATTTGTGCACAAATTAATTGATAGGACACATCCGTTAATTCATGATTGTTTTCTTAGTACATTGATTCTAAAACTTCTCTAAGATAGGAAGGCACAAGAAAACTAAAGAGAAATAATGATCTATGACTATTCTCATACCGCATAGCATTTGTGAAGCAAACTGTATCCACCAAGCATATTGTAATTACTAATCACAAAACACCTTGCTGAGCTAGTTGTAGAAGAAGTCTTTCCTACAGGAGGAAAATTAACACTATAGATCAACACTCTAGTTTGAAAATTGACATGGCTGCATGCTGTAATTTCCAGCATCACAAGAGGCTGAAGCAATATCTTGGTTGAGCGTAGACTTTCCGTGGAGGTGGCTACAATGTCACAGCTTCGAAGCCAACTTCCTCTTGACTGTCCCAGTAATTCTGCCATATGGATTGTCTAAGGGGAGCAAGACCTGTAGAAAAACCACATGGCAACTTCAAAGGCATTACAATAGACCTCCCCTTTTTTCTGTGAATCAACAACAAAAACCACAACTCGCTAAACAGGAAAATGTATGTGCCCTACAATCATACAGTTATTTCAAGTATGGTAATGCCTTATTTTCTAGAAAATTTTGTAGAAAACTTTTCTAGAAAAGTTTCTGAAAAATTTTAATCATTGGGCTATGAATGTTTCTCAAATGCATTATATATCCCTGTTTTTTCAATAGAATGTTCTGAACAGAATTTGGCCTTTGCTTGACGATTCACGGTGAATGTCAGGCATTGTGCGGTGCTGTAATAGCGCCACGCCCTCAGGAACGTTTGAGGTCCTCGGGGCTGTTAGCCCAGTACTAAATGGCTCCAGACAGCTGTGAGTTTAGAGGGGTTCTGTCTTCCCACCCTGTCATTTGTCCCTCCTCTGCCGTCGTCGGTGTGTCCTAACTCCCTGCTTTTTATGCGTTGCCTTCGCTTTGTAGCCACCTGCTGGGTGGGGGCCCGAGAGCAGCTGCGGCCAGCCCCGAAGGGCACACACAGACACGGGACAACTCGTTCAGCCTCTCAGGTGCCTTCGTGCAGAGTCCTGGCCTTCCTGACTGGGGGTCCCCACCTGTTCTCCAGGTGGGAGCTGAGGAAGCTGCTGATCTGACTTCTTGGGTAGAGAGACACAACTGGCAAGCTGGCAACAAGTCTTTGAGCTGGGACTGGTGCAAGCTGGAGGTGTTTGGGGGCCCTGAGGAGACCTCCTTTCTATTCTGGGTTCCTGGGCTAATCACTGTCCCATTCATGACACTTGACCCTTTTCTGTTTGGGGCCCCTTTTTTTGAGCTTTGGTGGACATGGCCAGGATTACCTTCGGGTCCATCTCTGGCCCTTTAGGAGATAATTGTTTATATTCTAATCACTGGCATTCTGGTAATCACCATGCTTTCCTTCCACGCAGTGAACAATGCTGCCTTCCTGCCCAGCTGAGCAAACGGTACCTGGGGTCAAGGTTGCTCTCCTCGCAGAGCTCTCGAGCAGCTATCCCAGGCACCTAAGCGTGACTTCATTTCCCAGTGCTGTTCCCCAGCGCCCATCTACAGATGTGGTGGGGCAGGGCCCACGGAACCCAGCAGCCTCATCTGCACAGCAGACACAGGTCCAGAGGCCTGTGGCTAAGAGGGCTCCTAGGTCAGCAGGCCCAGAGTTCTGTGGCTGCAGAGCCACATTAATAGATGGCCCCTCCCTGCCTCCCCCTACACACTAAAACAAGCCATCAAGATGATGTTTTTCAAATTCTAGAAGTCCCTGAGAGGATGGATCAAACTGAGAGATCCTACCATTCTGCAAGCGGTTGGAGGGGGGAAGGACAGTTCTAATCTCTAAGGCCCCACCACTTGAGACTCCCACCCGGTTTAACCCTCCGTCGTGGCTTAAAACAAGTCCAGGTAAGTGTCTTTTCCAAAACAAGGTTGCCTTTCAAAAAGTGCACTTCCTTATCTCTCTTTCTAGAATTACCATTGGAAACACAAACACCCTTTCATTTTTCTGTTGACATTTTCTGTTTATATGCTACTTCAGTTGACGACTTAATCCAAAGTTAAAGATGTTGAAGGAAAATGAAAATAGAATCTTTTTCTTCTCCGTCTTCCCCTCATCGCGGAAGAATAATGAAGCCGTGACCTTGGGTGGCACTTTCAGAGGAGCAGATCTCAGAGCTGTGTCTTCTGGCACACTCTGTGCTTTCCTTTTCTTTTACTCCCCGCAGCCTCCAACCCTCCTCCACAATCACTCATCCACTTCTATGGTACTCCAGCCTCAGGTACCGAAAGGCCCGGAGTCTAAGAGGACTTTAATCAGTGGCAACTATAAATACTCCAAAAGCAACAGCTGTGAAGAGTTTTGCCTGGTGATATTATCATCCCAAATTTATATAGACAAGTAAGGGTGTGGGGGCAGGAGGGTGGATGTACTTTAAATACTTTTAAAGTTCTCTTACCTCTTCCTTGTTGATCAGTCCCATTTTGGACATGTCTATGTTAAAGTAGTGCATGTTGGGCAGGCTAATTTCCATGTCTTCTATCTGGAAGCCGAAGTAATATTGGCACATTATTCACATTGGCACATTGTTCACATTGGGCAAATGCAAATCTCTCTCCCTCTATCATTCTTCCCATGCAACCCACCTGCCTAGTAGCCCAGTACTCAAGTTCCCCCTCTGTCCCTGAGACAACCTCTGGTGGTCCTCTACTGCTTGACACAGCTGTCTCAGGGTAGTCCTATTATTAGATGGTTGACCCACCCTTTTCCCCTCCAAGTACAAAATCTGTTCTCAGAAAAGTAAGAGTTCCTTGGGTCAGAAACCTGTGCGATCTGTGGTATCTAACTGGCCTCCTGGTGCTGGCCAGTCAACCTCTTAAACTCTTCCTCAGTCCATTTCCTCCTCTCAAGGTCTGTCCCAAACATTTGCAGGCCTTGGGGTAAGAATATAATTGGAGGCCCACATGCCAAATGTTTAAAAAAATAAAGTAGAAAAATAAAGTTATGAATCAAGCAAGAAACTTTTAAGTGAAATATGTTCTATCTTTCCAACTTGACAAATATACCTTCATAACAACCTCAGGATGGTCAGGATGTAACTTAGAAATCTTTAACTGCTTGCAATGCCATCTGAGGATGTGGTAGTGTGGGAAGAGCCAGACCCCAGGCCCATCCCACCTTCTCTCTTGGATTCACGTGGGTGGACACCCTTGCTCAATGTCAAGTCTCATCTATACCTCCTGCGAACATCTGCCCCTTCACCTACTCTGAGGCCTAATGACGTATACACAGATGGCATAATCTGCCTCCAGAGGACGGATCTGAGAAGGAGGTTTGCACAGTTTCTGAAAGTAGTCTTGAGGTTAGTTGGGCAGACAATCCTGGAGTGCAATTATCCAGAGAATGATCTAGAAAGGGATGTGTGGGTCCCTGAAAAGGTTGTTGCCTTGGCCCTACTGACTCTTCATCCAGTGGAGAAAGGTATAACCAGAGAAAGGCCTGGAAAGTGCTGGGCCATGAAAGGCACCCCCTTGCTCAGGTTGAAGGATGGTACTCATCCTCTCCCATCCCATCATGGAACTAAATTCAGGCCCTATTGCCAGATTACTGCTTCCCAACAGCCTCCAACATGTCTCCTTGACTGTAATCTATTATCCTTTTAATTTATCACACTTTTTTTAGAGTGATCTTTCTAGAGTGCAAATCCAGTAGTGCCACCCCTTGGTTAAACCCCTCCATGGCTCCTAAGAGCTTTCAAGTTCAAGTACAGACTATAAACAAGCCCACAGAGGTCCTCCTGATCTTGTTCTTGCCTCATCCCTGTGCATGTGGAAAGCCTTTCACTCATGGAGCTTCACATATAGCAGTTCCTCAACTGCAAATGACCATTCTATGATGTCTCCTTGTCTCAATATCTACCATGCCCCCTCACCCTTGAGCGTGAACCCAGATAACCCCTACTTGTCACTTAAGACCTAACCTAAACACCTCTCCCTCAGAAAGCCTGGCTGGCCTCATTCCCCTTACGTGAGTTAGATGCCTTTCCCTATATTTTCATTATGCTCTGTGCTCTACTGCGTCATTAGTTTACTTATTTTTTTTTTCTTTTACTCAGTGATGACCTCTTTAAGGGTAGGCACCATGTCTAATTTATCTTTGTATTCTTCATGTGTTGACAGAGATATAATAACCATCCAATAACATCAGATGGATGGATGGATAGAATCTGTCTGCATCTATCCTTCGTTCCCTGGCTACCCTGAAACAAAGACCCTTGCCCTAATTATTCTTCCTTCAGGGCATTGATTGTCCTGATATGAGTCTTAAGTTGTGGCAAGTTGAAAAGACCCACAGAATTTTCAACAAACCTAAAGAACTGTTAACAGTGGCCCATGTTTTCAGGTTGGACAGATTTTTCCATTTTTTGCTCTCTTCTCACTTGCTATAACAAGCTTTTGAACAACAACAGATGTCATTTTTCATGTGTCTTCCACTGCCTTATTTTAACTCTCAACTCTCTGTCAGAGCTGACAGGAGACACAACAAGTTCTCTTAGTCTTCAGGATGGCAAGTGACAAAACATACCTCAGGAACCTGGCTCAAAGAGCACACTTGGATGTCGTAGAGGGTCTTCTGGACAGAGGGGGAGTACTCGCCTTTGTCATAGGGTCCAGCAAATTTCTCCAGGACAATGTCCCGGATAATATCCCTAAAACACAGAAAAGAGACCTGAGGACTCGTAAGGTGGTCATTCAGGAATGTGCCATGAGGTTGGGAAGTGGTGACCTTCAGTTCCCCCAGAAAACAATTTTATTGCTGATTTTAGAAGACGTTACTATCCTGTAATGCCTTACTCCTGAAAACACCTCACTTCCGATTTCTCTCCACACACACACACACACACACACACACACACACACACACACACCATTCAACAAAGGTAATGTCACTAGTCACTAGGTGATCTTCATCATCTGGATCTAGGGTCCACTGGGCATTACAGAGTAAATCTTCCTCACATTTGAAGAACCCATGAAAAGGGCTTCCAAGTATGCTACACTCTTACTATTTAACCAGTTTTTTGCATTATTATGTTTTTAGGGGTTTTATTCTGTTCCCGGCTCTGTGTTAAGGATTTTACATGATTACTTTGTTGAATTCTCTCAATATACCCGAGGCAGGGATTATTATTATTCCCAATTTAGACATGAGTAATCTTAAAATTAAACGATCCACACTAAGTCTCCTTAGTGAGAGGCCCAACTAAGATCCTGATTCTGCCATGTTCAATTTTGTGCTCTTTCCAACAGAAATACTTCAGCCTGCTGCCAATGGGGAACACTTAAAAAAGGAAAAGGAAGATTGAGGTGAGTTTCTCTGTAAGCATTTTCAAACCTATCACATAATAAAAGGAGTAGAGCAAAACTATATCAGTTGGAGGCAGATTCCAGTTTATCAGAAAGTAACATATCTAACAATTAGAACTTCAGCAGAGGAATGAGATGCCTGGTCAAAAAAACAAACTCAGAGTCCAGAGGCCTAATTACTGCTTATCAAGAATAGTATAATAATAATCACACCTTTACATTGTTAAGGCATTTATCATTTATAAATTGCTTCTGTGAATATCATCTCATTTTGAGTTAGCCTTTGGTGACCAACTGTCCCAGTTTGCCTGTGACCAAGAGGTTTCCTGGGACGTGGGATTTTCCAACATCCAAATCAGAAAAGTCCTTGGCAAACTGGGGTGAGTTGGTCATCGTCATATAGCCCTCTCTGCATCTACTATGAGGGAGTAAAGCCAAATATCTTTATTCTACATTGATACAGTGATTCTTAAAGTGTGGCTCCTGGGCCAGCAGCATCAGCATCCCCTGGGAGCAAAGTCTCAGGCCCGCCTCAGACCTACAGAATCAGAACTCCTGGAGGTGGGCCCAGTAATCTGCATTCTAACAAGCCCTCCAGGTGATTCTGATACACAGTAATGTTTGAGAACTACTGATGTAATCAATTGAAAAACAGAGGGTCAGGGATATTAGGTGGTCCATTCAAGGTCATTTTAGCTAATAGCATCTAGGATTTCAGTGCAGATTTACTAATTCAAATCAAAAGTCTTTCTGTTATCCAACAGAAGGGACTCTGAACAGTGGGGAGGTTGAATTGGATAACCTCTAAGTTTCCCTTTCAGTTGAAGAAACGGAACCCCTTTCTTCCCTTCCTTTGGGGCCCCGGGGAAGAGGGCGGAGGTGGCGCCAGGCCCCAGCACATGCTCATACCAGGTAGCATCAAAATCCGTGTCTCTGTATTGATGATAGCGCCATTTACAGTACACTTGGGTGGCAAAACACCGGTCTTTCACCTCAGGGAGGGTGGTGAACTGGTCCTTGATGAATCCTTCAAATCCAGACTGGGTTGTTTTCAAGACCTTGAGGTCTTTGATTCCAGAATGAACAACTGGAGGTCCTGTTTTAAGTAAAAATGTAAGAGGAGATGAGGTCACAAACAAAATAGCGTCCTCTTACTGATACCTAGCTCGAAGGATCCTGGTCATTAAAACATGGTGCACAGTTTGAACAAAGAACTGCCTCACTGCCCATGTTTTCTGTGTCCCTGTCTCCTCTGAAGTCCCAGGGATGAGGATGGTGTGCCTTTCTCTCTGTCTGGATTCCACGACTCCCTGCCTTTCTCCAGTCCTAGGAGAACTGAAGGTGAGAGACTAAACCTTCTTGTTGTGTTGAAACCCACAGAAATGAATACCTCTCTCTCAGCTATACATACAGGCGACTTCTAGGCCAAGTACTTTCCATTTTTTGAGCTCTCCATTACTCAACAGATAATCGTGCTGATTAGTAAACTCCTCCAGAGCAGTTCTGCTGTTTGCTACTCTGACTGCCTTTATGGCATGGGGGAGAGTTAGTCTTCATGTTGATCATCTACACTGGCTAATGGCTCCAATTATCATCAGACCCTCAGTTCTCTTGTGGTCATGAGCTCACTGAAACCAGACAACTACATGAATGGGTAGCACTGAGGACCTGGCTCAGCCTAAATAGAGATTGAGATGATGAGGCAGTGACCCATAGGGCATAGATCTGCCTATGTAAATACCCATAACGGCTTTTGGTTTGGGCTGAAGGAGAAGGGACAAAGTTGGTTCACAGGGATCTGGGGGAGAGAGGGCACAGTTAGCAAAAATGGAGGGGATGATATGGTTCTCCTGCAGTCCCTGACAGTATGAGGTGAATGGGGAAGGTAAAGCCATGATAGATATAATCTGAAGAAGCTATTTACTTGTGTACCAGGCAGTTATAGCTCAAGGCCCAGGACAGGTGGGGCACAGAGTTAGTGAGGGGAAGATTCTCTCTTTTTCTATGTGGAACACACTGTAGCTCTGGCAGTTTGGTGAAACCTGAATAGAACATGGCACCAGGTGACATACTGGGAAATCCCAGAGTACAGTGTTCTGTGGAGAGCATCATTCTTCCCAAAGAGCAGGGACAACGAGCACAGCCAATCCTGAGCAGAGCCCGTGAAGCAGTAGTCGCACCCAATGGGTGCAAACTTCTCCCTAAACACATGTGAGACAGACCTCCAGGCTGTCAGGAGGGGGGAGAGTTTGAATGGAGAGATCCAGCAGTTTTGTAATGAGAGAACTTCAAGGCCAGGAAAATTCAGGAATTAACATCACCATAGACTTATTTGTGCAGGCTGGTGAGGCTGGATGTTTAGGGTGCACTTGGGTACAAACCCCGAGTAGCACTGTGCCATGACAGGATGACTAAGGTCATCTCTTTTCAGTCATGAAGTTAGGCCTGATTAACATCTATCTCTCTTGGTTTGTTTGGTGTCAGAGGCATCAAGCATCACTATGTTGTACGTGGTTATAGATGAGGGACAAGAATATTATTTGATCCTGAATTAAAATTCAGGGCAGCTCTTAATAACCCAATAGCTTACGTCTTCTATATGATTTAAGTTGCTGTGGTTAACTCAGGAGCTGTGGAGTTTAGAAGTATGTAAATAACGGCTATATTTTGATATTTTCCCAGCCACGTGTGTACATGTACCAAAGATAGCGATGGCCAGTGGCTAGTGGTAGATCAGCTGATGAAATAAGGTCTTCTGGTCAGAGTGTTCCAGGATAATGAGGCAACACTGAAATGATATTTGTTTAACATTCTGAAATTTTCTTTGGAAACTACATCTGAGGAAAGATCAAGGGAAAGGCACTAGCAATGCCTTCATGTTTTAAGTTGGCTTGATGTAACAGATTTTAGATGTATGAAGACATGGTTCCACAAAATTCACATTTCTAAATGCTGTGCAGAGCTGATCCAAGTGAGTCTAAGTTTAAAATCCAAGAGGATTGCAGAAACAATAAGTATCTATTGAATGAATGAGTGCATGCATGCAACAAGATTGGCGCACGTCAAAGAATAAGTATTTCACAGCTTAGTCTCTTTTTTTCTAAACAGTTCTCCTCCATCAATCTTTACCATTTCCCTTCCTGGTCACACCCACTGAACTATAAGAGACAGCATGGTGGGGGACAGGGAGGACATCACCATTAGCTGAGAATATCCAGACTATCAGCATGAGTTTAGTTGCTGCCTTTTTCAGTCTTTATCTTACTTAATCCTCACAATTCTATTAAGTGTTTTTATACAGGAGACTTCCTGTCATTTGCCCATAGTCACATGGCTAGAAACTGGCAGGGGTGGAATTTGAACTCAACACTTCATTATTTCTTCCTTTTTGGATCCTTCCCCATCCCCACGATGTTCTCCCTTTCCTTTAAGACTCTTTCCCCATTTCTTTACAATAAGAGACCTTTCTAGAAGACAAAAAGGCTGTCACCTTCCCTTCCACAGTGTTCTTTGATAGCCTCAGAGTCCCCAGCCTGAAAAATACCATCACCACTGATCTGAAACAGAAACTGAAGCATCACCTTTAGAAATGGCCCCTATGTGTCTGGAAAACTTTATATTCCTTAAAAAATTTCCTATTGAAATACAAAGACCCCATAAAGGAGTGACTTCTTAAGCCTTTATAAACTAATATAACCTACTTCCAGCAGTTATCCCTTCTAGGAAAAAAAAAAATCCTACAGAAATGAAATGTAGTTTCGCAATAATGAATGAGGTTAGAACAAGCAGTGGGAATTCTTGAGGGGGGAATAAAGAGAAAATTAATGAGAACGAAAGGCAAATTTTACCTATTTCATCTTTTCCTAAACAGCTGGCCTTTATCACTAACATCCACATAAGCCAGTAAGACTTTGGCTCCTCCAATGGTCTTAATCCTAAAAGGATTCCCGGATGCAGTGTTGCATAGTGGTTGAGGCCACAGCCTTGGAACTCTGGATTTCCTGAATTCAAATCTCAGTGCTCTCTGTGCCGCTCCTCCCCTGTTTATGAGCACTATTCCCCTCAGAAAATTACTTAATCCCTCTCTACCTTAAGTTTCTCATCTTGAAATAGGGATGATCATCACACCTATTTCCTGTAATTGATAGATGTCTGAGATAATAACTGTAAAGAACTTAGTAGAATGGCTGCCCCCATAGAAAATGCTTTCTAAAAGTTATCATGATTTTGAGATAATTGACTTTTTCTTATCAACTTTAACTACCTGTGAATGTCTCCCATGTTTCACAAAGGCTCCTTGGGTTCTGAAAACTACTTCTGACATGCCATCTCTATCCACCTCCAGCCCTGGAATGAGATTTATTGATCTCTGGGGAGTGTCAGTTCTGCTAGGCAACTTTTAAATGATCTATTTTCTTGCTAGAATCTGAAAATGAAGAAAGAAGTTGAGTTTTCTAATGTGTTCTGGCCTCAGTTTCACATAGAATAAAATGTTTTATGTTCCCAAAGACAATTAACCATTGCCTCAGTTTTGGCAGAACACAAACCATCTACTCTGGTGTGCTCATCATTCTATGAAGACCACCAACGACAACAACCAAAAAAACTATTCTCTTTTAATGTGAAAATTTGTTCTTCCTTGGCACACATTAGACACTCTGGATGAAATGAAAAAGCTTATTTTATCTTCTCTGTTGGCAGTGCCCCAGCTTTCTGAACACTGGTACGAACCTGAGCCTTTCAAATTCATGGACCCATCAACTAAAAATACGATGCCTCACAGAAGCTAAAAACAATTCCAATTTAGACTAACAGAATTAATTCAACCAAAAGAACTGTCCTTTTCTAGGTTATTTATCAGGAAACACTTAATCTGCTCCCCCCCCCCTTTTTTTTGCCATGGTTATAGAGTAATGCAAAAGAAGATTTTTCACATTTTACTTTGCTAGCACATAATCTTTGCTAGCTTTTAGTGTCCTCCTACACACTTAACAGATTGTGGTTTATCTCTCAGAGAAGCATACATCCTACCCTTTAGCTCTCTAAGGGAAAGAAACTCACTGCGAATTAATAGAAAATAAGCCCAATTCCTTACCTACGCATCAGGTGTCACAAAGCACAAAGCTTTATTGAACCAAGAAAAAAAATCCTGCCATGAAGAGGATAATTGCTTCCATGTTTAACACCTCCTAAAGGGACACAAATAGCTAAAAGGAGGATATTTTAAAACTATATTAAATCATTCTAGTAGAAAAACCTCAAACTTGTAAAGTGCTAGAAAAAGTGAAGATTAAATATCATTTGTCTTTGAGAGTCCATTTCACTCATGCAGGGAGAATGCAAGGACAACTCTGGATGGGGGAAGATGGCGTCCGCCAGGTGGAAGGAAGTTAACAGGGCTTTTGTATGAGGAGGTTTTGATCGAGATGATTTTAAAAGACCTGTGTGTACCAAAAACTCTTCTTTTGGAGAAACTGAAGAGTGTTTCAGTCTTGATATAAAAAAAAAGACATACACAGCTTTCTTGGCAATGGGCTGTCTCTGTCCTGGGTCTCCCACTTCCCACTTCCCTTTCACTTCTTACGCCTGCCCAGTCTCTGAAATTACTCTCCTCCAGGACTTCAGTTCCTCCAAGGAACTGTCTGTGTCTGGAAAACTTTATAGTCCTTAAGATCCTCCAAGTCCCCGTTGGTCTTCATGTCAATAGATATATATATATATATTTTTTTTTTTTTTTACTACCAAAAGACAGTATCTCTTAGTTGACATATTTTCTCCATCTACCATTCCTCTACTTAGCTATGCTTTAGCTGAATTTTTATACTTAGTGTCAGATTGGGGGGAATTAGACTCTTAAAGAATTGTGAGTTATAATTCAAATACTGGAGAGGTCTGGGGGCCAATTTAGTCCAAATTAGTGACTCAACCATCTCAGCGACTTCAAAACTTGGCTACGCTTGTCATTCAGGGAGACACATGAGAGAAAGAGTTGGGAAGATCCAGGCTCCGTAGAATGCCTAAACCAACAACTTGTCTCACACATGCAAAGCCTAGCTCTTCCCTCAGAGTTCGGCAAGTCACACACATAACAGTAGTCATCCCTTTGGGTGAACAAATTTTCATGTCTCTTCCAGATTCTCCCTTGGAACTAACAGACTCTGAAACAGGTAAAAGCACACTTAATGATATAGGTTTCAAAGATCCGCTAGGAAAATAGTGTAATGGGAGTTGTACAGCAATTCCCAGAGCCTAAAATGGTGCTCTAGATTTAGTAGGCTTTCTATAAATGTGTGTTCAATTGGCAAGAAAGAATCCAGTCCGTTAGTTACATATCCTGCTGGGAAGAGTCCCCATGGGGAGTTGCGTGGCTGAATATGTGATTGAGTGCGTGTGTTTGAGGGGGCAGAGTTCTCATCAACTAGCTAACCCCTCCCCAAAAGCCTTCCTTACAAATTTGGAACAACAGTCTTTGCCATGAAAATTGGGGTGTGGAGGTGAGGTAGATACTGATTATTTTCTTCAGTTAAGCTTACGCAAGGGCATTTCTTATGACAATGCTTGTTCTTTGACTTACCTCATAATATCTGCAGTTTTAGCTCTTGGATCACAAGCAAATTAAGAATTAAACTTTGCTACTCGAAGTCATAGGTCCTTACTCTCCAAAGAGGGACAGAGTACAAATGTCATTTTTAGGTACATAACACTGGAAAATACGCATATTCATATATGTGTCCGCACACATACTGCATATACTTGAGGCAACAGACCCCTCTTTCAGTACCCTGATCCCTGCCAGCCCTGTATGATAGTCAGAGGGACGCTAGACTCTAGGTGAGTCAAGCTGGGGCTTCCTGGAACACCACCACAACTGCAGTACTGTGAAGCTTTGTGGCTTTCGGCAGAAAGAAAAAGCTTTGGCCTTATTATGGTGACTAGTTTTTCCATTCTGCAGCAACCAGGTAACTAGAATTCAGGCTAATGATAGCTCCTGGTAATTCCTGGAAAGACCAAGGGTGTGAAGAACAGCTTGTTTTCTTCTTATGATCAGCAGAGCCCTATCCTTGGCCATTCCACTTTCACCTCCAGGCCCCGCTAAAATATTCATGTGGAAGTCACCAATGACCCATTTGCCAAACTGCACACTTATTCTTCAGGCTTCTTTCAGTCCAAACGTCTAAACCTTCCCATTGCAAACACTGCTTGCTGTTTCCTAAATCTATTTCCTCTTCCTCCCGGGTACCTGGCTAGACTAGCTCCCAGCCACCACTGCAGTTGGGTGCGGCTGTGTGATCGGGTTTTCTCCAGCAGAAGGGCTGTGTGCTAGTGTCAGGCCTGGTGTTGTGCTTGAGGGTTTTGCCTCCTCCTTTTGCTCCTCCAAGCTCTTTTCTTCGCCTGGTTGTCTGGTAAGAGGATCTACTCTCAAGGTGACCCCAAAAGGTAGGGATAAAAAAATGGAAGGTTGCATCAACCTGGGTTCCTGAATAACTTCCCGGAGCAGAGCATCGCCGCCCCCACCCCCCCCACCCCCCCGCACGCAAGAACGCACGCACGCACGCACACTAAATAGGACTTTTACAAAAAGCGAGCTTCTTGGACGGAGCCACTACGTATGAACATGTGTGTTATATATCCTGTTATCCTAATACAGTCCCTGAGTTCTTGAAATGTATTTTTCTTTTGCTTCCATGACACTACTCTCTCCTAGCTTCCTTCACTCTTGCTCTCTGACCTTTCTTCTGTCTGACTTTTCAGACTGCCCAGCCCATAAACTGGGGAATTTCCCCGTCCTCTCACTTTCCTCCTCTTATTTCACGTGTTTTCCCGAAATGGCTCCTTCTTGCCCACAGCTTCACCCGCCATCAGTCTGTTGATGGTCTCCAAATCGATCTCTATGCCTTATTCCCCAAATCACCAGCTTGCCCCTGAACACTTCTTAACCATACGTGTTCTCTCAGTCAGTTCCCGCAAGTCCCCGACTTTAGGGCAACTATAACCCCTCCTTCTCTGTACCCTCCACCCCTACCCAACCCCTCACACCCATTCAGCACCCTTCAGAAACGCCTCACATAATGCCCTCCCCATCTCTACTTCTCACAGCCTGAGATCCGAATGCCAGCATTTCTCCATCTCTGCAACAAGGTCCCAAATTGCTCACTCCTGCTTGTTTCTCCAGCCAGTGCACAGTAACCTTGGTCAGAATCACCGAACACACACACACCGAACACACACACACACACCCCTTTCCTGGGTCTCTATTGCCATCCTAAATAATAATAGTAGTAGCTTCCATTTAAGGAGTGCTTCCTATGTGCCAAGTACCATACTAAAATGCTTTATATTAATATTTATCTCTTTAATTCCCTGGGCCATTGAGGTGAACACTGTTATCATCTCACAAATGAAAACTACTGAAGTAGCATAAGTAACTTCTTCAGAGTCACAAAGCTATTAAGTAGTGGAGCTCGAATTCAAATACAGTATAGTCTGAGTCCAACACATATGGCTTTACCGCCATGCAAAACTGCCTCCAATCTTGCTAGCATGGTACACGAGGCGCTTCCAAATCCAACCCAAACCAATCTCTTCATTTTCATCTCAGCTCCTTACGTTCTAAGAACTAGACCCTTTAAACTTCCTACTATTTCTCAAATGCTTTGCCCTTTAAAACTAAAATTACTTGTCCAGGATGGTGGTCAGCATAAGGCAGACGTCCAAAATATTTTAGATTCCCTCTTCCACTCTTTCATAAGTCCTGCCCTATGAAACATTCTGTTTCTTCCACCCATAATTTTCTTTCTCCTTCTATGCCCAGCACGTCCTGAATCATTTTTCAAAAGCCAATTGGATTATTTCCTCCTACCCTGTCAAGCCTTCCAGACTACCCTGGGAAGAGTCAGGTTTTTGCACCTCTTTGCCTCCCTCGAATAACTTTGATTCCTTCTTTGAGGTTTTTAACCCCTGTTAATGCAATAAATCTTTTTATAAGTCTATATCCTACTATATATCTACTGTAGACTCACTAAGGCCAAGGAATGTCTTATTCACCTCTCAATTTACAGCCTTACAGTATACATAAAAAGTCCTCAAAATCCAAGTGTTGAATTAATAGTATTTCAATGAATGACATAAGCGTATTTCATTCATGTTCTCATTTTTTAATTAGCTCTCTCCAAATCTAATTCTAGCTCCTACTATTATTGTACATAATTGAAAGTCAAAAGAGGCATATGCTAAATATTGCAAAATCACTTATGATTTGGTGTAGAGCTGTACTAATCAATATGGTAGCTGCTAGCCACACTCGGAGTGTGGGAAGCGTAAACTGAGATGTCCTATAAATATAAAATACACACAGGGTTTCAAAGACTTAACTTTTTAAAAAGAATGTGAAATATTTCATTAGTAGTTGATATTTTTACATATTTAAGGATATGGATATATGTGGATATATTAGATTAAATAAAATATATTATTAAAATTAATTTCTTTTTGCTTTCCTAATGTGAATACTAGAAAATTTTTAAATTACATGTGTGGCTTGCATTATATTTCTGCTGGACAATGACAGTTTAGAGTTTATAATTTTATGAGGCTAGTCATTGTGGTTTGGGTAGGAAAATGCTGGCTTGGGGAAGGAAGAAACACATCTTTCTCTTTCTCTCCCAAAGTCACATACAAAAGGAAGGAAGGAAAAAAGGAAGGAAGGAAGGAAGGAAGGAGGAAGGTAGGTTACATTTAAACTAACAGCTCAGTCAGCAAGTCATATCACATGGCTACGCATTTGGGGGATTAAAAAATCATTACCTTTTCGACTTAATTTAACAACTAGTTATTCAGTCTCCTTTATAGGACAATAATTACATAACTGTTAATTAAATACTGAGAAGGCCCTAGCTGTGCCTGGAGTTTAATACAGATAGCGAAAATTATTAAACAATAGCTAATACACTAGAACTTTCTAAGGGAAGGCATTATCCAATAGAATTCAGAAGAGACTTATATTCTATTCACTTTATAATATTTCTGACATTTATGCGATGCTATCTCCAATTTTTACTGCAGAGAGCTAGAGAAGAAAGAGAAGGAGGTACAGAAAGAGAAGGAAGGGAAGGAGAAGAGAAAAGAGAAAAGGGAGAGGAGAAGAAAGAGAAGAAGGTCAGAGTCCACACTCTCAATTTGTGATAATCATGAAAGTTAATTTTTTATTGGGTTAGAGACCTATCTACCACGTTTGGCTCCATAGTTCTTAGAGATCCTTTAATCTAACTCATAGCCAATTATTGAACTGTGCTCTGACTATCTTAACCAAACAGCAGGAGACAAGATTTAGGAATTTCAATATTTGCTAAGTTCAATCATCAGTACCAATAAGGTCTGTATTGTAATTATGTTCCAGAGTTAAGTTTTAAATTTCTTAGTAAATAGAAAGAATTATATAATTGTCATTGCTATTTAAGTGAGGTTCATTCCGATAGTAATTATAATAATATCAGTGGTTGTATTATTATGAAAATAAAATATCAGGGAAACTCGATTGTAATTTACTAGCTATCTCCTATTAAGGTTATTATAATTATAGCACAGTATGGTACAAAAACTACTGGTCAGAAAATTCAGAGATTTGGGGTTTTTGTCAGTCAGGACCTTTTTTTTTCCTCACCTCAGAAGCAGATGATAAAAATGATCTACCTTATTCAATCCTTAGATTTGTTGCAAAATGCATTCTTTCTTTTTTTTTTTTTTAAGATTTTATTTAATTAACAGAGAGAGAGAGAGAAATCACAAGTAGGCAGAGAGGCAGGCCAGGGGCGGAGGGGGGTGGGGAAGCAGGCTCCCTGCTGAGCAGAGCGCCTGATGCGGGGCTCCTGATGCGGGGCTCGATCCCAGGACCCTGAGATCATGACCTGAGCTGAAGGAGAGGCTTACCCCACTAAGCCACCCAGGCGCCCGCCCATTATTTCATTTTCAAATTAAGATAAAAAGTAGATAGTTTTAAAATGTACTCCAGAGTCACAATGCTCATTCCCATCTCAGATTTAAATGCCTTCAAAATTCTCTACAGTTTTCCTCAATGCTAATAAACAGAATTGTTTAGAAGAAAAAAATATTGAAATTGCTATTGCAGAATCAAAACATGAAAAATATTTTCTCACCACCCCTCATCTGTTCGACCTCACAGAAGTGCGTTCCAGTGGGAGTGTGAATAAATGCATGGACATGCTTAACTCCATTCTGAAAATCAGAAAAAAAAAATTTGTTTCCGGTAAAATTTCAGCATATGTCATAAAGCCAATTTCTTTAATTAAGCTGAGAGCACAAATAACTGAGGTAACCTTTTCAAAACGCTTCCAAGGGACTTCTTCCACATAGACTTGAGCTCGGATGACGTGGTTAAAAGAAGAAAGGAAATGCTCACAGATGTTCATTGCAAAAGTTTCTATGCTTTTGATCTGTAAAAGGAAACAAAATGCTGGTGATCAGAAACACTGGCCCCATTTAAAAATAATTTTTAAATACCCATGGAGTTCTCTTTCCTGTTCAAATGTTTTTTAGAATCAGAGAAACAGAGATTTTTTTTTTGAAAGATTTTATTTATTTATTTATTAGGAAAGAGAGAGAGAACATGAGAAGGGAGAAGATCAGAGTGAGAAGCAGACTCCCCATGCAGCTGGGAGCCCGATATGGGACTCGATCCCGGGACTCCAGGATCACGACCGGAGCCAAAGGCAGTCGCTCAGCCAACTGCGCCACCCAGGGGCCCCAAGAAACAGAGATTTTGAAACAATCTGGAGAGGTGAATTAGTCCTTATCCCAATTTTTCACAAGTGTAGTTAATAGATCACTGCCATTACCTGGTGAGGCTATCCTGTTTTTTGTTTTTTTTGTTTTGTTTTTTTTTTTGAGACTCTCCTGTTTTTAAAAGAAACCTGTTTTGCAGGAAGAAATGTGTCAATCAATGGATGAGCAAAATGAAACTTAACGTTTAGATTCTCTTTGTGGTGAGCTCAGTCCTCAGCCATGCCAACTACAGTACTACGGTAGAACTCTGGTGTCTCTAGGACATTGGTCAATGGGCCTCCAGGTTTCCCAAGGAAAAATGTTAATGTACGGCCGCGTCTGCTTCCTTGCTTTGCAAACAAGGCTTCTGTGGACCATCCCTAGCTCTCCACCCTATAAAGAAGCTCCCTACTTTCACACAAATTCTTCAGAATAAGACAATGTGTTATGGTCTTAGCACAGTCTACAGATGATTTATGGCTTTGCCTAAGGTGGACTATTTGTATAGGTTTCCCCCAGGATAGTTGTTTTACGCCTCTTGTCCCAGAATAATTATTTAGCATCTTATTTTACTCTCAGAAGTCTCCTAGCTTAGAAAACAAAAATGTTTATTTACATAGTATATGTTTATATAAGCATAGTATATGTTTATTTGTATATGTTTATTTATTATTTATACCATAATCATATGGAATCTATATATATGGTGTATATATATTTTATATATATATATATAATGGAATATTATTCAGCTATAAAAAAGAATGAAATCTTTACATTTGTGATAACATAGATCATAGATGAAACTTGATGGCATTATGCTAAGTGAAATAAGTCAGGAAAAAAGCAAATACCATATATTCTCACTGATATGTGAAATCTAAACAAAACAAAAACAAACAGAAAAAAATCAAGCTCACAGATATAAATAACAGATTAATGTTTGCCAGGGGAGTGGGGAAGAGTAAAACGGGTGAAGAAAGTCAAAAGGTACAACCCTCCAGTTATAAAATAAATAAGTCATGGGGATGTAATGTACAGCACAGCAAATACAGGCAATAATACCGTATTGCCTATTTGAAAGTAGCTAAGAGAATAAATCTTAAAAGTTCTTATCTCAAGAAATAAACATTTATTTCACCATATATACAAATATCAACTGATTATGTGGTACACTTGAAACTAATATAAAGTGGTATGCCAATTATAACTCAATTGAAAAAAAATCAAAAGAAAAAAAGTGTCTTGGTTTGGATAAAAAATTATACGGTCATTCTACCTATTATGAATACATTCTAATTGTTTTTAATATCCAGGTCCATTCCTTCACTTCTCTGTGTCTCTCACACAGTACGGGAAACATTAGAATCCGTGTTACCTGGCCCTTCTCTATAGCTCAGGACAAAAGCCTATTTTCAATTTATTTTTTCAGAAGAGCAATGCTTTTGTCCATAGCCATGTTTATGCTTGCTGAGCCACTCTGCATAGCAAGAGAAACGGTCAGCAGGGAGGAAGGCCTTGCAGAAATTATATTTCAATTAGTCTGTTCATTTCATGCATGCTGAGTGTGGATTTCATGCAAAAGCATGAGAAAAAGCTTTCCAGTCTGCATTTCTTGTCTTCTTAGCAAATAGAAAAATGATCTTGAGTTCCCCAGAAATCTGCTGGTAGTCCAACACAGCTCCACTCACCCTTAAAGAAAGTGGAGGGTGAAGTGCTAAAATAACAGAGTCCATCAGCTCCAAGACCCTTTTGAAGAGTATGCTTACCACGATATACAGATACTAAGTGGTCACAGAGTTGGGAAAATGAGGAAGGCATTAAAAGTTGGGCAAATATATTTCAAAATACATCTTACACTCAAGATTTTCGCCTATAGTAACAGCAGGACGATAAATGGTACTTTCTTCTATAAATGTACACCATTTTAAAAGAAAAAAGTAAGCAAGAGGAATCCAAGAAATGTATGACAAAAATGTCTAAGGTGTATGTGTAAAATCCTATTCTGAAATCCTCCTGGGGTCTTGATTTGCCAGTGATCCTTATTAAGAGAGAACATGTAAATTTGTCAGATAAGATTCTCTTCCTAAAAGATGTAGTAAGTTGAGAACCAAAAAAGAGAAGATGTGAGATTAAGAGGGGAGGAAAGAAAAAAAGCTTTTCTGTAAGGCTGAGAATTTTAGAATAGAAATTTAAAAAAAAATTGGTGTATATATATATGATATATAGTATTTATATATATTTTATATATAAAATATAAAAATAGAGTTAAAAAAAAAGAGGGAACTTGCGGTAAGCAAGTGATACCCTCCAGTTATAGTGGAGTGAATTCTGCATCAAGATAGGCAGCATCTAAGAAGAATGACACCTACCCCTTTAAACTTTGCCAAAACATGAACCGTGTTCTTGATGGTGTCTGTGGGGATGATGTCTGAGTTATCTCCATGCACGTAATCTTTTTTGGAGCTCAGAGTGAGTTGCACTGAAGTTGCCACCTCTTTAATGCTGTGGTATTTTCCATCTCGCTGAATATGGAGAACTCTTACCATATCCTTCCCATAGCCAGTTCGGACGAACTCCACCTCATCATTCTGCAACGAAAACACAGTCCTCTTATTTCATTCTAAATGAAAGCAAAAGGTCAACTCCGAGCTCTTCAAGCCTCGACTTAATCACATAATTACAAAAGGTGAGAGTTAAGAGTATTCATGAAAGTTAAGGCTATATCCGACCTTTGAAGAAAAATGGGAACTCTAATGGACAAAAGAGAATAGGGAGAAACAGACGGAAATATACCCAGCTAGCCTGAAGACAGACAGGTGGATGGCTTTCTTAATAATAGTAACTAATGATAACAGTAACATTAGCTCCTGGACCGAACTCTCTACTTCGTTTTATTTAATTTCTGCTAACTTAATCCTTGTAACAACAATATAATCTCATATTATTCCCATTTTACAGAGGGAGAAGCTGAGGTTCAAAGAGTGAAGGACACCTGAGTGGGTCAGTGGGTTAAGCCTCTGCCTTCGGCTCAGGTCATGAACCCAGGGTTCTGGAATCGAGCCCCACATCGGGCTCTCTGCTCAGTGGGGAGCCTGCTTCCCCCTCTCTCTCTGCCTGCCTCTCTGCCTACTTTTGATCTCTCTCTTTGTCAAATAAATAAATAAAATCTTTAAAAAGAGAGAGAGAGAGAGTTTAAATGACTTGCTCTACTCCACATAGCTAGTGAAGGATAGAGCCGAGGATTCCTGCTCAGATGTGTGGACTCCAGACTTTGTCCTCCGAACCACTATGTAGACTGCCATTCTTCCATAAAAATTTTTTTACTATGTTAACTGAGGATAATTATATCCGCTTTTTTATGCTGAGTCATAGTCTGGAGAAAATGCCCTGTGATCAATAAAAACAATTTGAAAATTGCTGCTTCTACTTGTTGCCGGGAAGAAGAGTAATTAGTGACAGGGTCCAGATTACCTTCAGGAGGGCAGAGCCAGGGCCATCTGGCTGCGGGAACAGCTATGCTTTTAGCAAAGAGACACTTAATAAAAGCCTGGTGATTGATTCATTAGTAGCCTTCTCTGGAGCCGGAGCTCTCACTAGCAAATACATCCATCTCCGCAGCTAGGATTCAGAAGATTTGTCGCTGGGCTTTACTGGTGTTTGAGAGAAGAGGCAGGAGGGAGCAGAGGGGCAGAAAAACCTATTTTATTTAACATCAAAATTGAACATTAAAGTCGTAGTGAAAGAAAGTGACAAAAATAAAAGTAAATCAGAAACAATGTGCGCTGAGAGTCTCGGGGTTGGCGGGGGGGGGGGGGGGTGTCACAAAGAAGGAGCCTCACCAGCTAATGGCACATAAGCAATATGCTGAGGGCTGTCCCAAATTCTGTTTACGTAAAGCATCCCCAGATCCCCTGGGAGGAACTGTAAAGTACTAACCGACATCAGAAATGATTGTTACATTCTTAATCAAAGTGGGAGGGATGGGAGGCAGTCCTAAACCTCAGGAATAGAGCCTGCTAGAACATGCTGCTAATTCAAGGGACGACTCTTGGAGAGGTCCCTCAGAAGCCTCTGACCCAATTTTGAAGGGACTCATCTTCAAGAACAGGATCAATAAGACAACTCAAAGAGCATACTTAAAGGGATCTTAAGAAGAACAGTAATACAGACAGGAAAAAGGGTCACCACTTGTGGTTGCAAGGACTTTGGAATCAGACCCTGTCCAAATTCTGTCTTGCTATTTATAGCTTTGTGGCTCACAACAAATGATTTGTTGGCTCTGAGCCCTCAGTTTCCCCGGCTGTACAAACGGAGATAACCACCCCTACTGGTAGGAGTTGAGGAGTGTGAATGTCCCAGCTCAGGTCCTAGTGCCTGGTGGAGCCGTGGGGGCCTGCCCCCAACAACAGTGGCCATGTTGGGCCCAGCTGTGGGCACGGCAGTGGCGGAGATGGCAGGAGGGACTTTGAGTAAAGGCACCAGGTTTTAGAGTAGAGAGCACTGCTGGCAGCAGAGGAAGACCCTGACATGTCTTTTGAGCCACAAAGAGATTCCACCTCAGGGAGAGAGGCACTTGGCTGGCGTGGGGCCCCTGGATGGCATGGACGAGGGGTCAGAACCAAAGGTCTCCAAGATCGTCCATCAGCCCCAGGACTTAGCAGGACTCAACAAATGTGACCCCTCAGTCCTACGCCCTGACACTCAATACCTAAGCCACAGTAGCTCAGTCTGCGAAAGCAAGTGGTTCCTACGTGATACACAGATTCAGTGAGAACCCCCCTTCAGTCCTCAACCCTGCACACCTCTCCAGCTGCAGGTCTTGCCACAGCCTATTTCAAGCTCTGCTTCAGCTTTCCTGGGCGCATTGTGCTCGCCCAACCTCTGCACCGTTGCCCTGCCTGCCCTGCATGGTTACAGGCCTTTGAATGTGCTATGCCTTCTTCCTTGGACACCCTTCCACTTCCTTCCACCCAACTACCAACCCCTTCACCTGACGAACATCATCTAGTCACCCTTCAGGTCTCAGATGCCACTTCCCCCAGTAATCTGCCCAGTCCTTCAGGTCTGGGTAGGTGTCTCTTCTATATGCTCTGGAGAGAGTTGCTGCCTTATCACGGTCTTTATCAAATTATATGGCAATTGCCTCACCATGTGTCTGGTTTGTTAACAAATGGAAAACTATGAAAGCAGGAGCCAGTCTATCGCAGTTGTCATGGCAACTCCGGTGCTCAGCACGGTGCCTAGAACATAAATAGGTGCTTAACAAATGCGGCATGGCTGAACCAATGGTGCCCGGTCTCCTCCACTTCTTGTATGGTGACCCGGAATAGTTAATGAAAATACCCCCCAAAGATTCCAATACGGAATTGCCACTTCAGCCCAAACCCGGGGCAGGAAGTTCCTCTTCCTGGGAAAGTGGGGAAGGCGCCATCTGCTCCGGGATCACCACAGCCTGGAGATCACAGACACAGCCGACTGGAGAACAAAGGCCCCCCGGGAAAGGGCAGAACAGGGTGTAGAGAGAGCCACGGACTCAGCACCAAGTGCTCATTTTGCTAACAAGACGGAGCGCGGCCACCGTGGGGCTCCTGCCTGCCGCAGGCCCCAGAGGTCAGCCTTCCTCAGCAAGCTCCCGACCGGGCTTGGCACCAGAGCAAAGTTTGAGTAATCACATTTCCTGGGCAATAAGTCAGAAGACAAAGAACATAACCGTCTGGGGATGGAGCAGAATGGAACAACAGCCGGGGGGGTGGGGGGGGGGCGAGAGTCTCTCGGCAGGACCCCACAGGACCGGTAACGGGTCCAGACCAGAAGTGAGGCTGTTCCCCTCAATAACACGCCCTCCATTCTGCAGTCCGAGAAATCGGAAGCAGGTGCCAGAACCCGATCGTGTAGAAAGTACAGTGTGGTGCAGAGATCCGTGTCCAAGATAACTGTACAGTAAGATAGGAAGGTCGCTCTCATGCGGAGGGTGGGCAGGTGGCTGAGGGGATGGGCTCTGGGCTCCAGAATCAGGCAGCACGGGGGTGAGCCTTTGTTCTGCCACCTATTATCTCTGCGGGTGGAGGCCAATTTCTCCATCTATAAAATGGGAATAATAATAGTGCCCACCTCTCAGGATTGCTGTGAGGAGTATGTGAGAAAAAGCACAAAGCCCTCAGAAAAGGGCCTGGTAAATAGTAAGTGTTCAATAAATGTTAGCCATAATTATCGTTGATAAAATAATAACTACGTGTCAAATTTTATATCAAAGGGTTCCAATTACTGTTAGAGATAAATACCCAGATTGCACACCAATCCAGAAAGACTGCTCCTATGACAAGGTTTACTTCTGCCTTCATACTTTGGATGTCTGTCCTCAGGCTTGTGTGCCTTCAGGAAACAAAGTTACAATAGGAAACTCAATTTCCTAGAATAATACTCTGGATGAAACATCAGACTGAATAAATTTTTACCTGGCTCTACACCAGAAAAATCCCCTTTTCTTAGACATGTCTTGAAAGATAAGGGGATATAGAAATCATTACTTGCCTGCAAGTAATGTTGGAGAGAACTCTCCGAGATTGTAAATTAGTCTTATTTTTTCATTTCTGTAATGAGACAGTGACCCTTGTCTTATTTGCAGGCCATACTGAAAATGATGTAGGCTGGCACTACAGGTCTAAGGGGTTTCTAGCCTGAAGACTGTTAACCCCTAGAAGGCCCAGGGGATGGATTTGAGTTGGAAAATATTAAGAAAGATTGAAAAAAATAACTTTTGTAAATTTAAAGATGACTCACATTTTCTCTTCAGTCTTAGAAGAGCTTTTTTTTTAAATTTTATTTATTTACTTGACAGAGAGAGAGATCACAAGTAGACAGAGAGGCAGGCAGAGAGAGAGAGGGAAAGCAGGCTCCCTGCTGAGCAGAAAGCCCGATGCGGGGCTCCATGCGGGGCTCCATCCCAGGACCCTGAGATCATGACCTGAGCTGAAGGCAGAGGCTTTAACCCACTGAGCCACCCAGGTGCCCCCTTAGAACGGCTTCTGTAAGCCTCATCTCTTCCCTCCATAACAGAGAGAAATACAAAAGGGCTAGCTATTTAGGACCAAACACAGGTATAAAAATAAATTCAGTTGCAGTTCACCACGATGGAAGAACTGTTCATGGAGACGGGCCTCTCTTTCGGTGTTTGGAATGTTCTAGAGAAGTTCTTCCAGTTCTGTGCCCAGGTTTTTTCTTTGTCTGACTATTTTCTTGGGTATTCATGAACAAAAGGTTTTCAGAAAAAGATGCTGAACTAATATGAGAAAAAGGAGTACTCATCCGAACAATCTTAATATCACTTTGGCAGATCTTAACAATACATAAAGATAAGAACAATAATGGTGAATCATAACCTTAGAGGCAGCTGGTATTTTTTTTGGCTGCCTAGGATCTACTAAATGTCAGATGGGAAAATATTGATATCTAGTAGAAAATGTCATGTTGCTCTAGGCTGTAGAGTGGCTTATTTTTGCTATCAAGGAGGGATATGCCCTGAGTTATGTTCAAAGTGTGACCCTGAAAGGATTTGTCAAGCAGATGCTTCAAAAAACAGTCTAACAAGTCGTATGCATAATCATGGTAGAAGGAAGGTGACCTGTTAGCTAATGAAGACTCCATTTACAGGTACTCAGTGATTTGCATACTTCTGCCTATTACAAAGGAAGAGAAAACTCGGTCGCTAAATGTCAGGGGAAATGCTAATGTTCTTGCCAGCCTCTCCATGGCGCCAATAGCCTTAAGGCTGGGAACTGGAACAAGGCCCTCAGGATCTTCTAGATTGGGGGCATGAACCACGACAACAAAGAATTGGTGGAGACCTCCAAGAACACGGTGGGAAGAAAATTTTACTGAAACACAAACGTTGAAAGAGATCTCTTTCAAATGTGTAAGTGACATTACATCATGTGTAAATGACTCCAAATGTGTAAGTCTTGAGAATAAAAATAACAGTAGCCACCATTTAGCAAGGGTTTCACCTATGTCGGGGACTTGGCGTGTATTATTCCCTCTGACCCTTTACAAAGACCCTGTGAAGTAGGTATTTTTAAATCAAGTTTGACCAAGGGAGATACAGGGTTAGGTATCCTGCCAAGGTCACACAATTACTGGGTGACAGAAGGCAGGGGGAAAACTCTGCCCATTTGCCCCCCTCAATGACAAGCTCTTTCCCACTATAGACAGAGTCCCTATATCCCCTGGATGGCCAGCCCACTCTTTAGGGAGAGAAAGGATACAGAGGGAGGGAAATGGCTGCGCTATGGCAGAAACTTAAGTTTCTATGCCATTTTTTAAATTCCATTCATTGGAACCTACATTATCTTCTCTACTCCTCCCAAACGCCCTGCAATTTAAGAGGAAGAATCCTTGTTTTAAAAGAAACGGCTTCAGGGATGTAAAGTGAGCTGCCCAAAGTCCCGGGGCTACCAGGCCGACTATGGCTGTGGAAAGAACCTTGCTGGGACTGAAGACCTTTATTCTGCTTACATTGGACCAGGCAGAACTTACCGATGATGCCCAGAGATACCTCAGTCCACGCCATCGCTTTTTCTATAACTTAAGTCATGGTTTTAAATTGCAGAGGGATTCTCTGCTCTGATCGATTCTGTGATACAGTTAGGATGTTTAGTTTGTGAAGTAAAGGGAGAACGCTGATTGCCCTTGGGGGCAGGATGGAAATTCAGCTTCGTGTCTCTTCAGTAATGGGTACTACATTTGAGTCAAACATTGACTTTTATCTGGGCAAGGACGACCACAAACAACAGTGATGTCGGTTTATTTGTGGTCATTAAACCGATATCACCAAAGGGCTATTTTTAGTCCATCAGCAAAGACAAAAACATAACTGTGTCACAAAAGAAACAGGAAACAAGGAGGGAAGGAACCAATGTCTAATAAGCATTAGTCATGTGCCAGAAGCCACGCACGCAGCATCTCACTGAATCCTGAGAGCACTCTATGAAAGCACAGATCATGAGCCTCGCCTGGAGAAAAAGAAGCTGACAGTGTCGAGGTGAAATGGTTTGGTCAAAACCACATGGCTGTTGCAGGGATGCCTGTCCTGCTCAGCTGGTGGAACATGCAACTCCTGATCTAGGGCTTGTGAGTTCGAGCCCCACATTGGGTATGGAGATTACTTACAAATAAAATCTTAAAAAAAAAAAAAAAGCCCAGAACCACAAGACTTTGGAGGAGCAGCGTCAGGCAGGGAACCCAGGTCTGCCCAATTGTTTTCACTAGACCCAGTTGCCTTTTTGAGAAAACATTATAAGTTCTTTAAAATTGGATTTTGCTTGTCTACTCCTTTTTATTTATTTATCTGTTTAGATTTAATTCATTATAAATTCCATATAGCCCCAGAATAGAAACCTCTGGAATCATTTTCATTCAACCCATTCATTCATCTGTATTTATTTAGCTCCTTCTAGGTGGTAAGCACCACGGTACGCGCAAGAGATACAATAGCAAACTAGGCAGATTTTGTTCTGCCCTGATAGAGATTATACACCAGAAGTTTATACCCTCTACACTAGAACAAACCCTTTCAGTAAAAAATCAAAAAGTTCGTATTTTAGGCTTTGCAGACCATATGGTCTCTGTTGCAACTACTCAACTCTGCCATTACAGCATAAATAGTTATATGTAACGCATAAACGAATGGATGTTGTTGTGTTCCAATAAAACTTTATTTACAAAAACAGGCAGTGGGTCATATTTGATCGACAGCAGTTTGCTGACCCCTGCTCTTGAAAGGAAGACTCGGAAACATAACCAAGTAATTAGAACACATTGTGATAATTACTCCCGTTGAAAAAAATACAATGAACTCTGGGATACCTAAGCCAGATTGAGGGAGATCAAGGATAGCTTCCAGAAGGGATTGGCATCCACAAAGCTATGAATGATAAATAGGAATTAACAAAATAAAATTTTCCAGCCTTCTTCCATTAATTCTATTTAGGTTTTCCTTTAACAACATTTTTCATGAACAATTCTTTGTTTCACAAATACCTGTATCATGTTGCTTTTCTCATCAATTTTCATCAAAATAATTCCAGTCCTTCCCCTTTCCTCCCACAATAAGGGTATCAACTTTTTCCTTCAGTTCATCACATTTTAAGTTTTACTCAGCACATCAACAGTTTTGTAAAAGTTTGAACATTAAGTTAAACTTAAACAGATAAATTTTCAGGTATGTAAATCACACCTTGAAAATGAAAAAATAAAGCCAGCAGCCTAACTTCCAGAAGTCCTCAAAGGATGACCAAATTTCAGTGAAGCCCCCCCATAGACCAGTGTCTGGAGAAACCCAACTCTATCTTAATCTCAAGAAATTTTCACAGACAAGGCTTCAAAGAATATGGACTCACAGCCGAAAATAAAAAAGCAGACAGGATAGTGAGGTATCATGAGAGAGAGTTGCAGAAACAACATACAGCAAAGTATGACCTGAAGAGACATTGGATATTGGGAATTATCAAACATAAATTAATCAAACGTAAAATTATCAAATATAAAATAATATATTTAATATTTTTACAGAAATAAAAGAACTAAGTATATCTCCTTCGTGATATAGAGTGTATCTTCTCTTTTTTTTTTGAAGAATTTTATTTATTTATTTGTCAGAGAAAGAGAGCACACAGCAGGGGAGTGGCAGGCAGAGGGAGAAGCAGGCTCCCCGCTGAGCGAGGAGCCCGATACAGGACTCGATCCCAGGACTCCAGGATCATGACTTGAGCCTAAGGCAGATGCCCAACTGACTGAGCCACCCAGGTATCCCTAGAGTGTATATTCTCTTGAGCAAAAAACAAGAGACCATAAAAATGACCAAGTAAATTTGAAGCAAAAAAAAATTGAACCTCTAGATATGCACTATTAAGTGCATTAAGAAACAGATTAGACACAACTGAAGAAATATAATTAGTTATTTGCAAGAGATAGATTAAGTTACAGAATAATATTGTCTAAGAGAGAATTTGAGAACCAGAAGATAGACCCAAATAAAGAATTAGGATTAATACAGATACACAGGAGACAGAGTATATGCAAGAGACATAAAATGCACTAGAAAGATATGACAGAGGGAATGTGGAAAAGTCATAATTTCAAGGAGATCAGGACTGAGATTTTCCAGAAATACTGGATGAATGAATGCAAACTTTCAGTTATAAACTAAGAAGCCCATGACCAAGTGAAGAACTCTGCCTCGTTCACTATACTTGGTTAAGCTATAATGAAGGGGTTTTCTACTATTTGTAGAGGTAATTGTGCTCTGAAGGATCTGTGGTATTTTTGTCATCTTCTACTACTTGGGCTTCAAAAGTGGGTAATGCGAAAACCACTCTATCCAGTTTGCATTTTCTCCATCTGCCAAATTCAGTTTCTTTTCACAGTAATTTGCTGTTTTTAGCAAAATCCAGGACACACCGAAATATAGTCTTTAGGGGAGTGTTGAAATCCCTGAAGCCCTTTAATGTCCAGTACAGAGTTTGATACCTGGTGATTGCACACAATCAGCACATGTCTGATCAGCAACAACTAGAGATAAGAAAGCTTAACTGAAAGTTAAAGCTGAAAGAAAGTAACCTAACAGCATTTTTCCAGACCTTGAAACTAAAGTGCACTTAGCAAATAGTATCCTAATGCAGATGTCCCCCAGCCCAACCACAGGAAGGTTGTAATACAAATAATCCTAGCTAACATTTGTGGATCATTTACTTTCGGCCAGGCCCTGTGCTAAGCAGGTAATGAGGAAAAAACAGGAATTATCTTAAATCCTATCCAACAAATGTTCTTTAGCCTACATAACTGAAAACAAGTTGTTTACATTCTCTAAATGCATCGTGAATCTTAAGCCTCGGGTACTCAGCTATTACCATTATACTACCAAGAGCTATATCACAAGATAAAATTTATTTTATTTAACTTAGAAAAATAAACATGGTATGAAAATTTTTTAAAATTGGTGAAAAGTTTGAGGTTGTTGAAATACTTGTTTTCCAAATGCAATAAAAACATATATAAAACAAAATGATACCCACAGAGAAATGATCAGATTTTTTTTTTTTTTCCAATTTGATAGGTTGCAAACCTGTCAGATACAGCACAGACTTGGCCTTGGCTCAGGGCAGCAAGAGCCTCAAACTTTAGGGTGTACTAGCATCGCCTCAAATCTTGTAAAAAAAAAAAAAAAAGCAGATTCCTAAGCCTGAGCAGAAGAATTCTGAGTTAGTAGATTTGCACCGAGCCCAGAATTCTGCCCCTTTTGCAAGCACAGGAAAATGTGGGCATCCCTCCCAAAACTCCATCTTTAGAAAAATAGAGCCCCAACCCCTCACTTTCCCATGAACCCTAAGTCCTGAAAAACTCCAATGCAACCACAGAAGATTTGCAAGATTCCAGTTTGGTCTGGGTCCCTAAATGACTGATCTGGATCCATAATCTGAGGGACAGATCAGAGCCATAATGATTTCCAGGCATAGGGTAAATCACTATGTTATATGACAGCATCTTTAACAACTGAGTCAATTAAAGAAATTCTTTTCCTATGCCTATCTACTCCCTTCCAACCTCTACGAAGAAAATGGTCTCACCTTTTTATAGTCATTGCTGTAATGGGCCATTTTCTCTTGGTCTTCAACTTCAAATTCAGTTTCAAGAGTGGAAAAAGAATAGTTGGGGCAAAATAGATGTTTTCTAACATTTTGTATTTGACCTGAAGGGTGAGCGATCGATATGTTTACCTGGTTGCATTTAAACCAATTGGACACCAAGACCTCTTGAAAGGAAAGCACCACGTTGAGTGGCTAAAACCAGAGGTGGAGACGATATGTAAACATCTTTGGTAAAATACAATTAAATTTGCTGTAACTTTGAGGCAACCCTTTGGGGTATGCTTTAGGAAATGTTTATTTAAGACCTAGCGTATTAGAAGTGATAGATCCTAACTAAGACTGAAGGTCTAGTCATTTCTGCTTAACGTGTGAACGACAAGCATTTGCTTTCACTCCTAGACCATCACGAGGGAAAAAAAATCATGAAATATATTTAATTCAACATCTACTGACCAAGATGGAGTTTCCCAGCTTACTGAACTTCCTACCACATGATGTTCACCCCAAAGAATTAGCTATATATCCCTTTGTTCTCTCCAGAACTTTTGATGACTTTGCAAACCAGGCAACAATTCAGCACAAAAGCCTCCGGAGTCACGCTGGCATGTTGTGACAGAACCACACAATGACGTGAGGTTCACTCCATTCTGGAAATGCCCGGACAGCAGCGAAGGGCGGAGGTAAATGGAATCCAACGTCAGTGCCCGCACAGCCTGAGAGAGACCTGGGACTCGGAACCCTCAGTCTCGGGGGCAAGTTTCCGACGGTGGCATGGTGTAAAGGTGGCAGATAAAAAAAAAATGACAGCAAGACGTCTGAGAACAGCCCTTGCTTTGCTCTTCTTTGGCCTCTTTGCGGTACTGGAGGCAACAACAATATCGTGCAGGAATGAAGAAGGCGAAGCTGTGGATTGGTAGGTAAATAGAATGTGAGGATTCATGCAGGCAGATAGAAAGCCAGAGTATCTGAGGCAAAGCGGTTCACTTTAAAGTTCCAAAGGAATCTTCCACCCTACCTCTCCCTCTTAAAAAGAGAGGAAATTAAAGTGTGTAAATGATCCACATATCCAAATAGGGGCAGGCTCCTGAGTAGGGGAGCTTCCCCCTGAGGAAGAGCTCCACAGCCCCTCGTGAGCCTGATTCCCTGGCCCCAGAGGGGCAAGGCTGGCGGGCCACAGAGGTGAGAGCTTGTCAGCTCTCCCAGTTGGCAATTTCCTTTCATTGCATTGTGCCTTTCCTAATGGAACGTTCCAACATCCTTTTAGAGACGGAGAAAGGCTAGAAGGCAGATTACTTTTTGTCTGAACCGGGAGCTTGCTCTTCCCCTTCTGAGAAGGAGAAAGAGGGCTTGATGGGGCGCAGGATGGCCGGGGTGACGGGGCTCATCAGGCAGCACACAGCAACTGTTGGAGTGGGTCCTGGGTGCTGGATCGCAGGCCTCCTTCACAGTGTCAGAGAGACTAAGCACAGCACCACATTATAGCCATGGATTCTTCTAAAGCTTCGATCACCTTTTCACTCTTTCATTAAGATGTTTGGTTTTCACATTATGGTTGGCGTCAAGCTTTGTGTACACTTCAGGCTAGGGAACACATACAGATACACTCACTCAGCAAACAGTTACTGAGCTCATGCCGGGTCCTGTGCTGAGTTTTGAAAATACTGCTATGAATGAAACATGGTTCTTGGCCTCCAGGAGCTCAGTTATGGGGTGAGGGCATAGATGGGGCCACTGGAGAGCAGAGAGCCCAAAAAGCTACTCTGAGGAAGTAGTTTTGAGCTAAGTTTTTTTCGTTGTTGTTTAAGATTTTCTTTATTTATTCATGAGAGAGAGAGAGTGGGGCAGACTCCCCACGGAGCAGGGAGCTAACATGGGACTCGATCCCAGGATCAGGGATCATGACCTGAGCTGAAGGCAGACACTTAACTGACTGAGCTACCCAGGTGCCTCTGTTTTGAGCTGAGTTTTAAGAACAATGAGCCAGTTAGAAAACCAGGGAGCTGCAAGGGCATCTCAGGCCCATGAGGGAGCAGTGAGGAGGTACTGGGGCAAAAAGGCAAGAAGGCAAAAAGCAATGGAGAGGGCGTGGAAGCTGTTCAGTGTTGCTGGTCCTTGAAGAGAACTTGGGGAGAAGACGGGAGGGAAGCTCAGCAGGAGGCGACGACAGCCAGGTCAAGAAGGACTTCGTGTGCTGGGCTGCGGAGTCCGCCCTCGACCCTTGAAGGGAGCTACGAAAGACCTTCAAGCAGGGATGTGATGTGGTCAGGTTCATATCTGAGAAAGCCCACTGGCAGGACGGTGAAGGCCAGCCGCATGGAGACCAGTCTAGAATCATGGAGACCAACAGGACTCCCATTACAGGTGAGACGATGTGCAGACCCACGTTAGAGAAATGGCAGTCAAATTAGAGAGGAAGGAACATTCTGAGAAAACTTGCCCACAAATGGGCTGAGGGTCATAGGAGAGAGGGCGAAGTTAGGAAAGACTTTCAGACTGCTGGCTTCTCTAACTGTATGGATGTGTTCCCCAGCTGCAGAGAAGAGCAAAGTTGGACAAAATATTATAAACTTGGTTTCAAAAATATGGAGCTGGAGGTCTCTGGGACATGTATGCATTTAGGCTTCTCTGGACCTCAGCGTAGAGGTCTGGGCTACAAAGACATCCAGGAGTCTTCAGAATACAACTGGAAACGGTTACCCAAGAAAAATGTTTAAAAGCACAAGTTCTCATCTGGTATGTCGTGACACAGAGAGCTCTCCAGCCCCTCGGTGGTGGGCCACCACAGCGTGACTGACACATAAAAATGTATTTTTGCCACAGCTTAATGGACATCTTACTTAGCAATACCCAACAGAGGGAATTCTGAGCCTGAGCAGACAGGGAGGCAGCCTCAAGCTGCTACAACTCACGGTGAGAGTCAACGGCCAAAACAACCTCAGGCCAGCACCAAAGAGCGGTCTCATGTCTCCGCCACACGCGAGGACCCTGCCCTGAGAGTGAGAACACATGCGCAGGGTGGGAAAGCACACATGTGACGAGAAGCAAGCGTAGAATGTGAAGCTTTTAGGGGCAGCGTGAGACACTGGCGTGCGGCAATAGTGAATGCATTAGAATGTTTGCTTCGTTGTGAGTATTTGACAGTTCATTGTGGGATTTTTGCTAGTAGAGAGTATTTGGCTAGACTTGTGTGACTTTGGTCTCTGGGGTCTTTCAACCTTGTCTGGAAACATTTTTGACCGGCACAGATGCCGAGTCCTCCTGTCATCTCGTAGGTAGAGGCCAGGGAGGCTGTGATGCCCAGGACAACCCCGCCCAGCAAAGCACCATCTGGCCTGAAATGTGCACACAGCCAATTGAGAAGCCCTGGGCTCCATGATCCAACCGCCTCCCCTCCCTGTGAGATTCCTGAAGAAGATATACAATCAGGAGGTAATAGTAAAGAAGGCCAAATGCTTCTGATTGGCTGATCTTGGCCCCAAATCTTCAGTGCAGGGCTGAAGAATGAGGCGGAGGCCAGAGGCTCAAGGGAGACATCACCTACTCTGCAAGCCAGACCCAAATCTCAGACCCAGCCAGCCAGCCACAAAGACACAAGTGCGCCAAGCACTTGGGGCAGAAAAGAAAAACACATCCACAGCCTTTGCCCTCCAGCCCTGGGCTTTGGCCTCTCCCCAGTGCAGGTATATGGACTGTGGAAACAGAAGAGAACCGCGGTCAATGTGTTCAATGCATACACGGGCTTCCCCTACAGGCACCCTTCCCGCCGGGCTGGCTACATGTCCGGTCATGTCCAGTCAGATTTACATTCCTACTCGGGGAAGGAGCAAAGCCAAGGGTAAGAATAGAGGTGGAAAGCTGGAGCAAATCCCCTTCCTCAGACTTAGGAAACACAAATAAAATGATACGTTTTGGTGCTTCACCCCAGGGGAGCAGTCAATAAATGTTAGTAATTCATAATTATTTCCTTTGTTAGGTTTACCTTTTATAAGTTACCTAGAAGGCAAGACAAGGAAAGCAGACAGACTGGGTTAGAGTACCTATACCTAGACTCTACCACCAGAAGCTGGAGGAGGAGTAAGCAACTCATGAATACCACCAAGAGTGTGTTGGGAAAGACATTACAACAGCTCTACGAAGCATACGCCTCCAAGGTAAGCTATAGTTAATCGTTCTTCTGAATCATATAAAAATGCATAAAACAGAATCTAAAGCTTCCAAAAATGATTTTAACAGCTAACCTACCAAACCCCCAATCCTAGCAATTTGAAGTAAGCCAGCACAGAACCTTAAGGATTATGTCGTCAGACTCTATGGCGATGCCAAATTATTGGCACATTCAGCACTATATCCAATAGTATCACTGGGTAAGGTGTGAACTAATTACATATGGAAGCCTTCTGGCTGCCAGACTCTGCCAATTCACACAGTACTTGCTATCTTCTCCCTCTGACAGAAACAGAAAGGAGTCCCCTCCTGTTATAATGCAATATAGACCCACAGTCAATACGCCATGAGGGATGGATTGCCTATGCGATGGTGGGATGAGTGGTGGTTGCCCTCATGAAGGTTTCCACTTGGTCTTCCTTTTAATTTCTCATTTTCCAAATAGTACGTTGAGAGCTAGGGTTCTAGCGCAAGGCCCAGAGCTAACTGCCCGAATGCAGATTAAACCTGCTCTCTGGACTTGATCAGGCAATGAGCTAACCAGCCACAGAGACGGAGGTAAGCAGGCTGCTGGCTCACTGTGGGCAGTCTCCCAATGTTCCAGGCACCATCTGCTGTTCAGTGACAAGGCACTATTTTCCAACCAGGGGTGACAAGTAAAATCAAACAATAGTATTCAGTTGCACGCTTGTATGCATTCCTAACATTCACTTATAGAGAAGTCAATGTGTAAAATGACTTAGCACTTACAGTATGCTGGGCCTTTGCACAGATCAATAAATTTAATCCCCACAATACCGTGTTAGACCCTAGCCCTATGATACGTGTATATGTGAGTATTTACTCAAAACGTGCAGAGAGCTGTCCCCATGTGTGCTAATAGTCACTTTATTCACCTGCCATTAAGACCAGCCTTCAGAGCCAAATTACAAAGTAAGAATTTATTTATTTGTAAGGTGTGCCAAGCACCGTTTTAGGTGCTTTTTAGAATTACTTAATCCCAGCAGCAACCCTGTTTTAAATTAATAGGTTTTTATGTAAAGTCAAAACCACCTGCAGCTTTCTCTTGCTTTCCAAGGTTGGAGATGGAGGCCAGGAGCGTAACCCGTCAGTGAGAAAGTCAGCACTTCCCCTGTTTCCTTCCCTACTGGGGAGAGAAAGGAAAGAGCAACCTGGAGGAGTCTGTCATTCACCTTAGTTGGGACAGATGGTTCTTACTTCGGCTGAATATGATAATGACCTTTGGAGGCCCAACACTAGCCTCAGAGCCAGGAGGGCAAAAGAGCTAAGCTGCTCTGCCAAATAAAAAAGAGAAGACGAGAGTTAGGAATTAGAAAGCATAAGAAACATAGAGGGAGACCGGGAGCAAGTCCGTGTGGTGATATAAAACCATTCCACATTTCGTACCCTCAGTAAAACCTGCTCACACACAAACCCTCGAGTGATGGATTCTGGAAAGAAAATGACTGTAGAAGGGCTGATTTCCATGTCTGATTGGCATAGAGCCAAAAGAAGAGCAGCAACAATACTGAGTGACATTCAAGGGAGATGGGGCGTTCCTTGGAAGCTGCAATTCTGTGCCAGACGTGATGGTGAGACAGAACTCCCCTTATCTCCCGGCCCGGAATTCTAACAGAAAGCAGAATGCAAGATCAAAACGACTGGTTTTTAATCTGAATTGTCAAGATGACCTAGGCCAATATCTCGGTTGCCTTTGGCATTGTTGCCCTTTTGCCTTTGTCAATAAGAACCTTCCATACACCTTCATATTAACATTTATCAAACTATATTGGAGTTGCCTGTACTTGCCTGTCTATAGTCCCTGCTAGACTAGGGCAGAGATTGTACTAGTCTTGTCCAACATTCAGTAATCAAAATAACACCCAGCCTATATATCAAAGAATTGAAGCTGTCCAGAGGCACACGGGTAGGCCTACCTACTCTTCGGTCCAAGGTCTTTCCCCTTCATCAGAGAGCCTCTCTTCACTAGGGCTACATCCCATTTAACCTTAGCTAACTCTTACCCTCCTGGTTAGAATAACACACTTCATCAATTATAAGAATAAAGTTCCTCACAGAATCTTCCCAGAGCCCCCCTTCACATTGCACACCAAAGGCACGCGATGGCCTCATGACCACATTCAACACCAGCTCATTGAATCGCTAACTGTCAGAGTCTTCCGGCCAAGGATATGAAGCCCAACAGTAGCTCAGTAGGTCAATTGTGGAAAATGAGGGTAAGAAGACAGCTTCTTTTCCTGGCTATTCCTAAATATAGTAACCAGGAATGCTTCACAGGCTATATGGTGCATTTAAAAAAAGGTTTTAGATTACATCAAATAATGAAGCAATTGTAAGCAACTTGGTTATTGACCTGTTTTCTGAGAGAAAAGGAGGAGCCTTTTTTTTTTTGAGGAGCTGGGTTGTCCTTTATTGCTTTTAATTATGGCCCCGAGATTTTTTTAAATGTCAACGTTATTGGCTTCAATAAGAATCACTACATCGTGACACAAATGAAATGGAACCACACAGAACAAATAAAAGCATGTTTCCAAAACATGACATAAGAGACACCACCAAAGTGATAGCTTCATTTCTACTCAGAGATTTGGCTCCCTGTTTCGAAAATTTACTCATATTTTGCCTTACCAGAGGAAATCCAACATCACACATTCAATTTCACCACTTTTTCAAAGCAGGAAAATATCAGGCAAGAAAGGTGAAGTGACACTGAGAAATGGATTGAAGGAAAATCCTCCCCTCCGGGGAAGTACTGGGAGCAGAGAATGAGGAATCCTGATCAAACACAAAACTCTGACCAAGCGGTGAAGCACAACGCAAGCAGAGGAACCAGACCCTGACAGCCCGTTCCGCATCGTGCCTCTAATATCAGTGGAAAAAACCCAAGTGTAAACCTCGGCCGGTTGTTCCTCCTTCATTTCCTGAACAAATATTTAAGTACTTCTTTATTATACACCGGTTGCCAAATGAGAAACGCGGGTCCAAAACAACCAAGAGAAATAGGAATACTGCCCTCACACACACAATAGGCAGCATAGGGTCCCCGTCACATCAGACGAAGCCTGATTGAGAAAGGACTTCCTGGTCCCTGTCTTGCGTGGCACAAAATTCATATCGATGGGGAAGCTGCCTATTAGGGGAATGGATGACTTCTCCTGTGTATTAATGAAAGCTCTGTATTGCAGCCTGGGTGGCTGATAGAAATGTTGTGAGCATTTACGAGCATAAGAGTGACACCGTTCTAACCCTAGTGTGTCTCTGCAGAGTAACAACACAGCCTATCTACTCTACAACGATGCGGTCCCTACTGCTGTGAATTACAGCCGAAAGTATGGACACACTAAAGGTATGAAAAAAGCCTTTGGTTTCTCTTTCCTACTGGAAATTAACATTCTCTTCAACATTCTCTTAAATATTCTCATGTTGCACACTAAAAAGATAGCTTTTTTTTAGTGGTTCGAGTTATCAAAATGCATTATTTCTATATCACAGGTTATAATCATATCATTTGACTTGGAAATCTCCTTTTCAACAAATTCCATTTTATTTCTGAACATTTAAAAAATACATGCTTTGTAGCAGAAATCCAAATATGGAATACTGGGAATATCAGCCAGTCTGTGTGTGTGTGTGTGTGTGTGTGTGTGCGTGTGTCTGTGTGTGTGTGTAAACGCATTTCAGTCAGGTTCATTGGGGTATAATTTACATAGAATAAAATTCATTCTTCTTAGTGTATGGTTCCTTTTGAAATAAACATTTTCGAAAAGTATTTTTAAATAGATTTTTTATTTTTGGTAATTTTGCTATGTATATTATAATTTTTATTATAGGAAATTTTATTTTTCTATTTATGAACTATATAGTTTTTCTACTTATAAACTCTCTCTCTCTCTCTCTCTCTCTCTATATATATATATAAAAATTCAAAATGCCGGCCAACAAAAATCTGTAATCCTAAGACCCATTAGATGATCACATTAATCCTTTCTACTTACTTTTTCTATAGTATGTATTTTAAAACATTTTTATAAAACTATTGTAATGACTATTTTCAACTGCTTTTCAACTTAATGCATCATGAATAATTTCCCATGGCAACAAATATCTTTCAGAAGGTCCCAAACTCAAATGCCTTCAAGGGCAGGCAAATGGATGTAGGCAAGCCAGGTGGGCTAAACTAGCAAGTCACTGAAGAACTGGAGGGTGCATACTTTGTCAAAAGGGCCAGATAGTACTCAGCTTGCCTTTTGGGGATGCAATTTTTCAGAAGATGTTGAAAAGTAGTATTTGTGGAAATTTTCCCCAGTGTTTAAATGTTGGCAATGAACTCAAAATCTTAAAAATACTCTGTGAGCATAATAATATGTATCTGCAGGCTAGATTTGGCCCGTAGGCTGCCACTTTGCAACCTCTGATTAAGAATATAATTTGTAATGGCTGTCAAATGTCATGAGCGTTGAAAGCTTTTGATTTAGCCCAGTTGCCCTCCTGATGGTCCTATTAGCATGGAATGCAGTAATTTTTATAATACGCCACATTCTCCAACCTCTCCTCCAACGACCCTCAACCACCATTACTCCACCCTGTTAGTTGCTAAAACGATTTTGGAAAAAGACTGGAAAGGGAATGGCACCCATGTCCAGAGTGAGTGTTCTCTTTATCAACAGATGCCTGATGCCCTGTGGCTTTAGTACCGGGGTGTTAGGATTTCAGGCAAACAGCACACTCATCTGGGCAGAAGGGAACTTCCGAAGGTCATCCAGCTCTGTTAGACAAAGGGACTTTGGACATTTTGCACCTGGACACAGGGAATGATTCTATATCTACTGAGAGACCAATAGTGTTCTTTCTTGGAGTGTGTTCTTTGCAAAAGAAATAACTGGCAGGCATTTGATTTCCATTCCAACAATAAAACAAACGTGAATAGCTTTATATTTGCATGGTCACATGCAAACTGGAAAGTCTAGTCAGCGTACCAAAACTATCTCAATTTATTTATAAACCAACACAGAACCAGTCACAGATGCCTGTTGGATAGGATTCATTTTGCCATGTCACAAGATGAAGATCTTTCTGTTTCCTTCCTTTCCGGTTTTCATGTTATTTCGCTCTACTGATCCTCACTAAACACAATCACCTGGGCTGTTTGGGCGTGGCTTCTCTTATGATTCTCTTTGCCTCTTGTTTCCGGGCTTGTGCAATTGACTAGTCTTCTACACATAAGCGAGCATCGGTTTCTTACAACCAATTACTACAGGTACATTTCTCCATTTGATATTTTTCTCTTCCAACTCTTTTTTAGCCAGCTTTTGAAAGTAGCTTAGCTGCTTAGCAGTGAAGAGACTCATTATCTGAAGCTTGCCAGGTGACTACATAGTTTAACAAGGTCAAATTCCAATTAAGCAAATTTGCGTTCTGCCAGAACAAATTCTCCTTATGGTTACAACACGAAACTCCTCTTAACTCTTCACAGGGTGGCTGCCCTGGCTCTCTTTTTGGTGGCTTCTTATCAGTAACGGGGCTATGTGATGTGTGCCTGAATTGGTTTTGAAATCTTTGACAAACAAGCATAATCTTTGTGACTATTAACGGAATAAAACATTGGCCTGAAATAGAAATGGGCTTAAATGTTGCAGCTTTGAACCTTACTGTTGGATGGAGATTTGTTTTTCTAACGTATCTGTATTAACTGTATTTTTGTAGGCTTACTGCTGTGGAACAGAGTCCAGGGAATCTGGCTGATTCATTCTATTCCCCGGTTTCCTCCAGCTCCTGAAGAAGGCTATGATTATCCACCCACAGGAAGGAGACATGGACAAACTGGCATCTGCATAACGTTTAAGTACAACCAGTATGAAGCAATAGGTAACACTGGAGTATGTTAAAAAAGAGATATCAATGTTTTAAAAAAAAGGATTTGGAAATGTATTAATAAATATATTACTTCATCTATTTCTCTATTCATGAACACTCTGATACCTAGATTCTATTAGATTCTAGTATTGCCATTGCCATGATGAGACCTTGAGCAGGTTCACTTACTAGACCTCTGTTTCCTGATCCACCAATGACGTCTTTGAAATCGATCAGGGGTAGTATTTTCAAATGCCTGCTGTGGCCAGGCTGGTAGCAAAAGTGGGTGAAACAGATGAGCAAAGCCGCATGGGCAGTGGGGACTGTGAGAAACTGGAGTGTTGACTCTCCCCTCAAAAGCCTCAGCTCGGCCATGTGGCTCCACAGGAAACCAGACTGAATGATACCAGATCTCCAAATTTTTCAAGAGGAACTAGAAATCTAAGGACGGGAGTATGGGAGAGGGTCAGAAAGAGAGTATGGTCTCAATCTTATTTAAAAAATAGTTGTGCACGTTACATATTGCCTGCAGGCCACCCACCTGACAGCTCCAAGCCACACGGTCTTCCTTTAAGATCCCAAGCTCAAGTGGCCGAAATACTTGGATTTGGAAAACTATGCTGGGGAAGAAGGAGAAGTAGGAACTCTGCCTTACCAATCTCTTTTTACTGAGGAGGCTGCTAAATTGTAGTAAAGAGTGATTTATCTCTAAGTATAGGAGGTTTAGAACTTGTTTTTCATCAAATTTCCACCTTATGGCAAGGATTACCAAGGCTCTCGCCCAAGTTAAGCCCTACTTCAACTAATTGAGTTCCAGCAATGATTATAGAGATGAATAGCATAGAGATTAGGTGTACGTGCTGATGAGCTGACCGTTCTTTAAGCTGGATGGTCCATTCATGGGAGTTCTCTACTTTTGTTTAAGTACATATGTGATAAAGATACATATGGCTTCCATTGCCAGACTGCCTGGATTTGAATATCAATTCCATCAGTTACAAGCTTTATAACCTTGTGTATATGACATAAATTCTCCATTAATTCATCTGTAAAAGGAAGATAATGATACAAGAACTTACTGAATAATATGGTTATCCTTAGGATTGAATTAATACACCCATGTAAAACCCATAGAACAACGCCCCGGAAAGTAGGCCGTACTCAATAGGTCAATAGGTCAACTACTTGAACCGAGAGTAATTTGAAAGCTGTTGGCTTAAAGAAGGGAATATTCTTGCTTTGGTTTTTGGTTTTGCTTTGTTTTTTAATTCACAAGATCTATTATATCAACAAGCATTTCCATCTGTGTCCTAATTCTCAACCTTTCTTTCCGTTTCTTGATTCAGATTCTCAGCTCTTGGTCTATAACCCAAGCATTTACGGCTGTTCCATCCCCGCCATCTTTCACCAGGAGCTCGTTCACATGCCCCAGCTGTGCTCTGGGTCCAGTTCATCAGAGATCCCTGGCCGGCACCTCACTTCACTTCAGTCAGCCCGGGGCCAAAAATTCCTCCATTTTGCAAAGTCTGATTCTTTCCTTGATGGTATGAAAGATCATGATCCAATCATATGTAACTCTGCTGTTGGACTCACTTTGGATTGTATAGAGGAAATATTCTGATTATTCAGGGGTAGGGAAGTAGAAGAGACGGGAGGGAAAAGGAAGGAAAGGAAAAAGGGACGTTGGATCAGTTCAAATATTTGCCTGCTCTGCTTGAATAGCACAATTGCTGATCCAACGGCCAAAGATTCTCACAACCATCCAACCAGAGGCCAGTGAAAACTCACAGTCTCCAACCTCTGTTGGGCACAGGATGCAGCTGTCTCTTTTTTCCCCATTCCCTAAGTAGCTATTTTAAGCCTTCTTTACTCTTGAGTCCTTTGCTTTACCCTACCACCTTATTCCCAGCCTCGCTTTTTCCTTCATAAAGAAAACAATCACCAAGGAGAAACCGCTTCAAGGACAAACCCCACCCAGAACAGTATGGAAGTTCCTCGAAAAATTAAAAATAGAAATATTACATAATCCTATAATTCCGCTACTAGGTATCTACCCAAAGAAAACAAAAACACTAATTCAGAAAGATCTATCCAGCCCTATGTTTATTGCAACATTATTTACAGTAGCTAAGATATGGAAGAAACCCAAGTGTTCATCAATAGATGAATGTATAAAGAAAATGTGGTATGTATACACAATGGAATATTACTCAGCCTTTAAAAAGAATGCGATCCTACCATTTGTGGCAAAATGGATGGACCTAGAGGGTATTATGCTAAGTGAAATAAATCAGACAGAGGAAGACAATGATTTCACTTATATGTGGAATTTTAAAAACGTATGATTTCACTTATATGTGGAATTTAAAAAACAGAACAAACGAACAACCCCCCCCCCTGAAAAAAAGCAGAAAGGGACCCATAAATACATAGAACAAACTGATGATTCCCAGAGGGGAGTGGGTGGAGGAATGGGCAAAATGGGTGTAGGTGAGTGGGAGGTACAGGCTTCCAGTTATGGAATGAATAAGTCACAGGGATGAAAGGAGCGGCCTGGGGAATGTAGTCATAGTATGGTGACAGCTGGTGGCTCCACTGTGGTCAGAATAAACTAATGTACAGAGTTGTCAAATCACCATGTTTTATACCTGAAACTAATGTAACACTGGGTGCCATCTATATTTCAATTTTTAAAAATAGCTAAAAAAAAAAACAAAACCAAAACAAAAACCAAAAAAACATACCTACTCTCAATAATCTTACCTGTTTCCATTCCTTTTCACGAGTTTTCTCCCACCCCGACAGAAGAAGTGCCCCCCTCGTGCCTTGGAACCCACCCCAGCCTCAGAATACCTTGACTCATCCACTTGATCTATTCTCCCTCTTCTACTTCAGCAGACCCACTCTCTAAGCTCTGTCCCCTTAGCACACAAACATCCCTAAAAACCTTCCCTCAGTTCTAGATCCCCATATGTTTCTTCTTTTCTTCCATATTTCTTTTTAAAAGACTCTCCAGAGCCTTCACTTGTTCAGTGCTCCTTCACTGCAGTCTTGAGCCTCTGTCTGCAGACACACCGATCTCTCCCCAGTCACCAATGACTCTCTTAGTTGACCTCGCCGTCTTCCCTCCTTGCTTGCTTCCTTCCTTCCTTCCTTTTATATTAGATAAAATTTACTGAATGCCTACCACTTGCCAAGCTCTGTGTTAGGCACCAGATAGAGATCCAAAAACTAACAGGACAGAAATAGCCTCTGCAGAATTTGGCACTGTTAAAACCCTTTCCTTCCTGAAACACTCCCCCTCCCTGATTTTTGGGAGTATATAGTCTCTTGGTCTTCTTCCCACTTCTCTTAAGTCTCTTCTGCCAGGTCCTCCTCCTCTGCCTACTACTTAGGTGACTGAGTTGCCACGTGGTCCTCTACTCATCCTTATCTCGTTCTACTTACTCACTCTAGGTGATTCCAGTAAGCCTTCCCGAGGTGATTTCCAAAACCAGATCTGCACCCCAGACCTCTGGACTGACAAATGTATTCAAAAGTGGGTGGGACATTTCTACTTAGAGGTGACACAGCCACACCAAATTCAACATGCAAAACTCATCATTATCCCCCACAAATCCACTCTTTTTCTTGTATTCTACATAGTCAACTGGGGACTCTAGATCCCTCCTTTTTCCTCACCCTTCTATCAAGTCATCAAATTCAATCAGCCCCAGGTCCTTAGTAACACTCACATTTATCGTTTCCTCTCCAAACTGTCTGCCATTGCTACAGTCCCACCTGTGTTTATTGTCACAGTTACTGTGACAACCTGATGTTTTTCATATCTCTAATCTAATGCACCTTTCACAGTTAATCCTCTACATTGCCTCTCAATTGATATTTATGATCATAAACCAGTTTCTATTAATTCTCCATTAACTCTTCTTTAAAAACTCCCCCAGTGACGGGTCCCTGGGAAGGAAAAGGAAGTGGCTCAGTTGGAACTGGGTGGCTCAGTTGGTTAGGTGTCTGACTCTTGATTTCAGCTCAGGTCATGATCTCAGGGTCATGGGATTGAGCCTGGGCTCTGTGCTTAGAATAGAGTCTGCTTAAGATTCTGTCTCTCCCTCTTCCCTTCCCCTCTGCTCACTCTAAATAAATAAATAGCCCCAGTGATTTCAGGAAAACCCAAACATTTTGGCATGATTTGCAAAGATCCTTCCTTAGAGCTGGTCCCTGGTTACTTCTCTAGCTTTATTCTTTCTGAAGATCTTTTCAGAACAAAAACATACATTGCTCTCTTGTTTGTGTGGAACAGAAGACATTTTTAAACACCAATGTCATCTTAGTAATAATGATAATAACTTTTATTTACATATCACTTTAGCACTTACAAAATGTTCTCCCATCCACTATCTCAATTATGTTGTTATTATTGTGCTTATGACATCCACATATCAGGGGTGAATGATGATTTCCATTGCTGAGGATATTTTCGGGGACTTATCTAAGTATAAATACTAACCTTGCTATCTTTCTCCCTGTAAACTCTAGACATCTTTGCAGCCTGGATGGCTCAACATTTGAAGACGCACTTGCTAACAGAAACCTGGCAGCGAAAGAGACAAGAGCTTCCTTCAAATTGCTCCCTTCCTTACCATGTCTACAATGTCAAAGCAATTAAGATATCTGGACAGTCTTATTTCAGTTCTTACCAGGATCATGCCAAATGGTGTGTTTCCCAAAAGAGGACCAAAAATCCCTGGACCTGTATTGGAGACCTAAATCGGAGCCCGTACCAAGCCTTCAGAAGTGGAGGATTCATTTGTACCCAGAATCAACATATTTACCACGCATTTCAAGGACTGGTTTTGTATTATGAGCACTGTAACTAAACTTGGTGAAAGGACATATGTACTGTCATTTTTAATGCTGACAATGAGTCTTCTTCCATGAGATCCATCCTTTACATATTAAAAACCTGTGAATATAGCTATACTCCACATATCATCAAATAAAATGCTTTTTACCATGTTTACCATTTTATCTTCCATTTAGTGGCAATTTATCTACTTTCTATTTATATGTCATAAACATAAATTATTATACATAACTAAAGTGAGAATGGATGGAGTAGAAGAAAAAATATTCTCTGTTGTTCATAGATTGACGGGATATCTCCTAGATTAATTGCATCTCCTTCACAAAGATTTTCCTGACTCTTCCCATCCCTTGTTGAAGGAAAGAACTTTCTCTCTGTATCTCATGTTATTTAGTCATATTCTTCTTAGACTTCTTTTCACTGGTTTATGGTTAAATCTTATTTGTTGTTCTTGCTGCTGCTCCTTACTAATCTTACAATCTTAGGCCATTCACTTGAATTCTCTGAGCTTTGCTTTTCTCATCTATGAAACGTAAATAATGTCTAGATATGGTTAAGCACCAAGCACAGAGCCTGCCAGGGTTGACACTTAAAAATACTGATGGGTTTGAATATGAAACCCCCTACCAAGTTAGAAAAGACAAAAGAAAGTTTAGAGATAAGTAATATTTTTCAAAAAAAATTTTTAAGTCAGATTAGGAGAAACAAGTTAAACACCACCACCAACTTGGGGGTAAATAAAGAAGAGTAACATAAATAAATTATAATCAAATCGAACAATCTTCATTTTGGGAATTCTGATCAATAAATATAACTATGCTATAAGTAAACAGTAATAAATTTGCATTAAGAGCTAGTTGCTTAATAAAATTTGAAATACAATTCCCAATTTCAAGGAAATTACAATCTAACAAGAGTAATCACAACAGTAACTAAGGCCAGCATTTATTGAGCATTTACTATGTAGTGAGCAGTCAACCCATATTTTCTTATTTGGTCTTCATAATGATGCAGTGGGAATTATTATATCCCCATTTTACTGACAAGGAAACCGAAGCCTACAAAGCTTCAGTAACTTGCCCAATATTATACAGGTCTGTCTGACTTCTAAGGCTATGCTCTTTACTGTTATTCCAAGACACAATAAAATAAAATAAAATAAAATAAAATAAAATAAAATAAAATAGGGCGCCTGGGTGGCTCAGTTGGTTAAGCGACTGCCTTCGGCTCAGGTCATGATCCTGGAGTCCCAGGATCGGGTCCCATATCGGACTCCCGGCTCTGCGGGAGGTCTGCTTCTCCCTCTGACCTTCTCTCCTCTCATTCTCAGTCTCTCTCTCTCTCTAATAAAAAAAAAAAAAATCTTTAAAAAAATAAAATAAAATAAAAACTGCTATTCCAAGACACAAAAAAATAAAAGGATAATATATATACGATGTCTTAACACCAACCAAAACTCATGGAACATAATGGCACCTGTTCAATGAAAAGCAGAGAAAAAGTTGAGTTTATCTTCCTGTCAGAAGCAAAGATAAGCTAAGGGGATGTTGAATACTAGCTACCTAGCTAGCTTACATGCTTGAATGTATGAAGAGGTTTGAAAAATGGGTTTTATCCTCACAGAAAGCATCTGAGCATAAATAATTCCAATAAAATTGGATTAAGAGAAAAACTAAAAAGTACACGATCCTAACTTTAAAGGTGAAAAGGGTCAGAACTTGATCCAATACCACAGATAGGAATAAATGAAAAGGAAAACAAGAAAACAAAGGTCAATTGAAGAAGAAATTTTATTGGACTAAAAATACACACAATAGTTATGAGCTTCCCCCAATGGGTAAATCCTGACCTTCTAGAAAAATGGATTTAGTTCAAGCTCAACAGAAGAATCTGAAAAAAAGTAGAATCAAAATCAGGGTCCACAGAATAAAGAGCATAAGAATGTGACAGAGAAGAAAAAGAAGATGTTGACCTATTGGCAATGCACAGTAAGGATGTGCTTCCCAGTGAAGGTGAGAAGGGTAGTGCCTAGACCTTCCTCTGAGGAAGGAAAAAATGCTGGAAAGGAATTGAACAGCCCCAGTAGTTCAAGGATATCAAACACTGACCTTGGGAGGAAGGAATATACTTTGGTGTTGCAGTTCCCTGTGATGGAGTTTAGGAGTAGCCACGGCAGAACAAAGAAACTAGTATTGCTATCTTCCTCAAGCATATGCCCAAGCCCATTACCCAATCATGGTGATTCCTATAGGAACACTGGGGAGTATCTTTAGAATAACATCATTGGAAGGAAACTGAAACTTTTGAGATTACAGGGGATGTTTTCATTGATATCCTTTGGGAGGAAGAGAAGGACGTGGGAGATATCGATGAAGGAAATTTAAGTTCTAAACCATGGTTTGAAATACTGAAATTAAAGACTCATCTCTAAGATGGAAGTGTACTTTATAAAGAAGTATAAGATTGTATTTGGTTGGAAACTACTTAATGTAATTTCAGAGAAAGGAAATGAAAAACAGATCTATGGCAATAATCAGATTTGACGATGGCAATTCTATAATGGAAACTCCAAATCATCTCTACTGTGCCCTCACACCCTTCTTAGATGTGAGCTTCTTAGAAAAGCTATTTTCCCCAGTCTATATCACGTGACTGTTTCCTCTCCAGCTCCAAATGCTTGTGACACAAAAGAAAATAAGCCATATGGCATTCCAAGGCAATACGATTCAGAGGAGCATTTGAGGTAGGGGTACTACAACTAAGTCTTGGTGCTTGAGCACTTGATCTGGAGGGTTATGTTCCCTGGAGATAAGATCAGTATCGCCTGCCTTGTGCTTGCTGACGCAGAGAACAGTGGGCTGCAGAGGCATGATGCAAATGCACCCCAAGTTTAAAGGAGCACAGAGTAATATCAATTCCAAATGTCCAGTTGTCAGATGAGTTCCCTGTGGTTCCCAGCTGTTCTCCCTAGTCACATATTCTATGACACACCACTATATTCTTTCCTTAAGTATCCCAGTTTTAGTTTAGTTTCAGTTGGTTTGAGTAGTTACCTATTTCTTGCAGGCAAGCAATTCTTATTTAAGCTAAGTAGAAACGAGAATGACGGTGCGAAGGTAGTGCCAAATCATTTCAATTAAAATAATAACTGAGCCAGCCTGGCTGGCTCTGTCAGTCAACACGCAACTCTTGATCTCCGAGTTGTAAGTCTGAGTCCCACATGGAGTATTAAGATTACTTACAAAAAAAAAATCTTCAAAAAATATAATAAAATAATAACTGAGAGGTGGGTCGTGCACAATTCTCACAGTCCCACAATCTCAGATATTTACCTACTAACACAGAATATGGGTTATAAAGGAAGTACACTGGAGATTGTAGCATGGCGTGGTTAATGTACTTCCAAGGGAATAAATAGGAAGGATTTGATGGGAAAGAATAGGAAAGAGTAATGAGATAGCTTCAAATACTTGTGTATTTACTAAATTGCACATTTGCAATTTACACATAGTAAATTTAGCTAAATTGTTTAGCTAAAGCAATTTTTGATCAATTTGTGGCCAAATACATCATTTCATTTCCCAAAGAGTTGATGAAATGACCAGAGGAATTTCAGCACTGAACCTAAGGCTTGCAAGCAAGGAGGAAATGAAATGAAAGAAATGGTACCCCAGGAGAAAAGTGTCCCTGGATGATCATCAGAAAAAGAAAAGTTGAAAGTAGTTCAAGTTTAGAAAGTCTGAGATTGAGGTGCAGGAAACAATATGATTCTATGGCAGAAAATTCTTAAAGGGAATATAGCTCAAGAGCTTAAGATCAAAAAGGAATTATGACTACTCGATTTCTCCATGAGGAAAAAAGGGAGAAAACAATGTAAATACACAGCTGCTTTCTCACAGGCTCTTCTGTAACTTAGGTGCATACAAATAATGGGAGTAAAAGCCCATTGGACAAAGAAGGATAGAAGAATGGCCCCAACCTGTGTACAGAATTATGTGATACTATAATATGAAACTTGTTGCAAAAAATGCTAAGGTTAACAAAAAAAAATTTTTTTTTAAAGATTTTATTTATTTGACAGAGAGAGACACAAGTAGGCAGAGAGGCAGGCAGAGAGAGAGGGAGAGGCAGGCAGAGAGAGAGGGAGAAGCAGGCTCCCTGCTGAGCAGAGAGCCCGATGTGGGGCTCGATCCCAGGACCCTGAGATCATGACCTGAGCCAAAGGCAGAGGCTTAACCCACTGAGCCACCCAGGCACCCCAACAAAAAATATTTTATACTTACATTCAGTCAGGATTGCATTGGAATGAATAGGAGTCGGTGTGTGTCAAAAAAAATACGAAGAAACAAGGCAACTTTGGTCTCTTTGACTTGCGTCTTTTCAGTAAAGATGAATGTCATTTAAGTGTAAAAGGTAGAAAAAAGTGCTTAGGGAGAACTAAATCAAGGCCTCTGCAAAGCAATCTTCAGAGAGCACGCTGATCCCCACAGTGAATTCATGTTTCTAAGCTCAATAAATGACAGTGAAAACTACTGAAAGATCAGAGATCACTAAGTAAACACAGAAGACAGGCAAATGTCACTTTCATTTACAAAATTGAATAGTAGGCGTGTTCTTAAATGTAATCCCCAGGATGTTTCTGCGTGGCTCTTAAAAGGGCCAGATTTTCAAGCACTTAACCAAACCATCAATGAGACAATCTGCAGATGTGAGCGTGAACTAGGTTCTCTGTAAGTCAGGCATCTCTGACCACCTCATTTCCCTTTTTGACAAGAGTTCTAAGACCAGTGGACCAGTTATAAGACCAGATTGTAAGAGGTGTGGTATCCTTGGGCAGCAACAAACAAACGTTGCCCTTGATATCCTTATGATCAAGACAATAACATTGGGTGAATGTGAGTACAGTCCAGTGAATTTATGCATTACTCAAAGAGTGGATTTGTGTCAGTTTGAAAGGAGGTTCTTGGGGTCATACCCAAGCACTTTTTCCAATTTAATTCATCAAACATACTCTGTACTGGACTCTATGATGAACAAAAGGAACAACTAAGAACAAAACAGGCAGTCTCTGCCCTTATAAATCTTATACTTAAGTCTGGCCTTAGCCCTGTTCCATAAACAGTTTAGATGACTTCAGTAAGTATTCAGAAACACCTTTATTAAATTGCTATATGACAAGCAGGTAAGAAAACAGCAGATTCAGCAGACAATAGAATTGTATCCCAAGGGAACTTGAAAAGTGGTATAATGGGTTGAATCAAATAATACTAAATGTGTTCATGATAAAAGTAAAGCTCTGTCCTTGAATACAAAAAACCCTGCACAATGGCCATCACAGAGGTGTAGGTTGAGGAGAAGTACAGTTTTGTAGCAAATGATACAGAAAATGATCCAGAGGTTTAGGCAAAAAGTCAACATGACTAGATAATGCAAATGGCTGAAAAAAGAAAAAGCTAATACAATCTTGAGATGTATGAATAGAATGTATTAGAAAGAGTAATGAAATAGACATACTCTGTCCTGTGTTGGTGACCTAGGTAATCACTGTTATGAAGAATATAGATCGGAGGACGAGTGAAAGAAATTGGCCAGAATAGTATGGCTCCTGAGACAGTAGAAGGAACAGTGGAAAGAAATGGAAATGTCTATCCCTAAAAGGGCTCACTGGGGACAGGATAGATATCTTCAAATATATAAAAGACTGTTCTGTGGAGATTGGTCTACATTTGTTCTATATAACATCTAGAAGCAGAGCCAAGATAAAGGAATAGAAAATAGAGTGAGCCACATTCAGCTCAATTTAAATACAAGTTGTCTTGTCCAAACCTCTTGCTAAGACCTATGAGCTCTATAGGCTATAACCTGGGCTCACTCTCCAGCCACTCTCCCACCTTTCTCCCACCTGCTCACTACACTTCACCTACTACCATTCTTCCTACTCCTCAAATTCTCCAAACTCATCCCCACTTCCTAAGGCATGCACTTGCCATTCCTGCTGTCTGCAAAACTTTTCTCTCAGTTGTATACATGGCTAGCCTCTCCTCATCAGTAAGGCCATTGGCATTAAAGTAATTTCTTCTAAAAGGTTTCTTCTGGTCACACTAAGTTAGCATCTCCGGGTACTCTCTAATGCTACACCCTTTTATTTATTTTATTTTAGTATTTCTCACTATATGATGTTATCTTCATGATGAAAGTAGATTTTTGCATCCTGTTCACCGTCAAAATCCTTGTGCCCTGCCTAGAAAACTGGGTGTTCAGGAACTACGAGTTGAATGAATGAATGAATGTATAGACAGCAAGATCTGCCCAATATGTGTTTGAGTGAAGAGCAAAAGCTTGTTGGGAAGGCTGTGGTAGAAGGGAGTCACAGACAGATTGGAAGGTAAAACTAGATGATCCTTTCCAATCCTGAAATTCCATAATTAAGTATTAAATTGTTGAATGCATGAAAATTTCACTATTGGTTCAGAGAGGGGTAATTAATGAAAACTGGATCAGTCGAGAAAATTTCATTGAAGAGGTAGACATCAAGGGCTCTTCAAGGACAGGTGAAATTTGGACAGTTGTAATGGAAAGAAAGCTATTTTAGGAGAAAGGAATAGCATGAGCAAAGTCTCAGAGGCAGACCTAAGGACAGAACCACAAGGAATTTGGCTTACCTAAAGGAGAAGATGTACTTTAGGAACTTGAGAAAAAATGAGACTGGGCATGTACAGTAGGGCCACAATGCAAGGTGGGACCTTCCAGCAAAGCTATGAGTTGAACTCAAGGGGCAAAACCTGAGAATTCTTGAGAAGATAGATAAACATCATGATAAAGGCAATGATTTAAGGGAAGTTAGTCTCTGGTAAGGTCTGAGCCTTGAAACTGATTTAGACTAAATGATGTCCCTTCCACTCTAAAACAATTTATTTCTATTCTATTCCATTTTAGGGGCCTCTGACAATAATCCTGATGGGAGATAAGAGGTCCTGACCTAAGACAGTAACAAGTAAAACCGGGAAAAGATGAATGTGAGAGACATTTTAAAAAGGAAAAAAAACTGCCAGAATTTCACTTCTAAATTAATAATAACTATAATTATTTCCATAATGGGAACCCAACATTACAAGGTACTCAATAAATATTTGCTTATGTACCATTAAAGATCCCATCATTGAACACTGGCAAGATAAATACAAGCCTTTGTGTAAGGACGCTCATGGATTTACACACTCTCACTCAGATTCCTTTGTCACCTGCATCCCACAGGCGTCTGGCTGATCATGGTCAAGAAGAAAAGATGTCCTCTATTACAAACAGGCAGCCTCTATGAGTCTATGGCTATGACCTCATTAGAATCATGCTCCATCCAGACCAGTTATAACCTTATGTGACCAGGCCTATACGAGACAGCACCACAAAGGGATTAAATGGATTTCTTATCCACCTTGCCAGCACTTAGACATTCAAATGAATGTATTTCTTTCCAATTAATCACTTTAAAAGCCCATCCCTTAATATCATTCTTCCCACCCTTTGTGACACTTCTCTTTACAAGAGACTTTCAGAAGCCACACACCAGCCAAACAATTAAAATGCCTCATCACTCTCAGCTGAATCCCCTTTGAAGGATCACCACCACTCCCTGCCTCAGGCAGTGATGGTTAGAGGTCAAGGTCCCTGCTGGCCCTAACCCCATGTCCTGCCCTCTTCCTCGTCAACTGGCCTCTCTTTCTTCTCTTTGCACTTGACTCATTCATTTCTAATATTGCTTGATTTTTGTTGTTGTTTTTTCCCCACTGTTTTCCAAAGCTCTTTGAAGTTAATGTTAACTATATTAGTATTATTTAAATGAATTCAGGATGCTACCCCTTGAGAGTCCACTTGAATTTGGAAAGGAGCATAGCACAGTGTAACAGCTCTGGAATCACACAGCCTAGACTTGAAACCGGGCTCCGCCGATCTTGAGCAATTACCTGCAGCATGACCTTGAACAAATTATTTAACCTCTCCAAGCCACTTTCTAAACTGAAGAATAGGAACGTTAATAAGAGGAATAAGAAAATCTATGTAAAACACTTAGTACCTAGCACATACAGAATTTCCCCATTTTCCATTTTAAACTGTCAGAACAACAAATATTAACTATATTAACTAATCTTATTAATTGAGAGGCTGAGGGAAAAGCAAAGTCTCCATCTGTAGTGCATTCTACCAACTATTCGATTTCATGAAGAAATCAGTCTCACAGGTTAGCATAAATAGGATAAAGGATCACAAAACGCCCTTTATTTGAATTGTTCCCTTTTTCCGTGGTGATAGTGTTTTCTCAATAACAAATAGACAAATAAAAGCCAGTCGGTTTTTTTTTTTTTACTTCATCTCACACTTGAGGAATCCGGAGGAAATGAATAAAAGAAAGAAATGCTCTTAGAGAAGAGGAAGTACAGCCATCAACCTTCCCAACATCCAGGAAAATTCTTTGCGAATGTTTTCAGTGCAACATAAACAAGCCGACTAAAGGGTGCTGGGGCCATTATTTGCAGAGCAAATAAGCAGGAGGCCCTTCAGGAGAGCAGGGCTTTGGAGATTTAAATTCCAGTTCTGCCACTTTCCATGCAGCCACAGGTGATTTACTCAAATCCTTCAAGTCTCGATTTCCCTCATCCGTGAGTCGGAGAAAATTAAGAAAAGTAAACTATGTGACGTTGTTAGGCAAGGGAAGCACGCAATGTACTTTGCATCCCCACTCCCTTTGGGTCACGTTAGCTAAATAAAACTGTGTGTTCTCATCAGGGTTTCTTTCTAGGCTACATCATCTGAAGTGTACATGATACTTTGGTACAAAAGAAGACTTTGTATCTGGATATTCGGCAGCTAGGTGTTCAATCAATATTTGATCATTTGTTTTGGCTTCCACGGAAGCACTCTGTGTACCCGATATCCAGTCTAGGACCTCCTTCATCACATTTGTAGGCAGGGAAGCCACCGGCTTCCTCGGTCTGTGCCATACTCACCTAATCCCAAGATCCTGTCTAGTTCATTCACCACTGTTTTTCTTCGTTTCCAGTAGCCTCGGAATGTTTCCTGTGGTTTGGCAGGAGAGACATCCAAGGAACGCGATCTTTTTTTGTATGTTTGGGCTGTGTGAATCTTCTACTATGTTTAATTATCACTCTATGACTGGGAGGTATTTAAACAGAATTGAAGGAAAAGGAGCAATTTAAATGATGGATAAACAATAAGTTGCTCTGAATGTCATGCATATGTAAAACCTTCTGAAAAAAAAAGGGAGGTGTCTCACTGTTTTCCATTTTGGGTGAGAAGATTTTCATAACCCCTAGAGGATGTGGATTCATGAGGGGGTGGTGAGCTGCTGATTCGGGGGAGTGTGGATAGGTGGGTGGTTGGGGGAGGTCCTTTAGAATCAGGGAGCAAAGCAGAAAATGGAAATTCACCCAGGGAGAAATACATCAATTAATTTTGAAATGACTTAATCCTATAGATGCATTTTTTGCATTGCTTTTCTAATTTTTATCATAGTTTTAAAATAATTTTTTCTTATTAAAAAAGATACATGTTCATTGAAGAATATTACAATCACAAATAAACAAAAGGAAGAAAGTACAACGTACTGCAAAAGAGCAGATCAGAGATTGCCTGGGTCTGGAGGTTTGAGGGGGGCAGGGAATTGATTAGAAGAGGCAGGAAGAAGCTTCCAGGGGGAGATGCACATGTTTTGTCTTGATTGTGATGGTGATTACAAATGTGCATACATTGTCAAAATTCAAGCTGTACACTTAAAGTGGGTGTATTTTGTATGTATCTTGTATGAATATATGGAAATTATATCTTAGAGAGCCAGAGAGTACTTTTCAAAGTACTTCTGTCATCATCCACACAAAACTACTGCTAATACTCTCAAGTACATTTTTTCAAATGATTTCCTATGTATCTATATATACACACTTTTGTTTGTTTACACAAAAAAATGGTATCTCTTTTTTTATCAAACATAACTGGTTCTTTTTCTTCCCCCATATATGTTTATTTTAATTTTTCAGTGTTACAAGATTGATTGTTCATGCACCACACCCAGTGCTCCATGCAATACGTGCCCTTCTCAATACCCACCACCAGGCTTGCCCAACCCCCCCACCCCCTCCCCTCCAAACCCCTCAGTTTGTTGCTCAGAATCCACAGTCTCTCACGGTTCATCACCCCCTCTGATTTCCCCCCATTCATCCTTCCCTTCTTTCTCACAATGTCCTCCAAAACATAACTGGTTCTTATCGATTTTAATTTTTTATTCTCCTACTTGGAAGTAGATTTTACCACCATAACCAACTGCTCCCACAGAGCTTATTACATAACACCCAAGGGAATTGGGTGTTTTCTCTTTCTCTCTCTCTCTCTCTCTCTCCTCTCTGGGGAGAGAGAAACAGAAAATTATTTTCACTTGTTCGGCCTCTAGGATCTCCTCATTGGAGACTCAGTGATGGTTGCACACTTAATAGGCAGGGTCTTGCCATATAAATGTTGGATGGCCACATTCGCCATTGATAATGGCAACCAGCTGCTGAGGAACCCACTAGTGGCTGATGCCAATGGACTTGACTACATCACATGGGCCTCTGAAAATATGATCCTACCTGTGTGTATGTGCCTCATGGACACTACACAATCCTTGGCATCTAGAGTTTTCCTAGACACTTTAAAGGAGAGGACAACAGAAAAATCTGACCACTTCCTCCAGAGGCAAGCTATCATTTTCCAGAGGTAATCAGAAGACAGGGAAAACTCTACCTCTTCCCTCCTAGAGTCTCCAGCTGGGTCTAAGAATTAAACTGACATAAAATTAATTAACAGGAGAAAGTCATACACATTTTATTGAACGTAAGTTTTATGCAACATAGAGGCCTTTGCAAGGAAATGAAGACCCAAAAGAAGTGACAAAACCTAAATGCTTTTATGCTAGGTTGGTCATGAGAGACAACTGTGGAAAAGTTACTAAAAATATGGGGAAGCTAAAGGAAGAAAAGAGTCATTTTAACAAGGTCTGTTTGTACAGAATTCTCTCAGCTTCAACTACCCAATTCTGGTGATAAGAATGTTTCTTTCCTCCAGGTACAGAGAAGACATCTTTCACACGGGAGTTTTATCTCCTGCTTTTAGGAAGAAAAGCGAAGGTCAGAGCCCCCTTCTTGGGGTGACTGTTTTTCAAGCGCCCTTAGCTCGAAATAATCCTCTTGCCCAAATGGCATATTTTGGAGTGACACTGTGGTTTCCTTCCTAATTCTGAACCAACCCCTCAATGCCAGGTCCTTCTTGTCTGTGGGAGACCTCGGGAATGAGGAAGAAGCCAGAGAAAGTAGAGCGAAACCATTAACTACAGTTAATATGAACGTGAGCATACAGACCCAATTATCACCTGCCGCTGCCTCTGTGTGCACGTGTGTGCAGGAATGCCAAAGAAAGAGGTATACCTTCCACCAGGGGTATTAGACAAAGCTTCTACCTGTGGGGTAATCTGTCTGGGGTTAACCAGTTCCTAGGGAGTGGGAAAGGAAGCTGTAAAAACCTAGCCACTTTTACCAGGGACAAAATAATTTGGCCCCACTGACACGAAAACAAAAACAGAAATAAGACATCAGTCAGGTTTCATGAGTCGTTTACAGCAGTGCCCAGTAGCTCAGGACCATATGCAGGTGAGGGTTTAATGAGAGCCTCCTGATGACTCAGGTCTGTACATCTCCAGGAGAAAGAAGAGTGCCTGGCGACCTAGGGCAGGAGGCTCAACCAAGCTGTAGGGCTTGCCGGTTGTTTCTCTCTACCCAAGAAGTCAGATCGGCAGCTTCCTCAGCTCCCACCTGGAGAACGGGTGGGGACCCCCAGTCAGGAAGGCCCAGTTCCTTTGGGCCAGGACTCTGCACGAAGGCACCTGAGAGGCTGAACGAGTTGTCCCGTGTCTGTGTGTGCCCTTCGGGGCTGGCCGCAGCTGCTCTCGGGCCCCCACCCAGCAGGTGGCTACAAAGCGAAGGCAACGCATGAAAAGCAGGGAGTTAGGACACACCGACGACGGCAGAGGAGGGACAAATGACAAGTGGGAAGACAGAACCCCTCTAAACTCACAGCTGTCTGGAGCCATTTAGTACTGGGCTAACAGCCCCGAGGACCTCAAACGTTCCTGAGGGCGTGGCGCTATTACAGCACCGCACAATGCCTGACGTTCACCGTGAATCGTCAAGCAAAGGCCAAATTCTGTTCAGAACATTTTGTTTAAGAAAGCGAAGTAAAGCATTTTGGAAAAATCACTTTTCAAGACAAAATGTTAAAGTCACCATTTAAGTTTGGGTTACACTATGTGGCTATTAATAGTGCCTCCACTTAAAATACTAGGTATATTCTGTTATTACATTAAAAAAATCCCATCCAGAGAGAACTAATTTTTATCTTATATGGTCTTACTGATATATAAATATATATACACATATATACCTATTTTTAAATCAAATTCCATATATTCCTTCCTTTTCCATGACCTGATGCCATTATTTATCTACTCCTATGTTTTCAGCCACATGCTCTCCACTAGATCTTTCTCTTCAGCATATAAGCACATTCAAGTCTCTCCTGCCTTGAAAACAAAACAAACAAAAAACCCTGCCTACAGCCCCTACACCTAACCCCACCCCTTCCCAGAATTGACCTATGCCTTTCCTTTCCTTCAGAATCAAACTTTTAAAAATGGTCTGAATCTCATGGCCACTTGTCCAAGGAATCTTCTCTTGCTAATGTCCAGTGCTCTCTATTTAAAGTTTAAGTCTTGGGGCACCTGGGTGGTTCAGTCGGTTAAGCATCTGCCTTCGGCTCAGGTCATGATCCCAGGATGGGATCGAGCCCCACCTCAGGCTCCCTGCTTAGTGAGAAGTCTGCTTCTTCCTCTCCCTCTGACCCTCCTCCCCGCTTGTGCGCTTGCTCTCTCTCTCTCTCTCTCTCTCTCTCTGTCTCATATAAATAAAAATAAAGTTTTAATCTTATCTTTTATGCCTTTTCATTTGCACATTTCACTGTGCCCCCTTCTTATGCCATGCTTTCCTCCAGGTCCCTGTGATATTGCTCTGCTTTATTTTCTTCCTACCTCCGTCCTACCAGGGTCTCCTTTCAAGTTTCCTTTTCCTCTTGATGTCAATATTTCTCAGGGCCCTATCTCTGGATCTCTTTTCACTTGAACTATTCTTCCCGGGCAGTCCTATCCACTATTGCTTTGATGACACCCACATCTATGTTTCTGACAAAGTTCTCACTTATGTGTGTGTTTACATGCATCTGAGTGTGTAAAACTGCAGTAAACATCTCTATCGGAATGGCATTTAACATGTCCCGTATTCAAGACTATTCTGCCCATCAGTCCTGCTCCTCCTCCATTGTTCCCTGTTTGGGACCCATTCATCCAGTCACCCAACTTTGGAGACATCGGAGATTCTTCCCTTTCCTTCCTCCACTATCCAAATAATCATCACTTCCTCTTGATTCTGCTTCCTCAATAGTTCTCCTATCTACCCCCTCCAGCCTGCCTCCTGTGTGCTATTTTACTTACACATTGGGTCAGGATAGGGCCTCAGTCCTCATCTTCACACTTCAGGTCTTGATTCCTGAACTTCTGGGTTGTATTGCTTGGCTTCTCTTTGGAATTTTGCATTTGGTAATTTGGATTTATTCTCACTCACTATCCAGGACATGAGGTCCTGGTTCTGTGTAGGCCAAAGACAATTCTTCTCTTACTCTTACCACTAACCTCCATAAGGATGAGAGTGAAACAGGATAATTACTCTTGACCGAGGACGCTCCCTCACAAATCATAGCCCAATCATAAGTAATTCGTTATTCTATACTGGAATGGTTGGTTCCTTCGTTGTCTTCCACTTTGTGCTCTGAATTATTTTACAGTTCTTTCAATATCTAGCTCCTTGGTGGGCCTAGTTCTATTCTCTGCCTTGGCCCTTGGCTATTACCCATGCTTTATTGGTTCATCACGTTTATTAATTTTATATCATATGCCAAATATTGGACATGAAATATCACAGAGAGTTTGAGTGTTGCCTTCTACCGGGGAAGGTTGCCCCTTTTTCTTTGTTACACAGAGAGGGTAAGGACTTGGTTCCTTCAGTTACATGACGAATTGAGATGTGCTGGGCCTGAATTGCAATTTGACTGAGACTTGCTCTACCTCTGACCTGCCCCTTGTTCCTAGGGCATGGCTCTCTTGGGCTTGTATTTCTGAGCCTGAGGATCTTCATCTTCTTGGCCCTAACAGATTGCAAGAGATCCAGCAATCTGTCCTGCCCTTCAGAAGTTCCAGCCTACCTCTTCAGCCTACCTACCTGTCCCCCACAACTTCAGTATCTGGTGAATGTTTTAAGGAGAGACAAGAAGCATTTTGAAACAAGGTTCTCCCTAGAGGGTCTTTCTTTCCTAAGCATTTTGAGCGAAGTCTGACTTTTAGAAGCTTTTATCCTAGGTCTGTAGCTTCCTGTGTAGTACCAGAATTCAGCGGATATATTAGGGGGGAAATTAGTCATGTGTTTGAGTCTCCTCCTTCTTATTTGTCACATCATCCCTATTTGTCACATCATCCTTTTATAACTGCTAAGAACTTGACTGGTTTTTCTTTGCCCCAGCAGAGGTTCTCTGAGGAAGCAGGCCCCTCACCCAACACTCTAAACAATAAATGCCCTTAGGAAAAAAAATATCAGATGGTGTCATCTCACTACAGAAAGGATTCTTACTCTTTCTGGAACTTTAGTGCATGTAATCCTCAGTGATTCCATAGCAACCTGAGGCCTTTAAAGTACAATTCTTGTCATTTATAACAGGTTATCCTAATTGTTGCGCGAGGGGAGGTGTTAGTCTGCCGTGGTCTAGCACATCTGACCCAGAAAAGAAAGTCCCATATAAGACTTTTTGACACCTATCTCAGTATTTTGTGCATAATACAAATAACATGCCAAAGCAGATTTTAAATTAATGAAAAATAAGTCATTTAATTTTTCTTTCCTCCCAGTAAGATAGTAGTATCTTCCACAAATGTAATACTTAATGCTATACAAAATATTTCCAGTTCAAGAGAGACTATGGTCCATATTCCATATTCATTTAATTCTTTTTTTTAAATTTTTTAAAGATTTTATTTATTTATTTGACAGAGAGAGACACAATGAGAGATGGAACACAAGCAGGGGGATTGGGAGAGGCAGAAGCAGGCTCCTCGCTGAGCAGAGAGCCGGATGCGGGGCTCGATCCCAGGACCCGAGCCGAAGGCAGACATTTAACTGACTGAGCCACCCAGGCGCCCCGCCATATTCATTTAATTCTTACAATACCTCTTCAGTAGGATTCATAATAATGACAAAAAGGATAAAAGTAGCTGCTAGCTACTGAGTACTTACTTTGGGCCAAGATCTATGCTAAGTAGTCCACACATATTATCTTATTTAATTCCTACAATAAACTTCGAGACAGGTATTTCTCTCCCCAGTTCCATAAAGAAATGGAGACTGGAAAATGTTAAGTGACATGTCTAAGTGCTGAAAGGTGATAAATGGAAAGAGTTGGATTCAAATACTGCATGTTTAGTTCTCCAACCTGGATATTTTTCACGGCACTTCAGCTTTCTATCTGGTATGATATCAGGTTTCCCACAGGGTTCAACTAAAATACTTAAAATTCTTCAACCTACCACCTTTCCTAAGTACCACATAAATAAAAAATATAATTATGAATGAGCTGAGGTGTTCCAAGATGATACTGAAAACATTTAGAGGCAGGGTAAGGAACGTGAGTTGATTTCCTCTAGTTGATGCAGAGGGTTTTACCTTATTCAGATGACATTTCTTTGGTCTCGGATCTGAACAGTGAGAATAATTGGTAGGATGAATGAATACTTGGGATTAGAGATGGGTCTGTAGCCACGGTAGTTGAGTAAATCTAAACCTCACTGGTTAGGTTAACCTCTGAGTTAACCAGCCATTGATCAATGAAGATCAATGAAGATTGATCAATCAACGAAGACTGATCAATGGAAAATTGTATTGGTAAAAATGAAAGCTATCATAATGATGTACTATATGTTGGCTAATTGAACTTAAAAAAAAATGAAAGCTATCCCATTTGTTTCTTTAAAATTCAGTACTTAAAAAAAACAGTCTTAATGTCACATGTTAAATTATTTGTTGTAACTTGGAAAAAGAGAAAGATTTACTACTGAAAAAAACCCAGCCATTTTAGAAGCTAAGTGAAGAAAATGCACACTTTTTATCATAATTAACTAGATTTCTCCTTATTCGGCATCATGTATATTTTTGTCATCTAGTTCTCTCGAAATGCTTACAAAAAAATTTTGATGCCATGCTTCTATTCAGGGTACAAGTAATATGAAGGAAAAGTGAACTGGCAATGTGTTTAATCAGGTATATTATTAGATAAGAATGGGCGTGTATTATAAGCTTTAGTTAAAGCAACATCTCTAATTCTTTCCTTATAAAATGCACATGGAAAATAGGAGATACAAACTTCTCCTTACCAGATAAGAATTTTAAGAAGTAAATGATTATCAGGAGTTCTGGGTTCTTTATTATTTCTGCCTGTAAGCTATTATTATTCCCAGTGAGTGGGTGGAATAATTATTATAAACAGCGTAATACTCTCAGAAGGAATTGTCCTTACCTGTTTACCTCCTGTGTGTATGCGTACAGAGAGATAAATATAGATTTTATATATATCTCAGGGACATAACAAGATCTATTTAGCTACACAAATACATATACACACACTTATATACGTATATGTGTATGTACTTACACAAACATGGGGCACACAGGCACTATATATGCATTTAAGCTTATGTACATACAGATATGTCAAACTAGATCTTCTGTGTAATTTATTACATAGCTATTTCCTGATCTTTCGAGGTGTTTTCAAATCTGCTATAACATTTCCTCTTCACAAAAGTGTGTGATGTTATTAAAAGCAGGAATCAGGGTACAAAGAGTTAGGTGAACTATTTTCTCTGTGGTCACGAGTAGAATCCAAATGGGAGCTCGGTCTCCTGACTCTTCCTTCTCACGGTCCTGCCGCCCTGGCTTGATAGGCTTCACTCCAGCGGAGTATGGGAAGGACTCCATGGCCTCGCTGCCATCTCCTTGAATCAAGTCACTCAAACAAAAGGTCGTTTTAAACAGAAACCTGGTTTTGACGGATCTCGTTCACTGCATTGACCAGTTTAAGTAAAATGAGCAAATCAGTATCTATGTTTCTGTGTCACATAGCCACTGCCTAAACACTGACCGTAACACTAGCCTCCATGACCCATTTGAAACCCTGGCTCCTGGATTAAACAAACCCCTCTCTCTCTAATGGGAATGTGACCAAAAGGCAAGAGAGAGAGGATGAAAAGACCACAGATGACATCTCCTTAAGCAAACGCTATTGAATTACAAAGGCGAAAAAAAGCTATTTTTTAACAATTGCAACCAGAGGGGAGCAAATGTATTGATCGTGTCATTGTTTTTTGTTTTTTTGTTGTTTTTTTTTTTTTTTTTCCTGCTTGTTGCTAGGATGTGGTCTATAATAAAGATAGTTGTTGCCTTGGTGAAAATCTTCCCAGAGCAAAGTAGTAGTGCTCCCCCTGCTGGCCGAGGAGACAGGTTGGGTTTTGTTTTGTTTTGTTTTGTTTTTTTGGTTGTTTTTTCAATTTAAAACAAAACCACAAAAGCAAAACAAAACAAAGGCAAGTAGACATCTTTAGTAAATACCTTAGGACTTTACCTGCAAAATTGTTATTTCAAGAATATTAGAAACTTGCTGAAACCACACTGGATAGTTTCTTTCTGCTGTGTATGACAACGGGAAAGACAAATTCTGATCAGGTGTCAGGTTTCTCTCTGCTTGGGGCTATTTCTTTGTTTTATCTCTTTAACTCAGGGTGAGCCTGGAAAGTAAGACTCTTCTCACTCTGATAATTTAAGCAGTTTGGGAGCCATCTGATTTTCTGAAAAGGCCCAGGGTACGAAATTGTTTATAATATTAACTAGTGATTTTTGCTTGTCACTAGTTACTTGTAATAGAGGAGAGGGAGAAAGAAAGTGAAATCCACAAAGTTTTAGTTTCTTTCACCATAGAAATTACTGAAAGCCCTGACATTAAAGCTGAAGAGTGGCCGGGATTGGGTGGGCAGATTATGGAGGGCCGGTGCACCCTGCTGAATTTGAAGGGCCCACAATCTATCCAGTCAGCTATAACCAGTGGGAGTAGCCGAGAGAGGGATTGGGAAATGAAGTTACAGACTTAAAAATCATCAGCCTATATGTCGGAGTTGAAGTCATGGATGTGGGTGAGGTCATCTGAAGAGAAAATATAGGGAATGAAGAGAAGAGAGCTGAGCATGGAAACTTGGGGAACATCACCAATCATTAAAGAATGGGCAAAAGGGGAAGCATTAGTGGAAACTGAGACAGAATCCTCAAAGTTTTGGGGGGAAAACTAAGAGAAATTATTATCAGATTGACCAAAACGAGGAGAAAATGTCAAGAAAGGAGAAGTCAGGGGTGTCCAAAGCCAAAAGGAAACCAGAAAGTCTAAGAACTTAAAGAAACCACTGACTTTGTTATTTAGGAGATCCCTGGTGACCCCAAAAAAGTATAGTGGTGGAGGCAAAAACCCAGTTTAGTGACAGTTTAAATGATAGATGAGAAAGTAAAAGTAATGGGAACAATGGAGATGTTTGGTAGGGAAGTAGAAGAGAGAAAAGTTGGTGCCCGCAGAAGAGAGTGAGGCAGGAGAAACTTCCCTAAAACCAGCTAACTTAAATACACTTGGAGGATAATGAGGAAGAGACAGAGAGGGAGAGAGACAGAAGAATGAGTGGTTCAAACAGATTCAAGAGAAGCTGGGAAGGAAAAGGATCAAAAGCACAGGCTGTGTCTTCTTTTTTTTAAATATATATTTTTGAGATTATATTTATTGATTTGTCAGAGAGAGAGAGAGAGCACGAGTAGGGGGAGAGGCAGAAGGAGAAGCAAGCTTCCCCCTGAGCACGGAACCTGATGCAGGATTCGATCCCAAGGCCCTGGAATCATGACCTGAGCTGAAGGCAGCTGCTGAACTGACTGAGCCACCCAGGTGTCCCACAGGCTGAGTCTTAACAGAATGGATTACATCTCCTGGGACTGCTGGACAGCAGGAAAGGACATGCAGATGGCTGGTGAAAGGTGGTCGGGGGGTGGTGATTTCTGGAGGACCACGTTGAGATGAGGGTTTAAGGAGACAGGTGAAGGTTTTTACGGCTAGAACAGTTGCTTTAAGAGAAAGAGAAAAACCAAAACTACTAAATCTTCTACTAAAGATTTGTAAAAGACTCCCTGGGCAGTACTGAGGGGACAAACAGTGAGACTGCAAATATAAACTGAAAGAGATGAGCATCAACACATATTGTTAAGAAAGAAGGAGAAAAGGAAGGAAGAGAACATAAACTGATGACAGAAAAAGCAACGGATAAAGGACTTGAAAGCTCACGTGTTTCTCCTCTACCAGGTAGCCTCCCCAGAAAGGTGTGGTCTAATAGGATGGCAAAATCCAATTACCAGCAAGGAAACAAAAGGAGACTTCACTGGTCCCCCCTCCCCTTTCTGTTAAATATAGGGTTTTACTTTAAAATCAGAGCCTAAACTAAATGAAGTTGCCAACATCAAGCCGTCCCGATGACCCTCTATCCATCCTAAATTGTCATGTGGGCCACGTAAATAAAACAATTTGGTCTTCTCTAACACGGACCTCCCTAAACACGGATCACCGCTGTCAGCTTCGTGCCAATCCTCCCTTCAATTCCATTAAAGTAATGAAAATGAGCTCAGATTCCTCTGAGGACAGAGATAATTAACACGAAAGGAAATGCAGCTGATTTTGCTGGTCTGAAGCTGAAGGGAGAATGAGAAAGGTTTTGCGTCTTTGTAAACTCACACGGAAGTGCTTCCCCACCAAAGTCACTGGAAAGGGGGACATTTTCACAAGTTTCTATTTTTTGCTCAATATTTTTAAGAGTGCAATGCTGTAATGAGCGAAAACTTAGCACTTGAGTGCAGGCTCTTGGAATAGTTTCAAGGACCCTTCTCCACCAAACCTAGCCTCGTGACTCTCTGGTGTTGGGTTGTTAAGCCCGTGACTGCCAGGGGGCTGGCGCCAGGCCCTCCAGGTAAGTTGGGGGCAGGTAAGTAACAGCTTCAATTTCATCATCACAGAGATCAGACCTCCAAGAGACAGGCAGAAGTGCAAAATGAAGCTCTTGGACAAGTCCCTAGGAGCAAATCAGGCTGTCTTCAGAGGTCTTTGTGGCAGATTGTTTGTATGGTGTCTCTGGGCTGCTAGGGGCTGCGGGGGTGGGGGTGGGGGGCGTACAGGTGGGTGGGAAGGAGAAGTTGGAGGAGGCTGGGGACCCATTGCCCTTCTGTCTGGCACAGTTCTCCTTTTACTTGTTTCATATGCTAGATTTCTAAATAAGGTTTCTTTTAAGCAAAGATCATGCTAATTAAAAAAGCAAACAAAAATAGAAAAGCTCTAAGGTTCTTTCTAGTTTTAAAAATATGCTATGATTATAAACCTATAGAGTGGCCACCCCCAGCGTGGAATGCTGTGATTTTGCTGTGGATTAAGGAGATCCGCAAGGGTTTGTTTGTTCAGAGATCTATCCTGCAAGATTCTAGACGGAGGATCGGCAACTAGTAGAGGTTCAGATTGCTCTGGGGAGGAAGTGGACCTATCAAGTGATCCTGAGGGAGAACACAAACTGCCTAGGGACATCACAGGGGCTCAGAGAGCCTGTAGGGGAGAAGGGCCTTGAACAAGGCTATGAGCACCTAGGAAAATTCCATGCTTTAGCTAAGACTGGCCCTAAACACAGTTTAGGCAAAAAGCTTGAATTTTTTTTCTGGTATCCAAGGAAACATAATTAAGGGGACACAGGTGCTAATCCCTCCTAGAATTGACAAAAATTCCTCAAAGCTTTGAATATTCGGTTTGTGTCAAACAAACAAGCTTGGCTAATCAGAGGAAATCAGCAACTCCAATTAGGTAAGATGAGATAAATGTTTAAGAACTTTGAGTATGGATGGGAAGGGGAAGGATAAGGGGCATTATTCGATCCTTGTCTATTCTAAGCCTGAGGAAGGGAAAAGACAGTGATTCCCAAATCCATGGTCAATATAGAGAAGGTAACATTCTATCTCTGTGATATTTTATGTGATCAGGTTTCACTTCCAGCTTGTGAAAAATAAAGCCTCAGGATAGAGGTAAAGTTATTATTAGTAGAAAAGTATAGATTGAAGATAATTCAGACATTTATTAGGCTATTTTTAAAAATTCCTTAATATCTATATTCTCTCAACAGCCGCTTGCCCATAATAGGTGTTGAATAAATACGTGTTGAATGAACAAATAATGAAAAATCGATTTTTTTAAGATTTTATTTATTTGACAGAGAGAAAGAGAGAGAGAGGGCACAAGCAGGGGGAGCGGGAGCGGGAGAAGAGAAGCAGTCTTCCCGATGAGCAGGGAATCATATGAGGAGGGCACACGAGGGGCTCAATCCTAGGACCCTGGGATCATGACCTGAGCCAAAAGCAGATGTTTAACCGAATGAGCCACACAGGCGCCCCAAGAATAAAAATTTTTGTGGGTAAAAAGCCATGAGATCATTGATTGCTTTCCTTGCCTGAGGCCACCAATAAAGTTTTCTAGGGGGCAGGATGTGAATTCTTGAGCATTCCCATGTTGGTGTTAGCTGAACATCATCACTATTATTATGTACTTTAATATCCAGAATCAAGGATTCCTGTGTGGAAGGGTTGTGTAGAGATCTCTGTAAATCTAAAAATATGCTAAGCTCCTTGCTAGAGGTGTGTATAGAAATCACAGTTTGCTTCCAGGGACAAGCTTATGGGGTAGCAATGTTAAAGTTTTCCAATAATTAATTACAAAAACAAACTGAATTTAGTACAGTGGCAATGCAGTGTATTTAAAGTAATTCTGGGAAAGCATAAACAATTGCAATGTAAATAAAGACTTTTCTGGAAAGTAGAACTAGTGTGAAGGCTGAGTTTCTTTTCTTTTTTTTTTTTTAAGATTTTTTTATTTATTTATTAGAGAGAGAGAGACTGAGAATGAGAGGGGAGAAGGTCAGAGGGAGAAGCAGACTTCCCGCAGAGCCGGAAGTCCAATATGGGACTTGATCCCAGGACTCTGGGATCATGACCTGAGCCGAAGGCAGTCGCCCAACCAACTGAGCCACCCAGGCGCCCTGAGTTTCTATACATTAAAAAAAAAAGCAAGCTTTTAATTCCATTTCTTATCAAAAGTTCTTCCTGGTTGGAATTTTTAGACTAGATTAACACAGTCAAGAAGGGCCTGTCCTTTCAGAAGATGAACTACTAAATGTTCTAACTTCCTTTCTGTGTAAGTCACAATTTTGTGAAACAGGATATGTTTCTCTAAACATAGAATGTTAATTAGAATCATATTTACATGTCTGTTCCCAAATCTCATCATTCATTTGTTTAAATAACAATCTCCTTGATGATTACTGCTGAGCCAACTGTTGAATATTTTAAAAAATTATTCCCTGCTTAGTGTTCAACTTTTTAATTATACAGTAACTTGTTATTAATGACAAACTTTGATCATGAGAAGCACCCTGTCCATTACTAACAAATCCTTGGTTCATGAGAGTGTGCATATTCCAGAGAAGATGGGATGATTATAAACCCCAAATCCAGCTTTCTAGCCACCTTTCTATTTTTACCTTTATCTGCTTTTATTCTATTCTATTTAAAAAGGTGTCAGAATATCTCACTCCTCTGCTCAAATCCCTACAGCAGCCTAAACCCCAAATCCTTACATAGTCTGTAAGATCCTGCCTGGCTTTAGTTTCTATGACCCTGCACCTTGTTCACTCTGCTCCAGCCACACTGGCCTTAAATAAGCCAGGAACACACACACACACACACACACACACACACAGTGCTCAGGACATTTGCACTTGCTGTTACCTGTGCATGAAACATTCTTCTCCCAAATATCCTTGCGGTCCACTCTGCTTTTCCACAACTTCTCTCAAATGTCACCTACTCAGTATCTATCATGTCCCCTATTTAACACCGTAATATTACTCTCACTCTGGACATTCCAGGCCCATTTCCTCTGTTTTATTTTTTTCTCCTTAGCACTAATCACCATCTAGAATAATATATATTTTACCTTAGTATCTTTCTTATCTGTCCCCTCACTAGAGGATGAGCTATATGAGAGGAAGGATAGTCCTCTGTTTTGTTCCCTGTATCTATAAGAATGCCTGGTATCTAACAAATACGCATAGATATTTGTTGAATGACATGCATGAAGTCAAATAGCACCAATCTCCTGAACCAAGAATAAATAGAAAAAGGTGAGAAAATATGTACCTTCAATTCATTAGGCTTTACTACTTTGGATCAGCTGCTTTTGATATGATTAGAACACCTGGATCATTTGAAGCTTCTGATTGGCAAATATTTTTCATTTACCGAGAGGTTTCTTTTTTTTTATTAACATATAGTGTATTATTTGTTTCAGGGGTACAGGTCTGTGAATCATCAGTCTTACACGATTCACAGCGCTCACCATAGCACATACCCTCCCCAATGTCCATCAACCAGCCACCCTATTCCTCCCTCCCCCCTAGGTTTCTGTCTTCCCACAAAAACTTCCCAAGATGATGTAATGCGCAGAAAAAATATTGCTTTGTATTTCATCCACTTTCTCTATTCCTTTCTATCACTTTAAAGGCATAATGAGAGAGATTAGAAGTAAAAGCAAAAAAATATAGATAATGTCAACTTGGGCAAATAGTCCCCCCACCCCAAAAAAAAAGACAGTTGATCTTATCAATGGAAATTATCAAGCATGGCCACAAAGAGGTTTTCTTCGATGAGGCACCCTACCTGGTTTGGGTTGTTTAAGCCACTTAATTCAAACAAAAATATTTTCCCCCAAAATTTTATTGACTAATGGGCTGGAAGACAATTCTCTTACACAAGGAGGCAGTGTTGCTCAGAAAAACTAAAGATTCTACTTCCTTAGCTAAGTCATGGATATGAATCATCATCTTACACCCAAAACCACTAAGAAAGAACCAGCATAATTTCCATATAACTATTTGTTCAGCTTCTCCAAAACTCATTACCTTCTGAACAAAAGTTGCTGCAAGAAACCCAACACAAATGTCTTTATAAAACCCCACCGGAAGGTACTCTGTTTGAATGTTCGCTCAATACAACCTTGTTTCAGATCCAGGTTTTGCCTTCCACGGGATCTCCGATAAGATTTTCTTTCAAGAATGCTTTTAAATGGAAAAAAAAAGAAGCAAGCCTTTCTAGTGTACACATTTTCAAGTGTTAAACTTGTTTCAGCAGGAAATAGAGTCTTCCCCCATTTAAGTTAAGTCTGCAGCTAGCCGGGGCTTTGTTGGCGAGTGTGAGCACTGAGGATTTCCCTTCTTATTAACTCATTCTTAGAGATAAAGATATTGACAAGGTATGACATGAAGATTAGAGTTACTGCTGAACAAAGTCACAGATCAACTAGCGTAATGGGTTTTGCTTATGAAATCAACTCTCAATTATTCCCTATGTGGATTACTATTTGGTACATTTTCTACGTGGAATGTTAATGCAGCCTGGCTTTCTGCTACTATCAGGGTTCTCCCAAACCCACTCGGTGGACTCCCAGCTGATGGGTGCTTCTCAAACTGAAGTTGTTATAAATACCACCCGCGTAAAACCAGTCATAATTAGGAAGGAAAATCCACTACTATCCAAGACCAAACAAACTACTCAAAGTTTTAAATAATTAGCACCACAATCGCTCCTGTTTCCTATGATACTGGTTGCTAATAGAATTGTACCTTTTTTTGAAGACATGACATTTTTTAGGGATACTCTTTTTATTTTTTTGTAGTTTCATTCTTTTTTTTTCCCCAAATAGTTTTATTTTTTTCAGTGTTACAAGATTAATTGTTCATGCACCACACCCAGTGCTCCATGCAATACGTGCCTTCCTCCATACCCACCACCAGGCTCGCCCAACCCCCCACCCCCTCCCCTCCAAACCCCTCAGTTTGTTGCTCAGAGTCCACAGTCTCTCCTGGTTCATCTCCCGCTCCAATTTTCCCCCATTCACCCTTCCCTTCCTTCTCACAATGCCTTCCATGATTTTCCTTATGGTCCTCACATAAGTGAGACCATAAGATAATTGACTCTCTGCTTGACTTATTTCACTCTGCATAGTCTCTTCCAGTCCCGTCCATGTTGATACAAAAGTTGGGTATTCATCCTTTCTGATGGAGGCATAATATTCCATTGTATATATGGACCATATCTTCTTTATCCATTCAGCTGTTGAAAGGCATCTTGGTTCTTTCCACAGTTTGGTGATTGTGGCCATTGCTGCTATGAACATTGGGGTACATGTGGCCCTTCTTTGTAAGTTTCATGCTTTTTTAAAATTCCAGTTAGTTAACTGGAGTGTAATATTATTTTAGGAGCAGAATTCAGTGATTCATCACTTCCATATAATACCCCATGCTCATCACAAGAAGTGCCCTCCTTTATCCCCATCACCCATTTAGTCCATCCCCCCCCATTTAGCCCAACCTTCCATTTGTTCTCTATAGCTAAGAGTCTGTTTTACAGTTTGATTCTCTCTTTTCCCCCTGTGTTTATCTGTTTTTTTTCTTAAATTCCACATATGAGTGAAATCATACAGTATTTGTCTTTGTCTGACTGACTTATTTCACCTAGCTAAATACACTCTAGCTCCATCCACATCATTGCAAATGGCAAGATTTCATTCTTTTTGATGGCCGAGTAATATTCCATTACATGTATTTATTTTTATTTTTATTTTATTTATATATACTTATTTTATTTTTATAAATATATATATTTACACCCCACATTGTCTTTATCCATTCATCAGTCGATGGACATTTGGACTCTCCATAGTATGGCTATTGTTGATAATGCTACTATAAACATCCAGGTGCATGCATCCTGTTGAATTAGTATTTTTGTATCCTTTGGGTAAATTCCTAGTGGCGCTATTGCTGGGTCATAGGGTAGCTTTATTTTTACCTTTCTGAGGAACCTCCATACTGTTTTCCAGAGCGACTGCACCAGTTTGCATTTCCACCAACAGTGAAAGAGGGTTCCCTTTCTCTGCATCCTCGCCAATGTCTGTTGTTTCTTGTATTGTTAATTTTAGCCATCCTGACAGGTATGAGGGGATATCACATTGTAGTTTTGATTTATATTTCCCTGATGATCAGTGATGTGAGCATATTTTCATGTCTGTTAGCCATCTTTAGATGTTAGTCTTTAGAAAAAGTTTCTATTCATGTCTTCTGCCCATTTTTTAACTGGATTATTTGTTTTTTGGGTGTTGAGTTTTTTAAGTTCTTCAGAGATTTTGGATGCTAACCACTAATCAGATATGTCATTTGCAAATATCTTCTCCCATTGTGAAGGTTGCCTTTTAGTTTTGTTGGTTATTTCCTTCTCTGTGCAGAAGCTTTTTATCTTGATGAGGTCCCGAAAGTTCATGTTTGCTTTTGTTTCTCTTGTTAAGCATACAGCTAAAGGCTTAATTCAGGACCCTGGGTGACCTGATGACTTGCATTTTGCAAGTTGGTTTGGGGAAGAACAGATGTGTTTAGAGCTCTCTCTGGATTTGTTGGAATAAATCCAAGGAGCACTCTTCCAATCGTTGCTTATTTCCTCTTCAGTTCTCTCCTCTATTCCAAATCAAGGTTGACGTGTGTTTTTATTTGATAAAAAGTTGATGACAGGAAACTTTTCCAATCTCAGGATAATCTGGGCATGGCTTAGTATTAAAAAGCAGGATTTTTCAAAAAACTGAACAGTCAAGATAGTACCAAATCCATTGGGGCCAGATATAATATTTTTTTCTATTACACATGAATTAGAGAGCTCAAATATGTGCTCCTGAGTAGCAATAAAGACAAGGAAATGGGGTGTTTGCAAGGAAACCCACTACTTAATTTCAACATATAAATCACTAGAACTTAAGGAATGAGCCAATGAGTACAAGAACATCTTAGTGACTATTCTGTGAGTCCAAGTTGGGCACTTGAGGTTTTGTTAGAGAATATTATCATTGCCCCTTGTGCCACAGACCATCAATAAATGTATATTTGAAAAAAATGTGTTGCTGACCATAACTGCAATGTTATTTGCACTCAGTTTTTTTCCAAAAATATAATTTTACACACGCTACTGCCAAATTCACGTTGGCGGTTCACCGACTGAAGATATTTAGTAAGAGTTGCCTCCCAAATATACTAGACATTTATTTCTCTAGATCAGTGATTTTGCACTTCTTAAAAGCAAAGATTGCTTTCTTCAAAGTAAATCATATTTAGAACCCCAAGTTTTAAATAAATAAAATATGGCTACCCCAGTTGAAATGGGGGGCAGAAGCTCAGAGCCCCTTTACCACACACCACTGACAGACCCCCAGTAAAACCTCTGTGCCACCCTAAAACTCTGAGTGGTTTGAATCCATCACTCAAGATAGTCTCAATCTTCTTGTTGCATCAAACCAAACCATGAGAGAAATATACATTGGAACAATGATTTGGGTCTTTATAGACTTCTCCAAAACTGCATCAAATTTACTCAAATTATATTGAGTTACCTTATTTTTAAATTAATTTGGATATACTTGAAAAGTAACCCCTAAAACAAGAGTTGTGTTTAGAATAATGGTCAAGGGTGTAGATTTCAGAGCTAGATTGCCCAGGTTTCAAATCTCAGACCTACCATTTATGAACTGCATGATCTCATGCAAATTACTTGACCTCCTTGTGCCTTTGCTTCCTCATCTGTGAAAAGGAGTTGAGGACAATAATAGTACCTACCTCAGAGAACACTGTGAGGACTACATAACGCAATTAGAAAAACACGATTTATGAGGCGCCATAGAGAATTCTTTTCTTTGGCTGTCAACATTAAGAAGGTATATCTTCCACCCAAAGCTGTGTATTTTTTATTATGAAAGCACTGCAATTCTTATAAATGACTATGAATTCTTTGTTGTGGCCAAGTATAAGGATGTGTCTCCATTCGTCCCTTCAGGGTTCATGGGAGGAGGCCCAACTAGCCACTCTCACACTGAAATTATACAAAGCCTCAGAATATTTTGTGAATAATCCAGGTAATTCCTCCTCCTCCAACTACTACTGCTACTAAGTCAAAGCTGGCATGGAAGCGAAACGTGCTACTTTCCCCACACTGCAAGTATTCTTTCCATTAAACTCCCTTGAATTCCAGGTCAAAGAAAGAGCAACACCAGAGAAATGAATACAGAACATGCTTCTGAAATAAATACAATAAATAAAAGAAGTCAACCTAAGTTTTTATTTATCCAAAATTAATATTAACATTTTATGTACCAGGTACTTTGAAATATGAACTGTTAATACTAAATAATATAAACCTCACGATAGCCCTTTTAAGGTAGATATGATTATCCCTATTATAAGAGAAGTGAGGCAGGGAGAATTTGAGAAACTTCTCACGACCACACCGCTTGTAAATGATAATGCAGGCAGTCTGACTGCAAAGGACAGCATTTAATCACCTTGCGATGAGGCCTCTCTCTGGAGTAAGGAAAAGAGAATGTCAGAGCTGGACTTTAAGAGGATTAACCGGAGGGCAGAAAGTAGAATGAACTTGGAGAGCTGAGCAGTGACATTTATTATCATGTGCTGAACATTGATTATGTGCCAGACATTCTACTGCATACTTTACATACATTCTGTCAGCTAATTCTCACAACAAGCCTTTGAGGCCAATACAATTGTGCTCCCCATTTTACAGAGCAGGTAACTAAGGGTCGGGGAGGTTCAGGTATGACACATAGGCAGGAAGTGGCAGAACTAGGACTCAAACCCAGTTTTGCTTGACTCCAAACCTATGTTCTTAACTGCTCGCATAATATGACTTTATGGGGCACCTGGGTGGTGCAGTCGGTTGAGCGTCCAACTCTTGGTTTCGGCTCAGGTCATGACCGTGAGATCGAACCCCGCGTCAGGCTTCATTATTTCTCTCCTTCTGCCCCTCCTGCTCATACACTCTCTCTCTAAAGTAAATAAATAAATCTTTTAAAAAATATGACTTTATCTGACATATGTGAAAAATAATAGAAATGAAGAAGGAAAACTGATGTTAAGACATACTGCAAAGAAGGAATCCATGGAGTTTAGACTGTTGCAATATTATCAAGGAAAGAGGAAGGGTTAGAGATGACTAAGGTTTGAAGTGTGAGTAACTTGGTGAAGAGTGACACTGAACAAAGAAATAGAGAAGTCAGGAAGAGCCAGCCTCTGAGAGCCAGGTGAGTTCTTACTCAGACAACACTCATTCCAGAGCAGGAAAACCGTATGTCAGAGGTGTCATTTTCACACTAGCTCACGCTCCTCATCCATCAGATTTTCTAAAACCCATGCATAGACTGGACTGGAACTCCTCGTTTTTGCTTTTCCAAACAGATTTTTCTGATCTCTTTTACTATGTGGACGATGAACATGATTTTAAAAGTCAAGTAAGAAGGAAAAAAATGTTAAGATGTTGGTTTCTTAAAGAACAGGGTGATCTCTTTCTTCAGGAGTTACTGGTTTGTGTTTGACTTTTAAGCAACCAACAAAACTGCTGCACAACAGTCACCCATATCTCTTTTTGAAGATCTGTTTATTTGTTTGAGAGAGAGAGGGAGAGGGAGTGAGTGTGCATGAATCGGGGCAGGTGCTGAGGAAAAGGGAGAGAAAATCCCAAGGAGACTCCATGCTGAATGTGGAGCCTAACCTGGGCTCAACCTCACGACCATGAGATCATGATGTGAGCCAAAACAAGAGTCAGATGCTTAAACAACTAAGCGTCCCAGGCGCCCCAGTAGTCACCAATATTTTGGTGTGAGATATATAAGGAACATTCTACTAGGCAATGCCATCTTAGCTGAAATAGGAGTTCCACCTTTTTGTGAACACTTCTGTTTATTCTATACACATTATCACCACCACCTCCACAAAAAGATAATGAGAAGAATTTTTCTGAGAAAAAAATTCTTGGTTGATAAAAATGTCAGGTTTCGGCTATTAATTAGCTGTGTGACCTAGACAAGCAACATGACTTTTCTGTTCTCACCTCCTTCCTCTATAAACTAAGGAGGTTGTTTAGATTCAGTTTAGCTCAGACTTCACTAACATTAAGGGAACAGATGGTAGGATTCTTTCCCACGCTTTAGATTCCATTAGTCAAGGAGTAGAAAGGAGAGACTAAAGGTCTGGAGCCTAAACAGAACATTAGAGTTGAATGTGCTGCTACAGTTCATTTCATGCACTTCCCTTAGTTTATAAACCAAGAACACGAGGCACAGAATCTGGATCCAACAGGGTAGCGATGAAGTCCGATCCAGAACCAAGATCCTGATTCCTAGTCTTAGGCTTTTCCCACTACACCACAGTTAGAAGAGACACAGTTGGTGTCTCTTCTAACCAACTGGCTGACTTAGAAATATTTGCCTTGGATGAACTCAGATGAGTTGAAAAAAAAAAAGAAAGAAAGCCAAAATACAAAGCCTCCCTGACCAGAGAGAGATTTATGTGTTGGACTTAAGGTTCTTATAAAATGAAATCTCATAACACTTCAACTGCAACATAAAAGTATTAGACTGTGTTGTGTGCTTTTTATAGAGCAGTATAATGGCTCAAGCGTCAGACAGAACTTCTGGTCTTGCCACCGCAAACACAATGTGAGCTGGGAAAGTCACTCTGAAGTCTCGACTCCCGAGACCACAAAACGGAGGTGACGGTATCCTCCTACGGGATAGGAGGATACCTCCTCCCTCCTTCCAAGGGAATGCCCTTGGCCAAGTGTGCTTTTGCTCCCCACATGGACTCTGCCGCTGGAGGAGCAAAGAGGAAAAAAAGATGTTCTGAAAAAGACGGGAAAGCAAGTGGGTGACAGAGAGGGTGCCGGCCAAGTCCTCCACCCACATCTCAGATCCCCATCTTCAATTCCTCCTCTCTTTACCACTGGCCCTAAAAGGATACAGAAAGAGAGGAACAGCAAATACAAGATCCAAACACAGAAACTGATGTGAGAGTCAGCTTGTCGCTGCCTGAGGAGCTAGAGGCAGACCTGCGCTGCCCGCCCCAGGGGCTGCCTCGGCTCGCACGCCTGTGCTGAGGGGTATGATACAACCACCCGGGAATTGCCTTGGAATTCGTTAGAGATAAGCACTCAGTGAACACAGGAAAAAACCAACGAATAAAACAAGTTCATTGTTTTTATAGATCAGAGTCTTCAGACCTTCCAAACAAGAGTGAAAATGGAAAGATGAAATTCAGCACATGCCTCCTTTGAGGGGAAACCAATCTGGAACACAAAATAGCCACCCTCTGAACATAAAGGAGCATGTCTCCTCTGACGCTTGGATGCTTCAAGCCTTCTTTGGGGTCCTTTTCTGGATGATGGGCCTTCTGCTATTCACAATTCCAGGCCAAGCATGCTTAGGATAACTCTTACTCTAAAATTAATTTCTTTCTTTCTTTCTTTTTAAACAACGCACTAATATTCCTTCACCAAGAAGTGTTTGTGAAGTGCCTCCTATGTGCCAGGTACTGTGCTGAGCACCAGGAAGTGCAGTAAAGGAAACAGACAAAAATCCTGTGCTCGTGGAGCTTACGTTCTTGTTGAAATCTCTCTCTCTTTGTTTGCAAAGTGCCTACTTTCGTAGATGTTTGCTGAATGAATAAATGATAGAGAATATTTGGGGCAACCTGTGAGAACCAAATGGATTCTAGTATAAGGATGAGCAGTGAGCCACATAAAACCTAAAATGTATTTTTTTTAATCAACCCCTAAATTGCTTCTTCATTCCCCTTCAACTCTCTTTTTGCTTATTTTCTAGATGGTAACAAAATAAATAGAGGTAATTCCTAGGAAACGTTTCTCCTAAGACCCTGAGTTAAAGTATCAACAAAGGAAAAAGGAGCTCTTACAAAGAGAAAAGAAGGGAGAGCCTACTAATGATCACCTTCATTCCACAAAGTTCTACATTTAGACACATCCAACTTCTATGCTGAGCATCAAGTTTTTAATGGAAGAATAGTTGACATACTATATTATATTAGTTTCAGGTGTACAATGTACAACACAGTGATCTGATACTCACATATATTATGAAATGGCCACCATCACAAGTATAGTTCCCATCTTTCCCAAACAAAGCTGTTGCCTATTGGTGACTTTATTCTCTGCTGTACATTAAATCCTCATGTTTTAATTATTTTTTAACTAGAAGACTGTACCTTTTAATCCCCTTCACCTATTTGTCTATCCCTCTATCCCCCAAGCATCAAATTTTTAGAAATCCAATGAAGTAGCATCTCAAAACCAACATTAAATAAGTAATAATCTGGTTGAAAACTTACTTCAAGGAGGTTCAGAGATGACCCTCTACAGGCTGGTCTTTGGGGTTCCATGTTGGTTTAGGTTCATCTGAACCCAGAAGAGTACTGCTGACCTCCAGGCAGTGGCAACTTCATTTTCATAGTGTCCTGGGTGGTGCAGCCTATGGAGGGATGGGTCAGACAAACCCAGGTGTTTCATAGTATAGTCAGGCACAAAGCGTGTCCTTTGCCTCTGGGGAATAAAGTTATGAGGATAAAGGTTATGAGGGAAATCACCTCCAGCATCAAGGAATGGCAACGAATATGGAAACATAGACATCAAAGCTGAGGTGATTATTAAAACAAATCTCCAAAGAAAGAAATGCTATCATTGGATGAAACCAACTCTCACCCTCCCCTTCTAAGGTGACTAGATGAAAGAAGAAAGATATTTATTTTTATATAAGAAAGTTAAAAAATAACGAAATACCAGAACACTGGTAACATTTGGTAGCATAAATAATGCTATCTTCATCTCAGTGTAGCTTCTCCTTAGAAGGAAAGCCTGTAATAAAAGGAACGAATTTGGCTTTTTTTTTGCCATCCCTCTTGAGCAAAGTAGAATTTATATTACTATCGGTTACACCCATATCCAAAGAAAACAGCAGAAATCAAACAAAAGCAAGAGGTGGATTCAAATCTTGATTCCCCTCTTGGGTCCTCCTTTAAGAAAGGGAACTTTACTATTGGTAATGAGAAAGCAGTCAGAAGTAGTTCTCTGTTTAGAAGAACCTAAGTAATGAGGAGCAATAGCTCTATTATGGATATTGAAAGATGTTCAAAACCACTGGACTTTTATCAACACATGAATGGATAAAGAAGATGTGGTATATATATATATATATGCACACAATGGAATACTATGCAGCCATCCAAAAACCAAAATCTCGCCATTTGCAATGGCATGGATGGAACTAGAGGGTATTATGCTAAGCAAAATAAGTCAATCAGAGAAAGACAATTATCATATGATCTCTCTGATATGAGGAATTTGAGAGGCAGGGCAGGGGGTCATGCGGGAAAGGAAGAGAAAAATGAAACAAGATGGGACCGAGGAGGGAAACAAACCATAGGAGACTCTTAATCTCAGGAAACAAACTGAGGGTTGCTGGAGGGGAGGAGAGAGGAAGGGATAGTGTGGCTGGGTGATGGACATTGGGGAGGGTATGTGCTATGGTGAGAAAAAAAACCCAAACAAACCATTGCGACTTCAGTGAAACGTCCCTCATCGGCTAAAATGTCATGTATAAGAAAGGCGTGGGCAGGAGAAGAGTGGTGGCGGAGGTGCAGATGTAAAAGGAGGAGAGAAGGCATAAGTGATACTTATGTGTTTTTGTTGACTCCTCCACTTCAGCTCCATCCTTTATTTATGGCAAGGCTCAAATTTCTGTGTCAGAGAAAGCAACGACATAAAAAGGGAGAATGAGAGTATGATCAGGATTAGAGGGAGAACTGTTTTTCTCCCGTGAGGACTGATTCTATGAAAAGATCTGTATAGGGCCCCTGTGTGGCGCAGTTGGTTGAGCGACTGCCTTCGGCTCAGGTCATGATCCCGGAGTCCCGGGATCGAGTCCCACATCGGGCTCCCAGCTCCATGGGGAGTCTGCTTCTCACTCTGACCTTCTCCCTTCTCGTGCTCTATCTCACTCTCTCTCTTTCCTGATAAATAAATAAATAAAATCTTATAAAAAAAAAAAAAGATCTGTATACGCTGGTGCGAAATACTGCAGAATGTAGCAGAGATGGACCCTTAGGAAAGGAAGTCCACCATTCTAAATTCTAGTCCCGATACATGAGAAAATACAGTCGTTTATAGCACCTCCATACATTCCCCTACCCGGATTTTATTTACATAAATGCATACAGGAAGCTTGGAATGGCAGACGTCAGAAGGTGTTCTTGAAAAAGATGACTAAGGCAACACCTTGTCAGTGACCCGAAAGCCAAAGTTTAAGATAGACAGGCTGTGCCCCAAGTGTTCTGATGGGAAGGAAGAGCGGTTTCCAAGAGCTCTTTCAGATGATTTGGAAAATGCGTAAAGATTGTTCATCTTTGGACACAGGCATAATCATTGCTGGCATTATACTGACTAAAAAGAGCCACTGTAGACCCAAGAAAACAATCTAAAACATCTAGTAATAAATGTACACTCGTGAGTAAAGTATTAAATAAAACAAAATATACAAAAAAATAAAACAAAGTAATGACAAAGATGTCTTGAAAGGTACCACTATTTTTATTATTAAACCACTGGGGTGGGTCGCCTGGGTGGCTCAGTGGGTTAGGGCCTCTGCCACCAGCTCAGGTCATGATCTCAGGGTCCTGGGATCGGGCCCCGCATTGGGTTCTCTGCTCAGCAGGGAGCCTGCTTCTTTCTCTCTTCCTGCCTTTCTGCCTACTTGTGATCTCTCTCTCTCTCTCTGTCAAATAAATAAATTAAAAAAAAACACTGGGGCATTTTGATGTGTGAACTTCTTCTCTTTTCTTCTTTCGTATCTTTTAAATTTTCTTCTACCTCCAACCCTTTTCCTAGTTCAAGGACATAGAAAATTATGTGCTTATTGGCTCTGAGTAGCTTTGGGGCAAAGTGGAAAGTAGAAGAGGCCTACAAATATTTCATTATTCTTCCAGGACCTTGGGAGAACATAGTAGTTTTATGAAGGAGATGAAAGTCTCTATGCTAAACATTGAAAAAGTGTCTTGGCCAGAAAGAAAAAGGAAAGAGTTTTCACAAGTAGAGATCCCTCTTGTTCCACACTGGTGGTTGAGGGGAGAAGAGAAGATGCGTGGAGGACGTCTGCAGGTTCTGAGAGCAAAGCAAACCTAGTCCTACTTCCTGCCAGCATACTAGACCAGCCGCAAGACCCACAGAGGAAAGGGCTACCTGCTGTGTCTACGCTTGTGGGAGTACAACAACCTTAGTACGAAGTTTCAAGCTATTTTCAGTAGGTAAAGGTAAGCAAAGCATCCCCACGGGGAGATATTAAATCAAGGTTCTTGGCTTGGAAGCAAACTACACCTGGTTTGAGCAAAAAAAAAAAAAAAGAATCTATTACCATCAACCAAAAATGGAATTTATTGGAAGGTTATGGGGAAGTTCAAAGAATCAAAGGCAACCTGGGAGCACCTAGTTTCAGAAAGGGGAAGACTAAGGTAAATTTGGAGGTCGGGATAGGAGGAAGTATGGGCTTCCTCCAGGGTGCTGACATCAAGTGAATTAGCTATAATCTATTCTCATCTTCCAGTCACTCCTCACAAAATTGAGGCTCCTGGAGAAAATGAAGGAGGCTTGCTCAGAGCCTTTGTTCAACTTTCAGCTATGGAGGGTCTGATAGCTTATTTGGTGATTGTAGGAGATGATAGGCATTGGAGAAGTGTTAATACCCCAAAGAAAAGACAGGGTATAATTACAAAAAATGAAAGAAGGAAAGAATGGAGGCTAGGCAGGCATAAACAGTTTATGCCCACTACCGATGGCCACTTAAGATATACAAAAATCTCATAGGCTTGATTACTGCTTAAAACATTATTCTTGTGTGATAATCAACTGGAAGGTGGAGCTCAATTTGACTGAGCATTCGCTCCATCCTGTCACGTCCCTGCTTACAACCGTTTATTGACTCTCTGTTCTTTCCTGTAAAATTCCAAATTCCTTCCTGTTCTTCCGGTCCTTGCCACTTCCTCCAGTTTCATCTTTAATTCTCTTCCTTCCCTGAACCTTATGTCCCCATAATACTATGGGAGTTACAGTTCCTTGAACACATTATCCTGTTTGACATCTGTGAGTCTTTACATGTGCCACACCCTCTGCTGGGAAGGGCTTTCCCTATTCTTTGCCTGGAGAACTCACTCACCCTATTCAAACACTTCCACTGTAGGGATGCCTCTCTGATGTCTTCTTATTCCCATCATCCTTTGCTCCCACTACTTCTTCATTTTGGTGCTCCTACTATACATCTTGCAGACTTTTAAAATTTATTTAATAATTTAAATAATTAAAGTTAATTATTTAGTAAATTATTTAGTAAAAATTATTTAATAATTTAAATAAATTAGTTTATTTAATAAATTTAAATTTATTTTTAAATTTATTCTCCTGGGTTGTAATTATTTGTGTATGTGTTTATCTCCCCTAGAGATCCATGAGATTTTTGGGGGGTAGGTTCTGAGTAGATGGTTGTTGAATGAACTAATGAACTTTCCAATCAGACACCAATATTCACCAAGGGCCCACTCTGCCACAGTAGAGAGTCACGCAGCATTATCAGCTAAAGGAGTAAGTCTCTACTAGGGATATGCAAGCCATCGGTAGGAAGAGAAAAGTGGTCTAGGTAGAATGAAAGGTTTTCATCAGAGTCTCCAAATATTCATTCTTTCTGAATCCATGTCACTTGCACCGCTTACTGCCTACTTTATTTGCTTTATGTACTTCTGCAAGTTTTTATTTATCTTCATTTCAGGCATGTACTGGTAAAGTGTATACTCCAAAATATTATCATCTTTTTAATTATTGGTGAAACACTTAGTTTCATACGGTGGATCATTTTATAGTGTATCCCCTAAGAAGATGCAGGAGCAAGATTGCCTGTGTGTGGATCCTGGTTCTGGTCCAATGCCTCTGGGTAAAATATTTAATTTCTCTGTGCCTCAAATACCTAATCTATAAAAATGAGACTCATAATAGTACCCAATGCATGGAACTGTTGAGAGAATTAAATGAGTCATAGAAGTAAAGGACTCAGAACATTTCTTGGCATGTGAACAGTGCTAAATAAATGTTAGCTGCCATTATTATTACAATAAACTGTACTTCCTACCATATTACCACAATTTTTGGTCAGTAAGATAATACAGTAAATGAGAAATATAATAACAGAATGCACGTAACTATGAGTTTGTTTCTGTCATGGTAGAATTCAGGTTCTTGGTGAAGTAATTATCAGGACATAAGAAACCATTCAAAACCACTGTAATTGAGAATGACCCTGAAGGAATTGATAAATAAGTGGGGGCAAAGAGAATAAACACAAATCCAAATCCACTCAGGGATAGTTGAATATGCTTTCTCACATAAGAGTGTAGTAATTGGAAAATAATCAAATATGAATCCAAAGGGGTTACTTAATTTGAGTGGCCCAAAAAAAGGAAGGGAGGGGCTACCTTTTAGTTTGGAAAGGAGGCAGGAAAAAGTCTCAACCTTCCTGAAAAACAATTTTTTGCCCCACATAGCATGGGGAGCTAGAACTAATTAATGAAGCCAGTTGGTTCATGAGTCAGTATTTACATTTTCAGTCAGTCTCATTTCCTAGGATCAGAGCTATAAGGTTTACTAATCAGTCATGTATCAGAGTCTCTACTCATTTACGCCAAAACTGACTTTCATTAAAGGAAATTTAAGTAATTTGCCTCTCACCTAAGTCTGTAAGTCCAGTTGAAGCTGGTGCTGGATGAAACTGGTTTTCCTGGTTTTCTAAGCATCCTGGTCACTCAGTAAAAATGATATAATGAGATATGTTATAAGTTTCTTTAGAAGTTTCCAAATGGTCACTTTGTTTATATGGGAAGATGCTTGAAAATCCAAACTTATTTTTGTAGTTTTTATTACAAACTGATATTTTTGTGGTCATGAAAATAAGCTAGTGAGCTTTAAGGTTCAGGGTCAAAGCTGAGTGATTTTAATGATAATTAAGCCTTCAGATTCCTGAAATCACTGAAACATATTTTCCTCCTTCTTAATCGTTTAGGGTTTAGCTTTGTTGGGATGTATGTTCATGAGATGACTGGCTATGGAAAAGTAACTGTGCTATTTCAGTATGTTTGGTGAGGATAACTTGGAGAGTGAGAGAGACACTTTACCTTGGAAAATGTCTTAAGTCAAATGGAATTTGGAATCTAAAGGCTTCCACTGATGATGGTAAAGCAATAATAATGAATAGTCTTCGTTTTCAGTTAGCTAAAATCTCACCCTATGACCTCCCCTCTACTACCTCAACAGGTCAGAAACTCTCTGTTTCCCAAACTGTAACCTACACATCTATGTAAAATTGCACCGACCCTTTCTCAATTTCCTTTTTCCTATCTAAGGTTGGTCCTCTTCCTGTGCTCTGGATCCCAACCCAAGTGCCTTCTCTCACGTGTTCAATTCCTAATGCCCTCTGTACTGGATCCTTTGCATCAGCTTTCAAACATACTCGGTCTCTTCACCTCGGAAACACTCTCCTTCAACCCTCCCCCTTGCCTCCTACTACTACCCTGTCACTATTCTCCCCTCCACAAACAAACTGATTTGTCTACTCTGTCTTCAGTTTCTCACTACACACTGCTTTTTAGACCCATTTCAATCTAACGTCCATTTCCACTCCCATGAAATGACTGTCACTAAGTCACCAATGGTCTCTGGGTTGTTAAACCCAAAGGATGCACGGCTTCTCAGCCTTTTGGCTAAGATCAAGTGTAAACCCAATGGATAAACATTTATAAACATTCATAAACTTCATCTCTCACCTGCATTCAACAGATTGATGATTCTTATCTCTTGGGTTCTATTCTGTCACACACTCCTTGTTTATCTCCTACTATTCTTCCTCAGTCTCTTTTGCCAGGTTATCCTCCTCTATTCAACATTTAAAAAAATATTTTATTTATTTATTTGACAGAGAGATAGAGAGCAAAAGCAGGCAGAGCAGCAGGCAGAGGAAGAGGGAGAAGCAGGCTCCCCGCCGAGCAGGGAGCCTGACATGGCGCTTGATCCCACGACCCTGAGATCATGACCCAAGCCAAAGGCAGGGTCTTTAACCGACTGAGTCACCCAGGACCCCCTCTATTCAACATTTAAGTGTTGGAGTTCTTCAAAGAGCAGTCCTAGACCTACTGTTCTTCTCATGCTATATCCTCTATAGTTGGCTACGTGTATGTTGATGCCTTCAGTTACTATATATATATCAATGTCTCCTATATTTCTACTTCTAGCTCAGATTTCTTGGAGCACCTGGCCATTTGTCCAACTACCTAGCTGATAATTCCAGCTAGACGTTTAAAAAGTACCTCATATTTGAAATATGCAAAATCAAAGTCAGGGGCTCTCCTCTACCTTTCTTGACTTCTCCCTGTCTCACCATCCCTTCATTTTCAATGTCAGAAATGGGGAATCACCCTTGACTTTCTTCACCCTTATCTCCCATATTCAGTGTTTCAGGATGGTAAACTGTTCTCTTTCTGTGTTCTCAGAATTGCTACCAAAGCTCCAAAGCTGAAGACAACAGGCATCAAGGAACCCCCATCATCTAAAGATAACCAGTGGGTTAATGAGATGCAGCAGAACTGGTTTTGTTTTTCCAAACATCAGTTTCCCTTCCTTCTCTCTCCTCCCCAGCATTATGTGTGTGTCTGTGTGCACATGCCCATGTGCAAACACAGACATATATTAGAGGAACTTGAAGGGAGTCCCTATGGGCAAATGATGTGCCTCTTCCCTTCCCACAAGCCAAGTTAGAAAATTCAGTTTAATTTTAAAGACAAGAAAAGCCTTCAAGAAATGGGGCGCCTGAGTGGCTCAGTGGGTTAAAGCCTCTGCCTTCGGTTCGGGTTGTGGTCTCAGGGTCCTGGGATCGAGCCCCTCATCAGGCTCTCTGCTCATCAGGGAGTCTGCTTCCCCCTCTTTCTCTGCCTGCCTCTCTGCCTACTTGTGATCTCTCTCTCTCTGTCAAATAAATAAAAAAATATTAAAAAAAAAAAAGAAAGAAAGAAAAGAAAAGCCTTCAAGAAAAAGATACAAGCATCTCATTGCTGACTGGACATTTGCTAAGACAATAGACTTGCTAATTTGCGCTTAGCAGAAAAACAAGAATTGGAGAACTAAGAGAATTAGCACCAGTTGGGGTGGAAAGATGTTCAGATTTCCCAGAAGACACCAGAGAAGAAAGCTACACTTGAAGAAATTGCTGATACCTTCACAAGAAGGCCACACACAAATGAGGGGACCCCAACACCAAGAGGCTGTGGGGTACATTGTTAAGATATCAAAAGAGGTGACTCCTCCTACATCAGAGAACCACAGAGAGGACCTTGCAAGGTGTGTCTTTTATCAGCTATGTCAAGGACATTAGATGTGTCCTCATTTTGTAGAAAGCTAGTGGGCACATGTGAAATCTTGTTCCTGAGAAAAATTTTTTATCTCGGAGAAAGAAACCTGAAAGATAAATCAATCATTCTCCTGGTCTCTAGACCAACAATTTTATAATTGTGTCAACCAAATAAATTTTAATTTATTACCTCACCTCCAGGAATCATAAAGATAATTTTTTCCCACTTTCTAAAATTGGGAACCCCTGAGGAAAGTCTTCCTAGTTTAATTATATATATGGGAAATAATACATCAAATGTATATATATTTTTTAGCTTCAATTCCTTTTGCTGGGGCCCCGGAATAGCTCAGTCTGCCTTTGGCTCAGGGGAGCCTGCTTCTCCCTCTCCCCATGCTTGTGCTCTCTCTCGCTATCTTTCTTTCTCTCAAATAAATGATAAAATCCTTAAAAAAGAGTTCATTTTGCCAAAACTGTATCAAGCTCTACCATATGGGCAAGAGAAACAGGTTGAAGTAGTTCAATGTAAAACAAATATTGCCCTTACATTCACTACTTCAAACTTTATGTGTCTGACTCTTTTAAAGGATCCACACTGCGCTTCATCAAGTGCTTTGTTCCTGATCATTCACTGCAGAGTCAAGAAAAGAAAATGAGCTATATGCCCATGTATGGGGTTGTGTTCATTTAATAATTTAAGTAATATGGATCTAAAGGCATGACTCACGATTAGTTGAAAGAGCAATGGCCTAAGAGTTGTAATTTGTGGTTTAATCTGGGTGCTGTTTTTTTTATCTCTTGAATTACCATCGTCCCATTGGAAAAATAATTCCTACCTTGCGTCTATTTATAAGAATTTTAGAAGGTCTGGGATGATACACTGGAAATATTTTGAGAATCTCTAATGTTAGATGTATCATAATTCTTGATTTTTAAAAAGATGTTATTTATTTATTTATTTATTTATTTAACAGAGAGAGACAGAGAGAAAGGGAACACAAGCAGGGGGAGTGGGAGAGGGAGAAGCAGGCTTCCTGCTGAAAAGGGAGCCTGAGGTGGGGCTCCATCCCAGGATTGTGGGATCATGACCTGAGCCAAAGGCAGACGCTTAATGACTGAGCCACCCAGGAGCCCCAGTTCTTGGTATTTTTAAGTAGCTTTGGTTTTTGTTTACAGAAATACTACCAAGGAATATCAGAGAGACAAAGCGTTCCTTCTATTACACACATTTTTCAGAATTTCTCAACAACATCAAGAGCCACAGCAAGATAGTATTTGTGATCCTTAATTACCTTAAAAAACAAACCATAACAAAACAAAAAGCATGGAAGAAATAAGACTGGTAACTTTCTGTTCAGCCCAAAATTTATTTTAGAAATGTTAACTTCACCACGAACTATTCACCTTCAGTCTTAAGTGTATTTCATATGGATGATTTAAATTTTTGATATTCTGGTTTCTACTGACAAATTCTGCATTTTGACAAGTTTTGATGAAGTCTATTCATTCTAGACAATTTATGCAAACCTAACTTGAGTAGTTGATTTTGACTTAATCCCCTTGAGTTCCTAGAACTGCCCTGATTAAATTTTAAAATATAATTACAGGTAGCACATTGAGTCAGTCAGTTAGTCACAGAAATCTGAGCTCTGAATGCCTACTTCCTGCAGTGGCTGCATTAAGTGCTCTGGAGGAGGGCGGGGGTGGATGGGAACAGTCATCCATGAAATGATTTGAGGATTATTATTAAAACAACATATCACCAAGTACAAAGTACTCAAGTAGGAACAATACATAAAAGTTCAAGGAAAGAAGAGTAAAGCAAGCACCTTTCCTGCTTTTATTGCCTGTCTTGTATAGTTAGCAAATGTGGTTGGTGACTATTAGCAGTCATCCCTTGCTGGCACCCCAAGGAAACAAACTAAACTATGTGTTCTACCTGACGAATGGGCAGCCTGGGTTGTGGAGAGCAGTTCTCTAATTTCTCTTATCTGGTAATCTTTCAACAGCTGTGTTAAGTGAAGGGTCAGGCAGAGCTAATAGGGTTTTTTAAATCATTTTAAAATTTTGGAATAATTTCAGATTTATGAAAATATTGCAAAAATAATACAGAGAGCTCCTATACGCCCTCATCCAGTTTTCCCTAATCTTAACATTTTACTTTGCCAAAAAAAAAAAATTTTTTTTTTACTTTGCCGTACCACATTTCTCTAAGCACCAACAGTGGCACATTACTATTACTAAACTCTGGGCTTCATTCAGTGCTCGTTAATTTTCTGCTAATGTCTTTTCCAGTTCCAGGATTCAATCCATATACCACGTTGCAAAGAAATTTTCACTTCTTTCCGCCGAGATTAAGAAATCAGCGATTTTTGGGCAATGAAGCTAATCACTGTCAAAATATTAATGTGAGGAGTAATTGAGAGTCTAAGAGCCACCTGAGCATACCACAATGTCAAGTTCTTAACTAGCTTTAGCAAGAAGTAAGCATGATCTTATAGTCAATCATTATCTCACTTTTATTTACTTAAAAACTATGATTGCATCAATATGAGCTTTACCATCGTTGCTAGGGTATTTTTTTATATATATATCCAGGAGAACAATTCTTTTGGTATCACACAGGATGGGCGCCTACATTTTCCTTTACAAAGACACAGACACAAGCTGATTGGGTTTCCAGTTTGAGAAGCTTAATTACCACAATCACTAAAGAAACAAAACCTTGAATAGTCTGCTTATTTGAATCAGAAGATAATAATGGATCAAGACCAGTGGTTCTACAACTAGGGTATGCAAAAGGATCACCTGGAGAACTTACTAAAACACAGATTTCTGAGTCCTTTCCCCAGAGCCTCTGATTCAAAGGGTCTGGGCTAGCCCAAGCATCTGCATTTCCAATAAGACTTCTGGAGATGTGGATATTCCTGGTCCTGGTACTACATTTCGAAAATCACTTTTGTTGATAGTTGCCCGAGACAAAAGTAAAGTCATTATGTTCTGACAAGGTACAATTATAGGTCCCTAGATTGGTATGTTGCCTATCAATCAGATAGGAAATCTGTTAAATCTCATTCCAAATGTGTGCAAGAACTAAGTTGGCAAATAAAACAAATATATTAGTTTTCCATAATGTTTTTCACCATTCTGTCTTCCTTTCAAGTAATGCAATCATTTTTAAAATAATAAAATATTGTTTTTAACAATAGTAAAATATAATTATAAATGAACCTTAAATCTGTGGCCTGAAAAAAGGCCTCTGGCTGATCAATAGATATTAATAAGGGTGAGAGATGTAACGCACATCTTCTTCAGTAGTGTTTCTTTAACATCTTTATGAATCATCTAGGGGTCTTTTAGTTGGCCTGGGGATGGACCCTGTGATTCTGCATTTTGATCAAGCTTCTACATGATGCCATTGCTGCTGGCCCACTTTTGCAAAGTTTTAGCAAATATAAGGTGTTCTAGCATCTAGTGATCCCTGGAGAACACTCGAACTTCTTAGCATGTCTCTGTCATAGAGTGCCTTTAAGGCAAATTTTGGAATATATCAATCCGTATCCTGAACTCTTTTATTCTTTGAGAATAAAGAAGGGATAATTATGGGGAAACTAAATTAATAATATCTCCCTGGAGTGCAATTGGAACATAGTGGAACTTTTGGAATCTGATCACTTGCTGGGGGCCCTTTTATTCCTAATCTCCACTTTTTCGCCCTAGTATCAAGCTAGTAAGAATGACATAGGGAAAAAATATATGGGATAAGAGTATAATCCAATTTTGCAATTTCTGCCCATATCACCATTGTTAATGCTGATCTCATAAACACATCTTCAGTTCCTCAGACTGATCCTTCATCTCCTTACCTCTATCTATCCCAGAGGTCCTCATGGCTCTTGTGATGGAAATTTCAGGAAAGCTACTATTTGTTTCAAGAAAGCTATTATTTGTTATTTCCCCTAAATGAAGCTTAGCAATTTTTCGATTTTTTTGAAGGCAAAGATGAACATTTTGTAAAATCTTATCATCCCTATTAGAGTGTAAAGGGATAAACAAGGTGTCTTCTTTCTTTTTTTTAAGATGTGTTTATTTATTTGAGAGAGTGTGTGTGTATGTGAGCAGGGGAGGGGCAGAGGAAGAGGGAGAGAGAAAGAATTTCAAGCCAACTCCCTGCTGAATGCAGAGCGCAACTTGGGGCTTGATCTCACAACCCTGAGATCATGACCTGAGCTGACACCACGAATTGGATGCTTAACCAACTGAGCCACCCAGGCACCCCAAGGTGTCTTTTACTTCTATTTGATCTGGTTGCTACAGAAAAAAAAAAAAAAAAAGGGGAAACTTCAGAAAAATTGAAAAGTTTTGTTGATTGCCTCAGGAGAAGAGGCTATGAGAACACATTCTCTTTCACAGTGGATCAGAAAAGAAAAAAAAAAGTCACTCAAAAGAAACAAATAGGACAAACATTGGATCCCTCAAGATACTGCCTCAGGGTCCATCAGATAGTGGGTTGCTAGCTTATCTCCTGCATAAATTATTAGGGTAGAAGAACCCCAACAAACCAGTCCTTGCATTGCATCTGTAAGTAGACTCCAAATATATTCAAGTCTTGGGATAACATTGCTCTTGCTAACTAATGGTGGCAATGGAAAAGTAAGCCAATTTTCAAGGGTCCACAGAAAAAGAAAAGGTCCTCATCACCCACAACTCCCCTAAACCCCTGCTTCCAGCTCCTACATTACCATCAGTGATGGAGGTTGGGGGTAAGGATGGTGGAAGAAAGTCCCCATCCAGTTAAAATCAGAATTTGGGGAGACTTTTCTCAACCACAGTAATCTTGACAGCTTACCAGTACCAATATTTGAAGACTTCTGACGAGATTAGCAGTGATTTTAACGAACGTGATTTTTTGATGTTGTATTATGAAATGTGTCAACTTTTGGAAGATATGCATAACTCACTGAACCAATAGTTTCCAAATGATCAATAAATGCATGATGTTACAAAGTCATGCATGGGTAAAAGATCCATTCAAAATGCAGGACAGACCTATACATTTTAATGTATACATATAGCCTACTAATATGACTTCAGATTACACAGTGCAACTAACCTTTAGGAAACTGAAAACTTCTCAATTTTTGGTGTAATATCAAAGACGAATATCCATAGTTATCTGAAAAAGCTCTTAAATACTCCCTTTTCCAACCACATACATATTTGAGGCCACATTTTCTTTACATACATCATCCAAAATAATATATCACAATTGGTTAAATGCAGAAATAGATATAAATCCAGCTATTTCCTATTAAGCCAGGCATAAAAGAAATTTGCAAAGCATGTAAAAAAAATACCACTCTTCTCACTATTTTTTTTGTTTTAGAAAATACAGTTATTTCTGTAGACTCTGTATATTATCATAAAATGAGCTTATTGTTACTATTTTTAGATAAATAAATACATATTTAATTTGTTCTCAGTTTTAATTTCTACATGGTATATATTGATATAATCTAAATAAACAAAAAATCTTTCTGGTTCTGAATAATTTTTAGGAGTGTACAGGGATTCTAAGACAAAAAGTTTGAGAAAAAAAAAGTTTGAGAACTGCTACTCTAAGCTAAGGATTATGCTGCATTACTTTTCATTTTATTTTTTTTAATTTTTATTTAAATTCAGTTAGTAAATATACAGTGTACTTCCTTCTATTTTTCTTTTATTCATTTGAAAAAGAGAGAGAGACAGAGCAGGGGGAGGAAGAGGGAAAGAGAAAAAATCTTAAGCAGACTCTGTGCTGAGCCTGGAACCCAATACAACCCTAAGATCACGACCTGAGCTGAAACCAAAAATTGGACACTTAATAGACGGTGTCATCCAGGTAACCTCCTTTCCTTTTAAATATTATGTCTCTGATAATTGCCCAAAATGTTTGTTATATTTTAGGTTTGTGAAGTGTATAGTAGAGAATATTTTATTTCACATAGTAATTCTTTCTAAGGTTCTGGAAAATTAAAATGGAAATATGGAGAAAAATTAAACAGTATTGGCTGAAAAGAAAAGAAACAAATATTTGTGTCTCTAGTCTGGGTGACCTAATCACTACACATGGGTGAATTTTTATGGAAAATATATCCTTAGCTGCCAATAAGGGACTTATAAATATACATATACCTAATCCGGCTCTTAGAAGACATGAGAAGCTGTAATTCTAAATTTGGTCTTGATTATACAATAAGGTAGCAGTCATAGAAACATTTACACTTTTTGGATTTGCTTGTGTACTGGTTTGTCTTTCCCAACTGGAGTTCTTTGATGACAGGGAGTAGTTTCTTTTTGACTGCTATAGCCAGAGGACCTGGCACAAATTACTACTTAATAAATGTGTGTTGAATGAATGAATCAACAGAAAAAATTCTTAGACACATAAAAGCCATTCCAGGTTGTTATTTAAGTCATATTTATGGTTACTCCATTATCAGAAACATAAGCCAGAGGCACCACGTACATTCCAAAGATGTAAATAAAAGCTCCTTTGATGAACTCAACCAATCAGAAATCATTTTAGGAGACAATATTTTAGTGAAACTGATTTGATTGTGCTTTCCCTGGTCAGGTAAGAGTCAAGAATCTGTATCACTGGGGGTGCCTGGCTCCCTCAGATGATAGAGCATGTGACTTGATCTCAGGGTCCTGATTTCAAGCTCCACATTAATTAAAGTAAATTTAATTTACTTAATTAAAAAATAAAATAGAAAGTGTCTCACCAGACAAGACACATGTAGAACTATATACACTATAGAAATATTACAGGCAGAAAAAAATTCTGTTTATCCAAACAGTTCTCGTTACTGTTAAGGATCAAGCTACTTGGAAAATACAGCAAAAACCTCCCTTGTATCCTATAGCATCATGGCCAAGTTTAGAATATGCTGGAAAAAAGTTAAATGCCTCAAGGGAATGATTAGAAATTATTCCAAAGTCTCAATCTGAAGACTTATTTCTGGAAGAAAACTTCTGGTTTCCTAGTATATTTCTGGTTTCTGGAAAGACCAGCACATGCATTATGTCTCTTTCATAGTGTGGAGTATACAGAGATGACAGTATTCGCCTTATGATTATTCTTCAGGTTTTTAATATTTGGAAAGTCTTCATATTTGAGTCACTAATTCATTTTCCGGTAGGAAGGGGTGTGACTCTAACATCTCCTCCCAAAATTGTACTGAGTCTATTCTTCTTGACTTTAACGTGTTTCAAAGGAGAGCGGCTATTGTGAGAGTCATATTGACAATATAAATCTCTATAATAACTTTTCAACCTACTTCCTGGGTTAATAAAGCCCGAGGAACAAACCTCATTAATCACTTAGATAACCTAAAGTACAGAATAAATAAAAAAGAGAACTCTCAAATTTCCTTGAGATAAGTAGTTTAAGTGCCCGAAACAGCTCTTGGCTACCTATGAAACATCCACAGATGAGAGGCTAGTTCTGTAATAGGCCTACTGTTCCTGTCAAAAGAAAATTCCAAGAGCTTTGTTTGATATGAACATTCTATTGAGCAAGAAACAAAAACTGTTCACAGACCGAAGGGAGATTTCCAGCTAAAAGGGGTTAGGAGCTCAGCTTTTAGCAGCGACATCTCAGTTTATAAAGCCTCAATGAGGGAGTACATTGGGAGTACATCACATTTTTTAAAATTGTGATTGGTTACTAAAAACTTCGTCTTTTTAGCGTAGTAGCACTGTGCAAGCTTAATTGTGTGCAGCTGATTGGCTAGGAAGCTATAAGGTGACAATGACCTGAAAAAAGCTTAGGTTTTGTTTTAAGTCAGTCAGTATTTTGGGGAAATCAGGATAGTTTATGTTTTGGTTACATGACTATGAGTGCTGGTCTAGGCGTGTTTTCAAACTGTGACCTTCATGTTGGCCTTTTCTGAATTATATGGCCTATATAATTTTCTGAATTATATGGCATAATTCAAGTCCAGGAAGCATTAATTTACTTTGTTTTTGTCAAAGGTTTATACCACATTGTAAATAAAACATCTCCCAACCCCCAAACTGGTGCCCCTTGTTCTTATACAATGGATTCATATTTTGACCCTTTGGAATAATTTCTGTGCTAGAAAGAGCTTAGGTCATATTTTAAAATAATAGATCCAATATTCTGAACAGAACCATGGTCACTTATTAGTTTGGATTATTGAATTCCTCTGGTGTCCAAGAGTTGTATTTCAAGGTATCTCATATATCAGAATTAAAATAAGCAAAAAAAATTTTTTTATTAAATATTTAAAATAAGCGTTTCATTTTAAAATAAAAAATACTCTATTGGGAATGTGCTCTGAAAATAGACAATAAAGCCATTAGTGAGAAAAAGCAAGTGACTGAAGTGGACATCAAATTAAGATGCACTCTACACTGACACTTCAATACATATGCTAGAATTATGCTTCAACCTCTTCTAAACTACTTGAGGGCAATTATGATGTATTTTTTTCTCCACAATGTTGGGCATAGTCTCTTATACCTAGAATTATAAAAACAGCTACTTAGCATTTATTTGATGTGTTTCTACATGGCAGTAAGATTAGCCCCATTTACAGATCAAGAAATTGAGGCTCACAGAGATTATGTGATTTAGTTAAGATTTTATAGCATCTAGGTGACTGAGAGTAAAGGTCTGAACACAGAACATAGAGCCCACTGTTTCCATCATATTCATTCACCCTGTCCATTTATTGAGTAGCTTAAATATATATTTGCTGAATTGACTAATGCTTTTGTGACTTCTTCAGAGTAAGGATTTTATTCTGATCACAGAAATCCTTTCATTCAACTCGCAAAACTCTTATTACAAATGAGCCATGAAGGAAAAATAGGAAGTCTCTATGTTAAGCAACTGCAGTCTCATTTGTACGGTACCTCTGAATAAATTTAAGACAGTTATCTAAATCCATTTCAAGATTATTTTGGGTTCTTATGAGGAAAGGGTGTATTAAATGTAGGGATTCAAAATATTAAGACTAGAAGATACTTCCAAAATATTTTTTCAGTCTATACTTTTTAGATAAAAGCTGGCTTGTCTCTTCTTGCTTCCCCCCGCCCTCATTTCTGATCTGGTTATTCCTATTTAAATAAGCAGCATACTATTTTATGCCTTATTGCAACCAAACTCATATGTCAGTGATTTTAAAGCTCAACTTTTTTTCCTTCCTATTGTATTGCATAAGTCAGACCCACCTTTGTATATAAGGATTATGGTTTTAGTTTTCTAATCACAATTTTGGACCTGTGGCTTCATAGCAGGTTTTGATGGAGTTTGTATTCCGGAAAATGCAGTTTTGATGTTTTCAATATCCTGTTTAAAAGAACTTAAATGGGTAAAAAAAAAAATGCAGTATGGACACCAAATCACTGAATTATCAAAACCCTCAAGGTCAATACTGAAACATATTATTTCAAATTAAGGCAGTTTCTAACAATAAACCAAAAGGAATTCATTTGTCTCTGGAGGACATTTTCATAAAATTAAAATGAGGAATACAGAAAAATTTAACCACTGTGTAAACATTCTTGGTTTCTATGATACTCTCTTCATTTTCCCTTCTCATTCTCTTTTACCGGGTCCCCCTTTCTCTCCAGCTCTTTGTATGTGACTGTTCTAGTGATCAGTACTTGGTCCTCTTCTCTTTCTCAGTTCTTTGTCCATACTTACTATAATGATTTGAAATACTATCTATATGCCAGGATTCCTACAATTTTATCTCTAATCCATACCTTTCTCTCCTGCTTCATAATCATACAGCCTAGCTAACAACAACAGTGGACTACTAAGTGTCTCAAACTCAATCATTTCCAGAAGTGAAATCTTGATTTAACCCTTCAAATTTGCTCTACCTGAAGTCTCTCTCATCTCTACTGATGGTAACCCCATCTTTCCAGTAGCTTAGTTCAAAAGTTTTGGGGGGGGGTCATCCTTGACGTCTCTCTGTCATGCACTTCATTTAATCATCAGGAACTCCACCTTGCAAAAGAAATCTGTTCACGTCTCACCACCTCCAATAAAACCACTCTGGTTCAAGCCATTGTCATTTCTCTCCTCCTTTCACTTTCCTTCCCCTAAGTAAAGTCTATTCTCCAAAGAGCCTGAATGATGTTTTCAAAATGAAGGTCAAATCATGTTATTTTCTCAAAATCCTCCAGGAGATGTGCATCTCACATAAAATAAAAGCCAAAGTTCTTCTTTTTTTTTTTTCTTTAAGATTTTATTTATTTATTTGACAAAGAGAGAGAGAGAGAGAGAGATCACAAGTAGGCAGAGAGGCAGGAAGAGAGAGAGGGGGAAGCAGGCTCCCGCGGAGGAGAGAGCCCAATGCGGGGATTAATCCCAGGACCCTGAGATCATGACTTGAGCCGAAGGCAGAGGCTTTAACCCACTGAGTCACCCGGGTGTCCCAAAGCCAAAGTTCTTACAAAATCCTACACGATCTGTTACTTCTAAACCTTTCCCCCCACCAACTCTCCTCTTTTCTCGTATTACTCCAGGCTTCCATGGTGTTACCCGAACATACGATACTTAGTATCTACTAGGAGTCTTGAAATTGTATGTTTCTGTTGCTTGGACAGCTTTTCTCCTAGATAACCAGCTTTACTCAGATGAGCAGCTCTTCCAAATAACTGCAAAGTTTACCCATTAACTCTTTCAAATCTTTGCTTAATGGGACTTTTTCAGTGAAGTCTACTCTGACAATCCTATTTAAAAGGTGCAACCTGCCCCTTTACCCTCTGATCTTCCATTATCCTATTCTAATTTCTCCATGCTGTGTGTTACTTTTTAGTTCACCACACTCTTTGTGTGCTCATTTCAGGTCTTTTTCCAGTAAGACATAAACTTTATACAGCAAAGGTTGTTTTGTTCCAATATTTTGAGGGCTTGGCACCTAGTAGACGCTCAATAAAGAATTCTACAAACTCATCATTTCAGTATTCAGACAGCTGGGCATATCCCCTGAACTTTTCTCGAAGCTAAATTTCGTCACTTTTTTTTTTTTTTTTAAGATTTTTATTTATTTACTTAAGCGTCTGAGTGAGTGAGAGAATGAGCAGGGGGAGGAGCAGAAGGGGAAGCTGACTCCCCGCTGAGCAGGAACCCAATAAGGGGCTCGATTCCAGAATTCCGGAATCATGACCTGAGCTGAAGGCCCACACTTAACTGCTTAACCAAGGGAGCCACCCAGGCGCCGCTAAATTTTGCCACCTTCTTAAACGGCTAAAAAAAAAAAATCACAAAGTAGTCCACCTTTCTCTTTTTTTTTGTTTGTTTTTTTTAGATTTTTTATTTATTTGAGATAGAGACAGTGAGAGAGAGCATGAGAGGGGAGAAGGTCAGAGGGAGAAGCAGACTCCCCGCGGAACCGGGAGCCCGATGTGGGACTCGATCCCAGGACTCCGGGATCATGACCTGAGCCGAAGGCTGTCGCTTAACCAACTGAGCCACTCGGGCGCCCACCACCTTTCTCTTTAAGAACTTTCAGACACCGGAAGTAAAAGTTTAACTGAGGGAGTCACAAGTAGAAACTATTTCCGTTTCCGTACAGACGCCTGGAAGCAAACAGCATGGCGAAGGCCGAGAATAAGAGCGGCAGCGGGGGAAAGAAAGGCCTGAAACGGAAAGCGAGCGCCGAAGAACCTCAGGAGGCTGTCGTAGGTGAGGATGGAGCGACAGAAAGCGGGGTCCAACCCCCCAGAGCGGCTGCCTTCCCCCCAGGCTTCAGCATTTCGGAAATTAAAAACAAGCAACGGCGACATTTAATGTTCACGCGGTGGAAACAGCAGCAGCGTAAGGTAGGACGGGGCGGAGGCGGCAGGGCGCATGCGCCGCATCATTCACGAGCGCCTGTGGCCGTGGGACGGGAAATAGCACTTGCGTGGTCCGGCTTCCCTGGCCCGCCCGAGGCGATAATTAATTTGGAGGAATGAGACTGAAGTTCTTGTGTCCTAGTCCCCTCGCCCTGCTTTGGAGACATTCTCTAGGTTTCAGCTTTTTGTCTGAGCGTCAGGGATTCTCTTTTCAGCCTCTCTGTAGGTTCCCCCTCTGAGAAGGAAAACAAGAAGTCCCGCCCTCGTAGAAGTGAAAATACCCCATCCTGACCTAGAAGGCGAAATTCTCCCATCTCTATGCTTCGCACACTCCACCTAACTTTGGCTGATTCCTAGAATCTGTAAAACCGGCACTACATAAACCCAAGTGACGATTCTCTGATTTTTGGGCAACTCTGACCGAAATTATTAATGTAAAGTTTGTAGTAATGGTATTTATAGTGCTGTCTTCAGACTGTTTTAGGAGATAAATAAAGCTCAAGGTCACAGTACTTATTTGTGGTTAAATTGCAGTTGGAAGTAAGCATTTGTTTGTTTTTTGTACGTCATAAAAGTTCACACACATAATATTCTTTTCAATTGCCTGTCTCCTCTTACTAGATACTAGATTTTTTGAGGCCGTGGATTGTGCCTTATTCACTATAAGCGCCAAAGTGCTACTGGAGTATGTAGAGAATCTAACTCATTCTAGGTGAGCGCTTTTGCGGGAAGGGTCTCCTAGAAGTCTTCTTGACACTATCATCTGAACCTTGATGGGTGGAAGGTAGATAGGCACTTGGGGGGTGAGGGCCGGTGAGTACTTTCTATTGTGTGTTAAGCATTCTGTTCGGAAATCTCGAGAAGGTACAGATTTACAGTAAAGTTGTAATTCACCTTGCAAGTTCTTAATTTTGAAAGCATATTTTGATTATAAGATTTATAGATAACTAATAGTGGTTTATTGGAAGCAATCTGAAAATGTGTCTCCCATTCTCATTTATTTTTAGTGCTTTCCAAAGGAAGTAAGCAGCGCAGCCATGGTTTTCTTTAGAACACAACTTGTTAGGAATGCAAAATAAAACAACAAAAACTTGTTAACTTATTTAAGTACACATTTTACGTTTTTACTTAATTTGAGACTTTATAGTAAAAGATAAAGCTAGTAAAACTTTAAATATTCGAGCTTGCCAATTTAGATTTTTTTTGAAGGATCAAGATCTTTATGTTTTATTGATTGGCTAGCTTATTTGGTTTACAGTAATTTAAGTATGAAAATCTGTGTCAGGATGTTTAATATATTACAAAGATTTCTCAGTTTAAGTATTCATAGCTTTAGTAATGAATGTTTTCGGTATCTGTGATATAACTGGTGGTTTCTCAATATTGTTCTTTAAACTTTTTAGGAAAAGTTGGCGATTAAGAAAAAACTTAAGAAAGAGAGAGAAGCTCTTGGTGATAAGGTAAATAAAATATTTAGCCATCTGCTTTCTGTCTTATACTGAGGAATCACTTTCTTTTAAATTTATTATAAAATATTCCCAGTGTATAAAAGATGTGAAAATAAAATAATAGCACAAACCCCTTTTCCTTCTTTACCCAGCTTAGAAACAGTGCATTGGGAAATAATATTCAAAGTCTTTTCTGTGCTTCTTCCTGATTGCTTTCCTCTCCAAAGTTAACATGAAATTGCTGTGTTTTGTTCCCATGCACTTCTTTTTTTGTGTCCCTAAATGATGAACATAATATTGGTGTTTTGCATTTTTTCCAAAATTTCACATAAATGGTATATCTGCCTCAGTGTGCTTATTTTACTTAATTTTATGTGTTTGAGAGACAAGAGACTCATGAGTCTTCCTGACTTTAAAATGCGGAAGCTCCCCAGTCTAGGCCTTGTCTGACTTGCCTATTAGACTGTTTTGACATGCAGAATCCTATCAAGCAACATTAGTCTCTTAACTCTTTAGTAATCAATTACAGTAAATATACCAGTCACCATTTGGAAATTACAACATTCTTGTTTCTTTGACTGAAAGATGACTTCCTAGAACTACCTTCTTTAAAAAAATACTTTTAAAACTTAATATTTGTTTCATAGAATAATAAATAAAATCCCAAATAGTTTATAGGTTCATACTTTTTCGTATCTCTGCCAGCATTCATATGTTTTGAATTTGTTTTAGTCAGTGAATGCTTACAATTCTGTGTTCCTGCTCCTTAGCATTTCATTTACAATGTTTTTGGTCTAAGCTGAATATGTGTGTTGCCAGTTCTAACAGTATTCCATTATGTTGAAGTGTTGTAGTCATTACCCTATTGTAGGATATTTGCCCTATTTGCTGTTCATTTCCACTAATAATAGTGCTACTGCATATTTCTTTATATAAATTGCTCCTCCCTGTCATTCCTTACCATAAATGCCTCAAACTTTCTAGCTCAGCAGATAGATTTGTAGCTTTTGTTACTTATTTCTGCATAGTTTTCTGGCAGTATTGGAACAAAGCTGCATAGAGATATACCTTTGTACACATGACCCTCGAACATGGCAGTTGAGTTGCAGACCAATCTCCACCCCTGCACAATTGAAAGCTCCAAAAACTTAACTAATACTAATACTCTACTATTGATCTGAAGTCTTACTGAGTAAATAATCAATTAACGCATATTTTATGTCGTATGTATTATATACTGCATGCTTACTGTAAAATAAGCTAGAGAAAAGAAAATGTTATTCAGAAAATGCTAAGAGAAAATACATTTATAGTCTGGTACTGTAAGAAATTCACATGTAAGTAGGCCTGCACAGTTCAAATCCATATTGTTTAAGGGTCAACTGTAATTTTTCTCATTCTGTTTAATATTCTTCTTAGTGGATAATTATTATAATTCCAGTTTCTTCTTTCAGGTACTTCTGCATGGTATTAAATCATTTCATTCAGTTAGCCATTCTTCTAAGATGTCTCTGCTCAGAGTTAAAAACCTCTTACTCAGTATTATTATTAGGATTGATATAGCAATGGAAATGAGGAACAGATTTAGTTTTTGAATTATTTGGAAATTTCTGTTATTCTTTCCCAATCAGAATGCAAAATTAGTAATGTAAATTGCTTCTAAAACTTAATTTTTTTTTCTTTTATTTAGGCTCCACCAAAGCCTATACCAAAGACCATTGACAACCAGAGAGTATATGATGAAACTGTAGTAGACCCTAATGATGAAGAGGTAATGTTACAAGTCTTAAATAAATTTGCATGGCCACAGTTGATAAATCATTTGTTCATATATTGATACTTAAAGTACTGGCTGGTGAAATTGTATAATGGACTGATTCACCTATAATGTTGGCATATTATTTGCTATAGATGATGTCATAATTGAATTTCTCAAATATTCTAGAAAAAGACTGATTACTTATTTTCTAGAAATGTGTCGTATTTTATGCCTAGGTAAACTTTTCGTCATTTAGTATCTTACATAGTACTTCTGTTGTTTTTAGTATCATTCAAAAATAATTCCTCATACTATAGAGTTTTGTAGTATTAGACATTTTGATATAAGGGTAACATTTATTTGGTGGTATTTTCTGTGTCCTCATAAAACTCTTGGTTTCAAGATTATCATCCACTTGTCACTGTTCACATTTTCCCTTTACGTAGTTGGTGACAGTTCAGTGACGGAATCAAGGTTTTTAAACTTTTTTTTTTTTGGTATAGCAAATTGGGTTTTGGTTATATTTGCTCTCAAACTGTTAGTGACATTCTTTAACATTTCTGGATATAGTCATTCATTCAGTCCATCTGTCAGTCTTCTAGCAAATGTTTATTGATCGCCTGCCATGTATTGGGAGCTGTTTTAGGGACTTGGGATCCACCAGTACATCCACCAGTATATATGGCAACACTCTGCCATATATACACACAAAATTATCAGCCCACCCAGAACTTATGTTCTAGGGAGAGAGACAATGAACATAATAAACTAAATTATGTGTTAGCAGGTGATAGGTTACTACAGTTAAAGAATAGGGTGAAAGAGGCATGCCTGGGTGGCTTAGTTAGGCATCCAACTTGATTTCAGCTCAGGTCATGATGTCAGAATTGTGAGATGGAGCCCCAGGTCGGACTCTGTGGTTAGCAGGGAGTCTGCTTGAGATTTTCTTTCTTTCTCTCCTCCTGTATGTCTGCGCTCTCTCTCTCTCTCCCCCTAAAATAAATAAATCTTAAAAAACAAAAACCGAATAAAGTAGATTCAGGACTACCTGGGGTAGAGAGAGTTTGCAATTTTATATATATAGGAGTATGTGTGTGTGTGTACGTTTTATTTAGTTTGACATGATTTCAAACTTAATAGAAAAGCGGGAATTCATGTATGCCCTTCACCTAGATTTCCTAAATTTTAAATGTAGCACACATGCTTTTCTTCTGTATTCTCTGAAATGCTTGAGAGTAAATGGTAGACATGAAGCCTGTTTACTCCTATATAATCTAGTGGATTTTACTTGTAGACAAATGTGTTTTTCTTAATAAGCTCAGGGTATAGTTATCAAAATCACAGAATTAACATTATTATCTAGTCTATAGACAGCTTATTCAGATGTCTACAGTTGTCCAAATGGTGTCATTTTTAGCAAAAGCAAAATCCCAGCTCATGCATTTTATTTTATTCCATTATAATGACTTTAACCTCCCTTAATTTGGAACAGTTGTTCAGACTTCTTTTGCTTTTAATGACATTAACATTTTTGAAGAGTACAGTCCAGGTATTTTTATGGAATGTCACTTAATATGAGTTTGACATTTGCTCATGATTATGTTCGGTTTATATACTTTTGACAGGTATATGACAGATAATGGTCTTATGTTCTTTTTGGTGCTCTTACTAAGAGTCACATATTGTTGATTTTCCCATTATAGCTTCTGTTTTTCCCTTTATAATAAGTATTTGGCAGAGGGTATACTTAAGAGAAAATGTAAATGTATACTATTCTCCAAACTTTCACTCAAGATTTTGCAATTACAAATAATTTTTTCCAGTCTTATGGATAAGAGATTGTATCTTAGTGTAGCTTTTAATTTTTTGTTCACTTGTGAATGAGGTTGAACATTTTTTAATTTTTTTTTTCTTTTTAATCAATTGTTTGTGTCTGGTGCCCATTTTTCTGTTGATTAGGGTTGCAGTTCTATATAATGATGGTCAGGATAAGTTTCATTGAGAAGATGACATTTTAGCAAAGACCTGAAGGATTTAAAGAAATTAGCTATTTTTGGATGTAAAGAAATTGGCCTCCTTGCAGTTCTGCCCCACTCGTTTCCAAGAAATGGCCAGTGTAAAAACTAGTGCATAAACAGTTAGTGCAAAAGCTCTAAGGCAGGAGGAGCATGCTTAGTATGTTTTTGAAGAACAGCAAGGAATTTCAGTATGCTGAAATTAAGTGAGCAAGAGAAGAGTTATAGAAGAGGTGCCAGGGAAAGTATTGGGAAGAGCAGAAGCCAGAGTGGTGGCTTGACTGACCATCCTGAGGACTGAGGCTTTTATACTTAGTGCAATGAACCATTGGATGGTTTTGAACAGAGGAGTGATATGATCACACTTAATTTTTAATAGTAATCAGTTGCTGTACTGAGAATGTAATTAGAGAGGGAAATAGATACTTAGGAAGCTACTGAGGTAATCCAAGAGTATGATGATGATAATGATGACTTGGGCTGTAGTGGTTACAATGAGTGGTGAGAATCAATCTGATTCTAAGGTTTGGGTTTTTTTCCCCAGGTATATTTTGAAATTAGAGCCACTAGAATTTCTTGATAGATTAGAAGCGGGATGTGAGAGAAAGAGGATCAAAGATGGTATTGAGGTTTTTAGCCTGAGTAATTAAAAGGATAGAAGGATGGAATTGTTGACGAGATATAAAAGAGGTCTTGACTGGAGATAAATTGGAATTCATAGGTATTTAGAGGCAACATATATGTGAAAATTTCCTAAATATTTACCTAGGGGAGAGTTTGTTGGGTCATGATGTGTGTAAATGTTAAACTTTACATGATGGTGCCAAAATGTTTTCCAAAATAGTGGTTGTATCATTTTTCACTTGCACAGAGTAAGGGCAGTGTTTCTGGTCGTCTACATTCTAACCAGTACTACATTCTGACCAATACTTTGCTATTGATAAAGGACTATCTCATTGTGGTTTGAGTTTGCATATCCCTGATTCCTAATGTGACTGAGCATCTTTTCATGTATGCACTGTTTTGCTAAAATTATGCCGTCTTGTGTCTTTTGCCCAGTTTTTTATCCTGTAGTATATTTTACTGATTTGTAGAACTTCTTTTTATATTTTGGATAGTAATCTTTTATATATAAGTATCTTCCCAATTGTGGATGTTCTTTTTACTTTTTCTGTGCTGTCTTTGGTGAATAAAAGTCCTTAATATAGTTGAGTTTAAAAGTTTTTTAATATTTAATGTTTTTTGGTCATATTTAAGAAATCTTTATCCTGTGATCATATATTCTCGTATTTTTTTCTTAAAAATTAAAGAGTGGATTTTCACATTTATGTGCTTAATCATCAGGAATTGATTTCTTTGTTTGGCATAAGAAAGAAAACCAATTTTTCTTTCTTCCCTTGCCCCTTTTCGTGCCCTAATCATATGTAACCAGTTTCCCCAGCACCATTTTTCCAGTAGTACAACCTTTCCTACAGTGAATTATAATGCTGTATCATAAATCAAGTATCCATATATACTTGGCCTTTTTCTGGGCTATTTGTTCCTATATCACTTCTTTATTTTCTTATTTATTTTCATGGTAAGTCTTGATACTGTTAGAGCAGAATACCCCTCTCCACCCCCATCCTCTAATCTCTCTCTTCAGAAACTGAACTTTTGGTCTGCCATATAAAATTATAAGTTGTGTTAAAGCAGATAACTTAGGGGTTCTATTTTTATATTACTTTTTTTAGGTAGGTCTTCTGTACTGAAAATGCATTTCAATGAATTTTATAATTTTCTTCATGCAAGTTTTATGCATAAATCTTGTTATAGCTATTGCTGGGTATTTTGTGTTTTTTATTAGTGTAAATCACATTTCTGAAAATTGTTTTATTTGCTGATTTATAAAAATGCCATTGATTTTTGGATTATTCTTCTAAACCACTTACCTAAATTCATCTCTAATAATTTGTTTAAATATTGTTTTCATTTTATATTTAGCTAATCATTTCTGCAAATAATATTCAGTCCATTAATAATTTATTTCTTTTGTGCTGACTAGAACCTCCAGCATGTCAAATACATAGAAATAGCAAGTGTTATCTGTACCGTGTTCCTGATTTTAAAGAGAATACATCTAACATGTCATCATTAATGTTTGTGTCTTTAATGGTAATTCTCCTTATGAGTTAAGGAAAATCCATTAATTTCTTGGTGGCAGAGTTGTTTGTTTTATTATGAATGAATGTAAAATGTTATCAGATGCTTTTTCTGCAAATGTTGAGATAATTATATGCTTTTTCTGCAAATTGAGATGAGTATGCAGTTTTTCTCCTTTATTGTATAAATGTAGGAAATGACAGATTTTCTAATGTTAAATCTGTTTTGCATTCTTGGGATAAATTCAATTTAATTAAGATGTTTTATCTTTTTCACATTGTTTTGGTTTGTCAGTACTCTGTTTAGAATATGTATATCTGTATATATAAGGGAGACCGCAGTAATGCTCCTTTCCTTTCCTAATATTATTTATTTGGGCTTTTCACCAGAGATACCTATTTTGTTAACTCTTTTCAAACTACTTTTCTGATCATCCCTATTTTGAAACTTTGTTTTCTAATTTATTTATATCTCACCTTATCTTTATCATTTATTTCCTATTATTCTCTTGAGTTTATTTTTATTTGATTAACATTTTTCATCTTCCTTTCTATAATGAGCAATCAAGTCCACAAAATTCCCTCTAAGTACCATTTTTTTATATTTCCCACAAGTTTTAAGATGTGTTTCCTTTCTTGTTCAAATCTAAGTCTCTTGTATGATGAAAGATTTATTGATTTCTTCTTGTAATTTTATCGGTTTGTGGTTTGGTTTGGTTTGGTTTGGTTTTTGCTTGATGTGTTTTATTTCATTAGTTCTCCCCCCCTCATCCTTATTTCTTTTCTTCTACTTACATAAGGTTTCATTTATTCTTTTTCTGGTTTCTTAAAATAGAAACTAATGTAACTAATTTTATACTTTTCTTTCTTTTTATTTTATTTTTTTTCTTTCTTTTTAATATAATCACATAAAGCTATGGTTTTCCTCCTAAGCACTGTGTTAGCCACAGCCCATACATTTTGATGTTTGTCGTGTTTTCATTTTCATTCTGTTCCAAGATATTTTCTTATTTCTCTTGTGATTTCTTCTTTGGTGCATTGATTATTAAGAAGTGTGTTGTTCAGTTTCCAAATATTTGAGGATTTTGCAGATATATTTCTGTTGTTAATTTCTAACTCAATTTTATTGTGGTTCTGGAACATACTCTGTTTGATTTTAGTCCTTTTCAAGTAAAGAGACTATTCTGTATTCTAGGGCAAGATCTGTTCTGGAGAATGTTCTGTGTTCCTTTGGAAAACGTGTATTTTGCTGTTTCAAAGTGGATTATTAAGAGAGTTGCTTTAAGTTGGTTGATCGTGTTGTTCCTGTTTTCTGTATACTTGCTGAATTTCTAATTTTATCAGTTACTGAGAGGAATATTGAAATCTCTAATTATAATTTTTGAATTACTCATTTTTTCCATTCCTTTCAGTTTACTGCATGTCTTTGGGGGTTCTTTTGTTAGGTACATACCTATTTTTAAGTTTTTTTGTTTTTACTTTCCTTCAGGTATGAGTCCTGTAATTATTTTATTTAAGTCCTGTATTATTTTATTGTAATTATTTTATTTTCATAATGTATTGACTCAATTCAGTGTCCCTTGTCCCATCCCTTAAATTGTTCATTGCAACATTTTTTTTACTTAATGTCTGTTTTGTCTCATTTCACATACCACCTAAACACTCTTTTTTTTTTTTTAAGATTTTGTTTATTTATTTGACAGAGGCGGGGGAGGGGGGAAACAGGCCCCCGCCAAGCAGAGAGCCCCACTCTGAGGACTCTGAGATCATGACCTGAGCTGAAGGCAGAGGCTTTAACCCACCCAGCCACCCAGGCGCCCCCCCCCCACCTCTCTTATGGTTACTATTCGCATGGTATATCTTTTTTAATGAGTTTTTATCTTTGAATTTAAAATGTCACTTACAAACAGCGTATGGTTGAATATTGCTCTTTTTTTCAGTCTGACAATTAGTATTTAATGTTAATTATTGATATAGTCATATTTACATCTGTCATTTTGCTTTTTTTAAACATTTTATATATTTTAATTCTGTTCCTCCTTGACTGCTTTCTTTTATATTAAAAAATATTTTTTAGTATGCTATTTTAATTCCTCTTAATCTTTTGAGTTATATGTTTAGGATTCTTTTAGCAGTTTCTCTAGGAATTACAGCATACTTCTTTAATTTATCACAATCTACTTCAAGTAAATACAGACATCATGCTGGTAAAGTATAGCAGGTTTATACCAGTATAGCTTAAGGGTTTACACATACACACTCAAAAAGTCTTTTATGGTTACCTTTGTATTTACCATTTGTAGTACTCTTTCTTTTCCTTGGATCTGAGTTTCTATCTGGTGTCATTTTCTTTCAGCTTGTAGAATCTCCTTTTGTTTTTGTTTTTATAACGGATCTGATAGATAATTATCTCATTTTTTTAAATTTGAAAATATGCTTATTTTGCCTTCAGTTTTGAAAGAATTTTACAAATTACAGAATTCTTGGTTGGCTTTTTTTTTAGTATTGGGAACATATACCATTACATTTTGACCTTCATAATTTCTGATGAGAAATCAGCCATTTTAATAGTTGCTTCCCTGCACATGATTTTTCTTCTTTCAGAACGTTCTGTTTTTGGCTCTTAGCAGTTTGACTTTTTTAAGATTTATTTATTTATTTATTTATTTGAAAGAGAGAGAGAGAAGGAGTAGGGGGAGAGGGAGAAGCGGACTGCTCACTGAGCAGGGAGCCTGAAAAGGGCTTAGTCATGACCTGAGCCAAAGGTAGCCGCTTAATGGACTGAGCCACCCACCGGCCCTAAAGACTTCTTTTTCACACAGTATTGAAATGGCTAGCACAGTCCTACAGGTTTCTTCAGTTTTGTTCCTTTTTTAATGATTGTTTTCTCTGTTCTTCAGATTGGATATTTATTAATCTAATTTCAAATTCATTGATTCTTCTGCCATCTTAGATCCACATTAAGTTCCTCTTTTCTTTTAATTTCTTGAATGTATTTAATATGGCTACTTTGAAATTTTCACTAAATTCAACATCTAGGCCCACTCAGAGACAGTTTTTATTGGCTGCTTTTTTTCTGAATATGGGTCATACTAAATACCTAACTTTTTGGCTGAAAGCTGGACATTCTGGACTTTTATTTTTTGAGTTATTGATTTTTTTTGTTCCAGTAACTTGCCTGGATTTAAACTGTGTAATGAATCTGTCTCCCCATCAGTAGCACTGTCAATGCAAAATGAACAAATCTTTTAGAATTTCTATTTAAAAAAAAGAAAAAGAAGAGAGCCCAATTGAGGACAGCTGCCCAGGATATACACTCTTGACAAAGAAGAGTACTCTGGAGAAGGAAACCCTAATACAGGGTTATATATGTTTTTTGTTACATCGAGAGGCATAAATCATCATGACAAAAGACATTCAGGAAATTACAAATTTCATCTTACACTTTTAGTACGTGCAAGGTTGAAGGCTTTGGAGGTATGGGAACGGAACTTAGGGAGATTTTTACTCCTCTTTAGTTTAAAATGTTCTTTTAGAAAGGTATTTGTTAACAAAGCAGATACACGGTGTGTGTTTGGGGCAGAGAGCCCATGCTTTGAAGCTTGGTGAAGTCATTCTGACCTTGGTAAAAGTTTGACTTCCTTGGGAGCCCAGGAGCAGGGCCCACAAACATTAAAAGTTGAATTTCCTTTATCAGCACTGTGTGTCTCTACTTGGTTCTTTTTTGTTTGTTTGTTTGTTTTGTTTTTAACCTGCCTCCCAAGAGATTGTCCCTGTGTTTGTGCGGCTTAATGGTAAGCCAGTGAGTGATTTGGGTGGAGACTGTGTTGAGATACCTTGAGCTTCTAAACTTCTATCAGATGAGCTGGGTGTGGGTTGAGGATTGCATTCAAAGTTGCAGCCTGTTGTTGAGTCTCCCAGGCCTTTCATGTGAATTGGTTTCTTAGAACTCTCTCATGTGTATGTAGTTCAGCTGTCAGCCAGGGATTTTGTGGAGATTATCCCAGCCCCTCTATGGCTCTTTCACTTCCTTAGCTTTACATTTCTGGCTGGTCCACACCTACCCTGAACTGGCCCAGTAACCTTGGACTAGCAAAGGAAGGATTTTCAAACCCACCTATCCCCAATCCAGTGTACCACCCTTGGATTCAAGATTGCTGGTTCTTGCCTACCATCAGACCTAAAGTTAATAAAATTACTGTTTTCACAGCCATGTTGATGGAAGAAATGGAATAGTTCTAAGCAAGATTCCTGATGTCCTTGCCCATAGCCCTAGCCATTTTTCAAGAATGAACACGGCTCAGGGCACCTGAGTGGTTCATTTGATTAAGCACCTGACTCCTGATTTCAGCTTGGGTCATGATCTCAGGGTCATGAGATCCAAGTCCTGCACTGGATTCTGGTCTCAGCAGGGAGTCTGCTTGAGATTGTCTCCCTCTTCCTCTGCCCCTCCCCCTGCTTATACACACACTCTCTCAAATAAATAAATACTTTTAAAAGAATAAACACAGGGGCACCTGGGTGGCTCAGTGGGTTAGGCCTCTGCCTACAGCTCGGGTCATGATCTCAGGGTCCTGGGATCAAGCCCCGCATCGGGCTCTCTGCTTGGCGGGGAGCCTGCTCCCCCCTCTCTCTCTGCCTGCCTCTCTGCTCACCTGTGATCTCTCTCTGTGTCAAATAAATCAATAAAATCTTAAAAAAAAAAAAGAATAAACACAGCTCAGTTTGTGTATTGAAATTGTTTGACAATTTTTTCCAGTTTTATACTTGTATTCTACAAATAGAAAATCATTCAGCCTCTTCATGTTGCCATTAATATAAGTCCCTCTTGGCTTTCTTTAAATCCTCTATCACCAGGAAGGTAGTCAGTGCCATAGAATCCTGTTAGAGCTACTTTTAAAATTTTAGCCTAGTAGACTATGTTTGATATAAAATTATATTTTTTTCTGGGGTGCCTGGGTGGCTCAGTGGGTATAGCCTCTGCCTTCGGCTCAGGTCATGATCCCAGGGTCCTGGGATCGAGCCCTGTATCAGGCTCTGCTCAGCGAGAAGCCTGCTTCTCCCTCTCCCACTCCCCACTTGTGTTTCCCCTCTCACTGAATCTCTCTCTGTCAAATAAATAAAGTCTTTTTAAAACGTTCTATTTTTTTCTGTTCACAGGTTGCTTATGATGAAGCTACAGATGAATTTGCTTCTTACTTCAACAGACAAACTTCTCCCAAGATTCTCATCACAACATCAGATAGACCTCATGGGGTAAACATATCAATCAGTATAGTTATTCTTAGTTTTCTTACATTACTTAGACTATTTAAAAGAACTCCTTTCAGAAGATCCGAGTTAAATTATTTGTAATTGCGATAGATAATACCTATGAATAAGGTAAATAAAATTAATACCCTGATGTGATACAGGAGGTTCTCTAAGCATAATTCTTCAGGGCAGTGTTTACCAGCCTCAGCACTGTTAGCGTTCTGGGCTGCATAATTTTTTATTTTGGGGGCGATCCCCTTCATTATGGGATGTTTGGCAGCATGCCCGGCCTTGTCCACTAGACCACTACCAGCCATCCCCACCACTACCACCGGTTAGAACCACTTTTGGCAAATGTTCTCCAGTGGGGCATAATCACTCCCAGTTGAGAACCAGTGCTTTAGGATGATCAGCCTTTAAGAAAGGATTAAACACTGTTCAGATTTCATTCTTTCCCTACCCTTATCCTTTCCCTTTCTTAATAAATTGAATCATTACCTTCCTTATAAATGTATACCACATAAGACTTATTCCTCTTCACTGTCAAAAATGTCTGTTATTATGTTTTGCAGAGAACAGTACGACTCTGTGAACAGCTCTCCACAGTTATACCAAACTCACATGTTTATTATAGAAGAGGACTGGCTCTGAAAAAAATTATTCCACAGTGCATTTCAAGAGATTTCACAGATCTGATTGTTATTAATGAAGATCGTAAAACACCAAGTATCCTTTCTTTTAATTAAAGGAGTTTTCCTGTCTCACCTTCATCCCCTTTTAAAATACATTTGAAAGAATAAGGAAATGTTTTCTATAACTTGAAGAACATAATTTTTTAAGCTAGAAAATTATGTATCTGTCCAAGATTTATGAACTAATTTTTCCTTTTCATTTAGCAAGTATTCATCAAGTAAATGCTACAGGCAAGACGTTACTTTAATCCTTAGTAAAAGATGGAGAAATGAACAGGAGCTTCAGGGAGTTCTCAGTAGTAGTAGGAGAAAATAGATAAGTAAACTAACAAAAATGTAGAGTGGATAGGTAAAGGGAGAAATATAGGATATAGTGCACACTCTGGTAAAATATGCCCTGGGGATATCAGGGAGGGAGGGACTTGACAGAAAAAGATGCTTTAAGCTCAGTCAGGGTGAATATGGGTGAATGAGGTGAATAAGGTCAAAGAAGAGTGCCCAGTGCAGATACAGTATTGGTAAAGGTAGAAGCCTGATGGAGCTGACCCACTTGGGGATCTGCAGGTAGTCTGATATGGCTAGATTTTATGTTACCAGAGGTGGTATCACAGGGTTACATTTTCGAGGTAGATATTTGAGCCTATATTATATATTTGCTACTGTTTTAGATGCCAAGAATACTCTGTCCTTTTTCTGTGAGTCTCAGATCTGAGGTGACTGTGTCACGTGAACCCAAGGTATTTTCCTATTTGGAGATGAGAGAGCACATAAAGATGCCTAGATTTGTTTTTGTTGTTGCTGCTGTTTTCCTTATTTATCAAATAAATGGTGCCTCTGAGCTCATTAATGTAATTTAATTTTTTAAGATTTATTTATTTTTAGAGAGAGAGCTTGTGCATGAAGCAGGGAGAGGAGCAGAGGGAGAGAGTGAATCCTTAAGCAGAACCCCCTGCTGACTGTGGAGCCCCGCCGTAGGGCTTGATCCCAGGATCCTGAGATCGGGACCTGAGCCAAATTTAAGAGTTGGCAGCTTAACAAACTGAGCCATCCAGGCTCCCCTGTCAGCTCATTAATTTTGAAGATGATCATTTGCATGGGTCAAATTATTAAAATTATTAAGGATTCATAAAAGATAAGGACAGGATTTTCCTGCTGCCAGAATAACATTTTTTTTAAAATCAACACTGCTTTTTGTTTGTTTGGTTGGTTGGTTTTTTTTAACACTGCTTTTTTTTAAATGATAGTTTAAAAGCTGTGTTTTAAAGACCTAATAAATAGCTTGTAAGGCCTTATTATTTTCAATGTAAGTTAAAACATTATCCACTTACACAAGTTGCTTTCCAGAGACTGAAATAGACTAAAACTAGCTTTCTAATGTGATGTTTTGTTGGCCATATTATAGAAATTAGATTGTGGGTTAATGTACCCAAAATAACTAAAATCTTACGAATACTTAACTATTCCAGAAGAGATGTTTTTAATGTAGTTACTGCTTTCTTAAAACTGTGTCCCAAAATAAAGCGGCAAGGTCCATGTTCCTGTCTTTTGCCATTAAAAAACTATTATCATTTTAAGGCTGCTAGCAGGCATTCATCAATTCAATAAACATTGTATCCATTCAATAAACATTGTATCCTTGTTTTAGTCGAGGTATTTTATATAGGTACTAAGTTTCACTCAACACCATCTATTGCCTTTAGAAAGCTTATGTTCTCTTTTCCTTATAAAATTGTATTGTCTTTTTATCCAAAATGTATTAATACCTTGTAGGGTAAATTCAGATCATTAAGGTACCATCAGTACACAAGACCACATTTATATTAAGGAATAACTAGACTAATTAATTCAAGTCTAAGATTATATTCCTATACACATAAATATATGCACACACACACATGCATGTGATGGGTATCCCATGATTGTAAGTTTTGAGTATAGAATTATACAGTTTTTAAAAGTCCTAATTAATAGAATTTTTATAACTATAATCTTGCCTGGATGTTGATTTTTTTTTTTAAGGTTTTATTTGTTATTTGAGAGAGACCGATAGTATCAGAGATAGCGAGAGAGAGTACAAGCTGGGAGGAGAAGGAGAAACAGGCTTTTTCTCCTGCTTAGCAGGGAGCCCGATGTGGGGCTCAATCCCAGGACCCTGGGACCATGACCTGAGCCGGAGGAAAATACTTAACCAACTGAGCCACCCAGGCACTTCTGGATGTTGATTTTTATAATTTTAAAGATACTTCATTTTCTCTTCTAATTGATGTGTAGTAATGCAGTTGGTGGCAAAGTGTTGGAAGAAGCTAGGAAAGCAGACCTCCTAAATTGCTTTTGTGTTCTCTTAACAGAGAATGGTCTTTAAGACTAATAAGGACATTGGTAAGGGGCATTGTAAGCCCATCTTGGTTAAAAAGATTATAAAGCCTAGAAACTCTGAATAAGGTCACTATCCTGGTTTCAAAGATTGTCTGCACAAACTTGTAAATGAGACTTTGCTGCTCTGAGCAAGATATAAGACAGGCAAATGGAAGAAGCAGGGAAAAGGACTGCTGGTTAGTATTTGCCATGATCCAGAAAAAAACATGGAGAATAATTTAAAGAAGAATAATTTATAGGCACATAACAGAAATGATAGTGTGATTCCTAGAGGTTTAACATGGGCTTACAAATAATAAGTCATGATTTCTAATGATGACACTTGGAGAAAAGTTGAAAGAATTGAGGATATTTGGCCTGTGGGAAATTAGAATATGGGGGCATGATAAGATACTGGAAGGACTGCTGTAAAAGAGTAGTGCCACATGGTGGAAATTTATGGAGATATAAACTTTGATTTCCTCTAGAAAAGAGCTTTGTCAACTGTCTAAACTGTAGGCTAGTGGCTTTGGGTCAGGCAGATGTGATGTCAAATACAGACTTCATTACTTGCTGCTTTTGTTATTTTTGTCAAGTTTCTTGGCTACTCAGTTTTCTCATATTTTGAAGCAAGAGATAGTACCAAATCTTTAGGGTTCCCACAAAGATCACATTAAATGTATGTTTCCCAAAAATGAATGAATGAATGAATGTTTCCAAGGCTTAATGCCTGGTCTGTTGTAGGCATTTTGGTAAATGTTATGGTATAGGGGAAAGCATGGAAATTTTTTTTGGAGAGACCTACATAATACTCTATTGAGTCTTGAGCTAGTAAGTCTTCGTACTGTACTTTGAAAACTTGTAGGCTGTTTTGCATTCTTGGCCTTTGGGTAGGTACTAAAAGTTTCACCTCAGTCTTCATAACAGAATGCCTCTTATCCATTAGGGTTTGTGCACAGGTATGATCCCACCCTTAAGGTCTGCCACATAGCTCTGAAATTTGGGCTAATCTGCCTAACCCATCTCAACTCCTTTTCCTTGCTACCGAAATAGGGGTACTGTTCTTCATGGTTTATGTTAGGAATTAGCAGTAGCATAAGGAAAGCTTTTTGTACAGTGCAGGTACTTAGGAACTGATAATTTTGGATTTTGTTTTCTTTTGACAGAAACCATAATTTAGTGGGAATGTTCTAGGAAGGATTCAAGTCTTGATTTAGGTTAGAAGAAATACCTTTACTTTTCTTATCACCCTGAGATTTCCTGACTTTTTTCAGTGTGCAAATGATCCAGAAATACTTTTTGGCTATACCTCATGGAATTTGAGAAGTAGGAAAGAATTCAAATATTACTGGTAATCTGCTGTGTAGTAGGCACTAGTATTTATCAGCAACAAAGCTGTCTTCGAAGAGTTAACAGATTAGTTGGGAAGAAAGTCATTTACATGATTATAACTCAAATAAGTGACGGGTGCTAAAGTTAAATAACAGTGACAGCTGAGATTTATTTATTTTATAAAGGAGAGAGAGAAGTTTCTTTTTTTAATAAATATTTTTATTTATTTGACACAGAGATCACAAGCAGGCAGGGGGGAGAGGGAAAGCAGGCTCCCCAATGAGCAGAGAACCCGATGCAGGGCTTGATCCCAGGACCCTGAGATCTTGACCTGAGCCAAAGGCAGAGGCTTTAACCCATTGTGCCACCCAGGCGCCCCAACAGCTGAGATTTAAAGCTTAATTTTAACTGTGCAAAAAGAGGTGGCATTTGAAGTGGGCCTCAACAGTACTGCCCTTCTTGATCAAGCTTGCCTCAGTCCCAGCATGGCTAGCCCCTTCCCCAGAAGACCAGCACCATGTGTCCTGACCAGAGTTCTGCAGGGCTTCAGTTCTAGTGGAAGTAGTATCAGGTCTCAATTCACAAACAGATCACAGCACACCTAGTTAAAACTCAACACATTCTGGCCAAGGAGAAAATATCTCCTTGCCTACAGCAGGCAAGGAGAGCCTCTGCAGACAACTGGCCTAAAGGACAGAGCAGCCAAAACACAACAGTAGAGCACATTTAGCACACACCAGAGACTCTCCTTAAAGTGCCAGGCCCAGACCCTATAGGACCTCTACTTTCTAAAGCCAGTAACTCTCTGGAGCAGGAAACATAATGGGCTTTTCTAACACAAAAGAAGGCAGAGACTTTGACAAAATGCCAGACAGAGAAATTTATCCCAAATGAAAGAACCAGATAATGTCACAGCCAGAGATGTAAGCGAAACAGATATAAATAACATGTCTGCTAGAGAATTTAAAGCAACAATCAAGGATATTCATTGGGCTTAACAAAAGAATGGAAGATTTCAGGGAGGTCCTTACCACAGATTTAAGAGTCAGAAATGAAAAATGCAGTAACAGATTGGAAACAGGCTAGATACAATGAACACAAGGCTGAAAGAAGCAGAAGGATGGATAAATGATATAGAAGCAAAATAATGGCAAGTAAGCTGGACAAAAGAATTATGGAACATAAGAACAGATTTAGAGAATTCAGTGACTCCATCAAACATAATAATACCCATAAGAGTGTCAGAAGAAGAGAGGGAGAAAAGGGCAGAAATTTAATCTGAGGAAATAATAGTTGAAAACTCCCCTAATCTGGGGAAGGAAATAGAAGTCTACATCCAGGAGGCACAGAGAACACCTATCAAAATCAACAAAAGCAGGCTAACACCAAGATACATTGTAATTAAATTTTCAAAATATAGTGATAAAAAAATCTTAAGCATTAATACAAAAGATGTCCCTAATTTACAAGGGAAGGCTAGCTGCAGATTTTTCAATAAACTTGGCAAGCCAGAAGGGAGTGGAATGGTTTATTCAAAGCGCTGAATGGGAAAAATCTGCAGCCAGTGATGTTCATTCTATCCAGCAAGGCTATCATTCAGAATAGAAGGAGAGATAAAGAGTTTTCTAAACAAAAACTTAAAGGAGTTTGTGACCACTAAACCAGTCCTGCAAGAAATATTAAAGGGGACTCTGAGTAGAAACATCTCCAGAAACAATGACAAAACAAGTCATAAAATGGCACTAAATACATTTCTATCAGTAATTACTCTGAATGTAAATGGACTAAATAATCAAAAGATACAGGGTTTCAGAATGGATAGAGAAACAAGACTCATCTATATGCTGCCTACAGGAGACCCAATTTGGACCTGAAGACACCTGCAGATTGAAAGTGAGAGGATGGAGAAACATTTATGAAGCGAATGGATGTAAAAAAAAAAAAAAAAAGTTGGAGTAGCAATGCTTATATCAGACTTAAAACTAGACTTTAAACCAAAGACTGTAACGAGATGTAGAAGAGCACTGTATCATAAAGGGGACAGTTGAACAAGATCTAACAATTGTAAATATGCACCCAACATAGGAGCACCTGAATATATAAAACAGCAACAAACATAAAGGAACTCATTGATGAAGTGGGCCTTAATAGATGAGTTAAATATTGCAGGTATTTGAAATAGCATGAACAAAAAATACATAGTAGGATTAATATGTATGGTATAGATTGTGTCAGTGCCTACCTACCAGTTAGGAAACAGAGGGAGGCATAAAAGGCGACAGGTGATTTGGGGCCACATGAGAGCTGTACTTAAATCTTTGTTCTGTAGATGACCAGTGGTGAGAGTAGTTTGAAATTAGCTACAGCTGTCAAGACTCAAGGTGTATCTAGTTTTTCACTTAGCATGAGAAACCAGGGTACAGATAAAATGACAGTTGCATCCCATGCCTTATTACATATAAACTTGATTTACAGTCTTAGAAAATGTACTTGGAGTGGTGAGAGAGGTCAGACCAACTGTTCTAATGTAGGTGGAAATTCTCAAGGACCTCAACTAAGAATAGCAGTAAGGGTAAAGTGGAGGCTATGGAAGTGAGGTCATGAGAGTAAAAGCAATAAATAGGATATGGTAAGGAAGGGAAGGAAGAAGTTGAAGATAACCCATGGGCTAATGGGAGAATGTTGATGCCTTTATAAAAAGATGGCAACATCTGTTTTGTAAAACTGTACAGATAATTTAGAATAGTCTGATTCTGACCTTTTTTAAGGTTCAGTATTTGGAAGAATCAAATTGTGTTACGAAGACTTGAGGAATGTTGTATAGGTAGCTGCATTCCAGACTTTTAAAGCCCTTGGGCTGCTAACCCTGGCAGTTGAGGCATACTTATAGTTTAGTGTGTCTGGCAGAAGTCTCAGTTTGTGGTAGACAGTCAGTAAATGGTTATTAATTAGTTGATTTTAATTTGTGGCAGAGTAATCCCAAGAATAAGAGCTTGTCTTTTGAGAAACACTAAAAACTTTGGTTTCAAGCTTTTTGGACATAAGCTCTTTGGAGCATTTTGGGGCTTTTTGGACATAAGCTCTTTTCACCTAGTTTAGTTGAATACTCAACATACCCTCTTGAGGGTAATGAGTCATTTGTCCTATTGTGAAGAGAATAAGTAGGACTACTATAATCTGTTGTTTTTTAATATTTGGGTTAACTTATGGGGCTTTAGTTTTGAGTATGGTAAGAAACTTTGTTAACCCAGAGGCATACACGCACTTACCTATTCACCTAGCTACAAATTTTAGGAGCCTTTGGACATACAGAGGACCAGTTATTTATACAATTTAAGATTTAAATTACAGAGTTCAATATGTTCTTAGCTTTCTAAACAGATGGATTAATTCTAAGTCACTTGCCAAATGGCCCAACTGCTCATTTTAAAATGAGCAGTGTTCGTTTGCGTAAAGAAATTAAGGTAAGTTTTATTCATTCCTTGATTGGCTTTGGTCGGCTTGCAGTATATGCTTAGTCAACTCTGTAACTTAAAGATTGAATTGCTTTTATAATGGCATTTATCCTTCTGCTTAAAGCAAGTTTTATCTACTGGCAGTTTTCTTATGAAATTGTAATTGAGTATGGCAGACAGGCAATAGCCTTCATTACTATGAAACAGGTTATTTTCTAGTAGGACTTTTTGGTTCAATCACTATAAATAATTTGAGATATATTTTATTATTTCATGAGACTGGTAAGTCATATGTGGTAGTTTATCATTAAGAAAGATACCTTTAAAATTTTTCAGTTTATCACGTAAATTCTGAAACTTGAACTTGCAGTATCAGGATATAGAGTAATTCCTTGTTGTGATTTTTTTCCTTTTTCCAGAGAAGAGGCAAGGACCCTACAGAACACATACCTGAAATAATTTTGAATAACTTTACAACGAGGCTGGGTCATTCCATTGGACGTATGTTTGCATCTCTCTTTCCCCATAATCCTCAGTTTATTGGGAGGCAAGTTGCCACATTCCACAATCAAAGGGACTATATCTTCTTCAGATTTCATAGGTGAGGAAGGCACTTTAACTCCTTAGACTTTAACCTAAATCATGAAATATTTTCAATGTAAACATGTTTTCTCATGTATTGTGACAAGTATTGTAGATGAGAAATTTTCTTTTGAACTCTTATCACATTAAAGAAATTACATTTGATTCATTCAAACTGTTTTCCCTTAATTCTTTCATTTATCTTTGAAGGTACATATTCAAGAGTGAAAAGAAAGTGGGAATTCAGGAGCTTGGACCACGTTTTACCTTAAAATTAAGATCTCTTCAGAAAGGAACCTTTGATTCTAAATATGGAGAATATGAATGGGTCCATAAGGTATGAGCCTTATTGCAAAAGCCACTATATCATTTTAAAAGAATGGAATGAGAAGAAAACCATATACTTTGTGCTTTGAGTACTTATATCTCAAGTTATGCTTCTGACCTCCATAAGTTCAAAAGAACCAATCTCTAATAGGGTATTTTGGTCTGGTGATGAACCCTCATTCATTTGAATTATCTTAAAGATCAGTGGTCTTTAAAGTCAAGCAGCATCATCACCTCAAAACCTGTTAGGCAGGCAGATTTTTGGGTCACAGACCTACCAAATCAGCAACTTAGGGAGTGGGGCCCAGCACTCTTTTTATAAGTCAGTGTTATGCTTCTTTATGTTTGAAAACTATTGCTATAGAGGTTTTGTAGAAGTTTGGAGATCATTTTAAGTCAAAAATGAAAACTTCAGTATTTTAAAACCCACCTCTTTTCTAGTAAACAACAGTTCACTTAGGTATGATTTTTACTTCAAAGTTTTATATATGTTATACATATTAGAATGGTAATTTCTAATATCTTTATTAGACCTAGATGATTCAGTCTCTGAAATGGACCCAGAAGGGTTTTTGTTTTTTTAGCATTGTTACCTATAAATTGTTTATTTTTCCCCGCCTTCTAATTTTCAGCCCCGGGAAATGGATACAAGTAGAAGAAAATTCCATTTATAAAATACTGAAGGTTGAATTGTGCTCAACAGGCCTATCTTGGATTTATGACAGAAGACCCTCTTCAAAATGTCATTTACTGGTTTCATAAACCTTTTCATGTCTGGATAAAATATCAAGTGCCAAGAATTACCATTCACTGTCTATGTAGCAAATACAAATAAAAGTCATTTTGGTGAATTTATAAGTTGCAGTTTAAGTTTCCTAAAAATTCTCTTATTTCTAGGTAATTGTAAGTTGGAACTAAGATTCAGACTAACTTTCCCATGTATACTTTCATGGAACATATGGTCTAGAGAGAAAATACAGTCCTTGGTAGACACTAACCCAGTGGCTTTCTACCAGACTAATCTTGGATCTGGCACATAACTTTGTTTCCTGCATGAATATATATTGGGAGGCCAGGTTTCTGGGATGTTTAGTATTTCCTTAAGTCTTTCAGAATGGTAAAAATTTTAAAGCAAAATGGTTTACCAAAGACTTAACAGTTATAAATTACTGAAGCTAAACTTACGTTCTTTTCTTGGTCCTTTGTACCTCATTACATTGTACTATAGTATTCCACTCAAGTAAAAATCTGCAGTTTTTCTTAACATCTTCTAATGGAATTCCTATGTCCAGTCTTTACTGTCCTTATTAGGAGAGCAATCTATTAAGAAGTAATTAACTTTTAGGTGTAATGGTAATATCCTACACAAGAGTTTATTAGAAATATTTATTATTAAAACAAAATTAATCCTGCAAATAACTCATGAGTAGAAACTAATATCAACAGCTTCCTCCTGACCTTGAAAGGATAAAAAAGTGTGCAACTTACCTACAATCTTTCAAATAAATGTATGGCAAAAAATTATGTGAGATGAGTTGGTAGGAAAAAGCAATAAACTTAACCACTTCTTAATAACAATGGGAATTTGTCACTTAGGTATTCAAAATAAATTAAAACATAGCCTGTTTAATACCAGTAATTAACCAAAAAACTTTTACACTAAGTATTTTATTGTATGCTGCTGCCAGTGTATATAAAATAATTACCCTTGTGAAATAGAAATTTATGAAAATTCAGAGAGGTAGATGTTAAGGACTGACAAAAGTAGAAGTTTATATAGTATGGCACGTGTTATAGGGATAAGCTTTTGTACAGGCTTCGAATTTAGTTCTCCTTTGAATATTCACTGGTTCATGAAAAGTGGTTTAGAAAACC
>CM052798.1:63115708-63133804 GCA_028533885.1 Nasua narica
TGGAAAGAACCTAGATGTCCATCAACAGATGAATGGATAAAGAAGAGGTGGTATATATATTCAATGGAATACTATGCAGCCATCAAGAGAAACGAAATCTTGCCATTTGCAACGACATGGATGGAACTAGAGGGTATTATGCTAAGCGAAATAAGTCAGTCAGAGAAAGACAATTATCACATGATCGCTCTGATATGAAGAATTTGAGAGGCAGGGCAGGGGGTTATGGGAGGGTGGGGAAGAGAAATGAAACAAAATGGGATGGGGAAGGAGACAAACCATAAGAGACTCCTAAACTCACGAAACAAACTAAGGGTTGCTGGGAGGTGGAGGGGGGCGTAGGGATATGGACATGCGGGAGGGTATGTGCTATGGCAAATGCTGTGAAATGTGTAAGCCTGATGATTCACAGACATGTACCCTGGGGTACATAATACATTATATGTTAATAAAAAATTAAAAAAAAAAAACAAAACCATTTAGGTATTTCCATTTCTATCCCTATCCAAAGGCTCTTTCTGCCATTGTACTAATATTAGCCTATATCATGAACCTAAACAAACACAACTCAGATACATACATGGTAACATCCTCATTACATAAGAATTAGTTGCAATAACCTACAAGAATTACAGTATATGGGCATGCAGATTGGTACTGGTATGAAAATTGGGAGGCTGGGATTGTCAATTTCTGCAGATACATTAAAAATTTGACATTTTCATTTAGAACAAATCTTTTACTAAGCAAACTTAAGACATCAACAAAGCTTTGCGTGGTTGGGTGGGTCAGGTAAACTGGCCCACTACATTATCCCTTCTAAAGGAATAGCAAAGAAGCCACGTTTTGAATTACAACTCTCTTTGTCATTTATGACTGGATCAATGCTGAAGACCAAGTCCTGGCAGGCCTGAAACAATAAAATGGCATGGCATTAAAAGAGGAGCCCTTACGAATTAGAACTGGAAAACTCAGGATTCAATATCTCAAAAATAGATTAACATAGTCAATTACGGTTTTGAGAGGGAGTAGTGCTAGTAGATATATCACCTACCTGCCAACTTCGATCTACCTAATCTGTACTTTAGAAAACCATCTATTATGCTTTCTCGGCATTTTTTCAAAATGATTTTGGCAGTGAGTAGCAGAACTAAAAAACTGAGCTTAAAATTTTCTGATACTCAATGACCTGGTGCTGAAAACCCAGGCAACTGCCAGTCCATGCTACTTCAGCACTAGCCATCTCACCAGGTGGCCCTAATGCAGAGTGCTACAAAATTTTCAATTTGTTTCTCACTCCAGCTCCAGGCAGCCAGCCAAAGCCACCAGGCATGTGCAGTCTACACAGGGAAGGTTCCTACACAACACCATTCCTTCAAGGCTGGGTGAGGTTGCTGTTTCACCTAATTCATAGAAACAAACACAAAAACTGAAATAAAATGAGAAGACATAAGAATACGGTCTAAATAAAAGGAATATTTGCCTAAATGAAGACAAAACCAGAAAAAGAACTAAATGAAATGAAGATAAGCAATCTATCTGATAAAGAGTTCAAGGTAATGGTCATAAAGATGCTCACAAGACCAGAAACAAGAGGATAAACCCAGTGAGAGTTTCAAGAGATAGAGATATTAAAAAAACCAACCAGAATTGAAGAATCCAATAACTGAAATGAAAAACAGACTAGAGGGAAATGATAGTAGATTAAGGGATGCATAAGAATGGATCAGGAATCTGGCCACTGGGGGACACGTAATGAAACATACCCAAGCTGAACAGCAAAACAGAAAAGAATTTTTTAAAATGAGGAAATCTTTTTTTTTTTTTAAGATTTTACTTATTTATTTGAGAGAGAGAATGAGAGAGATGGGGGAGAGTTCAGAGGGAGAAGCAGACCCCCTGCCAAGCAGGGAGCCCAACGTGGGACTTGATCCCAGGACTCCAGGATCATGACCTGAGCCGAAGGCAGTTGCTTAACCAACTGCGCCACCCAGGCGCCCCTAAAAATGAGGAAATCTTAAGGGAACTCTGAGACAATATCAGACATACTAACATTTGTGTTGTAGAAGTCCCAGAAGGAAAAGGAAAAGAGAAAGGGGCAGAAAATTTATTTGAATAAGTAATAGCTAAAAACTTCCTCAACCTGGGTAAGGAAACAGACATCTAGATGCAGGAAGCACAGAGAGAACCCTAAATAAGATAAACACAGAAAGGTCCACACCAAGCCTCATAATAGCTAAAATGTCAAAAACTAAAGATTAAGGGAGAATTTTAAAAGTAACAAGAGAAAAACAACTAGTTACATACAAGGAAAACCTCAAAAGGTTATCTATCACCTGATTTTTTAGCAGACACTTTGCAGGCCAGAAGAGAATGGCATGATATATTCAAAATACTGACAGGAAAAAAAAAAAACTACAACCAAAAATATTGTACCGGGCAAGGTTATCATTCACAATTGAAGGAAAGCTAGTCTCCTAGACAAACAAAAGTTAAAGGAGTTCATCATCATTAACCTGGCCTTACAAGAAAAGTGAAAGGGACTTCTTTAAGTGGAAAAGGCCAGAACTAGAAGAAAAATGACAGAAAATCATTTCACTAGTAAAAGCAAACATAGAGTAAAGGCAGTTGATCATTGACTTACAAAGCTAGAATGAAGATTAAACAACAAAGGTGATAAAATCAATTATATCTAAAAAAGTAGTTAAGAAATTTACAAAATAAAAAGATCTAAAATACATCATATATATAAAATGTGAAATCATAAAGAGTAAAAATGTAATGCTTTTAGAAGTATTCAAACTAAAGCAGCCATCAACTAGTTATGGGCTAATATATATTTAGGATGATAACCATAAACCAAAAACCTGTAACAGATACACAAATATAAAGACAAAGGATAACATTTAAAGAAAGTCATCAATAACAAGGAAAGAGAGCAAGAGAAGAAAGGAATAAAGAAGAGCAGTGAAAACAACCAGAAAACAATGAACAAAATTACAGTAAGTATATACCTCTTAATTATTTTAAATGTAAACAGACTAAATGCTCCAAACCAAAGACAAAGGGTGACTAAATGGATAAAACAACAACAACATCTATATGCCGTCTACAGGAAACTCACTTCAGACCTAAACAGACTAAAAGTAAAGAAACAGGAAAAGATATTCATGTAAATGGAAGTTAAAAAAAGAAAAAAGGGACGCCTGGGTGGCGCAGTTGGTTGGGCAACTGCCTTTGGCTCAGGTCATGATCCCGGCGTCTTGGGATCGAGTCCCGCATCGGGCTCCTTGCTCCGCAGGGAGCCTGCTCCTCTCTCTGCTTCTGCCTGCCTCTCTGCCTGCTTGTGTTCTCTCTCTGTTAAATGAATAAATAAAAAAAAAAATCTTTAAAAAAAAAAAAAAAGAAAAAAAAAGCTGGGGTAGCAATACTTAATCAGACAAAATAGACTTTAAACAAAAAGTGTAACAAGAGACAGAGAACATTATGTAATATTAAAGTGGTCAATCCAAGAAAAGGATATAACAATTGTAAATATTTGTGTACCTAATACCTAACATAAAAGAAATATGAACAGACATGAAGGGAGAAATTGACAGTAATACAATTAATAGTAGGGGACTTTAACATCACATTTACATCAATGGATAGATCATCCAAACAGAAAATCAAGAAGGAAACTGGCTTTGAATGATTTTACCAGATGAATTTAACAGATATACAGAACACTCCATTCAAAAACAGTAGAATATACATTCTTTTCAAGTGCACATGGAACATTCTCTAGGATTGATCACATTAGGCCACAAAATGAGTTTCAATAAATTTAAGTAGACTGACATAAAATCAAGCATCTTTTTTGATCACAGCAGTATGAAACTAGAAATTGATTACAAAATACATAAATAAAAACTGGAAAAAATACAATCATGTGGAAATTTGAAAACATGTTACTAAACAACCAGTAACCAATAAAGAAATCAAATAGGAAGTCAAAAACCATGAGGCAAATGAAAATGGAAACACAATGGCTCAAAATCTTTGAGATGCAACAAATGGAGTTCTAAGAAGAAAGTTTATAGTGATACAGGTCTACCACAAGAAACAAGAAAAATCTCAAACAATCTAATCTTATACCTAAAGGAAGTAGGGAAGAAAAGAAATCAAATCAGAGTGGAAATAAGTGAAATAGAGGCTAAAAAAATCAAGGAAACTAAGAGTGGATCTTTGAAAAGATAAATAAAATAAATAAACTGTTATCTAGATTCATCAAGAGAAAAGGGAGAGGACTTAATTAATATCAGAAATGAAAGAGAAGTAATAAGCTTCATCACAGAAATACAAAGGATTACAACAGACTACTATGAGAAATTATATGCCAACGAACTGGACAACCTAGAAGAAATAAATTTATAGAAACATAAAATATGCCAAGATTGGATCAAAAAGAAAAAAATCTGAACAGACTGATTACTAGTAACAAAATTCAGTTGGTAATCAAAAAGGTCCTAACAAACAAGTCAGGAACCAGGTGGATTCACAGGTGAATTTACCAAACATTTAAAGAATAGTTCATACCCACTCTTCTCAAACTTTTCCAAAAACAGAAGACGAAGGAAAACTTCCAAATGCATTTGACCAGGCCAGCATTACCCTGATACCAAAACCAGACAAAGACAACAACAAAAAAGAGAAAACCACAGTCCTCTATCTCTGACGCAAATAGATGGAAAAATCTTCTACAAGACGTTAGCAAACAAATTTCAACATTAAAAAAATCATTTACCATGATCAAGTAGGATTTATTCTAGGGTTACAAGGGTGCTCCAATATTCACAAATCAATCAACATAATAAGTCACATTGAGAAAGTATAAAAACCATATGATCATTTTGATAGATGCAGAAAGAGCATTTAAGTACAACATCCATCCATGATAAAAACTCTCAACATGATAGGTTTAGAGAGACAACCTCAACATAATAAGGCCATATATGAAAAAGCCACAGCTAACATCATATTCAATGGTGAAAAATTGAGAGCTTTTCCTCTAAGCTCAATAACAAGACAAGGATGCCCACTTTCATTGCTTTCATTCGACACAGCATTGGAAGTCCAGGCTGCAGTAATTAGACAAGAAAAAGAAAATTGCATCCAAACTGGTAAGGAAGAACTTAAACTGTCACTATATATAGCTGACATGATAATATACATAAAAAACTTTAAAGATGCCACTAAAAAACTGATAGAACTGATAAATGAATTCAGTAAAGGTTCACAATATGATATTAATAAACAGAAATCTGTTGTGTTTCTACACACTAATAATGAAGTAGAAGAGAAATTAAGAGAATAGTTCCATCCACAATTGCACCAAAAAGAATAAAATACCTAGAAATAAGCTAAACCAGGAGATGAAAGACCCATACTCTGTAAACTATAAAACACTGATGAAAGACATTGATGACAACACAAACGGAAAGACATTGCATACTCATGAAAGATTTAATATTATTAAAATGTCCATACTAACCACCAGAAGCAATCTACAAATTCAATGCATTCCCTATCAAAATACCAACAGCATTTTTCACAAAACTAGAACAAATAATACTGAAATTTGCATGGAACCATAAAAGATCTGAAATAGCCAAAGCAATCTTGAGAGAAAAGAACAAAGCTGGAGGGATCACAACCCCAGATTTCCAGATATACTGCAAAGCTGTAGTAATCAAAATAGTATGGTATTGGTACAAAAAGAGACACAAAGATCAATGAAACAGAACAGAGAGCCCAGAAATAAAATCATGCTTATATGGTAAATTAATCTACAACAGAGGCGGCAAGAATATACAATGGGAGAAAAGAGTCTCTTCAACAAATGGTGCTGGGAAAATGGGACAGTTACAAAAAAAAAAAAAAGAAAAAAGAAAAGAAAGAAACCGGACCACTGTCTCAACCCATACACAAAAATAAAACTCAAAATATGAGACCTGAAGAAAACATAGGCAGTAATCTCTCTGACATCAACTTAGGAACGTTTTTCTAGATACGTCTCCTTGAGTAAGGGAAATAAAAGAAAAAATAAACTATTAGGACTACATCAAAATAAAAAGCTTTTGCACAGTGAAGGAAACCATCAACAAAATGAAAAGGCAATCTAGTGAATGTGAGAAGATTTTTGATATGATATATCAGAAATGATATATCTGATAAGAGGTTAATATGCAACATACATAAAGAACTTACACAATCTACACCAAAACCACAAGTAACCCAACTAAACAATGGGCAGAGGAGCTGAATAGACTTTCCCAAGAAGGTGTATAAATGGTAGCGGACACATGAAAAAATATTCAATATCACTAATCACCAGGGAAATGCAAATCAAAACCACAATGAGATATCACTTTACACATGTCAGAATGATTGGAATCAAAGAAACAAGAAACAAGTGTTGGTGAGGATGTGGAGAAAAACAATCCCCCATGCACTGCTGGTGGTAAGGCAAGTTGGTGCAGCTACCGTGGAAAACACTATGCAAGTTTCTCAAAACTTAGAAATAGAAACACCATATGATCCAGGAATTCCACTAACAGGTATTTACTCAATGAAAACAAAAACACTGATTCAAAAAGATATATGTACCCCTATGTTTATTGCAGCATTATTTATAATAACCAAGATATGGAAGCAACCCAAGAGTCCACTAATAGATGAATGAAGATGTGGTATATACACACACAATGGAATATTACTCAGTGATAAAGAATGAGATCTTGCCCTTTGCAACAACATGGATGGAGCTAGAGGGTATTATGCTAAGTGAAATAAATCAGACACAGAAAGACAAAAACCATATGATTTCACTTATATGTGGAATCTAAAAAACAAATGAACAAACAAAAAACCAGATGCTTAAATACAAAGAACAAACTGATGGTTGTCAGAGGACCATAGGGAGATGAGTGAAATAAAGGGGATTAAAAAGTGTAAACTTCCAGTAATAAAATAAGTCATGGAAATAAACAGTACAGCATGAAAAATATAGTCAATAGTATTGTGAGAACATCAGTGATAATGGTGAGTACATTTACTGTGGTGAGCACTGAATAATATATGCAACTTCTGAATCATGTTATACACCTGAAACTAATATTGTATGTTAACTATACTTCAGCAACAAAACAATCTGATATAAAAAATGAACAGAGGAGTGGTGCCTGGGTGGCTCAGTCAGGTAAGCGTCCAACTTTTGATTTCAGCTCAGGTCATGATTTCAGGGTCCTGAGATTGAGCCCCACTGGATGTGAAGGCTGCTTAAGATTCTCTTTCCCTGGGGCATCTGCCTTTGGCTCAGGTCCTGGGATGGAGCCCTACATGGGGCTCCTGGCTGGCTCAGAAAGGGGCCCGCTTCTCCCTCTCCCTCTGGCTCCTGTCTCTGTCTCTATCTCAAATGAATAAATAAAACCTTAAAAAAAAATTCTGTCTCCCTCTGTCCTTTCCTCCGCTCATATTCTTTCTCGAACAAATAAAATCTTAAAAAAAAAAGAAAAAAAAGCAGAGAACCTGAACAGGAATTTCTCCAAAGATGCATAAACGGCCAACAGACATATGAAAGACACTCAACATCACTAATCATTAGGGAAATCAAAACAGCAAGGAGATATCACTGCATACCTCTCAGAATGGCTAGTTTCAGAAGATAAGAAATAACAAGTGTTGGCAAGGATGCAGAGAAAAGGAAAATTCTCATGCACTACTGGTGGGAATATACCGGTGCAGCCACTGTGGAAAACAGCATGCTGTCTCTTCAAAAACTCAAAGAAAACAAATAAAACTAATTTGAAAAGATATATGGACCCTTATGCTTTTTTTTATAATTTTTATTTTATTTTATTTATTTGAGAGAGAGAGAGAGAAATGAGAGGGGAGAAGGTCAGAAGGAGAAGCAGACTTCCCACAGAGCTGGGAGCCTGATATGGGACTCGATCCCGGGACTCCGGGGTCATGACCTGAGCCGAAGGCAGTCGCCCAACCGAGGCACCCAGGCGCCCCGGACCCTTATGCTTTTTTAAAGATTTTATTTACTTGAGAGAGAGAGAGAGAGAGAGAGCGAGCTCGCACGCACGCATGTGCTCACATGAGGAGGGGGAGAGGGAAAGGGAGGAAAAGCAGACTCTCCTGAGCAGGGAGACTGATTTGGGGCTCCATCCCAGGGCCCTGAGATCATGAGCTGAGTCACAGGTAGACTTTTAACTGACTGAGCCACCCAGGTAACCCTTATGCACCCCTATGTTTATTGCAGCATTATTTACAATAGCCAAGGTATGAGTGAAACAAGCGTCCACCAATAGACGAGTGTATAAAAAATATGTAGAATATTACTCAGTAATGGAATATTACTCAGCCATGAAAAAGAATGAAATCTTCCTCTTTTCAACATGGATGGAGCTAGAGGATATTATGCTAGGTGAAATAAATCAGAGAATACAATATGATTTCACTTATATGTGAAATCTAAAAAACAAAGGAACAAACAAAACCAGAAACAGACCCATAATTTCAGAGAACTTATGGTGGCCAGAGAGAGGGAGGTTGGGAGGATAGGCACAATGGGTGAAGGGGAGTGGGAGATACAAGCTTTCAGTTATGGAATGAATAATTCTCTGAGGTGAAAGGTACAGCATGCAATATAGTCAATGGTACTGTAATAGCACTGTAGGGCGAGAGATGGCAGCTATACTTGTGGTGAGCACAGCATAAATAATAGAGTTGTCAATTAAAAAAATTCTAGAAAGCTTTATTACTTCATTATGAAATGAGGCAGGGGTACCTGGATGGTGCAGTCCGTTAGGGGTTTGCCTTCAGCTCAGATGGCAGATCCCTAGGGATCTGGGGATAGAGCCCTACATCAGGCTCCTTGCTTATCAGGGAGCCTGATTCTCCCTCTCCCTACCACTCCCCTTGCTTGTGCTCTTTCTGTCAAATAAATAAATAAAATCTTTAGGGAAAAAAATAGGAAACTGAGGCTCAGCAAAGTTAAAGTGACTGGCCTAGGATTACCAAGGTAAGTGGTAGAGCCAGAATTTACACCTTGGTTTATAACCCTAGTCGTTACATCTATCGTATGACTTAATATACTACAGCACATTGTACATTTTTGTAAAATGATCTAAACCGTTTAGTAAAGAAGTTAGATTTTATTTTTCAATTGGGGTAAATTACATGTGGATTTTCTCACCATACAAAAAAATCTAATGTCTTAGTGATGAAATCATTCACATTTATTGAAAACATCAGGGTATTTGTTGACGTACTTGAATCCTTGAATAGGAAACACCTGCCCTAAGTGCTGTGCCATACTAAATACCTTTCCATGAGTGAAATACACTTTGGCTGGGCCTATTTTGCTTGATTAGATCCTACTGTTTCTCCAGAAACTCCTTTTAAGGTCAATTTCAGGCCTCACATAATGAGTTACAACTGAAATGTAGAACAAACTTTCCCGAAACACAAAAATGTTTTGTCAAGGCATAATAAGCGTTAATCCCTCAAATGAAATGGGCAACAAGAGGAGAAGCGTGTAATATTCATCAAGTCCCTTGGCTTATTCACAACCTCTTCGAGAAAACCCAGAGGTAAGAGGCGAAAGAAGCCAAATCTTGAGAAGCGCTTTTCCCTAGCAAACCAGCACCGCTGCTCCCCACTCTACACACCCCCCCTTCAGTTACAGCAACCTCGGGGCCCTCTTTCGGCCTCAGCGGTCTGATGGCGGGAAGCTGGCTGAGGACCAGCCACCCGTTGAACAAACTCGATTCACTTAGAGACGTCTCCAAGGAGACAGGGTGTCAGTGACTCGCGCCCGGTACTTCTGGCTCCCACACACCTCGGCTGGGCCCTTCTCTTCCCTCAGCCTCTGCCACCAACGCCGTCTAGAAAGCTAGAACCTCCTTGTCACCCCGCCACCACACTTTGTACAAACTCCCTCAAGCACCTGACTTCCCTCACCAGTCCTCTTCAGGGTCCACCTCGGGTCTTGGCGGCTAATAACAAACTTTTCTTTTTACCTGTCCTAAGTCGGCCTCTCCCGAGAGGAAAGAGAAGGGCGTCCGGTCGCGCTCGCCTCCTGCAGCAACTCTGCCCACACTCTGCTCCGCCCCTTCTCGCCCCCCTTCCACCCTCCCTCAGACTCCGCTCCCCCCGGGGGTGTGGCGCTGGAACAGAGCGCGGAGGAGGAGCGCGCCTGCGCGGCGCGGGTGGAGCCGCTAGGCAAAGAACCGGAAACTTAAGAGACAAAGTTCCGAGCCCCGCCCCCCGCCGCGCTGCCCCACCGTCTGGCTCCGCGGAACCACGAACCGGCGGATCCACGCACGCACGAATCTGCCCCGCTCTTGAGAGCGCCATGTCTGGTTCCTCCAGCGTTGCCGCTATGAAGAAAGTGGTTCAACAGCTCCGGCTGGAAGCCGGGCTCAACCGCGTGAAGGTGAGCGGGGGCTGGCGGCCCAGGGGGAGGGGAGGGCGGAGGCGGAGGGTGGGATCGGGCGTCGGAGGTGGCTGGGACCCGGGGCACTCGAGTCCTGCTCCGGCTTCGCCTGGGGAGCGTGCGCCCTCCCCAGTCTGGGAGCGGCCAACTTTAGAGAAGTGGCGGCGCGGGTCGGCGCGGTGGCTTGGGGGGCCGGTTAGTGCGCCCTTCCGCGGCCTGGGCTTTCCAAGGCGGCTGGTCCCGGGGCTGAAATGCGGCTTTCCGCATTCCGGTCGCCTTCTCTCCCTCCCTCCGCTGTGACTCCGTGGCTGGCTTGGGCAACAGCTGCTCCTCCGCGCGCCGTCCTCACCCTTCCAGTCTTTAGCTTACCAGACTCCACCCTTTCTTTTCACTGGACAGTTTTATCTTTTAATTTAGAACAGAACCTATTTTCTTTCCACGTTAGAACGTTCTCAAACCCACTCCTTTTAGTACTAGATTTCTTACCTCCTGCTCGTCTTACCCACCGAACACATACTTGAAAACGAATTTTTGCAAACGCAAACTTTAGGTTAAAGAAGCATGTTTGTTTTCAAAACGCCCCAGTGTCTAAGGTTACCACGGGTGCCCTGTACAGCCTCCTACAAAGCGTGCATTTCATACCTATTTGGCACAGTTTGCTGTGATCTGACCTTGGGAATATCTACTGGTCTGCATATCTTAGTGATTAGAGTGGACAAGTCTTGTTTGTTTTGCAGTCTGGTTAGCACTGACCTTGGGCATTTACTTTGGGGGAGGAACCTTTTGTGTGTATTGGTAGGATAACCCGACATTCAGATGCTATTCCAAGTTTCTTCTGATTTTTAAAATCCTAAATGGATTGGCTTCTTTCTGGCGGAGGTCAGTTTACAAGTGAAACACTTCTTGTAATTAAAAGAAACAAGAATATAAGTCATGCGCTCCGTTGAAAGAAACAGCCAATTTCCAAGATGACTTGATTATGTACTCACTTATAAGGCTAGTCTTTACTTCTCCCTGAAATGTTCTGTGGAGTAAGCTGTCTCCCATTTACCTATTTCCTTAAATAGAAATGTCAGGGACCTAGCTTACTCAGTTGTGGTCACCTCAGGACGGAAGGGAAATTCCCATCAGTTTTGGTGTGGGATTCCCCTCCCATCCTGGGCTTAAGTGCTGTAGACTCCATTGCTGTTTGGAATCCATTTCTCTCATATCCAGATACTTACCTCATCCCCCTGGTTTATGGTCAGTCGTGGCTGGATTTAACTCTGAAATTGAAATCATATGTTTCTTAACCTTTACATTATCATCCAGGTGTGCCTTTATAGTAGTTGGGAGTGGCTCAGGAAAGAGAATTGGGAGGGAGCAAAAAAAAGGGGGGGGCTGGTTGAAAGCAGTTAAGTGTTCAGTAGGGGTACTTAGTCCTTGTCGGGAATTGAAATGGAAGTCCTCAGACTAAAGTACTCTGAGGGTTTTACCATGAAAACTCCAGTAACTCTCCACAGAGTGATGCCTGCTCCCTATACTTCAGTTCTTCAGGAGGCTTCTGGTCAGGAGCCTTAAAGCCACCATAGGCGATTTGGTTTTAGAGCTCTCATTTCATCTCCTGCTAGGGGCTATAGTAAGGGAGGAAATCCCACTGTGGAACTTTCAATGAGCTTTTCTTTAAGTCTATTGTAAAGTGTGGTTAGTTTGATTTTATTTGGTGTACCTATTTTATTCATGACTCTGTTCTAGATGCTTTTTCTTGGTGATCTTTTACTTTTAAACTAGCACAGGTTTACTGTTAAACCTTTGAGTACAGTTGATAGAAATTTTCACAAAGGTTTGACCAACTCTACCATATGTAGGGTGACCATACATTGTATTGCCAACCCAGGACACTTCTGAGAATGAAAGAGGGCGCTAATAATTATGCCAGGATTATAGGGTTTCGACCTTCTGGATGGTGATTATTATAATGCTTTAGGGGTAACAGCTTGTTTGAGTTTTAGAGCCTTTGTCTTAGTTCTCCCCACTGCTTGGAATTCTGTTTGGTTTCTCACTGATATTTACTTGGCTGTTTGTCTTGTCATTGAGATCTCAGTTTAAATGTCACCTCCCCAGAGACACCTTCCCTTAGGCACGCTCTAACCACTCTTTTCCAAAGAGTTCCTTGTTTGTATTTCCCCCTGAACTGTCACCTCTATAATAAGGACCTGGCAGTTCTTAGGGTATTCTCAGTGCCTCAAGTATATTTGGTACATACTAGTGCTTGAGAAGTTTGTGAAAGGGAATTAAATTGGAGCTGCCTCCCCTTTAGGCAGAAAGTTAATAGATACTTTATCCTTACTGCTAGTTAATGTGAATAAAACCAAGTTTTAAGATTGTGCAAAATGATACCATGCGTACCCCTCACTTTAGCTATACCTTCTTTTGATGGGTGAACATGGGTGAACACCTTTTGATGGGTGACCATTTTTTGTAGCACTTTGTACCAGGTATTTACATACTACTTTATACAATTGCTAAATAAACCCGAACTCATTATTACTCTGGACTGCTGAATAAGCCAAACATACAACTAGATTTCAAGATTTGAGATTCATGTCAGGATCGTGTATCCTTTTATTGGGTAAATGTCTGGGCTACAGCAGTAATCTGCAGAATTTCTTATAGAGAGTATTTGTGATGCTCTTACCTCCGTTTCAAAGGCAAACACCCAGCTGGACTGGATACCTGCTCTCACCCTCCTTGGGGATAGTTGAAACTGAAAATAAATTTTTCCCATCTTCCTAAACCTCAAGTTTGAGGATATTATATTCATTTGGGGCATCTTTTAGTTATTCTGAACCATTCGGTTCTTTATTTTGGTATCCTACATCACCTTATCAGGATATATACAAATAGTAGACGTTTAAGTGATACTTAATTCCTTAAGACCCGTTTGAGTGGCATTGCATATGTATATGAAAATTGTTAAATTCACATTTAGGCAAATACACTGCTTTTTAAGGCAGGCTGCTCAGTGACGTTATTAGTATTAAAATAATTTGAAGTTTGCTATCAGCCTTACAGTTGCATGACACTAAGCAGAAAGCTGTCACTGTCCGGTTTTGTAACCTTAAACAGTCCATGGTACATAATACCAAAGCAATGAACTGAATGGTTCAGATTTAGAACATAATGTTCATGGTAGCATTTTTCCAGTAATACTGCTTTCAAGGTAAAGTAACCATTGGCTAGAATTTTAACAGCTTTTGTATAGAGTGTACTGCTTTTTTTTTTTTTTAAAGATTTTATTTATTTATTTGTCAGAGAGAGAGAGGGAGAGAGAGCACAAGCAGGCAGAGTGGCAGGCAGAGGCAGAGGGAGAAGCAGGCTCCCTGCTGAGCAAGGAGCCCGATGCGGGACTCGATCCCAGGACCCTGGGATCATGACCCGAGCCAAAGGCAGCGGCTTAACCAACTGAGCCACCCAGGCGTCCCAAGTGTACTGCTTTTAATAAAAAGCAACATGTTGAGTAGTCTGAAGGTGGAATACCTCTGAAGTTTATTAATTAATAAACTAGCAAGGTAGGTTTTATTTTGCAGATGTACTGAATCATTTGATGCTATTAATAAGCAAGCAAAAGAAAACCTACTATAATTCTCTGTATATGTAGTGTTTTGAGTATGAGCTCAATATATATATATAACTGTTGACCTTCAATTAGTATATATCTTCTTTTGACCTAAGGGAAGTGTTTATAGGGGTGCCTGGGTGGCTCAAAATCTTTTTAAAATAAAAAAGAGAAAGGTTTATTGCAGGTATTTCAAAGATTGGGAAAACCTTCATTAAAACCTTCTCACTTCTTCCCACTACCCTCTCCTTTTGTCTTTCACAGGTTTCCCAGGCAGCTGCAGATTTGAAACAATTCTGTCTGCAGAATGCCCAACACGACCCCTTGCTAACTGGTGTATCTTCAAGTACGAATCCCTTCAGACCCCAGAAAGTCTGTTCCTTTTTGTAGTAAGATGAACCTTTGGATGGTAAGTTTCCTTTAATATTTAGACAGTTTAAATAAAATCTGCAATGTTTATGGGGATTTTTAAATAATACCAACTGATTTGGATTAATTCTGCTGTCATTCCTCTACCAGAACCCAGCTACAGTGCAGCATAGCATTGGGAGTTGGGAATGCAAGAGAAAATCAAGAGATCATTGAATAAACTGACATGGTGTCAACATTTGTAGTGGGGAATAATGGGTTTTACTCTTTAGTCTTGTTAAGTAAAGATAGAATGAGAGAAATGAAGTGTATGAGTTCATGGTGGCAGGCAGTGGGTATGATTTCAGATCAAGAAACTAATTTGCTGGTTTAAGGGATGTGTCTATATGTTAATCTGTACCTTCCAGATCAAATGTCAGTGTGTGCAAAAATGTATAATGTTAACCCAAGAGAAATGTGACCAAAAAACATGCTGTGGAGAATTTAAAATGTAATGCAAGGGTGCTACCTTTTATAAATACATGGTACTTTAGTCAGAGGTTTACTCACTAGTACTGACCTATGAAAAGCAACCTTAGTTTAGTAGTGCTTTAAAAAAAAAAAAGACTGTGTGGCACACACCCTTTACAAACATTCTAACTCCTCAAAGTTCAGGAAGCTGCTTCCTAAAATACCATGTTACATAGTTGTGCCCTCCCTCATTAAGCTTTGTAGATTTGGTAGTATCCAGGAAATCACATGTTTCCAGTAAATAAAATGGTTAAATTGGTTAAGATTTTGAAACACCAGAAACCACCTTTGAGTAACAGGTTTTCCATGAGGAAGTAATTCTTTTTAACAGCTTAACACGTTCATTTTGAATAATTAATAGTTTGTTACCTCTAGCAGTATTAGTTCTTTGTGGCAGTTTTTGGAAATTTCCTATTTTTATGGCTTATTAAAGATTCTTTTTTAACCTCTGTTCTTGTATTCACTTTACAAAGTGGTTTGTTTTCATTTGATATAAAATACTGCTAAGAAGCCCGGCTTCTTATCTGGCTAACAGTTTCATTTCACAAGAGTCTGTGGTAGGTGTTTAAATGACTTGCTCAGAGTTATAAATATAGCTAGGATAAGAACCCAGGTTTCAAAATAAAATAATTGCTACTAATCCTGGCAGTATAATGAAATAAGTTTATAGATATGATTTGAAACACCTTGGTCCAGGAAAAGGACATTTGGATGTAAAAGTATTTCTTCTTAAACTTGAATGTATCTGCAAATCACCTTGTTCAGATGCAAATTCTTAATAGGTCTGAATTCTAGGGGTGAAGCATTTCTTACAGACTCCCAGGTTATATTGATGCTGGTGGTCCTGGGTGGCCCCCAGTGAAATGGCCTGAATGCAGAGAATCTACATTTCAGTCTTTATTTTCACATCTTTTAAAAATATATAGTTTTTATAATTTAAGACAGTATAGCTAATTTAGCAATAGAGTACAAGGAATATAGAAATTACCATGATCAGCAAACCTAGAAACAATCACTATTAATATTATAATAGGCTGTAATAGAATATAATATTATAAAAGGTTAGATTTCCTTTTCTTTTAAGAGGAAGAAATATTTATGGGCTGGTTTACAGACACTGAGGATCACAGTATGTAGTTTTTATTCTGCTTTTAAAAAAACACTTGAATTTTCTTATTTCATTATTTTCATTAAAAATTCTTTGTAAACAAGATTTTCAATTGTCATATAACTTAAACATCATTAAATACTGAGGTTTCCTAACTGGAAGCTACACTGAGGCAAATATCTTGATCCTCCTATGTATAATTTACCTGTTTAAGATAAATTTCTAAAAGTAAAATTATTTAGGGATGCCTGGGTGGCTCAGTTGGAAGCTTCTGACTTTTGATTTCAGCCCAGGTAATGAGCTCAGCGTTGTGGGAACGAATCCCCTGTTGGGTGGAGTCTGCCTGTCTCTCTCCCTCTACTCTCCTCCCCAGGCTTATGCTCTCTTGCTCGTTCTTCTCTCAAATAAATAAAATCTTTAAAAAAAAAAAAAGTAAAATTATTCAATAAGGAATGACATTTAAAATTTAATAACACTTGATAACTAGGAGCAGGCTTTCCACCTGGACCTTGAGAATGCTTTTTTGTTGAGCTCTTGCTAAAGATCCTCAGGCTGTTAATTATTTTCTGCCTATCTAGTTTTTTAAATTTGCACTGATGCAGATTTAATTGAGGCTAAACATTTTGTTTTTTCATCACTGATTCTGTTAAAGCTTCTTGAACATTTTTGTTATATCAGAAATTTTCAAATAAGTAGAGGGAACAGTGTATCAAAAAGATTTTTAAAAGATGCACTTTTTCTATCTTTCCATATAGTTCTTACTCTTTTTTAAGGAATAACTACTGTATTATTTGAGATTTATGTTGATCCATGTAAATTGTTTTAACTGCTATACAGTATTCAACAATATGTATAAGCCCTGGTTTATCTATTCCCTTATTGAGTTACATTTAGGCTATTTCTAGTTCTTTGTTGAACTAGATCACTACAGTCAGTGTCCGTGTACATGTTTCTCTTTTATGTATAGGTTTATCTAGGTAAATAGAAGCGGGATTGCACCTTTACCATAGTAGATATAGCCAAACTCCTCTCATCAATGCTAACTGCTCATTTTCTAGGGATGTTCAAATTTTTCTGAATTTGAAATTTCTTTTTTAAGATTTTTTTATTTATTTACTCGACAGAGAGAGATCACAAGCAGGCAGAGAGGGGGGAAGCAGGCTCCCTGCTGAGCAGAGCACCACGTGGGGCTCGATCCCAGGCCCTGAGATCATGACCTGAGCCGAAGGCAGAGGCTTTAACCCACTGAGCCACCCAGGCGCCCCTGAATTTGAAATTTTTATATTAATTTTTTTAAAATTAGGACAGAGTATCTCTGGGAGTGATCTTGGCAAGTTAATCTTAAGTCCGTTATTTGTAAACCAGAAGTGAATAGTACTTCAGAGTGGTTATGAAAATTAAGAGGAAGTTAAATTTTATATGCCACAGAGATCTCCTATTTTATCATTTTTCCCCTAGAAACCCTGAGATATGTCTGCTTTTTACAAAACAACAACAAAAAAACAAAACAAAACAGGCTTAGTTTGGGGCACCTGGGTGGCTCAGTCGTTCTGATCTCATAGGTCCTGAGATCAAGCCCCAAGTCAGAGTCTGCTTGGATATTCTCTCCCATGCTCCCCCACAACCCACTAGAGAGCAAGCCAGTGCTCACTCTCTAATAAATAAATCTTTTTAAAAAATAAGACACGCTTAGTTTAACTGAAAGCACTTTATAAGCTTACATGTAAACAAATGTCCTTAAAGTAATAGAAAATGTGTTAATTTTCAGAAAAAAACTATTGTGCTTTGGTACTTTACCCTAATTCACTCTTTTCTTTTCCATTTCAGGTTTTCTAAACCACTTTTCATGAACCAGTGAATATTCAAAGGAGAACTAAATTCGAAGCCTGTACAAAAGCTTATCCCTATAACACGTGCCATACTATATAAACTTCTACTTTTGTCAGTCCTTAACATCTACCTCTCTGAATTTTCATAAATTTCTATTTCACAAGGGTAATTATTTTATATACACTGGCAGCAGCA
>CM052798.1:63134304-63202787 GCA_028533885.1 Nasua narica
CCCCGCCCTTGCCCAGGGAGGGGCCAAGCAATTCGCTCAGGTTCGCTCTCGGGAGCCTTTGTTCCCTTAGCGCTTTCCGTACTGCCCTGGAGGCCGGGAATGCAAATGGCGGCTCCCAGTCTCCGGTCAGAGGAGCTGAGCGCTGGAGTCCCTGAGCGCTGGAGTCCGTGCTCCTCAGCGCACCGTCAGAGGAAAGCAGTCAATCATTCCCGTCTCCCGGGTCCGCACAAGCTCCGAGCTCAACCATGGTGGTGGTGTGCCTCTATCTCTGGCGCGCGGCCCTGTCTGGAGTCTCCAGACCCAGCAGATTCCTGCTGCGCACTCCCGCACCGCTCCTCCCCAAGGAGGAAAGAGGGAGTGTCTCCGGAATGCCTTATGTGGTCCCCGCTCGAAGGGCCACGGCCACGGTCTAGGGTAAGCCCCAGTTGAAAACATACTGTGCGGCTCTTTCTCTTCCGCCGGCTTCTCTGTCCCGATATCCGGCTTCTCCGCCCCCATATCTGGGAGCTCTGCCGCACTCAGACACCCCCGGTCTCTTTGTAACCTCGCGGGTCCTGAAACCACTTTGTTTCCGCGAGGGCTGAACCTCCGGCTTAGCCTCTGGAGGGATGTCCCTCAACGGAGCAGACTCTAAAAGTTCAGATTTTGTTTTCCGAGGCTCTGTGGCTGCAGGGAGCCAGCCCCTCCCCCCGCAGTCTCTCTTCCCGTAGCTTTGGAATCACTTTTCCAAACGTCCTACCTTTCGGAAAGTGGTCGATTTTCTGCTCCTAGGATTGCTCTTCTTCCTCTCTTCTCTCTCCTGTTGAGTATGCTGGCTTTTAGAATGATTGAATATCTATCTAGATGGACTTCTGGGATCCGACTCTATCTCAGCCTCCTACTTCTCTGCCATCTTGCTCCTCCTCCCTAAATGGTTTTTAAAAAAGTACTGATGTAATTTAAATAGTGTTTGAGGTAGTTAAAATGACAAATCACATTTTAAGTTTTAATTATTGTAAGAAATTTACATAGGAAGTAATGTATGAAACTAATTGATTTAAAAGATGTTATGATGTGCCTGGGTGGCTCAGTTAGCTAAGTGTCCAACTCTTGCTTTTAGCTCAGGTCATCATTCCAGGGTTGTGAGATTGACACCTACATCAGGCTCTGTGCTAAGTGGTGACACCTGCTTAAACTTCTCTGTCTCCTTCTCTCCCCACCCTTCTCTATTTGCACATACTTTTGCTCTCAAAAAAGAATTAAAATTAAAAAAATAAAAGATCTTTGTCCCAAGATACAATTTTTAAATTTTGATACCATTAGAACAATTAGTGATCTTTGATATGATTTCATAAAACTTTAATCAGTACCAAATCACAGAAACTTTATATTTTATTTGATTTACCCACTAATTTCATATAAATCAAGGTGGAGCAATGCTTTGAAATCTTGGAAAGGCTTCTGTTCTGGTATTGGTATCTTTTTGTATCCTTAAGGATTGTCCAACTTTGATCATTCTTTTTTTATAGTAACTCAGCTACCTTATTTTTTAATTTTTATATATTCATATAATTTAAATTTTACTGTGTATTCTTGTAAACTGCTCTAAATCCTCTGAGAAAAATACAGAAAACAACACACAAACATAGCTTAAAATATTTCAAGACTGGCATTTTCATCTGGAATAATCACATTTACTATTGTGGTATCCAAGCCTAGGAAGAAATAGGTGGAGTAAAATGGTTTTCATCATTCTATAGCCATTTGTACAAATTTAGTCTTTCCACTTCCAGAAACATAGTTCTACTTCATGTAAAATACCATCTATATTTAACTTTAATTTTTAAACTTGAGAAAATGAATTGTTTAGAATAGTAAAATATGCCCTGATCACAAGTCTATCATAATATAACTTAGTACTCTATTTAGTTGTATAGGATATATGTTCATTTCATTGCATTACCAGTCCTACTAATAATATGTCTTTTTAAATTACTATGAGTATATAAATCCCTAAGTTTTCACTTTTGGTCTATTTTAAAGCCTTTTGTGTTTTTCTTTTTACTTTTCACATGAATCAGAGACCAGAAATGAGTGGAATGCTATCTTAAAGAAGTCAAAAATCTGTTATAACCTTTATAAATACTACTTCAATGAAGAAAGATAAAAAAATCCACAAAATTCCAACTGATAATTACCCCATTCAGACACTGGTGAATATGTCCCTCAATCCAAGCCGACCTTCCTCCTCAGAGGTAAGAAAATCTTTTAAACTAAAATATAAGAAAGACTTGCTTAACATTGCTTTTAAAGAGTTCCAAGAAAGAAAAAATATGGATTACATAAAGTTTTAGATATTAACTCCGCTATGTATCTCATTGTCAGATTATAGTTACTTTATTACAGTTCATTTATCTCTAGCTTATTGTACTGGAACCCTCAGTGCATTGATCCTATCACTTTTTTTTTTTTTTATTTCTTCACCTTGTGATGCCCTCCATAGCTTAAATACCATAGAGCATAGAGCAGTCTTGATTACTCTCTTGCTCATACTTTTGACTCTTTGCCTCTCATTTTATCATACTGCTTGGCAAAACAAAAACCCTGGTTTATCGAACTCTTCACCTATGCTATACCTATGCCTACAATGGAATGTGGCTGGAAGAACAGTATACCAACATGAAGGGTGTTATCACTTTAAATTCATGACCATGAATCTAAACTAGAACCTTTTACTGGTAGGCAATCAGACTGTCTCCCACTCACTCATTTTTCTGCTATTCTAGACAATTATTTCATACCTTTTCATACCCTCCGTACCTTCTCCATTTTCTCTTTAAACCAACTGTAATCACTTTCATTCCACTATTACACCAAAATTGCTCTTGTTAAATTCACTTCTACATTACTAAATATGTTGTTTAATTCTTATCCCACATATTCTGATCTGTGCACAACAGTTGACACTATTGATCACTCTTCTTTGACATAATTCCTTCACTTGACTTTTAGCATACACATATCTTGGTTTTCCTTCTACTTTCCTTGTTGTTTATTTTCAGTCTTCTTTGCCAGAGAATTTCAGGGGGCAGCTCTTTGTTCTCTTCTGTATCTGCACTCATTCTTTGATGATCTCATTCAGTATAATTTTAAATACCAACTTCATGCTAAGGATCTCCAAGTTAATATCCTCAATCTAGTCTTCTCTCCCAAACTACAGATGTGTATTTTCAGCTGCCTACTTGATATCTCCACTGAGATGGCCAGTAGACATCTTAAGATTAGCATGTCTCAAACTGAATTACGGATCTTCCCCCCGCCTCCCAAAACATGTTCCATTTGACTTTCTCCATCTCAAGTGATGGCAAATCCATCCTTTGAGTATCTAAGGCCAAATGCCTTAGAATTGTAATTCTTTTTCAAACTTCATTTCCAATGTACTACTTTAGCTTCAAATTATATAAAAAATCTGACTTCCCATCATCTCTACTGCTAGTACTTGGAGTGAGCCACCATATTCTCAAACTTTAATTATTCAGATAGCTTCATAACAGGTTCCATTTTCTTGTCCCTTACAACCTAATCTGTTATCCATTTAATAGTTATTACATATAGCAAAATTTGCAAGTAGGACATTATGTATGTCCTAATGTGAAACAGTATGAAATACAGGGCAGCATTTATAAAGTATTCATGCTTCCAGGTGATTAATTTGCATCAGTTGAAGGCTATACAGTTAACTGTTTACAAGAAATAGAGGACTTCATTTCAAAATTGCTTGTGAAATGAGGTTGGGTGAGAAGATGGCAGAATAGGAGGGCCCTAAGCTCGCTTCATGCCATGGATACAACTCGATAATATTCATGTCAATGTAAATAACCCAGAAAACGACATGAAAAAGACTGGCAGAATAAACTCTGCAACTAAAGGTAGGGAAGAAGCCACACCAAAGGAGTTAGGAAGGGCAAAGACATAATCTGAGAGCAAAATGGACCATGGCCATCTTAAGTGGGCAGGAAAACCAGTGGTATGGAGAGGGACAGAAAATAAATTTTCACACCAGGGAGGCCACAAACAGGGAGGACGAAGACCTGTAATATTTGCCTTTATAAATGAGAGGAGCTGTATTTCTTGAGTTTTAACAACCAGAGAAGCTTAAAGCCTGGAATTTTAAGAATCAGCAGGCTCTACTCTGGAAGAGGAGGGAGGCCAGTAGGAAGTGGAGTCCCTGCCCATAAAGAGCTCACAAAACAGCCCATGCAGACACAAAGTAGAACCAGCAGTTTGAAAATGTCTGGGGGAAAGAGAGTGATTTGCTTATCTCAGAGCATAGCCCAAAGACACAGGGATCATCAGAGACCCCTCCAGGAACAAAGGAGCTAGTAGGTGCCATTTACCTCCCCCACCCCCCAGAATAAACAGTGGCCACTGGTAGGAACCAGTGTGGTGCCAAAACTTGTTACCTAACTTGTTTGCACCAAACCCTGACCCTCAAGCTGGGCACATCAGCCCACAAGCAGTCCCACTTGCTTCAGTCCTAGTGCTCCAGGTTCCTCCCCTAGAATACTGGTGCAAACCCTGCCAAACCAAATCTGCTGATCCATGCATGTTGCAGGACCTCACTTCTGAAAGTAGCAGGAGGGGGTCTTGTTTCATAAGCAGATGACCACACACCTTGTTAAAATGCACCCCATTCCTGCTGGGGACAAAATGATACAGTAGGCAAAGAGAGCCTCTGCAGATGACTAACTCAACAGCTGAGCACATGCAACACACATAAGAGACACTTCCTGAAGCTTCAGGCCCTGCGGAATGGGACATTGCACTGCAGGGTGCTATAGGACCTCTTCTTCATAAGGCTATTATTGTTAAGAGCAAGAAAAGTAGCTGACTTTCCTAACACAGAGAAACAGACACAGAAAATCAAACAAAATGAGACAGAGAAATCTCTCCCAAATGAAAGAACAGGACCAAACCATTAGAAGAGACCACAATGAAACCTATAAGTAATATGCCTGATAGAGAATTTAAAGTAATGATCATAAACATACTCTTGGACTTGAGAAAAGAGTGGAGGACATCAGTGAGTCCCTTAACAAAGAGATTTTAAAAATAATAATAATCAGAGATGAAGTACACAGTACATGAAATTAAAAATATATTTAATGGAATAAATACCAGACTAGATGAAGCAGAGAAACAAATTAATGACCTGGAAGACAAGTAATGGGAAGTAACCAAGCTGAACAAAGTAGAGAAAGGAAAAATATGCAGATTGAGAATAGTCTTAGGGAACTCAGTGACTCCATCAAGCACAATAACATTTGCATTATAGGGATTTCAGAAGAAAAGAAGAAATAAAAAATTACATGGAAACAAATGAAAATGAAACACAATGGTCCGAAATCTTTGGGCTGCAGCAAAAGTGGTTCTAAGAGGGAAATTTGTAGCTTATAGCAATATAGTCCTACCTCAAGAAGCAAGAAAAATCTCAAACAACTAACCTTAGACCTAAAGTAGTTAGAAAAAGAAAAACAAAACCCAGTAAAAGAAAGGAAGTAATAAAGATTAGAATAGAAATAAATAACTTAAAAAAAATAGAACACATCAATGAAACCAGAATCAACCAAATTGATAAACCTCTAGCAAGATTCATTAAAAAAAAAGACCCAAATAAACAAAATCACTAATGCAAGAGGAAAAATAACACCACAGAAATATAATTGTAATAGAATATTATAAAAACGTATGTGCCAACAAATTGGATAACTTAAAAGATGTGGATAAATTCCTAGAAACATATGACCTACCAAAACTAAAGCAAGAAGGAATAGAAAATTTGACCAGACCAATTACCAGCAATGAAATAGAATCAGTAATCAAAAAACTCCCAAAAAACAAAAGTCCAGGACTAGATGGCTTCACAAGCAAATTCTACCAAACATTTAAAGAGTTAATACCTATACTTTTCAAACTACTCCATAAAATACAACAGGAAGGAAAACTTCTAAATCCAATCAATTTATGAAGCCAGTATCAACCTGATACCAAAACCAGATAAAGACACTGTAAAAAAAAAAAAAACTACAAGCCAGTATCTCTCAAGAATATAGATGCAAAGATCCTTTGTTTCCAAAAACAAAGTATTAGCAAATGAAATCCAGCAATACATTAAAAAAATATACAGGGGCACCTGGGTGGCTCAGTAGGTTAAAGCCTCTGCCTTTGGCTCTGGTCATGGTCTCGGGGTCCTGGGATCGAGCCCCGCATTGGGCTCTCTGCTCAGCGGGGAGCCTGATTCCCCCTCTCTCTGCCTGCCTCTCTGCCTACTTGTGATCTCTGTCAAATAAATAAATAAAAATCTTTAAAAAAAAAATCATACACCACAATCAAGTGGGATTTATTCCTGGGATGTAAGGATAATTTAATATTCCCAAAATCATAAATGTGATATGTAATATCAATAAGAGAAAGGATAAAAAACCATATGATCATTTTGGTAGATGCAGAAAAAGCTTTCAACAAAGTACAACATCCATTCATGATAAAAACTTTGCAGAGTAAATCTAGAGGAAACATACCTCAACATAATAAAGGCCTTTTATGAAAAACTCACAACCAACATCCTACTCAATGGTGAGAGCTTTTCCTCCAGGGTCAAGAATACAATAAAGATGTCCACTCTTACCACTTTTATTCAACATAGTACTGGAAGTCCTAGCCTTAGCAATTAGACAACATAAAGAAATAAAAGACATCTAAATTGGTAGAAGGAAGAAGTAAAATTTTCACTAATTTCAGATGACATACTCTATATAGAAAACCCTAAAGACTACCAAGAAGCTACTGAAACTTATAAATGAATTCAGTAAAATCACAGGATACAAAATCAATGTATAGAAATCTGTTGCATTCCTATAAACTAATAATAAAGCAGCAGAAAGTGAAGGTAAGAAAATAATCCCATTTACAGTTGCACCAAAAGCAATAAAGTATCTAGGAATAAAGTTAAACAAGGATGTGAAAGACCTATACTCTGAAAACCGTTAAACTCTGATGAAAGAAATTCAAGACAACACAGAGCCATTCCATGCTCATGGGTTAGAAGAGCAAATATTGTTAAAATGTTTATACTACCCAAAGCAATCTACAGCTTTAATGCAATCCCTGTCAAAATATCAATAGCATTTTTCACAGAACTAAAACAAAAAATCCTAAAATTTGTATGGAACCACGAAAGACCTCAACTAGCAAAAGTAATTTTGAGGGGCGCCTGGGTGGCTCAGTTGGTTGAGCGGCTGCCTTCGGCTCGGGTCGTGATCCCGGGGTCCCGGGATCGAGTCCCATATCGGACTCCCGGCTCTGCGGGAAGTCTGCTTCTCCCTCTGACCTTCTCCCCTCTCATTCTCGCTCTCTCTCTAATAAGTAAATAAAAAAAATTAAAAAAAAAAAAAAAAGTAATTTTGAAAAACAAAAACAAAACTAGATGAATCACAATTCCAGATTTCAAGTCATTTGACAAGGCAGCAATTAAAATAGTATGGTACTGACATAAAAATAGACACATATATCAGTGGAATAGAACAGAAAACCCAGAAATAAACCCATAATTATATGGTCAATTAATCTTCAACAAAGAAGAAATGAATATACAATGGGAAAAAGACAGTTTCTTCAACAAATGGTGTTAGGGAAACTGGACAGCCACATGCAAAAAAATGAAACTGGGACTCTAACTATACTCAGAAATAAACTCAAAATGGATTAAAGACCTAAATTTGAGACCTGAAACCATAAAAATCCTGGAAGAGAGTCATTTCTCTGACATTGGTCGTAGCAACATTTTTCATGATATGTCTCCTGAGGCAAAGGAAATAAAAGCAAAAATAAACCGAACTATTGGGACTACATCAACATAAAAGGCTTCTGCACTGTGAAGGAAACAATCGACAAAACTAAAAGGCACCCTATGGAGTGGGAGAAGATATTTGCAGATGACACCCAGACTAGTGTCCAAAGTATATAACTAATACAACTCAATACCCCAAAACCAAATAATCTAGTGGAAAATAGGCAGAAGACATGAACAGACATATCTCCAAAGACATTCAGATGGCCAACAGACACATGAAAGGATGCTCAACATCACTCATCAGCAAGAAAATACAAATCAAAACCACAATATCACCTCATATCTGTCAGTATGGCTAAAGTCAAAACTAACAAGAAGCAAGTGTTGGAGAGGATGTGGAGAAAAAGGAATCTTGTTGCACTGTTGGTGTGACTGCAAACTGGTACTATGGAAAACAGTATGGAGATTCCTCAAAAAATTAAAAATAGAACTGCCCTTCAATCCAGTAATCACACTACTGAGTATTTATCCAAAGAATACAAAAACATGAATTCAAAGGAGTACATGCACCCCTGTTTTTTACAGCATTATTTATACTAGCCAAACTATGTGAGCAGCTCAATTGTCCATTGGTAGGTTACTGGATAAAGAAGTTTTTATATATCTTTATATACAATAGAATATTATTCAACCATAAAAAATGAAATCTTGCCATTTGCAACAACATGGATAGAGGTAGAGAGTATAATGTGCAAAGAGAAATAGTATGTGATCCTACTCATATGTGGAATTTAAGAAACAGTAAATGAGAAAAGAGGAAAAGGGGAGAGAGACAAACTAAGAGACACTTAACTGTAGAAAACAAACTGATGGTTATCAGAGGGGAGGGGTGATGGGGGAGTGAGGAAAATGGGGGATGGGGATTAAAGAATATACTTTTCATGATTTAAAAAATGATTTTTAAAAAAACTATACTATGTTTTAAAAAAAGGAACTGGAGAATTAAGTTAAATGACGTCTTGAAATTATAAGGTAAATTCAGAATGGAAAACATTCTTTAAAACAACGGGCCCAGTCTCTCCGAAAAAATGCCATGAAGAGGGGGAGAAAGCATACAGGTCTGGAAGAACTTGCAGATTAAGACACTTAAAGATGTGACAAACCAAATGCAAAGTGTTAATCCTTGATTGGATTCTAGATTGAAAAAACATTGAGGGAAAAAAAAACATTGAGGGCAAATGGACAATTGAGGAAATTCGAGTATGGAATGGATATTTTACATAAAGGGACTGTTAATTTTCTTAAATGTTAAAATCGTACTGTGATCATTTTGGAGAAATCCTTATTTTTAGGAAATGGCTGCCAAAGTATTTAGGAGTATGTTTTCACAACGTCTGATTTACTTCGGTTTATCAAGAAAGGGATAGATGATGTGAGGACAGTCTGTGAGATCTGTCAGCCCATCGATCACCAGGATTGATTTGGCTGATCTGGGTGGCTAAGGGGGTGTCTTCTTCCTCTCAGCTCCATGTGCATCCCTCCCAAAGCTGCATACTGTGTTGAAGAGGAGGATCTTCCCCAATAAAGGAGGACCATTCTTCGATCAAGGGTATAGGAGCAGCTGTGCTCCCCTGCCAGAACCTCCCAACAAGCTCTCAAGGTCCATATATAGGAGAAAGTAGGGTAGTCAAGCTTCCAAGACTTCAAACATATCCAAATAAGGCACTGCATGTGGCAGTCTGCCTTTAAAAAAGAGAGAGGGTGAGAGAAAGTAAATGTGGCATTATGTTAACTTTTAAATCTACATAGTAGGTATTTGGGTATTCAGAGTATTACTCCTTTTATTTGTACGTATGTTTAGAATTTTTCATATTAAATAAAACTATAAAATGAATGTCAGATGTTGTCCTTCTATTAAAACCCTGTATTGGCTTCCCATTTTCTGAAATGAAGATCTTACAATGGCCTGGAAAACCCTATTTATTTTGTTCCTTGTCCTCCTCATTTTTCTTATTTTATTGCTTACTGTTCTCTGCTTCAATCATACTAGCACTCTCACCTTAAGACCATCATTTTAGAGGTGCCCGTGTGGCTCAGTCAGTTAAGTGGTTAAGTGTCTACCTTCAGCCCAGGACCCTGGGATCAAGCTCCCTGCTCAGCAGGGAGTGTGCTTCTTCCTCTGCCCCTACCCCTGCTCGTGCTCCCTCCCCACCCGGACTCCACTCTCTCTCTATCAAATAAATAAAATCTTTAAAAAACAAACAAACAAACAAACAAACAAAAACTTCTTTGCTTTAGCTTTTCTCGGAACTCTTTCCCTCTACATCAGCACTTGGCTAATTGTTTTCTCCCCTGTAGTCTTTACTTAAATCTCCCCTTTTTCCGTAAGACCTACCCAGGGTATTTAAAACTAAAAACTAAATTCTCTTTTATCATTCCAATTTTCCTTGCCCTGCACTTATCCTTTTCCCCAGTACTTACCCCTTTCTCGTGTACTGTATGACTTATCATTGTTTTATATTTATTGTTTATTGTCTGTGTCCCTCATAGGCCTGGGACTAGTCTGAGGCAAATGAGTCACTTGCCTTGGGTGCAGAATTTAAGGAGCATACACAAAAAACCCCTCCATAATTAAGATAAATAATTCGATTTTTTTTTTAAATGAAAACTGATGAAAGAAATCCGTAATAGCAACATTTTAAATGGAAATAGAATCTGATAGTACCATGCCTAGCCATTTTGGGGCCTGAGGCAAAAGGCAAAATATATGCTCATAAATATACATTTTAGTATATTTTTAAATGGTTAATAGTTTTGATGGAAATATTACTGATGAGCTTCCATGAAAGCCAGGAAAGTAAAATTTGTAACAAATTCATGTTTTGATATAAATAGAATATCTGACCTTAATGTTGTAATTTTAATATATCCTTTTGAAATTTTCCGTATATTTTCCAACTACTTTGTTATTCTGAAAAAAATTGACCATTAAGAAATATATATATGTTTTTAAGAAACATGTATTGAAGTTCATATTTTTCCTTTTTCCTCAGGCTCTAATAGTAGTATTAAATTCTATATTTAAATTTTTGATATTTTGTTTATCATTAATTTTTTGCATTGAGTAGTGTTTTTTTAATTTTGTTTGTCTTGATTACTGAGGTTTTGGTACAGCCTTAAATTTTATACCTGAGGTGAGTACCTCAATTACTTCACCTTTCTTGTCCTGATACCTCATTAGAATGTAAAACTATATGTAGGCAAAGATCTTTGTCTTATTGACTACATATTCCTAAAGCCTAGACCTGTGCTGGCACATGGTAAACACTCAGTAAATATTTGCTGAGGGAACAAATAAACACAAATTCACTATAAATTTTGTTAAAGAGGGTGCCTGGGTGGCTCAGTTGGTTAAGCAACTGCCTTTGGCTCAGGTCATGATCCTGGAGTCCCAGGATCGAGTCCCATATCGGACTCCCGGCTCTGCGGGAAGTCTGCTTCTCCCTCCGACCTTCTCCCCTCTCATTCTCAGTCTCTGTCTCTAATAAATAAATAAATAAATCTTTAAATTTTGTTAAAGAAATGTTTTATTAAGTATATTTTCTCTGTATTGCCTATTCATTCAATTACGGAATTTGTACACTTTGAATTATAGTTCATGAATTTAAAAAATATTGACAGAATTTACTTGGTTTGTGCAAAGTAATAGAGTAAAATGCTTATTAGTTCAATAAATATTTTTTCCTGTAAATATTAATCCATCTATATAAGGGATAAGGTCATATTTACTTGTCTTCTGAAGGTTTTGCAAATATTTGTGTAGCTATTAAATATTATAGTATTAATAGTATAGTGTAGTGTTAGCTATGAATAGTATAGTATAGCTAGGGAATTATCTTTTAAATGCCCTGGTGGTCAAAATACAGCATATGGCAAACTCGACATCAGAGCTATACATATATCAAATGTATAGAAATAATTTACTTGGTCTATAAAAACAACTTGAGCAAAACAGTTCAAAAAAGTATTTTATCTCCTATAAAAATTTCTAATTTTAATGATAGGTCATATTCAACTTTTTAAAGGTTTTCTCAGATATTTAATATTGTAGAGTATAATCATTTAAATTTTAATATACAATGAATAACTTAGACTAAAAGATTGGAATATTTTTTGTAATTCTGTTTCTGTTGTAGTAATCTAAATATTCTTCTAAACAAAAGTATTCTAATTGAGGTTTAACAAAACAATAGAAAAGAAAGTGGCATTTATAAGCACAGGCAAGCTAAGCAGACAGACATGACCTATGTAAGAACAACCATTTCCTTCCCTATCACCGTCAGGAATAGGTTCTTCTTAGAATTCTGGGAAACAAAAATATTTCCCAAACCACAGTATTCACACTTTTGCAGTTACTAAGAACTAGCAATCATTACAACTATGTTAGGGAGACAATATGTAAAGTATAAGGATTCCACAAGATCACCCCAACAGAACTGAGTAGGTAGGGATCAGGGGAGAGGAAAAGGTTGGTAACCAGAAAACTGATCTTGGTGGGCTGGTACTCTTACTTCAAGCCACAAAAGGAAAACTGCATGTCAGAGATGTTAGGATACCCTAGGACCACATCTATGACATTATTTCTAGGGAGAACATGTACTCCAAGTGCCAAGTAGCCAATAAACCAAAATTTCAGCTCTTCATTTTGTTTTCTGTGTCTGTTCAGAAGAATACATGTATTCCATGTTTATTTCAGTTATGTTTATTAAGCTTAAAATTCTAGAGGAGATCGGTTGATTTTTTTCACTTTAAAAATATTTTAACTGACGTTCTTCTCAATTTATTCAGTTGGTGGAACTTCATGTTTTTTATGTCCCTGAAGGATCGTGGAACTATAAGCTAAATACCATTTCAATAGAAGTTGTTAACAAATTCATTTCAGCTGGATTTATAAGGCAAGTATTTTGTGGTCATACTATAATGTGCCTGAAAAAGCAATCTTTTTCTCTGCAGAGAAAAATGGTTTTTTGGAAATTTAAGTTATAAGTGAAAAACTCTGGTTCATGTGATGGATCCAGCTTCTAACTTAATACTATCAATAAATAATGCTATAGTACAGTTAATAAGTACTGCAGAAACACTTGTCACTGCCACCCAGATAAAAGGGTATAACTGATGTATTACTATTGTTACGAAGAGAATTAGAGAATTGAGAAATTATCTAAAATTGGAAACCTGTTGAAGAGCTGTGAATAGTGGTTAAATCAGTATATCCACAATGACTTTTTTACTGAACTGTTTCAAAACAGAAACTGAAACTATATGTGTATATACACTTTACATATACGTACATATAAGTATATGTACACATATGAAACACAATGACATTCCTTATCTTCCCCATCACTTCAAGAATACTAGCCTCATTTTTGTTCTGGAACACATCAGACATGAATCTACCTCAGGACCCTTGTACTTGCTGTTCTCTTAGTCTAGAATGTTCTTTCTGCCCTTACATAGCCTATCTCTTCTTTAGCTCTTCAATATTTTTTTTAGCTCTTCTCTGATCACTATATTTAAAATTGTAGCTATCCTCCCTGTCCTGCTTTATTTTTCTTTATATTACTTAGCAGTGTCTTATGAATTAGTTTGTCTATTATTCTTTCCCACCATTAGATTTATGAAGTCTGTAAGGGCAGAGATTTTTGTCTCTTTTGTTGATTGCCATATTCCCAATCCTTAGAACAATGCCTGATACATAGTGGGGGCTCAATAAATATTTTTTGGTTGAATAAATTATATAATGTTTCCCATAAGATCCTAGAAAAATAAAAACTCAAAACAGTAGCATGAATGATGGCTTTAAATTTTAGATGTTGAGAAGTGAAGTATTCCTAATGAGCAAAGATGTGGAGTCTGACAGTTTTTGATTATCAAAGAAATTTTTAAGCACTAGATCGTCCTGTCAAACTTCCAAAGTAAATATCTGTGGCTAAATCATTCTTTAATATATGTATAAAAGTATATAAATTCCATAGCAAATATTTTTAATAATAGTTCAGACATAGATGAGAAATATAGACAAGCATTTTCCTTTTCAGTACAGAAAGGACTTTTATAAACAGTATTTATTTGTATAATCATTTTATTTTTTTAATTTCCTGAAGTTTAATAAAGTGCCAGACAATGTAAAAACACAACATATTGAGCTATATATGATACATTAAATTAGTATTTATGTTTGAGATAGCTGACTAATGTTATAGAATTTTTAGTATAGCTGCAACCTATTTCATTTTACATTATAAGGCAATGTCATGATATTTCAGAGTATCTCCTCACCTTACTTTACAAGCCCTGAGAGAACGACTTAGTGAGTTCCTTGGTGAAGATGCTGTTGCAGAAAAATTTTTATTTCTGAAATGCATTGGAAATAATCTAGCTGTGGTAAGTTTCCTTAATTTTTTCCTTTTGATTAAAGAAAAGCATAACTTAACAAATTATGTTTTTTAAATGCTAGCGGCTCCTGGGTGGCTCAGTGGGTTAAAACCTCTGCCTTCAGCTCAAGTCATCATCTCAGGGTCCTGGGATCAAGCCCCACGTTGGGCTCTCTGCTCAGCAAGGATCCTGCTTCCCCCCTCTCTCTCTCTGTACTTGCTTCTCTGCCTACAATTTAGGAAAACAAATATTGGAGATTGGAAGAGACCTAACTAAAGATAATTTAAATCAAATTCTGAAGTCCTTCCAATATTTTATTATTTTTAACAAATATTTACTGATGTTTTTCTATAAACAAAATGAGAAAAAAGAACTGGATATGTATCCTGCCCTTAAAGAAAATCTTAAAGATGAATAAATTGTAGATCTCTCTCTGTCAAATAAAGAAATAAAATCTTTAAAAAAGAAAAGAAAAATATGGGTCTTATTGGCGTATTATTGGGCACTAAAATGATGGAGAATATTTTTGGGTGTGTATTTCCTTGGGAAGAAAAGGAAGATAAAGTCAAAATGTAATTATATAAGCAATGTGTATTTTAAAATTTACATGAGTGTCTAAAAAAAATTTTTTTTTTTTTTTTTGGAGAGCACATGCATGTGTGTGCATGAGCTGGTGGGGGGCAGAGGGAGAGAGAGAATCTTAAGCAGGCTAAAAAGTCAGTGTGAGCCTGACATAGGCTTAATCTTACAACCCTGAGTCTAAATCAAGAGTCAACCACTCAACCGACTGAGCCACCCAGGCGCCCCCTAAAACATTTAAGTAAGTGCTTGTGTTCTGGACAAAAATGGATCCTCATTGTTTGGGCCACAGCTAGCCTCATTTGATGTGAAATGATAGGGCTCCAACAATTTTTGTTTGTTTTAGCTATTATCTGTTGAACACTCCTGTTTAGAGTTTATGTGGCTTAATGGCTGGATTTTCTAAGTAGAATTTTCCTAGCTGAAATTCTTAATCTAGCAAGCCACCAGATCTCAAAGTTTCTGGTTTTATATTAAACAAAAATGCAGTATATTCCTGTCCCACTCTAGTTAACATATCATTAGCATGTGTTAATTTATGTGATTGTTTATTTAACATCTGATTCTGCCATTAGACTATCACTCCCTGTGAGCAGGGACTTTATTCACTATTGTATTTATAGCCAGTGCCTAAAATTAAATTAGAGGCATTTCAGTGTTGATTGGACAAATTAAATAATGAATGATAGTGGGGACAATAAAGCATTTCCCATCAAAGTAGTACTATAAAGGAATTTGCTATATGGAATTCTCAGGATCAGCAGCTAGATATGAAGTTTTTGTTATTTGAATTCTATTCAGTATGGTAAAATACCAATTTATTCATCTTTAAGATTTTCTCAAACAAGGAAGAAAAAGAACAATTCTTTTTGTTCTTTTTCATAATATCGAAAATACAAAATATCAGTCACAGAATCCAAGATTGGAAGAGACCTAACTAAAGATAATTTAAATCAAATTCTGAAGTCCTTCCAATATTTTATTATTTTTAACAAATATTTATTGATGTTTTTCTATAAACAAAATGAGAAAAAAGAACTGGATATGTATCCTGCCCTTAAAGAGTATTCACTGTAGTGGTGAAGAGAAAATACATAAATAATTAAAATAGTGTATTTTGTATATTCAGAAGAAAAAGGGATTACTTCCAGCAGGAGAAGAAGAGAGAGAACTTTGAGAAAGCAACGATACTCAGTTTGCATCTTGAAAGATAAATATTTAACCTTACAAAAATGTTGGGTGAAAAAGCTTTCTGAGCAGAGAAAATAGAAAGAGCACAGAAGTGGAAAAATAGGCAATTAAGAAAGAGTAAATGTTTCCCTTTTTATTGGAATATAGTATAAAACGGAATAGTAGGGAACAAGTTGTAAAGTGATTTGTTGAAGATCTTAAATGCCAGATTAACAAATTTTATTTGTTTCTGAAGCATTGGAGTTCTGAAGCAAAAGATGACATGATGAGAGCCTTCAGAGAGTAGAGGCAGGGATTGTAACTAGCAGACTTTAACTAGGAGACTTTTGTGTGGTTAGGCCAGAGATAAGGAGGGCTTAAGGAATAGGCTCCTTGTCAGATTTCGTCTGCTGCTATTTTTCTTCTTAGTTTTCCAAACACAAAAATCTTTGGTCCTCAGATGCATAAAACTCCTTTCTGGTTTATGTTCTTTGCACTTGCCTGGAAATTACTTCCTTATGATTTTCAAATACCTTGCTTTTTCTTTTTATAATTCAGGTCTCAGGCTCAAGTATTATGTTTTCAAAAGGGCCTTTTCTGACTACCTAGTTTTTAGATGTTCTTTCTCTTAAGTTACTCTCTATTACATCAGGTTTTTGTTTTCATAAATCACATTTCACTATCCTAAATCATGTTTATTTAACATCTGTTCTCCTAAGTAGAATATAAGCTACATGAGAGCAAGGACTTTGCCTTGTTTACCATCATATCGCCCACCATTTAGAACCCAACAGTTCTGACCCATAGTATGGGTCTGCCTGACCCATAGTATGCCCTCATAGTATGAATGAATGGATGGATGGATGGTTCAATAACAAATGAACTCTATGGGTTGTATATTTAGGAAATAAAGTTTACAATGTTGGACTCTAGAGCCAGTTTATCTGGTTTTGCATCCCAATTTGGAAAATTCCTAGTTATAAAATCAAGTTATGAGCAAGTTATTTAACTTTTCTTTCCTCAATCTTATTGTCTAATATGTAATATGTGTGCCTATCACATGGAATTGTGGAGATTAACTGAGCTAATATATGCAAAGCACTTAAAATAGTGCTTGACATAAAGTGAATCCATGTAAGTGGTAGCCATGATTGTTACTATTAAATGACAAAAGAATTTCTTTTATGTTTTGTACAGTGAATAGAAATAGGATTATGTTCTACATTTTCTAGACTCTAGCCTTAGTTATCAGTTTTTAGATTTTATTTTTATGTCACAGGTATGTGCCTTCTGCAAAAAAAAAGGAATAAAAAATAATTGAAAACATACAGAAGCTTTATTTTTTTTTTTGTCATTTATTTCTAGGTGAAGGTAAAGCAAGAATCAGAACTGAAACTGAAGTCATTTGCTCCTCCATATGTATGTAATGTGACATTTTAAACTTATGTTAATTTTTTAACTTACTGTTTTTTAAATTACAAACTAATTCTTTAAAAATTTTCTGTATGTTTTAGGCTCTTCAACCAGAATTATATTTGCTTCCTATAATGGATCATTTAGGAAATACTTATTCGGCATCAACTGTTTCTTTAGATGGGCGGCAGACTAATAATGGTGTTGCTGAGGCTGATGGAATAATCCACAGACCACTTAGTGTAACTTTGTTGAAGGAAGAACCTGGAACAGATCCCAGTTTTTTAGTAAACGCTTTGAAAGAGCTTCTTAACAAGAATCAGGAAGAAGGTGATTTCAACTGGAATGGGAAAAACAAAGAGGTTATTATAGTACGTTTTAGTAGTCAGGTCTGTGAGCAAATTCTAGACAAATCTAGCCTTACAAATGTGGCAATATCAAATGAAAGCGACAATTCCATTTGGGGATTTTAAAAAATAGTTTCACCAAGTAAGAGAAAAAAACAAACAACTTAATTACTATGTTAAAAGCCAAATCAAAATACTTAGTACACTTAAATAAACTCTACTACTTTCTTTTATAATAGTTTCAGATAAAGTTAAGGCTAAAGGAGAAAAGAAGTGATCACTGTATAGAACCTTGGTATTATTGGTATTATTACTGTAAATGAGAGGATCTTAGCCACAATAACTGTGTCAAACCAAAGCAAAGCAACTTTAATGCTGGGAGACATGTCAAAGAATCACAAATTTTTATATGATTACATTCATCAATTTACTGATAGTTCTTAAAAAGTGGTAGATAATTAGGGTGTCTTGGTGGCTCAGTCAGTTAAGCATCTGCCTTTGGCTCAAGTGATGGTCACATTGTCCTGGGATCCGGCCCCATATCAGGCTACCTGCTCAGCAAGGAGCCTTTCTCCCTCTCCAGCTCCCCTGTCCTTGTGTTCCCTCTCTTGCTATCTCTTTCTGTCATAAATAAATAAAATCTTAAAAAAAATGGTAATTAAACAAAATTAAACATATAAACAAAGCTGAAACTATAAGAACTTATGGAAAAATATTGCATAAGGAAATAAACTGTTTATGACAGAAAAGCAAATATACTAAACATTTATAAATGAACCCCTCCAACTAATGACAACATAAATTACAGCTGCAAAATACACATGTTCTTTATCAGTTGCATTTTTCTCCATCTTCAGTTATAGTCATGTTTACATTCTAAGTTTATGCTGTATCCAGTGATAGTTTAAACTTAGCACCTTCTTTAGTATTTACCCTTCTGATGTTTTTTTATTTCTGATGAGACATGTGAATAAGATCCACCTATTTTATTTGATGCCAGTGAGATACTCAGAATCTTTACCTCCTTGATCTAGGCTTGTCTCTGCTACAGTCTTAAATGTTGCTATCTAGTCAGGGTATTACTTAAAGGTTAAAAGGAAAAAACACCTAAGGAAAAAAATTCAGAGTGAAATCCCAGCATTCCTGAAAAGTACAAGGTCAAGTGGCTAATGAAGTGGGCAATTGCCCTACATTAAGCTGTGAGTAGTGTCGTATTTCATATCCTGGGCTCTACTGGGCAGATATTTGCACAAAACACAAAAAAAATCCTTGGTGGGAATATTTATCCCTTGAATTTTGTGAAAGTGTAGTTTTTAAATTGTATTAATTTCTTATAGGTATTATAAGAATTATACATTATATGTATTAATTTCTAATATGCTGGTCAGCATATTCTTTTTTTTTTTAAGATTTTTATTTATTTGTTTGACAGAGAGAGAGAGCACAGGTAGGCAGAGTGGCAGGCAGAGGGAGAGGAAGAAGCAGGCTCTCTGCTAAATGGAGAGCCCAATGTGGGACTTGACCCAGGACCCTAAGCTCATTTTAAAAAAGGTCTAGAAACACCAATAACTCTAAAGAAGAAAATTAAGATTAAAATAATTCTACCAACCAGAAATGGCTTCTGTTAATATTCTCATATATATTCTTTCAGTTATTTTTTTCAGTTCTCGTATGTAATATTTTTAGCTTTTAAAAATGAGGATACAAACCCTCTGAGAGTCTGTTCTTGTATTTTAGAATATATTGTAGATTTTTCATATCAATAAATACAGATCTACATCATTATAGAATTCCTTGTGATACAATTTATGTATCCAACCCTGTTTTTGCTATTATGAATGGTGCTGCAAGCAATATTTTTCTAAGTGCTTTGTGCATTTGTCCTGTTATTTATTTTTTTTAGAAGTTTAATGGCTGTTTCTAAGGCTGTGTTTTTTGTAGTTATTCTTTCTCTTATGAGAACTTTTCAACATTGTGTGTCTTTGGTCACATCCTCTTTCTTCCTAGAGGTAACTACTACTTTGATTTTTTTGTGATAAATGTTTTCTTGCTTTTCTTTACAGTTTTATAATCTGAATATGTATTCCTTAACAATAGTTTAGTTTTTGTATGTTTTGAATTGCATTAAGATGGAATCATATTGAAAGTATTTTATTTTTTACTTCTTTTGTTCAACATTATAAGATTCAATCATGTTTCACATAAAATACCATTTCATTTTTTATTGTTTTATAATATTTCATTATATGACTATACCATAATTTACTCTGATGATGGACATTTGGTTTGTTGCCAGTTTGGGGATATTACAAGTAAGCTTTTATGTACATTCTTGTACATGACTCTTTTTTTTTTTTTAAGATTTTATTTATTTATTTGACAGACAGGAGAGAGATCACAAGTAGGCAGAGAGTCAGGCAGAGAGAGAGGGGGAAGCAGGCTCCCTGCTGAGCAGAGAGCCCAATGCGGGGCCCAATCCCGGGACGCTGAGACCATGACCCGAGCTGAAGGCAGAGGCTTCAACCCACTGAGCCACCCAGGCGCCCCTTGTACATGACTCTTAAATGTACATGTGGATATCAAGAGAGTATACCTAACCATTGGCATTGTTCATATTCAGCTTTACTAAATAATGTCCACATGTTTTCCAAGGTGGTTGTACCCAGCAGCAATGTGAAAGTTCTATTGAACTATAACTTTCCATTCTATCAGGTATTTTCTGTCTCCTGTTTCTCTGCTGTACATTTTGGATAACTTCTGTGGATTTTTCTCCCAAATCTATTTTTACTGATTCTCTCTTTAGTTGTGTCTTATCTGCTATTAAATCCTTACACTGAATTTTTAATTCCAAATGTTTTATTTTTCTTTTCTAATGGTTTTCTTTGGTTGAACATGTTTTCATATGTTTAATGGCCATTTGGATTTGCCTTCATTCAAATGTTTTGCTCATTTTCTTTCTTTTAAATATAGATTCATTTTATATACATGTGTATTTTTTCCAGCATATGTATGCTTGTGTATGTGTGTGTTTGTATATTTAATTCATTCTAGATTTTAGTTCATGGCTTGTCTTTTTATTATTTTTATGATTCTTTTGATGAAAGGAATTCTTAAATTCTTAAAATTACAAGGATTGTGTTGATGTCTTCAGCTCTTTATCAGTTTTGCTTTATGTATATTGAAGCTATTATTAAATGCATGCACATTTAGGATTATTGTCTTCTTGATGAATTGACCCCAATATGATTATGTAATGTTTCTCTTTATTTCTGGTAATAGTTTTTAAGTTTACTTAGTCTGATATTAATATAGTCACTCAAACTTTCTTTTGATTAGTGTTTGCATGGTATATTTCTCTCCATTTTTTTATCTATTACTGAATATCCAAAGTATGTTTCTTATAGACAGCATATATTTAGATCTTACTTTTAAGTCCAATTTGACGATCTGTGCCTTTTACTATGGGTATTTAGACCATTTATATTCAGTGTAATTAATGATGTGGTTGGTTTTGAATCTACCATCTTGCTATTTGTTTTCTGTTTGTCTCATGTCTTCTGTCTTTCTGGTTTTTCCATTTTCTTGCCTTTTCTGGATTGAGAAGTTTTTTGGGTTTTTTTTTTTTTTAAGATTTTTTATTTATTTGACAGAGAGAGATCTCAAGTTGGCAGAGAGGCAGGCAAAGAGGGGGAAGAAGGCTCCCCGCTGAGCAGAGAGCCCAATGTGGGGCTTGATCTCAGGACCCTGAGATCATGACCTGATTTGAAGGCAGAGGCTTTAACCCACTGAGCCACCCAGGTGCCCCGAGAAGTTTTTTATGATTAACTTTTCTCTCCACTATTGGCTCACTATTTCTCATTTTAGGAAATTGTTAGTGGTTGCTGTAGTGTAAAGGTAAGCAAATACCTATTATATACTTAAAAATTTTTTTTTAATTTTTAAATAATCTCTACACCCAATGTGGAGCTCAGTCTCACAACCACAAGATCAAGAGTTGCGTGCTCCACTGACTGCACCAGCCAAACACTCCTTATTTTGTTTTATCCATGTCTATGGCTTGTTTTTTTTTATAAATAAACTTTTATTGGAACACAGCCATATCCATTTGTTTACATATTTTCAATGACTGTTTTTATACTATAATGACAGACTTGAGTCGTTATGATAAAGACCAAATGGTCCATGAGCCTGAGTATTTAGTATCTGGCCCTTTAAGAAAAGGTTTGCTCTAAGGTATACATTATACACTTTTAATTTGAAGTCTACTTTCAAATTATATAAACTTCATATATAATATAAGAAACATACAGCAGTATTACTTCTATTTCCTCCCTCAATTCCTTTGTACTATTGTCATGCATTTTACTTCTGTGTATAACTTTGTAATAACATTTTTACCATTTTTAATTTACACTGTTATCTTTTAAAGAAATTAAAAGTATGGGGGAAAATGACTTTTTGTATTTAGGAGAGAGTTTTTCCCCCCACCCAGTGGTAGTAAACCTATGCTTTGTATCAGATGATCCTGGGCTCGAGATGATCCTTACAGCTTTTGCTCCTACCCTTCCTTTAGGCCTTGCCCTGACTGGAGATGGGAGGGGGTTTCTATGCCCTCTCCAAAGACTTTCCAAAGCTAATATTGTTGGAAGGAGAGTCACCTGCTCTTCCCTTCAGGGCTGATGGCTTTTGCCTCTATTCCTCCATGAGAGCCAATAGATTTTTGTGTGGGTTCTGAGATGGGAGAGTTTCCTGTTCCTCCCCCCTCAGCGGTTTAGTCTTTTGCTTTGTGTGAAAGCATAGTGTTGAGAAGGATGGGGTTTCACACCTATGTGCCACTGATGGCTCTTTCAGGTTACCTGTTCTACCCCCAGTCTTTCCTGTAAGTATGATACAGGCACATGGAAAGGAGCTTGCTGTTAAGTACTGATGTCCTTTGTGTCTGAGGATCCCAGAGATTCCAAACTATCCTGGTAGCCTACATTGGCCTTTAGAATTCCTTAAAATTTTAGCTGTTTTCTTCTTATTTCTTTTAATAGTAGTTACCCCTTCCTCCTCTGCTCTGCCAAAGATGAAATAAGTAATTTTCCCCTAGGAGGGAACTGGAATTCAACTCCTTGCAACTATAATTCTCTAATGACTTCAAGAAAAGTTATTATTTTATAGGTTATTTACCTTTTTCTCCTTGTTCAAGTGGGAGCACTGTTTCATCTTTCTATAATTCTAACCAGAAATGGAACTACAGTTCTTGAATTTTAATATAGTCAAACTCATTGGCATTTTCATTTATGGGTAGTGTTATTTATATCTTTTTAAAAAAATCCCTTTTCTACCCTGAGATGTATTATCTTTCAAACATTTTATGGTTTGCTTTTCCAATTTAGTTTATTAATCTACCAGGAATTAATTTTTATATGTGATGTGAGATAAAGTTCCTTAATTTTTTTCCCTATATACTCTTCCCATTTGATTGTCGTGCAGTTTCTTAAAAATGCCAAATTACTCTTTTGTGGTGCATAAGAATGCAAAATATCTGAGGTCTCACATTATGATATTATCAAATATAACTGGTAAGAATGTGCATAGTATATTTTACAAGTCCTTTAATGAAGGAGAAAAGAGTAATGCTTTACCCATTTTCATATCAAAATCGGTATTCCCTTCTACTAGATACCTTTTGTTCTTTCCCATGGGTTTGTGCTACACACCTCTACATTTTTTGCCTCAACTGCAATTTGTTTAATACTTGACTTTAGTTTTGCCTCCAAACAAGTATACTTTCTTGATTCCTTTGGTTTCATCATTCTTCTAGTCGTTCAGACTGTACGCTTTGAAATATTCCTCACTGTAGAATAATAGGTTCTTAAAGGAACCTTGAAAACCATTTTGTAGCCTCCTTGTTTATAATCTGCTTTCCAGTCTATCCTCCAGAATGTAGTCACCCTCATTCTTCTTGTTACAGGTTGGATTATTTTTCTCCCTGCTTGAAAAACCTTTGAAAGACCCATTGATTACTACTTAAAAGCCCAAGTTCTTTAAGATGACATAAGAGAATGCTTTGCACTCTGACTTCAAAGCCAGAGTTGCAAACCCAGGGCTGCAAATGTTTGGCCTTGCAGATAGTTCACTGCCTAAAGCCTGAAGGCTTCCTTCACATAGATCATGATACAAATGGAGCTTTCAGGATTTGCTTAATGTGGTAGTTGGTTCTGTAACTTTTAGCTATTACTACTACTACTACTACTACTACTACTACTATTACTACTATAGTTTGAGGGGTAGAAGGGGAGGAAGAATTACCATGAAGTATAACTGGAGAGGTAGGTAGGTACTTGAACTGCAAGGGCCTTGGTTCCAAAACTAAGGAATTTTTAGGCAATGAGAAGCCATCTGAGCTTGTGTTTGTTTCAAGTTTTTATTTAAATTCCAGTTAGTTAGCATACAGTGTAATATTAGTCACAGGAGTAGAATTTAGTGATTCATCATTTATGTATAATAACCAGTGGTCACCACAAGGGCCTGCCTTTAATACCCATCACCATTTAACCCATCTGCCCACCCACCTCCCTTCCAGCAACCCTCAGATTGTTCTCTCTTTTAAAGAGTCTGTTTTATGGTTTGTTAGCCTTCCTTCCCACCCCCCCCCACCATTATCATTGGTTTCGTTTTTTGAATTGCACATATGAGTGAAATCATGTGGTATTTTTCATTCTCTGACTTATTTCACCTAGCATAATATACTCCAGCTCCATCCACATTGTTGCAAATGGCAAGATTTCATTCTTTTTGATGGTTGAGTAATATTCCATTATATATAATACACACACACACAACTTCTTTATCCATTCATAAGTTGGACATTTGGGCTCTTCCTGTAGTTTGGCTACTGTTGATAATGCTGCTATAAACATCGGGGTGCATGTGTCCCCTCGAATCAGTATTTTCATGTCCTTTGGGTAAATTCCTAGTGGTATACAATTGCTGGATCATAGGGTAGTTCTGATTTTAATGTTTTGAGGAACCTCTATACTGTCTTCCAGAATGGCTGCACTAGCTTGCATTGCCATCAAAAGTGTAAGAGGGTTCCCCTTTCTCCACATCCTTGCTAACATCTGTTTGCTGTGTCATTGATTTTAGCCATTCTGACAGGTGTGAGTTGATACCTCACTGTAGTTTTGATTTGTGTTTCCCAGATGATCAGTGATGTTGAGCATATTTTCATGTGTCTGTTGGCCATCTGTATGTCTTCTTTGGAAAAGTGTCTATTCACGTCTTCTGCCGATTTCTCAGTTGAATTATTTGTTTTACAGGTGTTGAGTTTGAGAAGTTCTTTATAGATTTAGGATACTAACCCTTATCAGATTTAGCATTTGCAGATACTGTCTTCTATTCCAAAGGTTGCCTTTTAATTTTATTGATGTTTCCTTCTGTGTGGAAGTTTTTTATCCTGATGAAGTCCTAAGAGTTCATTTTTGTTTTTGTTTCCCTTGCCTCCAGAGACATATCTAGTAAGAAGTCACTACAGCCGATGTCAAAGAGGTTGTTGCCTGTGTTCTCCTCTAGGATTTTGATGGTTTCCTGTCTCACAGTGAGGTCTTTCATCCATTTTGAATTTATTTTTGTGTGTGGTGTAAGAAAGTGTCCAGTTTCATTCTTCTGCATGTGGCTGTGCAATTTTCCCAACACCATTTGTTGAAGAGACTTTTTTTTCATTGAATCTTTCCTGCTTTGTTTTAATGGGAGTAACATGATTGAATTGCAGTTCTGGAAAAGCAACTTAGGTTACATTATGGAGAATAGACAGGTAATAAGACCTGAACTATGAAATGCAGTGGAATAGAAATCAGAACTTGAGATCAAGAGATTTCTGAGGATTGGGTATTATGCTGCGTGCTTTACATGTACTCTGCCATTTTAGGAATAAAGAGACTTGGGTTGGAGAAATAACACCTGATCTGACAGTGCCAGGACTTAAACTCCTGTGTGTTTGCCTAAAGGCCATGCTTTATTTATAACACTGTGCTAGAGTCATACTGAACTTTTTACTGTTGCCAAAAAGGCTGCATATATTAGTACACTGTTATCTTCCAAATGCCATTTTCTTTGCTTAAATTCTTCTTACTCTCTTCTTTGTCAGGCAAACATCTCACAGTTCAAAACATAGTTTCACAGTTATCACTTCCTTTTCTCTGAATCTATAACATTTTATGCATATATTACTACAGCTCTCAAAGTACTATTACGATTTTTTCAGAAGTAAATAGACCTCTATGTTTTTAAATTGCATAGGTATTGAATGGTGCAGTCATCATGCTCTAAACTGTAACTAGGAACGAGATCCATGTGCAAATTCCTCTGCTGAATTTTGCATTGTTGTTTCTTTCTTTGGGTGGATGGGGGGTAGTATTTTACTCTTAGCTTTAAACAGGTGATATATCTGGGTTTTGTTCATTTTGCATTGACTATGTATATCCTTTAGAAAGTCCCTGTTTGTTGTTCTAAAAAGACTTTCAAATGTGCATTTGAAATGTACATTCCAAAAGGGAAATGTAGCTGCTAGACTAAACTTAAATCAGTATTGGCTTCAGGTTGCAAGATTTTGTGGCAACCCTTGTAAAGGATTTTTCAATTATTAACATGACTCATTATTTTTTCTAAATTAAAAAATTTGATTTTTCCAAGGGAAAAATATCTGTATTAATACTTCCAGGTTCATGGGCCTATTGTTCATATAGATCATATAGAACATTAATGTTAACATTTTAAAGACATTGCAGAGTCTTCCTATATGGGGAAATTTTGTTAAAATGAAGGCAGATTTTATAAATAGAAATGTATGTGAAATAACAAATGACATTATATGCTCTGTATTTATACCAGCATTTTCCAGAGAAGTTTCCTCAATACAATTTCAAAAGATGCTTTTGGCAAAAGCTTTCTGAAGACAATTAAGTTTGGTAAAACCCAACTTACCCCCATCTTGCAGATTCGCACTGTACATAAAAACAGAGAAATCCTGCAGGTGTGTGTGTAGAGGGGAGAGAGTTGTATTCCTGGTAGGGTTCCTTAATTCATTTTTTTCCCCAAACTGAATTGATCAAAGAATTCTTCAGATAAACTGTTTTATGAAATTCACTTTGGAAATTGTTCCCTTATATTATGAATAGTAGAGTTCATGGAGATTCTAAAACACGTGACAAGATTATAGTATGTACATATATATACATATTTGTACGAAATTTCATTTTACTATTTTGTTAATATTATGAACTTTATTTTCCATGGATAAACAGTAACAGCTGGGGGAAAAGCCACTCCAAAAGAAAACCTGACTGGAAAAAATCAAATTGAAAATTCTGAAGTTCCAGGATCATTGGAAGAGTTAAATAATGATTACTTTAGCAACAAAAAAAGGTAATTAGTACAGATGTTGATTCCACGTGTCATAGTCTAAACTATAAGAAAGAGTGAGATATCCAGGATACTGTTATAAGGACTTCTAATTAGAACAAATATGAGTGAAATTAGTAATATTTTGATAAAAATGATCGAGTCTAATCTCTACTGTTATATATGAACATTCCTCTCCAACATAATGAGTAATTTATCGCTTAAATTTATTTCCATTGTATGGGTGCCTGAGTGGCTCAGTTGGTTAAGCAACTGCCTTTGGCTCAGGTCATGATCCTGGAGTCCCATGATCAAGTCCCACATCGGGCTCCCTACTCCGCCGGGAGCCTGTTTCTTCCTCTGACCTCTCCCCTCTCATGTTCTCTCTTTCTCTGACTCAAATAAATAAAATAAAAATAAATCTTTAAAAAAATTTATTTCCATTGTAATTATTTTATCATCAGGGGCAGCGTAATGACAGAAAAATTTGTCCTTATTTGACTTTGTTAGAATTATTTTTTCTGCCTTAGATTCTAGGTTATGGGTAAGCCAACCAGTATGCTTGAGTTTCATATGGAATCATTTCATTCAGAATTATAGTATTTAGACAAGTTTTGCATATAGTCTTTTGAAATTAAGGGATTTTATAAATAATCATCCACAAAAGAACTATAAACAAAATGTTTCCAAAATTTTTAATTTTTTTACTTTGCTAAAGCCATTGCAGTATCATTTAAATTTAGCTGTAATAAATGATTTTCTTACTCATACTAAATGTAGTTTATGTTGATCATTAAGAGTTTGAAAGACCATATGCTCATGGTCTCAGGCTTTTTAAAGTTTTAATGTTATATCTGTGTTTACAGAATATCAAATAAGATATGTAAAATGGGAAAGCTAATATTCATGGAATCATTTTTTAATATGATTTTCAAATCTGTCATTCCCTTTAAGTCAGTTTCTTTGGAAAAATGAAGATAATGAAGTTAATATCATTAGAAGAGAAGACAATCAGGTACGATTTTAAAGTTTTTGTTTAAATACAGTATTGCAATAATAGTTATACTTAAATTGAAACAAAACTGCAGCCTGAAATGGTCAAGCTTAGAGGATGGGAGATAAGACTCAAGAAAGTTCAGGAGTCTACCATTTCAGTGAAATTTTGGGGTATTCCATGGAATGGGTGGGATATATTGAAGTATGCCTTTTCAAGTGAAAGCCAGGTTTATATATCTTGCCCTAGTTTTCACTGAGAATGAGTCATTTGATGTACTTCTTTGGAGTTTGGAGAAAGATTTGCCACATTTGGAAGTATTGCTTCAGTTTTGGGTTTTTTTGGGGGGGGTTCCCCTCCCCAAATATATTTATTTTAATTTTTCAGTGTTACAAGATTGATTGTTTATGCACCACACCCAGTGCTCCATGCAATATGTGCCCTTCTCAAGTAATCTAAAAAACTGCCAACTTTGGGCCCAAAGCAAGAGAAGGTTCAAAAGGTGATCTGAGAGACATTGCACACAGTGTCAACACTTGTGTCTTAAAGGCCAGGTCACACAGTGCTGCCTGATGTATAGTAGAGTGGAATGCTGCATGGAGTCTGAGGCAAGTCCGGGTAGGAGAATCACAGCTCAGAGCCCTTGGGTTTTAGAGCAAAAGGTAGACCATCTTCAGAAAATAATTGTTCTGTTGTTTCTGAATATTAATAAAACATGCTATCTTCATGCTTTAAAATTTTTGTCAGTCTGGTGGATGCTTGATGCTATCCATGGTTTGAATTTTAATTTTCCAGATTATCCGTAAAGTTGATAATGTTTTTAATATTTTTATGGACTCCATTTTGGTAACTTTTTGAAAGTACGTTTTCAAATGTTTCTTTTGAGTTGTTTGCTCTATGTTTCTGATTAGTATGTTTCTTAAATACTCTGGAGATATTTCTTTGATGCTTATGCTATGCTGCAAATATCTTCCCCTACTCTGTGCCTTGTATATAGTCTATTTTGTTGAATGCTTTAAGTATTCCATATCCTTATTTTTTTTCCACATTCTCTTGCTATGTCTTAGGCTGAGAATGATACATTAGAATCTCTTATTAGTGTGTTACTGTTTATCCTTACATTTCTTGTGGTTTCTGATTTATTTAGATTTCTATGTTATTTGGAACAAAGTTTTTATTTGAATACTAGGATCACTTTTGCACTTTTTTTGACTCATTTAATGCTTTTTGTTGTTGTTGGCCTGAATTCTCTTATTGCCTATCAAGATACTAACCTGCTTTCTTTTTGTATACATTTATTTGGCATACCCTCATCTTCCTTCCCCACTTTTTTTTCCAGCTTTTCTGAATTGCTTTGTTTTAGGTATATCTTTTTTTTTTTTAAGATTTTTATGTATTTATTTGAGAGAGAGAGCAAACCGAGAGCATGAGCTGTGGTGAAGGACAAAGGGAGAGGGAGAGGGATAGAGAGAGAGAGAGAGAGAGCGAGCGAGCATGAGCTGGGGTGAGGGGCAAAGGGAGAGGGAAGCAGACTCCCCATTGAGCAGGGAGCCCGACGCAGGGCTTGATTCCAGGATCCTGAGATCATAACCTGAGCCAAAAGAGGGTGCTTAACTGACAACCACCCAGGCGCCCCTAGGTATGTCTTACATGTACAGCCTACATAGAGTTGGGTTTTGCTTTGTGAGACAGTCTGAAAATATTTTTCATTTAGTAGATGAGTTATGTTTACTTACATTATTGATAGGACTGATGTGGTTGGATATTTGTCATTTTATTTTATGTTCCTATGAGTTACTATGTAGTTTATTTGTACTTTCTCCCCCCCCCCCTTGTTTTTAGGAAGGTTGTATTTTTGTTGTAGTGTTTATCTTTACACTAATACGTTTGTTCTAGTGTTTATCTTTACACTAATAACGTTGATGCTAGTATTCTTAGTCTGCCTTTTTCCTTTTTTTAAAAAATGTATGCTTCTAAAATTATCCACTGATTCCTACCTGCTATATTCAGGACAATCAAAAAAATCTCCTTTCTTCTCATGTATTTTTAGTTGTGTTATTTCTACTGTGTCAAAGAATATCACATTTATATACCATACTTCTAGTCTTACCCCCTCACCTTTTTTAGTCTCAGCTCTGTAATTAAATATATTCAACAGTTACTGCACAAGATTTTTCCGTCATCTCTCGGTTGGGTTAAGCTCAATTTAAAAAAGCACCTCACTGAAATATACTCTTCTCCCACATTTAAAACTTTGTCTGAGCAGAGTTAAGTAAACTAGGGCCTGCAGACTGTTTTGTAAGGCCTTGGACCTAAGCATGTTTTCTACATTTTTAAGGAATTGAAAAAAAAGAAAAATTATGACAGAGACCAGATGTGGCCCACAAAGTCTAAATTATTTACTCTTTGGCCCTTTACAGAATTTGTTAATCCCTGCTGTAGAATTTTGATACCTGAAGGATAGCTTGATTAGATATCACATCCTTGGCTTACATCTTTTTTCCTTTCAATTTCTTTGAAATGTTTCTCTACTGATGTTTTATTTTATATGTTACTAATAAGTGTGGTGACTGGTTTTCTTCTCTTTGTAAACTAGCTTGCGTTTATTTGTCTGGAAGGCCAGAGGATTCCTTTAATGTATACTAGTTTGTCCAGACGGTATTTCAATTGAGAAATCTAAGTCAGGTTTTTCTGGGTACACAGTGGATCCTTGCAGTGTGAAAATCAGGACTTCTTTATATCAGGAATGTTTTCTGGAATTATAATTTCGGAAAACAATTCAGATAGCAGATCCATTCTATTGTTTTATTCTTCTTTACCCTTTATATGTTACTGTCTCTAAATAACATAAAATAGATATAAATAAATATAGTAAAATATTTTTTGTTTCATTTCCTTTGCTCCTTTTATTTGTATTCTCCACTAACTTTTTTTTTGGGGGGGGGCCATATTTGTTCCTTTGTGGATACTTGCTAATTTATTCATTTCTGAGACAATTTTGTTTTTCCTTTCTTTTTTCAGTTAAGCCATGTTTTGTTTCACATCTTCCTGTTGTTTTTCCTATTTTATTCTGAGTTTTAAAATTCCTGGTTTATTGTGTTTGTTGGTACCTGCAAATGCTTGTTTAATTATAATTAATCTATATTGGAAGTATTGTTAAGTCTTTCTTTGCTTCATGTCAGCCTGTTTTGTCTTAATTCTCTGTTTTAAGGGTTTTAAAGAGTAAATATGTATGGATGCTAGATTATTTTAAGATATTGTTCATGTTTACTTGTGTTGAGTTTTTCCACTTAGGTAATAACAGGTGTTCTTACAGAGGAACAGGGAGTGCTGTTTGGTGGTTTCTTTTGCTGCTTAGATCAGGAGCTCCCTCTTCTGTTGATATAGTGAAATGCAGCTATTTATTTTTAATGGGGTCTTTCATGTCTATTTTCTTTGAATTCTCTTCTACTAATTTAATTCAGCAGAGCTGCTATCTTTCTTTTCTCTTACCACCTGGCCTTGAGGAAACACCTCTTCCAAAGTATTTTTCTCTCTCCTAGAAGCTGTCTTCCCATGATTACCACCTCTGGCCCCCTACCTACATTTTATAATCCCTTTCTTTTGGCCTCCTCATCAAGTGCTCTGGTTTATAAGCTCTTATCCTTATTATCAATATTTCTTCTAGGCACATGGGGTCCTCTCCTTCAAGACTAAATCGTGGTGGTTTATGGTGTTATCTTTGTATAGCAGTCGCTAACGCACAATCCACATCTGCTTGTAAGATCCTGAGCGCACTCTCCTCATCTAGGGTGTTTATTTCCCCACTTATATGTGAAGTAAAGTATGTGTAAATTAAAGGAGTCTGTGTCCTACTTATGCTGTAGACATAAATTATGGGTAATTTTATTTGCTTTCCTTGTATGGTCATTGGGAAGATGTATGGAGAGACTGTAATTTAGGTGGTTGCCATTATTTTATTGGAATCTGAACATTAAAAACTAGAAAAAACAATAAAACAAAGGAGGAGTAAGGGCTTAATGAAGATAGGAGAAACTAGAAAGTTACAAAAATGAAAAGCCTAGCAGTTGAACAAGATCTATGAAGTGCTAGTGGGAGAAACATCAACATTGGTAAGGCTTAAGGTAGTTTATCATAAAAGGGTGGTAACACAAAAGTTAGGAAAGGTAAAGGTGATACAAACACAAATACAGAGCAGATAAAATATATGAGAATAAAATATTTGCTAAAATTTGAAAATGTAATACATTTTCTAATTTTCAAAGCAGAATATAAAGGATCAAAGTTGACCAATTTAAAAAAGAAATCAATAGTCATCTTAGAAAAATTTTAAAGTTATAACAAGTAACCAAGAAATCTTGGAAGGAAATCACGTTTAGGAAGTGATTAGGAAGGAATTAATGGATTCCTTTTTTTTCCCCTCTTAATTTTAAGTGAAGTGTATAATGTCTAAGAAATAGTGGAATGGAAAAACTGGAGCACAAGAGAGAATCTAGTTATAAATACAGATTGAGGAGTTCGTCACCATATAAGTAAAAAAAAAAAAAAATGCATTGCTGTTGTGAATTAGCAAATGTTTACAGATAGGTGAATAGTAATGTGTCATCCTACCAGATCCTACTGATTTTCATGTTTGCTTACAGATAGGTAAAAAAGAGTATATCACCCTACCAGATCTTATTGATTTTCCTTCACTTCCTTGTCAACCTGCTCTTTCTCCAGGAATAACGGATATATCTTTATTACAGATTGAAAGTAAGTATGTTGACACTATAAGTACAGATGATTCTGTGAGGTAAAGTTAAATATTAATGGGAAGTTATTGCCTAATGGGATAATAGGGAAGATAAAGTTCTAGAGATGGATGGTGGTGATGGTTGCAAAGCATCGTGAATGTACATAATGCCACTGAACTACACATTTAAAAAGTTACTAAACTGTAAATTTTGTTATGTGTATTTTACCACAAAAATGTTACATTTTTTAAAGCATGTGAATGATGTATTTTTACTGCATATGTTTAATCACTAATATTATTTATGCTTTTAAAAATACACATTTCAGAAGGTACCTGGGTGGCTCAGTCCGTTAGGCATCTGACTCTTTATTTCAACTCAGGCCCTGATCTGAGAGTTGTGAGATCAAGCCCCACGTTGGGCTCTGTGCTCAGTGCAGAGTCTGCTTGAGATTTTTCTCTCCTTCTCTCCTTGCTCACACACACACACTCGAAAATAAATGAAATCTTTATATATATATACATTTTTCATGTAAGGACAATAAGTCTAGGTCGAAGATAAATTTACTAAAAGAATTAAACCAAGATGCATTAATTATTTTAACTCTACCTAATTTCTACACATATATATAAATGTAGAAGAGACATACTATATTCTTTACATATCTGAAAATCCCCTTATCGTATCCCTATTAGAAACTGAAATGACTCCTCAATATTTTCCATGGTGGCAAATGCTATACTGTAGCAATAACAAAAACAAAAAAAACAGACTTTTGGGTAAAATTTACTCTTGCTATTTTAAGTACTTGTAAGTTTTACACTCCCATCTTTTTAACTTTTAGACATTGACAGGTTATTCTCTTTTAGGAGAGAAGATTATTGAACAGATGAAACAAGTAAAGGAAGAAAGAAGACATCTGGAAAGAATTAGAGAAGAACTTGTAAAAAGAGCTGAAAAGCTATTTGAACAAAGCAAATTGAAGCGATATCATGGTAAAGTTTATTACACCTTTTATCACGGTATCTTTTATCATTAGCATGCTTTACAGGTTTTTAAAAATTTAAGTTCAAATATTTTTTATAACTGACATTCTATTTTTTATAAATGACATTCATTTATTTGTTTATTCATTATTATCTACTGAATTTAGCCGCTGTTCTAGGAGCTGAGGAAATAAGAATAAGCAGAAACAATTTTGACTCTGCCCTCAAAGAGCTTATAGTCCACTGAGGAAATGATAATCAGGAAAACAATAATGATGCAACCTGATGATGCTATGATAAAGGAATTAGAGAGTTTTACACTTAGGAGTACAGAGGAAGAACACCCAAATTAGATGGGAGAGATCAAGAAAGGCTTCCAGGAAAAGTGTTAAGTATGCTAGAATCTGAAGTGGGCCTCCTCGTGGCTTTCAGATAGATGTGTTCCTCCCTCTGCCAACTACATCTTCTTTTCCTTCTATCTCCCCTCTTCCCAGCTCACCTGGCTATTTCCTACTAGTCATTCAATCTTAGCTTAGATATCACTTACTCTAGAAGCAATCTCAGCATCTTAGTCTTCCATGCATGCTTAATTTTGCGTATGTGTCTTTCTGCTTTGCTCACCAAAATGAGTGAATGAACGAATGAGAGAAATTAGGTAGAAAAGTAGCTAGTTTTCCTGCAACAGAATTAGAAACAAGTGTTAATTGGGACCGACAGAAATGGAAAAATGAGCCAGAATGGAGAAAGTATAGGATAATGGTTTGAGAGATGTTAAAGGATTTAAAAGGACTGAATTTTGGGTTGTATTTGAGAATTATATGAATAAAAGGTATATATGGAATTAACTGGTTTTTGGATCCTCAATTTACAGCAAGATTATTGCTTCAGTACTAGAACTGACTGATAGTCTCAGGCAATGTCAGAGATACTTTTTCAGGTTCCACCTCATAATATTAAGTGTTATCCTGGAAATGGTGGCGATGACTCAGCTTTGTTGTACTGTTAAAAGTGATTTTATCAAAAAAAAAAAAAAGTGATTTTATCAGACAAATTTGAGTAATGGACTAAAAATCATAGGGCCAAGATTCTAATACCAGATCAATCTTTTACTTATTTCTCCTTTTTGTGCCTCCCTTTTTCTGTTTATAAAATGAGAATGATCATAGAATCATTTCTATTGCAACAGGAATGTTTCAAGATAGAAGGCATGTATCAGCCATCAAATATCGAGGTTATGTGCCTCAATTCCCTACATTATTTTAAATGCTGAGGATACAGCAGCAAACAAGATAAACAAGGCCCTGCTCATAAGGAACTTGCTTCTAATGGGCAGAGACAGTAAACAAATAAGACAATATCAGCTACTGACCAGAGCTCAGAAGTCCATTTAAAAGAGCATAGTAAAGGGTGATGGGGTAGGAGAGATGCTTTAGCTAGTGTTTTCAAGGAAGGCATCACTGAGGCGATATCATTAAGATGTGATTAATAATAAGGAGGCAGGCAGGTAAAGAGGGGAAAAAAACAGTCTGAACAGAAGGAACACTAAAATGTCAAGGTCCAGAGACAGAAATGAGCTTGCAGTAGTAAGGACCTGAAATGAGGCCAGTGTGGCTCGAACATAATGCAGAGTAATGTAGAGGACAATAAAATGAAAAGCTCAGCAAGAAACAGATAGTCCCATTTAAGAAATTTAGATTTTATTCTAAGTACGATGGGAAGCCATTGGAGGATTTTTAAGCCAGAGGCTTATAGGATTAAAAAAATATTTTTCAAAGATCAGAATGATGGCAGTATGGAATAGGCTGTTAGAAGGGCAAGAATAGCAGCAGTGACACCAGTTAGAAGCATAATGTATTTTCAAAAGATGATTGATAGTGGGGGTGCCTGGATGGCTCAGTCGATTAAGCATCTGACTCTTGATTTCAGCTCAAGGTCATGATCTCAGGGTCGTGAGATTGAGCCCCATGTTGGGCTCTGTGCTCAGCAGGGAGTCTGCTTGAGCTTCTTCCTGTCCCTCTGAGCACACACACACGCTCTCTCATGATAAATCTTAAAAAAAAAAAAAAAAAAATAGTGAATTGACTAGGGACATAGCTTTGAAGAAGACAGAATGTGCCAGATGTTGGAAGTATTTTGGCAATAGTATCAATAGAACTTGCTGAGGGATTGGATATAAGGCATGAAGGAAATAAACTCTTCAATTTTAGTCAAATCACCTTATAGACTTTAAATTTGGGGTTTTCATTTCTTTGATAATCTTTTAAAAATAAACACACATATATTTTGATATAATAGCATGCAATTTGTGTTCCTAGTAAGTTTGTATTTAGAATCTCCTTGCTGTCAAAGTGAGAGCCTAAATTGGCAGTATTGAATTTCTAATTTTCTCAACTAAGGGGCTCAGGTTTAAGAAATTCCTGCCTATATAAGTTTTGGGGATATATTTGGAATAATTTTAATAAGTGATGAATCATAATCAGCTTATTTTATAAAACATAAGTCATTTTGAGGGCTGAAAAAACATGCCTTTCTCTGTGAAAAAAGTGATTAAAATGCACACATTTTGCTATAGGTAGTATTTTCAATCAAGGTTTTCAGAAGTAATTATAAATTTAAAGAACCTGGTTCTTGTGTTTATCACTACTATATTTGTAAGGTAAATCCTTGCATTATCTAATAAACATTTCAATCTTTGCTTTAATTTCCTCACCATATGAGGGAAGAAGGTTAGGGGAGTAGAAAGGTTTAAATTAACTCTAGGGTTCTTTCCAGATGGAAAAGTTTAATCCTTTAGTCAGACTGACACTATGCTTTTTTTTAGCCTGTGAAGGTTGGAAGAAAAAATACTTTGAGACAAAGAAAATCACAGCATCATTAGAGGAGGTTTTAACAAAACTTCGAGAAGATTTGGAACTTTACTATAAAAAACTGCTCATGCAACTTGAAGCCAGAGAGATCAAAATGAGACCAAAGAATTTGGCAAACATCACAGACTCTAAGGTACTTACTACTAAATGTATTCACATTAGAGAAGTTCTACTCAAAATATATGGTTTATCATTGTTAATATTATCCTATGTAGGATGCTTTGGGCTACAGGTGACAAACCTTGACTTAACCTGGCCTCAACAATAAGAAAACTTATGATCTCCTGTAGTGGGTGCTGAGAGAAAACAATCAGTAGCTTAATGATGTTTCTAAAGGGACTAGGTGCTTCCAATAGTTCTTCTCTGTTATTTTCAGTGTTGGCTTCATTCTAAGACAGCTTTTCCTCCTGGTACCAGTAGAGTTGCCAATGGCTAGTAAGGCTATATCCCTCCCAAACAAGAATTATATAAAACTTTTCCTTTAGCCTGGTGGGGTTCAACCAGGTATAATCTGGATTAATAGTAGTTATCAGAGAATGCTGTGTGCTAACTTAGACTCTTTGGATCTACTTGTGTACCTGGGGATAGGGTCAATTTCTTTGAATCTATGGGAAAGAGATGAATACCTGATGAAATATGGCAGGGGATCAAAGGTCTGCACTACATTCCTTTTCTTTAGCTGGGAAGTAGTTAATCACACCCGCAGAATAGAAAGTTATTGATAGTCTAAGGAAACTATAGAATTAATTATACTAAAAGTTGATTTTTTTCTTGAGATAGTATTGAACCTTGATGGATCAGAGATATGAAGTTTACTTTTTAATTGAGTGATTCTACCATATAAACAAAAAATAAATGCAAGGCTATTTATCAGTTTTTGTTGATAGACCAAAAAAGATTGTATGTTGATTAAGAGTATGGATTTGACTTTAGACATGATGAAATAGTAAAAGTTTGCTATTTTATTTTTTCCCAATCTTAAGATATAATTGGCATCTAACATTAGGATAAAGTGTACAACATGATTTGATATACGTACATATTGTAAAATGATTACCCCAATAAGTTTAGTTATAAACTATTTTTCCTGTGATCAGAACTTTTAAGGTCTAGTCTCTAAGAAACTTTCAAATATACTGTATTGTATTGTAAACTCTAGTTATCAGGCTGGACATTATATCCTCAAACTTTACCCATTTCCCCTTATTCTCTACCAGCCCTCCGCAAGGAATCTGTTTTGTTTCTATGAGTAAAAGTTTACCATTTTAGATAAGCCTAATGTAAAACTCAGATAAGCTCAAGTAATGGTTTGTCCATTTTAGCTGATACGTTTTGGTTTTATCAATTTTTTTTCACAAAGGCAGCTTAAAATTTTAAATGGTTTTTGCGGACCACTATGTTTTAAAACTTTTCTAAACAAAAATAACCACAAAGTCTTCTTAAATATAATATTTCATTATTAAGTATTTTGAAGTAATACTAATCTGGTTCAGCTAATAAGGTATAATGCCCATTTCAAAAGCCTTCCTAGTATCTTAAACCTAGTATATTCCTTTTATAGTAATAGTTCTTGCTTCTGTGGTGCTAATTTAATGGCAGCTTGTACAGATATCTACTTATTTTTATAAAATACGAATAAAGGTAGTAGAACCGAAGAGAATGTGGTCCTTAAGACATAAGAAATTTACTCCGGGCGCCTGGGTGGCTCAGTTGGTTAAGCAACTGCCTTCGGCTCAGGTCATGATCCCGGAGTTCCGGGATCGAGTCCCATATCGGACTCCCGGCTCTGCGGGAAGTCTGCTTCTCCCTCTGACCTTCTCCCCTCTCATTCTCTCGCTCTCTAATAAATAAATAAAAATCTTAAAAAAAAAAAAAAAAAAAGACATAAGAAATTTACTCCAAAGCAATGAGTTTATTTTATGCAGTAGGTTTTTCTTATGATTTGCTTTTTTTGGTATTATCAATCACTTTGTAGTTTACAAGGCAATTAAAAATAGATGTTTTACTAAAAAAAGGATGTCTTTATGTATTTCACACAGAATTACCTTATCATCCAGATCACTGAAGTACAGCATGCAATTGACCAACTTAAGAGAAAACTGGATACTGACAAAATGAAACTCATAATAGAAGTTAAGGTAATTTGCATGTCTCCTAGGATCAGATATTTATCTTGAAATAAATTGTTTTAGTGTTTTAATTTGGGGCATCAAAATTTAATTTAGTGTAAGGATTGTCTTAAGCATGAATGAGAAAAATGCAAGAGTTATAATCCTGTGTAAAGGTGCTGCACGTTATAATAAGACCAAAGTAAAATAGAATTTCACTAAGAAATAAAGGACCTTCTAACTCAGTGTAGACTCTCAATGCTTTATAAGTAATTTTCATATATTAGAGTCATCCATAAATAAGTCTGACAGACCACTGAGCTTCATTTTTTTACCCTTTCTGGGAGTAATAATTATATCATGCTCTCTGATTATTTTCATGTATATATATGAAAGCTCTAAGTTCACTTCTTTATCAGAAATAGCTCTATGACATGAATAATGTTCTAGAATCAGAACTGTCCAATTAGAACTTTCTGCAATGATCGAAATGTTCTGTATCTGCATTAATACAGCAACCACTAGCCACATGAGGATATTGAGCACTTGAAGTGCAGATTGTTGTGTAACTAAGGAATTGATTATTAAATTTTATATAAGTAGCTACATGTTGGCAGGTAGCTACTGTATTGAATAGTGCAGATCTAGATTCTTTTCACTAGCAGCGTTCATTTTTGAAAGGTGATTCTTTTTACAGATGAGAAAGCAAGCAGTTTCAGATTTACGCACATTGAAAGCTGAACTGGCACAGAAGAAAATTAACACATCTTTACCATCTCAATTAGGTATGTTAATTTACAACTTGTCAAAAAATTTAACCATTGGTGCAGTATTTTATATAAAATTGTTTTATATTTTTTTTTCATGTGGGTTTTACAGAGTGGTTCAGGAAATATTAGACGTAAAAACAAAATGGTAGCTATTTGGTTATTTTTGAAGCTTTTAAGTATTACATATTTTATAGTACTATGTAATTTTTACTTTTAAATAAACAGTTTGTAAATACAAAACACTTGTATTGTAATTCAGAGCAATCTGGAAATATAGGGATATTGAACTTATATCCAGGCTATGATACAGATTAGTATCTAAGAATTTAAAATTTTAGAAATAAATACAGACAGTAGTAATTCAGCAAATACCATGGAAAATGGTGGGGTTTTCTCTGTGGTAAATAGAAAATGAAATAGTCTCAATATCAGATGACTGGATCATTTATTCCAATTTGAAGGTGGGGAGACTATATAGGGAAGGCAGATTTATGTAAGTCCAGAGTTCAAGGAAGCAAATTTTTAACCTGCTTATAGGAACTAATATAAGTGTAACACAATATTCTTAATTACCCTGAGGAAGAGAACAGAGACCTTTGTACATTTAGAAAACTTCTAATTGTGCAAAGGAAATAATTGAGAAACTAATGCCAGGGGTGGCTCAGTGGGTTAAAGCCTCTGCTTCCTCCTCAACCTACTTGTGACCTTCTCTGTCAAATAAATAAAATCTTAAAAAAAAAAAAAAAAAGTTTCTGCTATAACCTCATAAAACTACTAGGTAACTCTAACCTACTAATTCAAACTATTATTTTAATCCATTCCCTCCCTCCCCCCCGGGAGACTTAATTAAATGAGTTTCGTTGAAGTGCATTAGTTTTATTGAACAAAAAGTAGAGAGCAAACTGCTTCTCAAAGTTTTTAAAATTAGCATAATTCTGAAAAGTTTTTCCCTATTATAGTATTAAACATAAAAGTAATATAGTAATTTGACTTCATGTACTAAGTCACTTTGTAAGACCCACATAAAAAGTAATATAGCAAGGTGACTTCTTACCTTTGTTTTTAAGCAACCAAAGCATTTCTTTATCTGCTTTTAAGTAGAGTAACTAAAATCTATGACATGACATTTTTATTGTCTTCAAGAAACTGATTTATACTGATCATTTTTCTAAATCTTAGTCGTTTTTCAAAACATGTTTATCTGTCACAGCTTTGGTTTTAAGACTTTCCACATGTCTTCAGTTTGCCGTTTGGCTACAGCATCTCCAGAATAGTCCAGACAATTTGCATGCCACATGCCAATGCCTCGTAAGCCATGCTTTTGTATGTATGCCGCCTTTAAAGAAATGCTCTGAGGGTTATCATACCAGACTTGATGAAAATGGCCAGAAGAATCCTATAAGAATAAATTAAACTGTTTAGTACAATATTGGATACAATGAAATAATAGAAATTTTAGGGCACAGTACTTTATGCTTTCATGGTTCTGTATGTGGTGCTTTCACAACAGCAAAAGTTACACAAAAGGAGCTTCGTAATATAGTCTGTACTATAAAATTTAAAGTTCTTCTCATGCTTTCCTTCCCTCATGTCCTAAGATTTCTTCCTTGGTCTGATCTGATGATTATCAACCAAGATGTACATCTGAGTCACTTGTGGAGCTTTTCAAAATACAAATTCTTGGGACCCATATGAAACCTACTTGATCAAAATATTCCAGGGCTAGAACCTAGGATGTATATTTGTTTTGTGCTTTACTATCCCATTAGGTAATTCTGATATGCAGACATAGTTAAGGAGGATCACTGGTATGGTCCTCTAAAACCAGCTTATATATATATATATTTTTTTGTATTCCCTACAGTTCCTGGAAATGTGCCTAGTTAGAAGCTCAGGGGATGATTTTGTTTATGACGAATCCGCCAAATCAAAAGGTAATGGGTGGGGAAAATATCTCCTTTAATAGGTCTTACAGAATTAAGAACCACAAACTAGCCTGTAAAGTCCTCCCCAGCATCAACTGCCTCCATCTGGTACTAACAAACACCATCTCTCATAGAAGGTAGGTAAGCTATGGGGTAAGGAATAAAAGAGGAAAAGAATAGAACTAGGCAAGAGGGTTAATTTAGGGAAAAAGATAGGAAATAAATAGAATGACCTGTGATTTCAAATTGTGACTATTAAAAGGCGACTTGTAGAACTTATTTTTGCTGATTGAGGGGCAAACCCAAAGTCCCATATATCTATCTCTGAATTTTGCCATTATTGTGGCAAGTACTTTGAAATTTCTTAACAACAGTATCAAGAAGGCTCAAACGCCTCAAAATAGTGAAGGATAAAAAACCGAGTCAATGTAAGATTAATATATGTATGACTAAGTTATATATATGCTTTCAAGAATACTGAGTGCACGATGAGAGAGCATAAGAAAGCAGAATGACTCTCTTCAGTCACAGCAAGAAATTTGATTATGGAATTTTTACAATAAAAGAAAAGATAACTAGGTTGTTGTCTAAAGTGCCATTAAGTGAATGGCCTTCAAAGGCTTATCAAAATGTTTCTGATTGATTTCTAAAACTTTAAAGAAGCTGTTTTATTCATCAAGGAAAAAATAAGTCAGGGACTACAAAAAGAGTGGAAAGTATTATGCTGTTTGGCAAAGACAGGAGGATAATATACTCTAATAAGTATCTTAGTTATATAAGTTAAAAGCCTAGTTAACGAGTAGGTATGTAATTTTCAAAATTTAGAAAGCTCTACCTCAAAGCTTTCTATGTAATGGATATATATGTACATGCCTGTATCCCAGATAAATATTAAATATAAATGTTTACCAGATTATTAAAGAATATAAGTTCTTACTACAAATGAACTTATAACATTTTAGGGCTTCTTTTACAATGACAAAATCTAAAATTCAAAGATGGTTTGTAGGTAGATTTTTGAAGTGTGGAAAAGTTTTATTTATGAAAAATGTACCTTTTCTTTGCCTCTTTGGTATAGCAATTCCTATTTATCAAACGCGGCTGACAGAGTAAACGACCAGAGCAATTCTTAAGTTTCTGTTTATACCATTTTCACTAATGCATTTATTCTCAGCGTCATGCCTCCCTATAAAACAGCCTTATCAGAATCCTGAAACTACTTTGGCCCAAAGCCACAGTTATCAACTATTAAGACAATCCTGTTTGTGATATGACAAGTGGCCCATGCAGAGCAGTTCCATTATTAGCATGACTTGAACTGCTCACCAGCAAAGTACCTGATTAGACAAGTTTACTCACATAAACAGTCTGTATATTGTACCATAAAAGAAAATGGATAGAATAAATGTTCATAATTTGTGAAAATTCTTACTTTATAATTATAATAAGAAGCCTGCTGATCTTGATCCCAGTGGCTTCCAGAAATAGAACTATTTATGTGCTTCATAATTGCTTTATAGGGCACCTGATGTCCTGAAGTAATACCACAAGAAGCCCTCCAGGAAGGGACTTTTGGAATGGTACAAACACGATCCTAGAAATACAAAAATGTTCATGTTATAGATTTAAGCAAATCTTAGGAACCAAATCAGAAAACCTATATTAGAAATAATACATATACTATAGGCTGGCTATACAGTAAAAAGTTTATTAAAAGGAAATATATAATACTCAGAAACTTCCATGGGATTAAATAATTAAAAATAAACTGCTTTTTAGTCCCAAACTTAAAATAGGCTTTAAGGAATAGGAAGAAAAAAATTATATAAGAAATAATCCTTACTTACCTCTAGTAGATTTAAACAGGTATAATCATAACCATACCAGGGAACACCCATTACAAGTTTCTTAGGGTTAATGCCTATCTTGATGTAGTCATCGTATCCTAATCAAATTGGGACAGAAAAAGCATATTTTTTCTTTTTATATTCTACTACTGAGTTTATACAAGCTATGCAACCATTCAGAATTAAAGTCTGAAGAAACAGGTATATTTATGCAAAATACTAATACAGTGTTTCCCTAACATTATAAACATTATCCCTTAAGAACTATAAATTCTGTATTACTTGATAAATGACTTTTTGAATAATAGAAAACATTTAAAAGATCGAACTGAAGCAAAAAGTTCACAAAATTTAGGAAGAATAACATTTCAGGAATTAGTTGCTAAAGGATATATTTGATATTCTAGATTTTGAAGTTTCATAAAAGTTCCTAAACTTTGTGACAGGGATGGTCTCAGGATTTTTAAGATTTTATTACTGTATTTGGCAGGAGGAGGTGAGGGAGAAGCAGGTTCCCCGCTGAGCTCGATCTCCAGACCCCCGGGGGGGTCATGACCTGGGCTGAAGGCAAACACTTAACTGACAGAGCTACCCAAGAGCCCCTCGGAATTTTTTGTAGTATATTTCTAAAGCATGGAACACTTGTGCTTTCTAGAAGTATAATTACAGCCAGGGACAAGAAATGTCCCCCTTTTACTCTGTAGGCAATCTGTAGTTATAGCAAACAAAAAGAAAAATGAACTTGGTCATTGCCTTTTGTGCCCAATGCAAAGTATGTTTTTCAGAGCCTTTAAAGTTATTATCTATTGCTAAATATCCAGGTCTCAAACATACTTGATATTGAGCCTTGTCTTGCTAGAACAGTTATCTCCTTTATGAAACACAATCTGGGAACACTGGATTAAAAAATTGCTTTGTAATTAGATTTTTAAATAGCATATGCACATGAGGACACTTGTAATGTGGATGTGATGAGGCTAGGCTCTAAGATTTTATCTCTAAATTAAAAGCTCTTTATTTATTAATCAACACTTAAATCAGGGCCAATTATCCCAGAAAACTTCACTTGACTCCAAAAGATAGCAAGCAATCTTTTATTTACTTGGCTGATGGGATGCTAATTGCAAAACCCAGATCATATGAATGACAGAAGTACTCTTAATTCTCATAGTGATACCATTTTTAATATAGCATGGGCCCTAATAACAAATGCCAAGTAAGACCATCCTTTATCAATCATGCATAGTAAGTACTCACATTATAACTATCTTTGCTATTAAATTATTTCACATTGGTTATTGCAACAAAAGTATTCTGCCAAATTCTAGATAAGCAAATACCTCCTTGTAATTTTGGGACAAGAATGTTGAAGTTAGTAGTCACCTGCTTAAATAGCAGTGCAATGAGGACTTAACACTCATCACCTGATCTATTGTAGAGGATTATACCCTGTCCCACCGGATTTTTAAAATTAAGTGAAAACTTTAGAATGTGTACACCAACCTGAAAGCTCTCCAAATTGATATTCATGTTTCAAGGCAGCTTTACAAATGACTTAGAAATAATAAAATACTTACTGTTTAAGTGATCATTTGTGGATTCTTACCAGTTAATGTCTCCTTGTAGGGAGCATTGGCTGCTGCAGTACATTCTGACAAGGCCTGACTTTGTTCATCGTAAGACATCACAAAGAGGAAGTCACAAGCAGCTGCAATTCCAGCATAATCATAGCACCTGTCTTTGCACGCTGGAGACCAAGTTACATCAAACGTTACCTGTGGGGAAAACACATGCCATCTTATGTAACATGACCAATTATGCTTATTATGTCTGTTGTTTTGCTTATATATTTTCTTGTCTTTTGTTATCCAAGAAAAAAGACCTGTTTCCATATATGAACATATGATTTGACACTTATAGAAGTAGAACAGTTCTAAGATATTTCTGCCCATATGGATTGACCTAGATAATATTAGGACACATACAATGACCAGGAGCAGGGCACTGTGTAGAAGAGGAGTTTTAAACTTAAATGTTTTCAAAGGCTAAACTGGTAACTAAACTGATGAAATAAATTAGGTGTAATGACAACAGGGTGTGGTGAGGGCTCTAAGCAACTAGGCAGTAAAGAAAGCACACTAAAAGAAGTACAAAAAATTTTTTTAAATATCATGCAGGCTAGATAGGTCATCTCTTGGCACAAGCCGACTGTCCTCTGTTGGGAGTTTAACTCCCTGACATACAATTATGTTACATGATAGGTTTAATCCAACATTACAGTTAAAGGATAGTGGTTTATGGCTATAGGGATAAATGAATCAACTCAAAATGTTGAACAAATCACTTAAATGGTCTTATTTTATGGGAATATTCAAATAAAACTTGAGTGATGAATTTCAGTGAGCCAGACTTCAACAAGGATGAGTCTGTTTAGTGCCTTAGCCAAATATTAATTAGCTTTATAAGTGCAAATGTTCTAAAGCTTCAGTAAAGTTTTTTTCTCATTAAACACATTATAAAAATTGAGATAGTTCAGTTACATTTTTTATACTTTGGCCAATTTATCCTATTATAACTCTTTTTAGGAATTTGTCAAAATTTTATAATTGTCTAAGTATTAGCACTAAAGGAAGCTCAGCTTTTCAAGTACAAGCTTTCCTCAATAGCAATACAGCAAAATAGGTTATACAGTGAATTTTTTTTTACACATCCAATCCCATTTTATCACTGCCTTGCCTATTATAAAATAGAAGCTATATTCTAGTAATACAGAAACTAAATGATCACCTCTAAACAGGTAAATTTCAAATCCATTGTGTAAGTCCTTATCCCCTCCTGAGCAGTAAGAGTATTTTACCTGGATTTTCTGTCATAGTTCATCTCCTATTTTAGAGAAAGCAGCATTAGTAATACTAGGAAAATCAAAATGATTTTGGTTCTCCTCTTGGCTCTATTATAACTAGGTCTATGTCACTAAAAACATCTCAATCTGTTTTCCTACCTGTAAAAAACGCAGCAAGAACTCAATTCAATGGCTGTAATTCTGTAATCTTAATCCCCAAAACTCAATTCTCCCTCTAGATGCTAGTCATTTTTTTTCTGGTGGCCAGTTTAAGATTGTGGGGGGGGGACTTCTCTCACACCCCATAACTAATCTCACATTTTCCTTTGAGTGGCTTCTCTGTTCTGCCAGAGAACAGCTGTTCTGCCTCTTTCTGTCCATTTTTATTAAACTCTTTCTGGTGTTAAGGTTATGCCATCATCCTAATCCAAACTATAAATCTCAAGTTATGAGACTTGGATTAGTCCATACTGGTCTCCATTTCTTCTCTAGACTATTATACGTACTACTATGGAATAACCTTCCCCATACACTTTCTACCATGTAAACCCATTACATACAGAATAAAATGCATGTACTTCAGTCTGATTATTCTGGATATTCCAAAATCTGAACTGCTCTGGCAACTGTACCTCTCCTTAATTTTGAAACTGAATTTAACAGAGTAGCCCAAACTCTTCTACTTGGCCCTCAAACATGGAAAGATTCCTACTGCAAAGTCTTTGTTCAGTCTCTTCCTCCTTGCCCTTTCACTGTAGGGTAATCAGGGCTAGCAAAGAGATTGCTTCCCACACACTCATTCTATTAGTAACAGCAATCTAGAGACTGAAGGAAAAGTTTTCTGAGAAAATTTGTCAGGAGAGGAGTATGATGGCCTGCATACCAGGTATTTGCTATTCTTAATCTAAATTGTTTTCATCTAAGGAGAGTACAAGACAGTGATGTAGGAAAACCCAGAAATCACCTGCTCCATAGACACACCAAATCTACACCTCTTTATAGAGCAATTCCTCCTGAAGAACTGAGTACTGACTGAACAGCTTTTAGACAACAGAAGATAAACACACTACCGAGAGAATAGCAAGAGAGACAGAGACACAGTAACAAAGGAAATCCCCACCCCTTGATGCTGCTAACTGCAGTGGGGAAGAATATATATATATATATATTGGGAGACCGTGAGCAGATTTCTCTCTCTCTCTCTCTCTCTCTCTCTCTCTCTCTCTCTCTCTCTCTCTCTCTATATATATATATATATATATATATTGGGAGACCGTGAGCAGATTTTTCTGCCTTGGAGCACAGGAGGGAAAAAGCAAATGTTTAAAAGACCAACTAGCATATATAAGATCCAGTCCTAGAACTTTGTCAGACAGTGGGAGAGCTGCTAGAACTCTGGATCAAAAGGGCTGGAGAGCCCCATATTTTACATTCCCTTTCTGCTTTGATAGCATGAACAGAAACAGGGTCTGGGTGAGTGTCCAAGGCAGCCTACTGCCTCAGTAAGCCCTGGGCTCCTAGCCCACACCAGCCCCACCCATCCCACTGATGCAGATTGAGTATAATGCACACAGGACACCCCTGGTCAATACTTACTACAGTTCCAGCTGTCTCACTAGAGTGGCACAGGTGCAAAGCACCCTAGGACACCCTGTCCTTCATCTGCCTCTGCTCCAGTCACCCTGCCAGGTACCCCTGAACCTGAAGCCCCAAGACTCCTCACCTTCCACCCACTTAAGCATCAGCTTTCCTGCCAAGGCATCCTCTGCAAAGAGCCTTGGACTGTCCCAGCCAATGCCCACTTCAGCTCTGACCATCCCAACAGGGTTGCCCCAACCTGTAGGACAGCCACAGCTCCAGCCACACAAAATCACTAGGTGCTACAGTCTACACAGGGGATGATCATACAAAAAGACCACTTCAAGTTTAGAAATTGCTCTTCCATCTAATTCATAAACACAAAGTCAAGCAGATGACAAAGAGGAATATGCTCCAAATGAAAGGATAGCTTAAGGGTTATCTTGGACATTGAATGAAGAAACATCGACATTCTAGGGGTCCCAAGAGGAGGAGGAGAGGGAGGAGGGCAGAAAACTTGTTTGAAGAAACAATAGCTGAAAATGTCCCTAACCTAGGAAGGAAACAAACATCCAGGTTCAAGAATCACAGAGAGTTCCAAATAAGATGAACTCAAGGATGGCCACAAGATAATAATTAAAATGTCAAAGATTAAAGAAGGAATTTTAATAGCAAAAGGAATTAGTGACATACAAAGGTTAAAGCGATCAGCTTATTTTTCAGCAGAAACTTTGTACGCCAGAAGGGACTAGCATGATATACTGAAAGCATGGAAAGGAAAAAACCTCCAAGAATACTCTACCTGGCAAAGTTATCATTCAGAATTGAAGGAGAGGGAGAGTTTCCCAAACAAAAGTTAATTGATCACCACAGTTACAAGAAATGTTAAAGGCACTCCCTTAAGTGGAAAAGAAAAAGGTCATATTGGAAGAAAATTATGAAAAATTTGATCAGTGAAAGGAAACAAAATAAAGGTAGTAGAGCAATCACTTATAAAGCTAGTATAAAGGTTAAAAGACAAAAGTAGTAAAATCAATTATATCTAAAAAAGTAGTTACTGGGACTCACAAAATAGGAAGATATAAAATATGACCACATACACATGTGAGGGACTAAAAATGAAGTTCATATAAAATGTGTTTGAACATAACTGACCATCAACCTATTATAGACAGCTATATACTTAAAATATTATATATGAACTGCTCAGTAATCACAAATCAAAAACTTATGATACACAAGAAATGAAGAAAAGCAAAACATAACACTAAAAAAGTCATCCATTACAGAGAGCAAGAGAAGAAGAAAGGGAGAGACAAAAACTACCCAAAATATCAGAACACAAAATGTCTATATAAGTACATACCTACCAATAATTACTATAGGGGCACCTGGGTGGTACAGCTGGTTAAATGTATAGTTCTTGGTTTGGGCTCAGGCTGTGATCTCAGAGTCATGAGATTGAGCCCTATATCAGGCTCCATGCTCAACACGGAATCTGCTTAAGTCTCTCTCTCTCTCTCTCTCTCCTTCTCTACCCCTCCCACTGGTGCACATGCTTTCTCTAATAAATCTTTAAAAAAAAATTCCTTTAAATGGCCTAAATATTCCAAAAGACCTAGACAAAATGGTTAAAAAAAAAATGGTTAAAAAAAAAAAGACCCAGGGGCACCTGGGTGGCTCAGTGGTTGAAGCCTCTGCCTTCGGCTCAGGTCATGATCTCGGGGTCCTGGGATCGAGCCCCACATTGGGCTCTCTGCTCAGCAGGGAGCCTGCTTCCCCCTCTCTCTCTGCCTGCCTCTCTGCCTACTTGTGATCTCTCTCTCTGTCAAATAAATAAAATCTTAAAAAAAAAAAAAAAAAGACCCATCAAAAAAACAAAAACAAGACCCATCAATATGTTCCTGCAAGAGAGTCATCTCAGAGGTGCCTGGGTGGTTCAGTGGGTTAAACCCTCTGCCTTCAGCTCAGGTCATGATCTCGGGGTCCTGGGATCGAGCCCCGCATCGGGCTCTCTGCTTGGCGTGGAGCCTGCTTCCCCCTGCCTCTGTGCCTACTTGTGATCTCTCTGACAAATGAATAAATAAAATCTTTAAAGAAAAAAAAAAAAAAAAAGAGTCATCTCAGACCTAAAGACACATACAGATTGAATGTAACAGGATGGAAAAATAGCCTATGCAAATAGAAGGGGGGAAAAATTGTGCGGGCTCCTGGGTAGCTCAGTTGGTCAAGCACCTGCCTTCAGCTTGGGTCATGATCCCAGGGTCCTGGGATCAAGTTCCATGTCAGGCTCCCGGCACAGCAGGGAATCTGCTTCACTCTCTCCTTCTGCTACTCTCTCTCTCTCTGTGTTAAATAAATATTTATCTTTAAAAAAGATGTGCTATCAGTACTTATATCAGACCTAATAGACTAAACCAAGTCTGTAACAAGAGACTAAAGTGAGAATACATAATGATAAAAGGATCAATCCAATGAGAGGATTCAACAGTTGTAAATATTATGCAGCCAACATTGGAGCACCTAACTACATAAAGCAAATATTAGCAGGCCTAAAGGAAAAAATGGACAGCAATACATAATGGTACAGGACTTTAAACCCCGCATACATCAATGGATAGATCATCCAGACATAAAATCAAGGAAACAGTGGTTTTCAATGACACACCAGACTAGATGGACTTAACAGATATATATGACATTCCATCCAAAACCACAGAATATACATTCTTTTCAAACCCACATGGAACATTCTCCAAGACAGATCACATGTTAGGCAACAAAACAAGTCTCAATAAATTCAAGGAAACTGAAATCATATTAAGCATATTTTCTAACCACAATGGAATGAAACTGGAAATCAATTACCATGAAAAAAAATGGAAAAAAACACATGGAGGCTAAACAACATGCCACTGAACAATAACAAATGGGTTGACAAAGAAAGAGGAAATAGATAATATATGGAGACAAATATGAAAATAGAACGGTCCAAAATCTATGGAACACACCAAAAGCGGTAGTAGGAGGGAAGTTGATAGCAATATAGGACTACCTCAGCAAACAAGACAGATCTCAAATAGACACTCCAACCTTACACCTAAAGGAACTAGGGAAAAAAGCTCAAAGTTAGAAGAAAATAACAAATATCAAATTAATAAATGAAATAAATTTTAAAAAATGAAACAAACTATTTCTTTGAAACAACTATTTCTTTGAAAAGATAAAGGTAAGAAAACTTTAGCCAAATCCATCAAGAAGACAAGACTCAAATCAGAAATAGAAGAGCCACCTCCACAGAAATACAAAAGATTATAATAAACTACTACCAAAAAACTATATGCAACTTGGACAACCTAAAAGAAATGGATAAATTCCTAGAAATATAGAACCTCCCAAAATGAAATTAGGAAGAAATAAAAGATCTGATCGAAACAATTAATAGCAACAAAATTGAATTTATAATCTAAAATCTCCCAACAAAAGTCCAGAACCAAATGTATTCACAGGTCAATTTTACCAAACATTGAAAAAAGAGGTAACACCTATTCTTCTCACAGTTTCCCCCCACCCCAAAAAAAGGAAGAAAGACTCCATATTCATTATGAGGCCCTGACATCAAAACAAGACAAAGACAATACAAAAAAGGGAAAACACGCCAACAAAATAATAGCAAACCAATATTCAACAATATATTGTAAATTCAACATATTAAACGAATCATCCACTAAGAGCAAATGGGATTTATTCCAGGGATGCAAGGATGGTTCAATATCCACATACCAACATGGTACACCACAGTAACACAATGAAAGATAAAAATCATATGATCATAACAACAGATGCAGAAAATACTTTTGACAAAATTTATTATCCATTCATGATAAAAACTCTCAAAGTAGGTTTAGAGGTAATGTACCTCAACATTATATAGGCCATATATGATAAAACCCACAGTAAGGATCATAATGGTGAAAACCAGAGCTTTTCCTCTAAGTTCAGAAACAAGGATGTCCACACTTAACGACTTTAATTCAATTTAGTATTGTAAGTCCTAGCTGTAGCAATCAAACAAGAAATAAAGGGCATCCAAATTGGTAAGAAGTAAAACTGTTACTATTTTCATGACATGATACTATAAATAAAAAACCCTAAAGACTGCACCAAAAAACTTGAACTGATAAATGAGTTCAGTCAAGCTGCAGGATGCAAAATTAATATACAGAAACCTGTTGCATTTCAATACACAAATAATGAAGTAGCAGAAAGAGAAATTAAGAAATAATTCCATTTATAATTGCACCAAGAATCAAATAAAATACCTATGAAAAAACTTAACCTTAAGGAGGTGAAAAACTTGTACTCTAAAAACTATAAAACATTTATGAAAGAAACTGAAGATGACACAAACAACTGGAAAGATATTCCATGCTCATGGATTGGAAGAACTAATATTGTTAAAATGTCCATACTAACCAAAGCCATCTACAGATTTAATGCAATCCTTATCAAAATACAAGCACCATTTTTGTTAACAGACCTAGAATAAATAATACTAAACTCCTTATGGTACAATGAACAAAGTTGGAAGGATCACAATTCCAGATTTTAAAATACACTTCATAAAGCTATAATAAAACAGTATGGTACTGGCACAAAAAGAAACACAAAGATCAATGGTACAGAATAGAAAGCTCAGAAATAAACCCACATTTATATGGTCAATTAATCTCTTAACAGAGCTGCCAAGAATATACAATGGGGAAAAGGTCTCTTCAACAAATGGTAATGGGAAAATAAGACAGCTACATGCAGGGGCGCCTGGGTGGCTCAGTGGGTTAAGGCCTCTGCCTTTGGCTCAGCTCATGATCTCAGGGTCCTGGGATCAAGCCCCGCATCAAGCTCTCTGCTCATTGGGGAGCCTGCTTCCCCCCCACCCCGCCTCTCTGCCTGCTTGCGATCTCTCTATGTGAAGACAGCCACATGCAAAAGAATGAAATTGGACCAAAAATAAACTGAAAATGGAATTAAAGATCTAAATGTGAGACCTTAAACCAAAAGTCTTTTTTTAAAGATTTTATTTATTTATTTGAGAGACAGGGAAAGTGAGAGAGAGCATGAGAGGAGAGAAGGTTAGAGGAAGAAGCAGACTCCCCATAGAGCTGGGAGCCCGATGTGGGACTCGATCCCGGAACTCAAGGATCATGACCTGAGCCGAAGGCAGTTACTCAACCAACTGAGCCACCCAGGCACCCAAACCAAAAGTCTTATAGAAGAAAACATGCTAGTAATCTGAGATCAGACTTAGTGATATTTTTCTAGATATGCCTCCACAGGCAAGAGAAATAAAAGCAAAAATAAACTATTGAGACTACTACAAAATAAAAAGCTTTCGCACAGTGAAGGAAACCATCAACAAAATGAAAAACCTATTGAATGGGAGATCTTTGTGAATGATATATCAAGAGGTTAATATCCAAAATATATAAAAAATGTACACAACACCCAAAACACAAACAGTCCAATTAAAAAAGGGCAGAGATGGAGCGCCTGGGTGGCTCAGTGGGTTAAGGCCTCTGCCTTCGGCTCATGTCATGATCCCAGGGTCCTGGAATCGAGCCCCGCATCGGGCTCTCTGCTAGGTGGGGAGCCTGCTTCCCCCTCTCTCTCTGCCTACTTGTGATCTGTCAAATAAATAAAATCTTAAAAATTAATAAAATTAAATTAAAAAGGTCAGAGGACCTGAATAGATATTTTTCCAAAGAAGACATACAAGTAGCCAATAGATACACATAAAGATACTCAACATTACTAATCATCAAGGAAATGTAAATCAAAAACCACAAGGAGATATCACCTATCAAAACAGCTACTATCAAAAAGACAAATAAGTATTGACAAGGATGTGGAGAATATTTGTGCCCTGTTGGTGCGAATTGGTGGGGTGCCTGGGTGGTTCAGTGGGTTAACGCCTCTGCCTTCAGCTCAGGTCATGGTCTTGGGGTCCTGGGCTCAAGCCCTGTGTCGAGTTCTCTCCTCAGCAGGGAGCCTGCTTCCCCCTCTCTGCCTGCCTGCCTGTGATCCCTCTGTGTCAAATAATAAGTAAAACCTTTAAAAAAAAATGTGAATTGGTGCATTCACTATGGAAAACAATATGGAGTCTCCTCAAAAAAATTAAAATTAGAAATGCCATATGATCCAGTAATTCTACTACTGGGTATTTACCCTAAGACAGTGAAAACACTATTTCAAAAAGATATGCATCTCTATGTTTATTGCAGCATTATTTACAATAGTCAAGATGTGGAAGCTATTCCACATCTTCTATTCATAGTTGAAGGGATAAAGGAGATATGGGTGTGTTTCTATGTCTGTCTCCCCCTCCCTCTCTCCCACCTTCCCTCCCTCTCTCTCTCTATATATGATGGAATGTTTCTCAGCCATAAAGAAGAATGAGATCTTGCCCTTTGCAACAACATGGATGGACCTAGAAGGTATTATGCTAAGTGAAATAAGTCAAAGACAAATACTACATGATTTCAGTCATATGCAGGATTTAAGAAACAAACAAGTGAGCAAAGGAACAAACAACAGACTTCTAAATACAACAGAGAACAAACTGGTAGTTTGCCAGAGGAGATGTGGTGGGGGGGTGGGGGGAGGTAAAAAATAAATTGTACTCAGCTGAAAAGCCAAATTCTACACTGACAAAACTTCCTCACTTACATAAAGCCACAGACATATCAATTCTTACATCATTTATTATTTTCCAGTGAATCTCAAATTCATGTTGACCAACTGTACCAAAATCTCTTAGCACAGTTGGTAAAAATACAGTTCTAAGGCTCTATGCCAGACCTACTGAATCAATCTCTTGAGATATTTTATCAGGTGATTCTTAAACCAGTACCTCTAAACCTTTTTATATGAAACAATATATATTTCCTATGTATATATTTCCTATTTAACTAAATTTTAAATTTTTGAAAGGCAAGTATCATTTATTCACTAAGTAAACAATTTTTAGCATTGTGTTAGATAGAAAGGAGCCAGCCCCACCTTTAAAAAATCTCATTATTGGGGCGCCTGGGTGGCTCAGTGGGTTAAAGCCTCTGCCTTCAGCTCGGGTCATGATCTCAGGGTCCTGGGATCGGGCCCCACGTCGGGCTCTCTGCTAGGCAGGGAGCCTGCTTCCCCCTCTCTCTCTCTGCCTGCCTCTCTGCCTACTTGTGATCCCTCTCTCTGTCAAATAAATAAATAAAATCTTTAAAAAAAAAAATCTCATTATTTAGTCTTGTATAGGTATATATCTCATTTTATTGTGCTTCACAGATACTGCATTTTTTTTTTTTTAAGATTTAAAGTTTTTGGCAACCCTGCATCAAGCGAGTCTATCAGCACCATTATTCCAACAGCATTTGCTCATGTTATGACTCTGTGTCCCACTTTGGTAATTCTCACAATATATCAAACTTTTTCATTACTTGTTCTGCTGATTTGTTATCAGTGATTTTTCATGTTACTATTGTAATAGCTTTAGGGTGCCACAAACCATGCCCATATAAGATGGCAACCAGCCCATAAATGTGTGTGTTCTGGCTGCTCCACCCACTGGTTGTTTCCGTGTCTCCGTCCCTCTTCTTCGCCTCCCTATTCCCTGAGACACAACACTGAAATTAAAACAAATTAATAACTCTACAATGGCCTCTGAGTGAGTGTTCAAGTGAAAGGAAGAGTCACACATCACTCACTTTGAATCAAAAGCTAGAAATGATTCAGCTTAGTGAGAGAAGTATGTCAAAAGCTGAGACAGGCCAAAAGCTAGGCTTCTTATGCCAAACACATAAAAAGTGCTACTCCAGTGAACATATGGATTGTAAGAAAGCAAAACAGCCATCCTACTGATATGGAAAAAGTTGTAGTGGTCTGGATGGAAGATCAAACCAACCACAGCATTCCCTTAAGCCACAACCTAATCCAGAGCATAAGGCCTTAAATTCTGTGAAGGTTGGGAGAAGTGAGGAAACTGCAAAAATAAGTTTGGAGCTGCAAAGGTTGGTTCATGAAGTTTTCTCCATTAAAAAAAACCAAAGTGCAAGGTGAAGCAGTAAGTGCTGATACAGAAGCTGTAGTGAGTTATCTAGACGATCTAGCTAAGATATTTAATGAAGGTGGCTATAGTAAACAAGAGATTTTCAAGATAGACAAAACAGCCTTCAATTGGAAGATGCCATCCAAGACTTCCATACCTAAAAGAAGTCAGTGCCTGGCCGCAGGGCTTCATAAGACAGGCAGAGTCTCTCATTAGGAGCCACAGTAGCTAATAACTACGTTGAAGCCAATTCTCATTGACCATTCTGAAAACCCTAGGGCCCTTAAGAATTACGTTAGGTCTCCTCTGCCTGTGCTCTGTAAGTGGAGCAACACAGCCTGGATGAAGACACATCTGTTTACAACACGGTTTACTGAATGTTTTAAGCCCACTGTTGAGAATTACTGAAGTAAGATTCCTTCCAAAATATGATTGTTTCCTGATGACGTACCTGGTGACTAAAAAGCTCTGATGAAGATGGACAATGAGACGACTGTTATTCTCATGTCTGCTAACACAAGGTCCATTCTGCAGCCCATCAAAGAGTCATTCCAAATTTCAAATCTTATTACTTAAGAAACATGTTTAGTAGGACTATAGTTGCCATAGACAGTGACTCTGCTGAAGGATGTGGACGAAGTAAACTGAAAACCTCTGGAAAGGATTCACCATTCTAGAGGTCATTCAGAACACTTGTGACTCATGAGAAAAATCAAATTGTTAACAGTAAGAGGAGTTTGGAACGGGAGGGTTGGTACCCATCTTCATGGAGGATGTTGAGGGGTTTAAGACTTTCATGGAGGCAGTAACTGCAGGTGAGGGAGACATAGCAGGAGATCGAGAATTAGAAGTGGAGCCTGAAGACGTGACTGAATGGCGCCTGTGTCATGATAAAACTTTCACAGATGAGGAATTGCTTCTAATGAATGAGCAAAGAAAGTGGTTTCTTGAGATGTAATCTACTCCTGGCGAAGATGCTGTAAAGACTGTGGAAATGACAACAAAAGCTTTAGAATATTACGTAAGTTTAGTCAATATAGCAGCAGCAGGATTTGAGAGAAGGGACTCCAATTTTGGAAGAGGTTGTACTGTGGGTCAAATGCTATTTAAACAGCATGGGATGCTATAAATTGTTTGTGAAAGGAAGAGTACATCAGTGCAGCAAACTTCATTAAGAAATTGCCACCACATCCCCAACCTTCAGCAACCACCCCCCTGATCAGTCACAGCCATCAACATCAAGGCAAGACCATTTCCCAGCAGAAAGACTAAAACTTGCTGAAAAGCTCAGATGATGGTTAGCATTTTTAGCAATACATTCTTTTTTTAATTAAGGTACGTACATTATTTTTCGGATGTAATACTATTGCACACTCAATAGACTACGGTATAGTGTAAACATAACTTTACACCCACTGGAAAGCCAAAAAATACATTTGACTTGCTTGGGGCTCCTGGGTGTCTCAGTCGGTGAGTGTCTAGCTCTTGATTTCACTCAGGTCATGATCTCAGGGTCATGAGATCAAGCTCCAGCACCAGGCTCTGTGCCGAGCACGGAGCCTACTTAAGATTCTCCTTCTCTCTTTGCCCCTCCCCTGCCTGCTTGCATGCATGGATGCTCTCTCTCTTTAAAAAAGAGAGAGAGAGAGAAAAGAAAAAAGACCAGACAAGACTTGGTTAGGCCAGGTTTGAGATCACTGATCCAGGGCCACATTATCTTTTATTACCCATATATTGCCTGGCAAGATTCCTTCTGCTGCGATCTTCTGCTCTAATCATGCTCACTATGGCAATGGGGAAGCCTCTGTCACAGCTCTGTCAAATTCTATGGAGTTAGTCCTTTGAACCTTCTTAGACATCAGCTGCTTGACGGGTAATTCAGAGCTTATGAAGCAAGTGAGACACTTCCCCCAGACCTCTGTCTACTCTGAGGCAAGGGTCCTGCCCTGGTGAAAGCAGGGCCTGGACAGCTAAGCACCTCCTTATTCCTGCTGATCTAATTGCCTACTTAATATCTCTAACCCTGCTGCAAGGCAAGTAGGGGGAACAGTCTCAATGCTGTGTCTTCATATGAACAGAGCACCTTAAAATTCTGTAAGACTTCTCTAATAAGAACCTCACAAGTTCCAGAAAATATTTTTCGGATATATGTGCTGAAATTCTTTCCTACTCAGCAAAACTGAGATTCTGTTAGTCATACCTTCACGAATACATTTTGATATAGAAAATAAGGCGTTTCAAAAAAAAAAAAATAACAAATGAACTTTTACCTGTGATCCCTTAATTTCACGATGGAAAGAGTCTGTGGTTTCTTTGACTAAAGTGGTTAATGCATAATATTCAGGTGATAAACATTTAGCTTCTTGCTCTATGTCTATGTTAATTCCATCCATATATTGTGTTTTGGCCAACTTAACTTTTTGAGCAATCCAGGATGCTCTGAAACTAGGATCAACGATATCCTTTAAGGGTGCGTCTCCTATGGAAGAAATATACATCTTTTGTGCATATATGCTTTTTGCAGTTCAATGACATTTATCTCACAAAACCTTTAAAACATCTCATTAGTTTAGAATACTAAGCCTCCAATTTAAGTTTTCCAAGTAGAGAAATAATATACCAAAATAATATAAAGTCATTACTCAATATCTAAAGTAACCATTATGAATAATTTAGTAACATAATTCTCAAATTAGAAGTAGAAATCGGAGACTATGACTAGCTAAAAGTCATTGTGCTAATTAGGATTCACATTTTGCTCAAAATCATAGTGGCTTATTTAATTCTTTAAGAATAACTATCTGTGAAATGAATTAGTATCTAAGATTAATTGTAGGATGATAAAAAATATACCAGATGAACATGAAAAGAGAATTTTTTGGAAAATCAGGATAGCAAACAATACAAGTAAACCTACCAATTGGCCGGACATCTGGTAAAAACTGTAACTCACCTTTTAGCACTACTCTGGCTCCACGCGAATGAGCATAACACATAAGTTCCGGGTCATATTTTCCAAAAATCACCACAGTTGTAATCTGTGACCAATCATAAAATTTCCAAGTTTTATTTCCAACATCAAAAACAAACACCTGCCAAAACAACAAAGATAAGCATCATCACTTAAACCAAGAATACAATGCCGACCACCCAAAATAACATTAAACACTGATCATATGCCAGGCATTAAGAGTACAACAGCGGGTTAAAGCCTCTGCCTTCGGCTCAGGTCATGATCTCAGGGTCCTTGGATCGAGCCCCGCATCGGGCTCTCTGCTTAGCGGGGAGTCTGCTTCCCCCTCTCTCTCTGCCTGCCTCTCTGCCTACTTGTGATCTCTCTCTGTCAAATAAATAAATAAAATCTTTAAAAAAAAAAAAAAGAGTACAACAGCACATAAAACAGGTGACCTAATATAACTGGTGGTGGGAGAAATTAGCCAGCCCTCAAAAGCAGGACTAGGAAGAAATAGTGGAAAGAGCCAAGTCTCTGGAGTCTCCAAGTCTCTGGAGGCAGAGAAAAAGCATGGTGATTGCATAAGTAAGTATTGAGTATATCTGACAACTTGAATTTGGAAGGAGACCGCAGTAAAGAACCAAAGAGTTATAGGCAGGGTTAAGTCATAACAGGCCTTGTAAGCCCTCTTGAGAAATTAGTACACATTATCCTGAGGGAAAGGGTTTTAAAAGGAGAATGTATACATTCTAGGTATGCATTTATATATACATTTTAGAAAACACCTTCAGCTAAAGTGGGAAGAGAGGCTAAAATGGAAAGAAAAACTAATAAGAAAGCTGTTAGAAGAATCTATGCCAAAGATGATGATGACCTCAAATTAAACTTGTAGAAAGGCAGAGATAAATAAATGATCAGATATGGAAGATCCTAAGGGCAAAATTAACAGGACTTTATAACTAATTGAATGAGTAAAGTAAGAGAAAGGGAGGTTGATTAATACTCGTTTCTGGCTGCTGCAGATGGAGCCACTCCATCTATACAAATGTACCAGATACTGCATTTGCTATGAATGGTTTTTGGTGAAACAGACTTCTTAGAATAGTTCTAAGCTGCTGGATGTTATATTTCACCAGTATTTTCCCCCCACAGGTAATTTTAGAAGCACAGGAGTCTCACTGATCATTTTATTCCAAATAAGATGTTAATTCATTGATTTAGCAAATATTTATTGAATTCTAGTAAGGTTTAGGGAATGTATATTGCTAGACATTAGTAACAGAAGTTAAAGAGATCAGGTCCATAAGCTGTTCAATTACAATAGTGTTAAGGGTTGCAAGGGAATGCAGGGAGCCATGATAGCATATAAAGGGGGCCTGCTGCCCTACTAGGGCAGGAAACTTCTGAGAACTACATACTTTGGGGGGAAAACTGAAATCTGGGCAATGACCAAGACATGGTGGAGGGTTACCTATAAAAGAGCATTCTCAGCAGAGGGAACCAATGAGGGAGAATGTCTCAATACCTCAGAAGAATTCTGAATTTCTGGAACCAAAAGAGTATCAATGTGGCTGGAGAACAGAAATCCTGAAAGTACATGAATCAGATAAAACTAGTAAGGTAGGTAGTGACAAGATCACGTAGGGCTTTGTAGATCACTGAGGATTTTGTATTTTATCCTGTGATGAATGGACAGCCATCAGAGTGTTTTAAGCAGGGGAGGGACATATGATTTGCATTAACAAATGAGAAAGGGGGAGAGATCAGTAATCCTTGCTCCTCACTGTGAGGAGAATGGATGGGTGAGGGGTGGGGGAGAACTACGTATAAGAGTTAAACCAGACATTTCTTAATTTTCCCAGTTTCCTTAAATTTTTATTTTTTACTTTTCGGAATTAACTATGCATAACCCACTTCTCTCCTAAGCAGTTGCCCACCAAAATAAAAATAGAATGTGAACTTGGAATGGCCCATTGTTTTTGGAGTTTTTAGACTCATATTTCCATCACAAACCTTATCCCCTATTTTAATTCTGATAATTAAGATTGAATTTGTTTAGATTAAGTTGGAATACTGAGAGGTTGTGCTATAATAGAAATCCTAAAAATATAACTGGATGAATCAACTGAAAATATAAGGGAAAAAAGAGCAATGTAGTCTAATCTGTGTTTGAAGAATATAGGTCAGTAACAAAAAAGACCATTTATCATGAACATATGAACAAAATGTTGCCTCTTTGAATAACTGGTTTTCCAAATGCCCACAGAAGTACTGGGGGCTACAATAAGTAAGTCTTTCAGATGTTAGGTTTCCACATTAAGTAGTTTCTTTGCAAACACTTTACCACCTTACCTTCTTCTTCTAAGCAATGTACATATATACCTTTCCACTGGCATTTAAATGCCCCTGCTTTGGGGCACCTGGGTGGCTCAGTGAGTTAAAGCCTCTGCCTTTAGTTCAGGTCATGATCCCACGGTCCTGGGATCAAGCCTCTCATCTCAGGCTCTGCTCAGCAGGGAGCCTGCTTCCCCCCTCTCTGCCTGCCTCTCTGCCTACTTGTGATCCCTCTCTCTCTGTCAAATGAATAAATAAAAATCTTTAAAATAAATAAATAAATAAATAAAATGCCTCTGCTTCAAAACCTGTTAGATTAAGAACTAAAAATTTTTCCAGTCTTTAAAAAAGAATTGCCCTTTGCACTGTTAGCCTTAAAAATAAAACTGCCAGGGGCGCCTGGGTGGCTCAGTGGGTTAAAGCCTCTGCCTTCGGCTCAGGTCATGATCTCAGGGTCCTGGGATAGAGCCCCGCATCGGGCCCTCTGCTGGGCAGGGAGCCTGCTTCCCCCTCTCTCTCTGTCTGCCTCTCTGCCTAGTTGTGATCTCTCTGTGTCAAATAAATAAATAAAATCTTAAATATATATATATATATATATACACACACATATGTGTGTATATATATATATATATTAAAATAATAATAATAAAACTGCCAGTTATTTTACCAGCAAAAAACTGAGTTTATTTGGGAATAGCAGAAAATTACAATCCAGGACAAGCAAGCTATGGCGACAGCATCGATAAATCTGCAGAACAAAGGAGAGGAATGCTCTTTTATAGAGGAAGGGGGAAACTGAGAAGGCTGTTACAAATAAAAAGTCAATTGGAGTAAACTAGAAACTTGAAATAGAGTGGTTTTTCATTGGCTGAGTTGTGATACCCTCCAACTACCTGGGCTCTACTGGGAGAGGAGGAAATCCTTGCTGAGATAATAAAGTCGTGTCCACATGCAAGGAAGCCCTGCGTTTCCTGTTGGGTCTGCAATGGAAGAGGGGCAGGACGTGACAGCTCCCCCTGTCGGCCGCCCAACTCCATTCTAAATGAGGTTCCTTTTTAATTTTCACATTTGCCACTGTTGATCAAGATCTTTTTTTGGAAGCATAACTGATCAAGAGGGAAGTATTCCACACTTAATGGTTCTGTCCCTCAGTACCAGGAAGAATCTTCCCCTCATTGTCACATCCTACATCGGAGGGAAAGGACTGCTATAGTTGGAAAGCCCCAAACGTCACATTTGAGTAACAAGGAAGATTCGGAGAGAGAAAACTCTCAGGCACTCCCACGTCAAGTAGTATCTACTCAAGGTCCGAAGTATTGGAAATCATCTCAAAGGGTTGAGCCAGCACCACACTGGTGGATGCAATACTTTTTTAAAGTCTGAAGGCAACAAAATAAAAACTTAAATATACAGAGCAGAAGTAACATACCAATTCCAAATTCTAAAATGGTTCTAAACCAGGACTCTAGGTCTGGAAGTAGCCACTGAAATATTTATTGACGCTTATTCCAACTTACGGGAGAGAGATCCTACGAAGGCGATGTATGTATGCCCGCAACCATGTATGCCTCCTGGCAAGCTCCACTTAAAGAGACCATGAAAACAGAATCATAAACACCACGAGACCACACGAAAACAATTAACTGACGCATCTTGAGAAGTTACAGCGCAGGAATAAACATGAAGCAATAGCTGATGGAACTTTCTGCAAAACAGCACAAACTCAAAGATGTTTTGCAACAGTATCGTCATCTCAAAAAACGGGAGGAAAGGGGGACACTGAGAAGGCTGTTATAAATAAAAAGTCTGTTTAAATAAAAATGTGCTATTGAAAATACAGTCTGTGGTTGCGAACTCAGACACCACGAATCTGGATAGGAATCCAAAGTCGGTTAATAGTTCAGATGAAAGACTTTTGTGAACTTTGAACTTTCTAACCCTTCAAAAATAAAGCAAGTGGAAACTAATTTGTCCCAGGATCATGATGAAGCTGTTTCCAAAAAGCTATAATCAAAAGAAGAGGTTTCTGCCTTCCGCAAGGGCTTGGGAAATAAAGAGGAGGCACTGTCTTCCCACAAAAAAAGAGAAAAGCATCAATGGTGAGAAAAAGGTCTACAGGCCTGGTCCAAACATCTTGAGAAAGCTGTCTCATCTGATATCAGTTCCAGGAAATCTTTACTTTCATGTCATCAGATGGTGTGCAGGTCCCATCATGGTTGGGTGTTTTCTTTAGATGTGTTACATGAAGCCAAGAGTCTATTCCCTGGAGTTTCGTGGCACAAGGACTGGTTTGCAATTTCTCGTAAGGGTCTTTCCAGTGAGACAGAGACATTCTATGGAGGTGTTTTTCATCCAACAAAATCTGAGAGTGCGTTGTGATAAGACTGCTCTACCCAAGTATGCTTATTTTCGAACCCTGATGACGCAAAGACTGAAAGAACAGACTCTCCACAGCAAAATATAAAAGAAGAGGACACATCAAAGGGGGTAGGAAGGACAGAGACGTATGTGGTCAGGAGCCAAACTGACCCACAGGACTGTCCAGAGGAGGGAGGGACGTCAGAGGTACAGGGAGCAGTGGGGAGCAGACTCCACCGCAGGCCGAGGGAACCCACCCTGGGAAGACAAATCCCCGTAACGTCCGGCTTTGAAAATGGGAGGGGCCGTAGTTCAGGAGTTCTTACAACCAAAGGGGCTTAATACCTGAAACTTAAGAAAAAATCAGCTGGCTTGGGTCTGGGAGACCCAGAGGGCAACAGGAAACTGAATTCTCACCCTTAAAGAGACAGCACACCAAATAGCCCCACTGAGACACAGCCTAGAGCAGCAGTTTGAAAACCACCAGAGGTATACAAGGAGATTTAATAACAGCGAGTGCTGGAGGGGCAGGGATCTTTAGGAGACTTTAACAACAAAAGAGCTGGTAGGCGCCATTTCCCTCCTCTGGTCTAGATACACAGACAACTGCAGAAGACAATACTGCTGGAACGCCCTCTATCTAGCTTACTAACAGCATGACTTAGCTCCGCGTTCTTCTGCAGCTCTGCCCCTCCACAAACTGGGTGGCCTTGGCAGGAGTTTTCCTGGATGGCTGCAGCTCCTCTCCCACTTGGGACCAGCACAGACCTTGCTGGCACCATGCATCCTGCCCTCACCCCCACCCCCCCGGCAGAACTGCCCTCTCCAATACAGCCTTAGCCTGAGCCCCCATCCAAAGTGGTGCCACAAACCTGGCAGTCTACAACGGGGGCCAGCATCACTCCAAAATGACTCCTGCCCTTGGACGAGGGGAAGATAATACCACAGACCAATCCAACTACAGCCCAGCAGCAGCCTAGGGGCAGACATCGGGTGGCCCTGCCCATCAAACAAAACGTCTCAGGGGACCAAAGAGGAAAAGTGTCCTATAGTTCTTTGCTACTGCGCCCCTGGAAGACACCTGGTCAAACTCAACTCAAGCCAAAGGCAGCCCCAGACTGACCCTCTTAACAGCACCAGTACTAAGCTCTGACCGCGACGGGCAAAAAGAGTCATTCTGATGACTTGTCTGAGGACCAACACAGCTCAGCCACATCAGCGGGGTGCATGCAACACCAGGTTCTGGTGAACAGGGGACACTGCGCTGCCGAGGACCACAGAAACGCGTATTCATAAGGCCGCTGCTTTCAAGAGCAAGAGACGCAGCTGACTTTCCTAACACAGAGAAACAGACACAGAGAGTTAGTCAAAATGAGGAGAGGACTCTGTCCCAAATGAATGATCAGGACAAAACCACAGGAAGAGAGCTCAATGAAACAGATAAGTAATATGCCTGATAGAGAATTTAAAGCGACAGTCATTAAGATACTCACTAGACTTGAGAAGGGAGTGAAGACCCTCTGTCAGACCCTCAACGAAGAGACAGAAAACATCAAAAAGAATGAAACATGTTCTTTTATCTAAGTTCTAATAAGAATTCAGTAACTGAAATTAAAAAACACTAGAGGGAATAAATAGTGAACCAGAAGAAACAGAAGACTGGATCCGTGACCTGGAAGACAGAGTAATGAAAAGCAATCGAGCTGAACAAGAGACATACACACATAAATACATAAACCCCAAATGAAAATAGATTAAAGGGATCTCAACACCACCATCGAACATAATAACATTTGCATTATAGGGATTCCAGGAGAAGAGAGAAAAAAGTGGACAGAAAATGTATTGGAAGAGATAATAGCTGAAAACTTCCTGAATCTTGGGAAGAAAGCAGATATCTAGATGCAGGACGCACAGAGAGCACCCAACAAAATCAAGCCAAGGAGGTCCACATCAAGACACATAGTATTTAAAATGGCAAAAAGTAATGGTCAACAGAGAATTTTTTAAAACAGCAGAGAGCAAATAGTTACATATAAGGGAAATCCCATAAGGTTATCAGCTGCTTTTTTGGCAAAAACTTTGCAGGCCAGAAGAGAGTGGCATGATATATTTAAAGTGCTAACAAACAAACAAACGAATGAACAAAACCTGCAACCAAGAATACTCTATCCAGCAAGGTTTTCATTCAGAATGGAAGGAAAGATAAATAGTTTCCCAGACAAACAAGAGTTAAAGGAATTCATCCCTCTAATCCAGTGCTATAGGAAATAAGAAATGTTAAAGGGGACTCTTTGAATGGAAAGGAAAGACCATAAGAAAGAGTAAGAAAAGTAGGAACCACAAAAGCAGTAAAATTAAGTATATCTATAAATATCAGTCATGGAATTCACAAAATAAAAGGATGTAAAGTAGGATACCATATACTGAAAATATGAAGGGGAGAGGAGTAAAAATTTAGTGCTTCCAGAATGGATTCACAAGTGACTATACACTTATAGGCTGATATATGCCTAAGATGTTATATAGAAACATAATGGTAACCAAATCAACTAAAGCAAAAACCAGAAATAGATGTACAAAAAAATAAAGAGAAAGGAATCTAAGTATATCATTAAAGAAAGCCAGCAAACTGTAGAGGAAGAGAGCAAGAGAAGAAAGGAACAGAGAAAAACTACAAAAACAACTAAAAACAAGTAACAAAATGGCAGTAAATACATACTAACAATCACTTTCAATGTGCTAAAGGCTCCAATCAAAAGACATAAGGTGACAGAATGGATAAATGCAAGGCCTGGGGTGCCTGGGTGGCTCAGTCAGTTGAGCATCTGACTCTCGATTTCAGCCTGAATTAGGCTCCACACAGGGCCTAGAGCCTATTAAAAAAAAAAAAAAAAAAAGGCAAGACCCATCTATATGCTTCCTACATGGGACTCATTTTAGACCTAAAGACACATGCAGATTGAAAGTGAAAGGATGGGAAAGCATTTCTCATTCAAATGGAAATGAAAAGAAAGCTGAGGTAGCAATATGCAGGTATCAATCAGACAAAAAACTTTAAAACAAAGACTATAACAAGACACAAAGACTATATAATAATAAAAGGGACAATCCCACAAGAAGATGTAACAAATGTAAACATTTATGTACCCAACGAGAGCACTCAGATACACAAAGCAGCTAATAACAAAGAAAGTAATCAGTTGCAATATAATAATAGAAGCAGACTTTAACACCCTACTTACATCAATGGATAGATTCTCTAAACAGAATAAAAAATGAAACTGTGGCTTTGAATGACACACTGAACCAGATGGATCTAATAAACATATTCAGAATGCTCCATCCTAAAACAGAATACATTCTTTTCAAGGGCACATGGAACATTCTCCAGGATAAATCACATGTGAGGCCACAAAATAAGTCAACAAATTAAAGACAGAAGTCATACTATGCATCTTTTCTGACCACAATGCTTTTAAACTAGAAATCAACCACAAGGAAAAATCTGGAAAGACCACAAACACATGGAGGTAATACATTATGCTACTAAATAATGAGAGGGTCAACCAAGAAATCAAAGAGGAAGTAAAACACACAGAGACAGAGGGAGGGGGTCAAGATGATGGAGAAGTAGGAGATCCTGTTGCAACCGGTCCCCAAAAGTGAGCTGGAAATCTACCAGAACACGCTGAACACCCATGAAATCACCCTGAGGAGCAAGATTTTTCACTTCTGGATCTGTACAGGAGCAGAAGACAGCAGTGGAGAGGTAAAGCAAAGTGGGAACACTCGAACCGATATCAGAGGACAAACAAAAGGCGGAGGGAGCCACCAGAAGCAATCCAAGGACTGTAATACCCCAAAGGAAAGTGCCCCGTGGCGGGGGACCAGCATTAACGTAGAGTCCGGTTAAAAACACTTAAAAAGAGCAAAAGGTTCTGAGGAGTAACTAGTGGAAGGGGGTGGTCGCGGGCATGGGCCTGGACCCACCCTCCCAGGAAGGAGCGCCTCAAAGTGAGACTGGTGGGGGATCCAGTCCGCGATTCCTGAACCTGCAGCTTTCTGCTCTCTGCAACAACCTGTGGGCCGGGCGCGCACCTGCAAGCGCCTTTAGAGAGTCTGCTGTGCTCCACGAGCCCCAGCTTTTCTCTGGGGGTGCCCAGGACGTTCGCGACCCGCTGCAGGGCCTGGGGGATCCCGGCCGAGCCCAAAGAGAACATGGGCAAGTGGCCTAACCACCCCGGTCCCCACTTGCAGAGCCGCAGAAAGGCGGCTGGGGTCGCACGCCACTTCAGACAGGCTGCGCTGTGAGCAGAAATTTCGCGGAGGGGAGTGTGTGTTCTGAACCACACAGAGGGGAGCAGAGACTCGGGCTTCCTGCAACTCAGAGGTCTGAGGGCTTCTGGGCAGATTCATTGCTTGGACTCCCTGAAAAGGTGAAAAGGCTACAAAAGGCCAAAAACCTTCAGAGAGCGAGAGACTGAGAAACTGGTTTCCACAGAGCTCAGCCCCTTGACTGGGGGGCAGGGTGACTCAACCCAAGCAAGACGGACTGGAAAACAACGCGGCAGGCCCCTCCCCCAGAAGACCAGCCAAAAAACAAAAGGAATATAAACACAGGGTCCCCATAAAATTTTAAACCCCCAACGCCAGGGGAAAGCAATATATCAAGCTCCTGGTAATACCCTCAAACCTGTATATTTCATAGATACAAGTTTTTTTTTTCTCTTTCTTATTCTCTCTCTTTTTTATTATTCACTTGCTTTCACATTTTTCTTTTTTCTTTTTTAACTACTTAACATTACAACCAGAGGTTTAATACAACTATAAACCCAGGAGGACCTGAAATAACCTTCCTCGCCTGCGAGGAGTTATAACCACCCTCTCATCTTATCCTTCTGTCAGTGTTTCTACGTATTTGCTTT